>CM052812.1:52210971-52287032 GCA_028533885.1 Nasua narica
GTTTTCGATTTAGGCACTATTGACATTTTGGACCAGATAGCTCTTTGCTAGAGTGGGATGGGGCTGTCCTGTGCTTGTAGGAAGTTTAGTAGCATTCCTGGCTTCTATCAGTTAGATGCCAGAAGCACCACCCTGAGATGTGGCAACCAAAAGTTGCTCTAGATATTGCCAAATGTCCCCAGGGGGCCAAAAATCTTCCACCTGGATTGAAGCAGGATAATAAATCATGAAGAACCAATTCAAAATACTATAGAAAATATAATGGTTGAAGTAAATAAATTAATAAATGGGTTATGTAGCAATAGGGATCTATGCTGAGAATGAATGATTTCACTGAAAAATCAGATAGAGGAACCCTTCTAGAAGGTATTTGGAAGGGTAAATATGAAAATATGAAAGCAGACCTAGAAGACAGAAGTGTAAAGATCAACATCTGTGTTATAAGAATACAAGAAGAGGGGTGCCTGGGTGGCTCAGTCTGTTAAGCATCTGCCTTCGGCTCAGGTCATGATCCCAGGGTCCTGGGATTGAGTCCTGCAATAGGCTCCCCGCTCAGTGGGGAGTCTGTTTCTCCCTCTCCCCATCCTCCCTGCTCGTGCACTCTCTCTCTCTCAATAAATAAATAAAAATCTTAAAAAGAAAAAACCCCAAGAATATAAGAAGAGAAAAATAGAAGGGAGAAAATATTTGTAGATATAATGCTTCTAAATTTCTAGAATTAAAAAAACAAAAATCTCAGGGGCACCTGGGTGGCTCAGTGGGTTAAAGCCTCTGCCTTCGGCTCAGGTCATGATCCCAAGGTCCTGGGATCGAGCCCCGCATCGGGCTTGGGCTCTCTGCTCAGCAGGGAGCCTGCTTCCCCCACCCCCTCTGCCTGCCTCTCTGCCTACTTGTGATCTCTCTCTCTCTCTGTCAAATAAATAAATACAATCTTAAAAAAAAAAAATCTCAAATTGAATGGGTGCATAAAGGGCCAATCAGGAAAGACAAGAAAAATCTAATCCTAGATACCCTAGAGCAAAATGAAAGAACAGTGAAGAGAAAGAGAAACATCCAGAGAGAAAGAATACAGCTCTCCTGTAAAGGAAAAAGGTACAGATTGATAGCAAACTTCTTAAAACATCCTAAGAAGAGAGAAAAAGGAAAATGGGAGTAGGGATTAGAAAGGAAGGAGAAAAGAGAAAAAAAAATTAAGAGTGGGCCTTGCAGTTATTCAATATACTTATCTCTACTGTGGTAAAACAGGAAAATCATTCTACTTGGAGTAGGTAACTGTCTGACATACCAACCCAGACTTTTTGGAACTTAAAAAACAAAGGTAGGTGAAAGGTAGACCCTACACAGGGAGAGGTGGTGGCTGTACTTTTGTGAGTCCCAGTATCTGGGCTTCAGTTGTAGAGGTGGATCCAGTTCCCAGGATCTGATTTTCGAGACTAATATATGCATCAGAATGTTAATTTACTATTTGTAAGGGCGTAAAACCACCTTCTAGGGAATAATAAAAGAGCCTGCGCTTGTCATTCATGGCTTCTCTCAATTAGGTGCTCAACTATTTATCAATTATCAAGTTATTTAGCAAATACTGAATCAGAAAAATCAGTTCAATGATCCTAAGGAAAAGGACAAATTCTCCCCATTTCATAAGTGTGCAAATGAGATTCAGGTTCTCTATTGATCAGTGCTGGCGAAAGGCTAAGCAAGCCCTCTTAAAACAAACAAACAAACAAACAAACAAACAAACAAACAAAAAAGGGTGCCTAGCTTGCTTAGCTGATGGAGCATGCAACTCTTGATCTTGGGGTTGTGAGTTCCAGCCCCCACAATGGGTGTAGAGATTACTTAAAAAAACAAAATAAAATCTTAAAAAAAAAAAAAAGTAAACCAATTCTTAGTCATCTTCCTCTACTCCCCACTCCCACCACGTTCCATAATTTTACTTTAGATAGCCAATTAGATTAGCTTCATATTCCAGTCTTGCAATCACCTTGAACATCATAACTGGATTTTATCAAACATTTACAGAACAGCTTTTATACTGAAGGAAAAATAACCAACAGCTATTTAAAGTGTGTTAGATATCATATATACATTATCTCACTTAATCCTTACACAACTCTGTGAGGTTGGTACTATTATTATCCCTATTTTAGAAATTGGGCAACTTGAGTTAAGTAACTTGATCCCCGTCATTCAGCTACTAAACAAGGTTGAAAGAAACCAGTGGGACTTAAAAACCAACCACAGTAACAACTATGCTAGATCTTCCTAACTCCCCAGGCTCACTTTTCTTGTCTGCACCCATCCCCAGAATTTTGAGAGTCAAATGAAATAAAATATGCAGCAAGGTTTTATAACCTATGAAGCATATTCCAAAATGGCACATACAATTTTTAAAAATATATAATTAAAACGCAGTTTATTTGTAATAATGGATAACATAGCACGAATACGGAACGTACATATTTCACAAAAACAAAATTTAGGTACTTAAAACTTTTTATTGAATTATAACATACGTGATGTAAAGTTCACAAAACTTAAGCGTGTAGCTTAATTAATTTTTACTAAGGTAAAAACTGCGCACATACACAAAAACACACAAAAGTCACCACCACCCAGATCAAAATATAAAATATTACCAGTATCTCAGAAGCCTCCTTCTGGCTATGGGATATGCTTTTGAGTTTTAGACCTGGATTCAAATCTTGACACTTTCACTTTCTTCTTGCGTGACTTTGGCAAGTTGTTTAACCTCTATGGGTCTCGGTTGAGCCACCTGTAAAGAGAGGATAATACTGCCTTATGAGATTGTTGAATTAAGGAGGTCATAAAATGTAAAATGTCTCTCACAAGTGCCTAAAAATAGCGGGTCTGCAATAAACCGCAATTATTATACTCAAATGTTACAGGCGGTCGCCACCTCCCACTTCCGGCCTTTCTGTCACTCACTTTTGAAAATTGCTCTTGCTCCTATTCTTTTTCTCCTTCTTTCTCGCCCCTCCTACTGCCGTATATTGCCTTCCCAAGGTGTCGTAAAACGCTCCTCCCCGCCCTCCATGTGGCGAAAACGCAATCACGCTTGACGGCGCGAGGTGGCTCAGCCGCAAGATGGCGGCGCTGGCGGAGGAGCAGACGGAGGTGGCGGTCAAGTTGGAGCCGGAGGGACCGCCGACGCTGCTACCTCCGCAGGCGGGGGACGGCGCTGGCGAGGGTGGCGGCGGCACTACCAACAACGGCCCCAACGGCGGCGGCGGGAACGTTGCGGCGGCAGCGTCGTCGGCCGGTGGGGATGGTGGGACCCCCAAACCCTCGGTGGCTGTCTCCACCGTTGCTCCGGCGGGGGCGGCCCCGGTGCCTGCCGCTGCTCCGGAGGCCGGCGCTCCCCACGACCGACAGACTCTGCTGGCCGTGCTGCAGTTCCTGCGGCAGAGCAACCTCCGCGAGGCCGAAGAGGCGCTGCGCCGCGAGGCCCGGCTGCTGGAGGAGGCAGTGGCGGGCACCGGAGCCCCGGGAGAGGCGGACGGCGCCGGTACAGAGGCGGCTAGCGCGCTTCTCAGCCGGGTCACAGCCTCGGCCCCCGGCCCCGCGGCCCCTGACCCTCCGGGCACCGGCGCTTCGGGGGCCGCCGCGGTCTCGGGCTTAGCGACAGGTTCTGCGGCTCCGGGGAAAGGTGAGCCGCGGAGTCCCGGGGAGGCAGGGCACGAAGGGGAGCAAGCCGGGAAGGCAGAGGCTGGCAGGCCTGCACCTCTGCGGGCTTGTTTTGAATTTCCTGGGCCCGCCTCTAGGGCCACTTGCCCGCCCCTTTCTCTAGTGCGCCGGCTGCGCAGTCAAACCCTCTTCCAAGCTGTCAGTTCCAGTGAGAGGCTGAGGAGAGCTGTTGAGCCGAGGGATGTCTGGGGAGGGTGGGCGCTGAGAGGCAAGGACCTTCGGGCTTTTGGTCCCATTATTCTTTTTTCGGTTCTTGAGCCTTGGCAGGTCTGCATTAACACCCAACAATATTTATACAACTCTGTACTAGCTTCTTTAAGTAATTACTAAACATACTTTACATATCCTGATTCTCACAATTCCGCTGTAAGCTTAGACATCACCTCTATCTTAGAGGTGAGAAAACGGACTCGGAAAGGCCGAGGGACTTGCTTTGGACCAAACAGCCAGGGAATGATGGAACATAGTGTAGCCAGTATTTCGCAAAATATAGGCTAACTAGTATTAAACCTTTTGGGGAATGCAGATTTCTGGGTGTCACTTCAGACTTAGTGAATCAGATCATGTAGAGGTGGAGTCTCGGAATCTCCATTTTTGAATATATGCTTCCAAGGGGTATTACTCTGTGGCAGAGTTTGAGAACCATTCATTTAGGAATAGACTTTGAACAGACCTGGGTTCAGATTCTTGTCTCTGTTGCTTTTACTTGTGTGATGCTGATCTTCCTGAGGTTAAGGGTTTTTGGTGTTTTTTTTTTGCCCCCCCATTAAATGGGTTATTGTGAGGCTCAGATATAATATATATATATATAAAGTGCCTGGTACTGATAAGTATATGCCTAGCACCTAACACTTAACACCTGAGACCTCCCTCTCCAGCCTTTTCCTAGCAACTGTAGTTGCAAAGTCCATGCAGTAAAATTCGTACACAATATGAGGTCTTAAAGGTGATCCTGAGCTGATAATAAACATTTATTGAATTAAGTTATCTAGTGCAGAGCCTCTAGCCAAATTAATCTCTATGACACCTAATCTTTGCAGCATTGCCAGAAGCGAAGTATGAATATGTAGCATTGTATTCCACAAATAGAAATGTGCAAAAATGTGACTGAGAGGAATGTTCTCTGAATGCTGAACTTTGTGAATGAACTATAAGATGGATGAATTATGTTGGTTATTTTTCTGTAATCTCTCATCCCTTCAGAAACTTGACCTATCATAACTCAGAAACCAGTAAGAAGAAGAGGCCATCAGAGTAACCAAAAGAACTTAAAGCATTTGTGCAGTGAAAAGCACAGCAGTATTATAATTGCAACTTAAAATTTTCCAACAATCAAACTCTGATTAGATTGACAGGTGTATCATTGTTTGGTATTGGTATATTCCAAATAAAATTCATGATTTCTGCCTTGGAATGATGTTTATGGAAATTATTCTAAGCATATAAATTGAGTTATCTTTTGGAAACAAATAGGGCTCATTCTTCCCACCCTTGAAATGCTTGCATTTTATAAGGAGTGATAGATGTACACATATCCTACAGGTTAAGATGTGTTACAGGAAAGTTACAAAATACTTAGGTAGCTCTGAGAGCTGGGAATATTGCTTCAGGGCATGTCTTGGTGGTGGTGTCATTTACACTGAGCCTTGAGAGGAGCTTAATATAGTTGTTTGATTTACACATACCACGTTTTATGAAATTTGTCTTTAAGGTAGCTGCAGGAAATACATTGAACCTTTTTGTTATTGATCTGAAAAGTTTATTTTAAGATATGGAAAAGCCGAAGGAGTTTTGGATAGGGACCGAAACAATCCCATTGAAAGATTGATTGTTTTGGGGAAGAGACTTTGAGAGGAGAGGGAAAACATCTAAGAAACAGTTTACCTTTGGACCTTAGCAAAACAGCCTTAGTCACTTGGTATATATTTTTGAAATACATTTTTTGAAAGTTCTTCTTCATTTTTTAAACAGTTGGAAGTGTAGCTGTAGAAGACCAGCCAGATGTCAGTGCTGTGCTGTCAGCCTACAACCAACAAGGAGACCCCACAATGTATGAAGAATACTATAGTGGACTGAAACACTTCATTGAATGTTCCTTGGACTGCCATCGGGCAGAATTATCCCAACTCTTTTATCCTCTGTTTGTACACATGTACTTGGAACTAGTCTACAATCAACATGAGAATGAAGCAAAATCATTTTTTGAGAAGTATGTGAATTTTATATATATTATATATATAGCACATATATATAATGTATATACACATCTGTAACCACACAAATGTAAGATTGTAACTGAAAAAGTATTTCATGAAGGAGAGGTACCTGGTGCTAGGAGAATCTAAAAAAGAGGGAGTTTTTGGAGAAGTCAGGGAAGGCTCCCAGAGGAAGTGATGCTTGAGGTAAGATCTGAAGACTGGGTAGGAGCTAACCAGATGAAGAGAAGAGGGAAAAGCATGTGTGACACCTCTGGTGGGAGGGATCATGGTAGGTACAGAGATGAAAGAAGGCCAGTGTGGCTAGAGCAGAGTATGGGATTGAAGCTGGGCTGGAACAGGCAGATTCTCGGGCTATGTTGAGGGTCTTTGTTTATCCTGAGAGCAGTAGTGAGTTGTATTGGGTAGTATTAGATCTGGCTGAGATTCACTGAAAACTCCCAACAATAATGGCATAAATAAAATACAAGTCTTTTTTTTGTTTTTATCCTAAGAGCAATAGGAAGCTGTGTTAGGATTAGATTAGACTGAGAGTGACTGAAAACCCAAACAAGAGAGGCTTAAATACGATAAAAGTTTATTTCTCTCTCATAAAGGTTAGGCAGTCCAGGACTGCCTATGGAGTCTTTGATTACCAGGAACCTAGGCTTTCTCCATTTTGATGCTCTTCCATCCTTGTCATGCAGCTTCCTCCTGTGGCACAAGATGGCTCTTTGGCTCTGAGCGATCATATCAGTGTTACAGTCAGCTGGGAGGGCACACATCCTTCCTCGAAGTTGCACACACTTCTTCCTTTTTTTTTATGTTATTAGGCAACAACTACAATTACCTACAAGGGAGGTAGGAAGTGTGGCCTTTGCCTAGGTGTTTATGTGGTCAGCTAATATTCAAGTATTCTGTTGTGGAGGAAGAAAGGAAATGGATGTTCAGGGACAGTGAGGTGTCTCTGCTACAGAAGTCATTGAAGGACCATGTCATTATTAGATTTGTGTTTTTTAAAATTAAATTTTGTTTTTTTAAGTAATCTCTTCACCCAGCGTAGGGCTGGAACTCACAACCCTGAGGTCAAGAGTGTACGCTCTACCACCTGAGCCAGCCAGGCACCTCTATTTGCATTTTGAAAGGACCTTTTTGCGGTCGGGCAAATAGTGGTGAGGGGAAACAGAGTGACTTTAGAGTGACCAGTTTGGGAGGTTATTGTAGTGGTCCTCAACCCAGGGTAATATTATTCCTGCTTCCCCCGGGCTATTTGAAAATGTGTGAAGGTGTTTTGGTTTTCATAATGACTAGGGTGGGGAAGAGCAGGTGGCTGAGGGATGCTAAATGTTCTAATATGTACAGGTAGTCCACGTAGGAAAGAATTGTTCTTCCCCAAAATGTTCTGTTGAGAAACACTAGACTAGGGTTCGGTAGTGTTTGTGAAGGTAAGTAGTCAGTGATGGATTGGATATGGAGGTGAGGGAGATGAAGGTATTATTGATAACCCCCAGGTTTCTGGCTCCGCCATCTGGATGGGGGAGTGCCCTTCACTAAGATACAAAATCCTGGAATGGGACCTGGTTTGTCAGGTCGCGGAGTAATCTTGACTTCAGATTTGAATTTGCCTTTGACTCATTTGAGAGATTCCAAGTTGGTAGGTGAATGATACAGAAGGCTCTGGAGCTCTGAGGAGATTAGGGACTGGAGCCTTAAATTGGAGTTGTGTGTAATATTGATGGATATGGATGAGATTGTCTCGGGAGGGGGTGGGGGTTATGAAATAAGTCAATGAGAAGGCTAGACCCAACATTTGGAGTAGAAGAGGTGGAAAAAGAAGAGATGGCCAAGTAGAAGAGGTATGTAAGGAGAAGTCAGAAAAGTAGGAAGAAAACCAGGAGAGTATTGAGTTATAGAAGCCAAAGAAAGGAGTGGTTAAAAAGGAGGCAGTACTTAACAGTTTGAGTGAGAGCATTTCAGTACAAGCAATAGACCCAAAAGCCGGCATTTGTCAGATAACACAAGTAGTGGTAATACAGGAATAATAGAACTCGGGACACTTAGCTTCTCTGCCATTATGTCCATTCGTTATTGTATGATGCCTAATAGAAGGTTTATAAAGCAAATGTTGTGTAGCTCAGCATTTTGAAAAAATTAACAAAGGCTGATGATGACAGAACTTCTACTCTAACCTCATTTTTCTTACAGTATTGTCATCTAAAAACCTCTTTCTCTCCCAGTCTCATGGGATAGCCATCTCCTCACATAGGAAGCTGGAATATCCCGGGGGACTCTGTCTCCTTGTTATGGACAATCTCAGCCCTTGCCCAGACACCATGCTCAGCTGAGGTTATGGGCAGTGACTGATGTGAACACCAAGAGGCTGAGATTTCTAATTTCACGGAAATCTTGGACAGGAACCTTTAGTTCATGTCTTGATGAGTCATAAAAGGGTAATACGGGTAACAGTTTAGGCATCTATTGGCTGTGTATCAGAGCTAGAGCCTAATATGTTTAGTCATTGTTCTCTAAATGTTTTTGCATTGTTTGCTGCTCTTAGTGAGTGCCAAATACATGATCTTTAATTTTACTTTATCAGGAAAATTAAGATTTGTAGAAACAAAAGTACATTTAAATTTACTAATTGTCACCAAGGCTGAAAGCTTTACTTAATCACCTTTGGTAATGGTGAGTAAATGGAAGTGTTCATTCTTTGGTATCAACATTTCTTTGTCCTTTAGTCATATTATTATACTGATGTTTAATGAATATGTCTGGTATGAAGAATACAAGAAGTCATTGAAAATGTTTGGTTTTATTTAAATACCATGTATTGATTATTGTTAAGAGGCTGGGCGATAGGTTCATTGATTTAATTATACTAGTTTCTACTTTTGTGTATGTTTGAAACTTTCCATAATAAAAAGTTTTTAAAAGTGGGTTTTGAGAGAATATAAAATTTAGTGAAGCAGAAATTCTAATTCAAATGTCTACCAGTGGTGGATATCTTTCATTCACTTAATAGAATTTATTTCAAATTCTCTTAAAATGTTAATGATACATTTCATTAGAGAATTAAATTTTTAAATTTTAGGATGAATTCAGAAACTGAATTGTAATCATTTTGAAACGAGTTACTTCTGATCCTGTAGCTTAGTCCAGGATTATTCAGACTGCTACGTTGAAAATATTTTGGGGTGTTTATAAATATATGGGGGAGAGCAGATCCCTTAATGATTACATTGAAAAATGACTTTTTAAAATCACTGAAACAGGTTCCATGGAGATCAGGAATGTTATTACCAGGATGACCTACGAGTATTATCTAGTCTTACCAAAAAGGAACACATGAAAGGGAATGAGACCATGTTGGATTTTCGAACAAGTAAATTTGTTCTGCGTATTTCCCGTGACTCGTACCAACTCTTGAAGAGGCATCTTCAGGAGAAACAGAACAATCAGATATGGAACATAGTTCAGGAGCACCTCTACATTGACATCTTTGATGGGATGCCGCGTAGTAAGCAACAGATAGATGCGATGGTGGGAAGTTTGGCAGGAGAGGCTAAACGAGAGGCAAACAAATCAAAGGTATGGGAATAAACCTAAGAACTATATAATGCAGATTATGAAAAACTGTAGCATTTCCATCTACATAATATACACATTTTTCTTATAGCTAGTTTGGGAATAACTGAACCCTGTTTACTAAGTTTCATGTTCTAAGGATGATGTGTAAATTAGAATTTGGGAATGGTGGCATTTAACAGAACCCTGACTACAGTGGCTGAAACAAATAAGGGATTTTGCATACGTATAATGAATTACGGAAGAAAGCCCTCTTGCTCTGGCATAAGGGTCCCTTCTAGTTTCCCCTCTATCATCTTTAGAATGTGACTTTCTTTGTGCTCACAGATGGCTGTTGTAGCTCCGCCATTGCACTTGCATTCCAGGAAGGCAGAAGGGGGAGGACAAAAGGCATATCCCTGCTAAATTTCTTATCAGGAAAACAGTATTTTTTTCCTAAAACCTGACCCAGTATATTTGTGGTACATCTGCGGGCCAGAATGACTTTATGTGGGTATCCCTAGCTGCAGGGGAGTCTGGGAACAGAAATGATTTAACTGAGCATATTGCTGCTCCAGCAAAATCAGGGTTCTGTTAGTAAGGAAGAAGGGGAGATTGGCTTTTGGGTAGACAAGTACAGAATCCGTTTCAGGGTATACATTAACTGTATTGTAATTGTGATTCATCCTATCAAGATATGAAAAGGATGTATTAATGAATGAAATATTAATTTTGGAAATGTTGGCTCTTTTGACTTGTAGGTATTTTTTGGTTTATTAAAAGAGCCAGAAATTGAGGTGCCTTTGGATGATGAAGATGAAGAAGGAGAAAACGAAGAAGGAAAACCTAAAAAGAAGAAGCCTAAAAAAGATAGCATTGGATCCAAAAGCAAAAAACAAGATCCCAATGCTCCACCTCAAAACAGGTGAGGAAAAAACTTCAGAAACACGTGTGGAGGTTTAAGATGAACTGTTATTATAGAGAACTCGGTTTCTTAATAGAGTGATTTTCAGTCTGTTTTTCTTTCACAGAATCCCTCTTCCAGAGTTGAAAGATTCAGATAAGTTGGATAAGATAATGAATATGAAAGAAACCACCAAACGAGTACGCCTTGGGCCAGACTGTTTACCCTCCATTTGTTTCTATACATTCCTCAATGCTTACCAGGTTGGTAAGATAATTGTGCAATTTCTGCCTGGAGAGACATGTAATATGGTGACTTACCACTAAAAGAAACTCAGATGTGTTAACTAAGATGGAGTTTTCTTTTTTAAACTCTTGATGTAAATATAGCTTGAAGACAGAAGTTAGGAAAGGATAATTGGACACTGCTTGGAATAGATAGAAGGCAATGTTGAAAAGACCTTTAGAAACTTGCAGGTGCCAGAATGTTGCTTATGTGTGTCCCTTGTTTTACTGATCAGAATTCTGCTAGGAGGAGGAGGAGGAGGAGGAAACGGTAGGTTAGCTCTTTTGAACTTGGCTTAAGTACTTATATAAACTTAATACTTTTTATTAAGGATTCTATATGTCTATATGGATTGTTTGTAATAAGCTGCTGAGGATGTATTTACGGAAGTACAAAAATGATTAACATTTTCTTCATATCATGAGCTTTAAATTTGGGGGACAAAAGGGGTGAATGGTGACATGTTCTCAAAGTAAATACTTTCTAACAGTGGGTTTCTTGGGAGAATGAAATCTTTTCTATGAGAAAAGAGTTATCGTTATGTAGTTTCTAAGACGTAATTTTTTTCCCAAGACCATATTGTGTAGTATAAAGTTTTTATTTTTTTATTGGCAGGGCCTCACTGCGGTGGATGTCACTGATGATTCTAGTTTGATTGCTGGAGGTTTTGCAGATTCAACTGTTAGAGTGTGGTCTGTGACACCCAAAAAGCTTCGTAGTGTTAAACAAGCAGCAGGTAACTGAGATGATTGTGAGGATGTGAACTCGCCCTTAGTTTACACCAATCTGGATTCCATGGAATATACAAAAGAGATTGTGATCTCAGCAGACTTTCACTTGATTTTACTTTAGCTCAAAATGCTAACATTCCCAAGCAAAAAGTGCATTGGAGTGGCAATCAGGAGACTGGGGTGTTGGACTTGTTTAACTTTTTTGGGCCTAGTTTTCTCATCTGTAGAATGAGGGGACGGGGCTAGAAAACTCCATGAATTTAAAATCTAATTTTATGATTGTTTGCCTGTGAATTTTAAAAATGCCTTTAAATAATGGGAGAGTACTTTCTGTTTTAGCTCTGAAAATGGCTTAAAAAGAATTAATTTTAGGATTTCACTTTGAAGAAAGTTTCTTGCTAAATGTATTATTTAAATAAGATAATACATTTTTAAAAATTTTTTATTATTTCCATAGTTTTCATTTGTGTATGATATATTGGGTTATATACTTGTATGATATATTGGGATATATACTTTGAGTTTTAATCATAGTTCAGACACTGAGCAGCTATGTGCACTCTGGCAAATTGTTAACTGTCCTGAACCTCAGTTTCCTCTTCTGTACACTGGGATGGTTAGAGGCATCAACACTGTGTGTGGTATGTAGGAGGACTGTTCAAATGTTAGTTCTTCTGAACTATGATGTGATTGCCTTGAAATATTCTAATGAATGTACTTTTTTTTAAATGAATGTATTTTTAAAAATCAATATTTTTGGACCATTTTAGATCTTAGCCTCATAGACAAAGAATCAGATGATGTCTTAGAAAGAATAATGGATGAGAAAACAGCAAGTGAGTTGAAGATTTTGTATGGTCATAGCGGGCCTGTCTATGGAGCCAGCTTCAGTCCGGATAGGTAACATACAAACAATGAAAAACTAAATATTGCTGTATTATATTGAATCATATATAAGTTAACTACTGGAAACATGTTGGGGAAAATTCTGTTAGAAAAATCTCATGGATGCCTCTTACGCATTCTCTTTTAGAATCTTGCCATTTGCTAATTCATCTTGGGGAACTGGTGTACAAGATAGTAACTTAATATATACCTAAATTTATAGAATCAAGATGCACAGCTTCAGGGTTTGGTGGTTTTAAAAATTAGCTTCAGTTTTTGTATAACCCTGATAGGGGCTGAATTGCTTCTTTGGGTTCCTATCTTGGGTTTGTGGTTACTGCTGTATTCCATCATCTCCAAATTCAGAACAGATTCCTGATATTAAAGGCATGTTAGCTGTCAAAGATTTTGTGTAATCAAAAGAACTAAGAGGATACTGAAAAGGGAATTTGAAACCCACAAATAGGTATTTGCTTATTTTTCATGATCTCTAACATTCTATAAAAATGGGAGGGAATTTTATATTCATATTAACCATTTGTATCTTAATTGGATAATAATTTTCAATCCATCAACGTTTTCATCTTTATGAAATCTTGATGGGGTTTAGCCAGATGATACATTTTTACTTGAGGGAAACCTCTAATTTCAATGAAAACCATGATAGTTTGAGTGGTTCAGCTTTTTGTGTTTATCCCTGAAAAAGGTAAAGTATTACTTACATGTCTATAGTGTTTTTGGTTTTTTTGTTTGTTTTTTGGTCAAAAAGACATTTCCTTTTAAATGCTTATGCAAGTCAGAGAGGAAGAGAACATCTCCATTTTAAAGTAAAAAATTGTTTTGTTTTGTTTTGTTTTTTTCTCAACATATAATGTATTATTTGCCCCAGGGGTACAGGTCTGTGAATCATCAGGCTTACACATTTCACAGCACTCACCATAGCACCTACCTTCCCCAGTGTGCATCACCCAGCCACCCCCGTCCCTACCCCCCCACCCCCCAGCAACCCTCAGTTTGTTTCATGAGATTAAGAGTCTCTTATGGTTTGTCTACCTCTCGATCCCATCTTGTTTCATTTTTTCCTTCTCTACTCACAAACCCCCGCCCTGTCTCAAATTCCTATCAGAGAGATCATATAATTGTCTTTCTCTGATTGACTTATTTCGCTTAGCATAATACCCTCTAGTTCCATCCATGTCGTTGCAAATGGCGAGATTTCATTTCTTTTGATGACTGCATAGTATTCCATTGTGTGTGTGTGTATACCACATCTTCTTTATCCATTCATCTATTGATGAACATCTAGGTTCTTTCCATAGTTTGGCTATTGTGGACATTGCTTCTATAAACATTCGGGTGCACATGCCCCTTCGGATCACTACATTTGTATCTTTAGGGTAAATACCCAGTAGTGCGATTGCTGGGTCGTAGGGTAGCTCTATTTTCAACTTTTTGGGAACCTCCATACTGTTTTCCAGAGTGGCCGCACCAGCTTGCTTTCCCACCAACAGTGTAGGAGGGTTCCCCTTTCTCCGCATCTTCACCAACATTTGTTGTTTCCTGACTTGTTAATTTTAGCCATTCTGACTGGTGTGAGGTGGTATCTCATTGTGGTTTTGATTTGTAAAAAATTGTTGAGTTTTAAGTGACATATCATATTTCTTAGCTTTTCTCAATTAACCTTTTATACCCTTTGGTATAATTTTTTTTATAAGAAGTGTGGTTTTTCCAATATACTTTTAAAAATAATCTAACCTCGGGCCTCCTGGGTGGCTCCGTTGGGTTGAGTGCCTTCAGCTTAGATCATAATCCCAGAGTCTTGGGATCTGGCTCCTTGCTCAGTGGGGAGCCTGCTTCTCCCTCTCCCTCTCCCTGCCTATCCCCCTGCTTGTGTGCTCCCTCTCTGTGTCAAATAGATAGATAAAATCTTAAAAAAAAATAATCTAACCTCAGGAGGTGATCAGTAGATGTAGAGTATTAGAGCTAACATTAGTTTGGTTAATTACTTTCAACTTTTGTTATCTACTGTGAATTCCACGTATAAAGTAAAAGATGTAGCCTGTCAGGTTATGTATATTTATCATACTCAAATGTACAGAGAAACCGGACAGGTAACTAAGTTATTCTGGGAATCAAATATATCACATTCTCTTCTCTCAGGAACTACTTGCTTTCCTCTTCAGAGGATGGAACTGTTAGATTGTGGAGTCTTCAAACATTTACTTGCTTGGTGGGATATAAAGGACACAACTACCCAGTATGGGACACACAGTTTTCTCCATATGGATATTATTTTGTGTCAGGGGGCCACGATCGAGTAGCTCGGTAAGAACATTGTGATCTTATGACTGGCAGAATGGTTTCTTTTTAAGGGAATTACAACTCCAGCCAAACTCATTTTCCCTTCTATTATTTGGGATCAACTTTTTGAGACTGTCAGCATTTATAGCTCCTTATTTGAAAATGAATTTGGGGAGTATTACTATGTCTGCATTTATGTCCATATCAAGAATCCTCCTTTTTTTCCCCTCAAGCTCCCACCAGCTAGATTTTCATTACCACTATGAGCACTCCTGGTATTTTCCTATGATCTCCTTAAAAGTTCAGGATGAGGTAACTCCGGTTAGAAACTAATTTTATGGTGGCCAAAACTAGCAAAAAATACTTTTCTATGGGTTAGACCAGAAATTGGGGTACGAAAAATAGGTACATACAGAAAACTAGAGAATTAAAAAAAATTTTGTACTAGATCAACTTAGCTTTCCTTAAGAATGTTATTTTGTATCATTCCATTTTTTCCCCCCTCAGGTAGCTAGTGAGGGGGATCTATTTGGAGCTAACATCTCACATGGGTGTTTCTGTATTTTAGGGTTTTGGCAGTTAACTATTACCTTTTTTTTTTCTTTCAATGCATTTTTTTAAAAGGCTCTGGGCTACAGACCACTATCAGCCTTTAAGGATATTTGCTGGCCATCTTGCTGATGTGAATTGTACCAGATTTCATCCAAATTCTAATTATGTTGCTACGGGCTCTGCAGACAGAACTGTGCGGCTCTGGGACGTCCTGAATGGGAACTGTGTAAGAATATTCACTGGACACAAGGTATTCTATACCTTCATTATTATGGCACACAAGGTGGTTTTTGAGATAAAAATATTTCAAAAATTAACCAGTAACACATTTTAAATAAACTATTCAATTCTGCTAAGCTTTAAAATTCTAGCTTTCTCTTACTTTCTTAGATATTTTTAACCCACTGTTGATTCTCTCCCTGGATTTCTTTTCTAGGGACCAATTCATTCCTTGACATTTTCTCCCAATGGGAGATTCCTGGCTACAGGAGCCACAGATGGCAGAGTACTCCTTTGGGATATTGGACATGGTTTGATGGTTGGAGAATTAAAAGGCCACACTGATACAGTCTGCTCACTTAGGTTTAGTAGAGATGGTGAAATTTTGGCATCAGGTAAATTATTAGAAATGGCTTTGTATTAAAGGGTAAATGGTATGTTGAAATGAAACACTTAGTGTTGACCATGTTAGGTTTTGCTTCACTTAGCCATGATTCCAGAATATTCCCCAATGTGTTGACTTCTCAGGTTAAACTGATTGAAACGGTCCTTTAGAAGGAAGAGCTTATTAATCAAGTTTAGATTTTTTTCACCAGAAATATAAATATATGAAGTATATCTGACAAAATGTCAGACTCTAAATATGGCAGATGCTACTAAATGGTTTCCTTTCCCCTTAGGTTCAATGGATAATACAGTCCGGTTGTGGGATGCTGTCAAAGCATTTGAAGATTTAGAGACCGATGACTTTACTACAGCCACCGGGCATATAAATTTACCTGAGAATTCACAGGAGTTATTGTTGGGAACATATATGACCAAATCAACGCCAGTTGTACACCTCCATTTTACTCGAAGAAACTTGGTTCTAGCTGCAGGAGCTTATAGTCCGCAATAAATCATCGGTATTAAAGACCTTTTGGAAACTACTGTTTGAAAAAGGGAGACTAAAAGCAAATACCTCAGTGATTAATATTTAAGCTACAAAGAATGTTTTGTCTATATGGATCTGGAAGGATGCTGCTTAGAAAATATGAACAGGACAGTTCCACGTTTCTATAGCAACCACATTTAACTAATTTCCGTTAGTTGAATAAGAGGTATTATGTTCATGGAGGGGACATTTATGGTGCTTTGGATTGTGTGGAAACTATGCATTTTCTGTTCAAATGCTATTTTAATTTATTATGTTTAGAAAAAAATCAATTGACTTCAGTAATTCATCCTGCTTCAAGATTCAAATCGAGTAATACCATCTTGAATTTTAGCTGAAGAATTTTATGAGCATGTATGTTTCTGTTGTAAAAATGTAGTTACTGTATGGCACTCAAGTACTATGTTAAATGATCCACTAACATTTTTGCTTGGCCCATGATTAGTGGAATGTATGTTTCTGGGTAGGGTGAACTACAATTTCTTTCTAAGAACTAGATGAAGTATAACCATCCACTGACATCTGAATTTATACCTGTTGGATTCTGAGTGCACCCAAACACTCTATAAACCAGGTGAAGAAATTTAGCTTCCATGTTCTACTTCAGCTAAAACAGCTACATAAAACCTAGTACACTTGAAGTCAGACAGACATTTCAGTTGCTTACCTCCAGTACTGAGCCTTGCTTTGGAAACTAAAAGATTTAGACCAAGTCACTGCCAGTTTTTTGCCTTTGTTGCATTTTGTACAGTTTTATATTTTTGATATATTGTAAATAAAGACAACCAGCTTTTCCAGGTTCATAATTTATTGTACAAATTGAATATCACATGATGAGCTGACATTAGCTTCTCCAGGCCTGGGAATTTAACAGATGAGGTGCAGGTTAAAATCCTATAAACAAAGTAAAAATAATTTAGACACAATTGTGTTCAACTCTACTTTTAAGATATTCGGTAATTACTAGTAATAGGACTATCCCTGAACCCCCTGAAATTGAATGCAAATTCATCAGATTCTGAGTCAGTAACCACCCCAAAATGAAGGTGTCTCTCAGCTTAATACAGTTTAACCTAACGCTTTTACCTTTAACAAAAGAGCTGACTTCAGCATGACCCTAAATGTATGCTATTGGAAAAGTCTAATAGACAAAGTACATTTTAAACAGTAGTAAATGTATACTACTGTTTAATGTAGCGATAAAATCTCTCCACTTTTATAATGGGGATACTACCGTTCTCCTCAAAGTTGGGAGGTATCTACTATAGAAAACTGGGCAAAGACTACCTATTTGTCAGGAATAAGTCATGGACCACTGCATGGTGGGGTATGTAGTCTTAGTCAATAGTTTTGAGATTGGAAAAGTTTTTAAGAGCAGAGGAAAAATTTTCTGTAGAGAGCTACCGTAGATAAGGATCTGGGTTTCAGGTTTTCTGCACATCATCTACTACCAAAACAAATATTTATTCACTCAAGCATGGGCAAATGGAGGTTGTGGTTCACCATAAGAAGAAAATGGAATCTATGGGGATTAAAGGAAAATATAAAATAGCATATATAAAAATTTGAAACTAGCAAAAAAATAAGATATATTTGCAGTGTATTTAAAAGGTTGGTTAATAATTATTACATAAAGGGCTTATGTAAGAGAAATAAGGTCTTCCTAAAAACAAAGACTCAATTGTTAAATGAGAAAAACACAAAGGGAATGTTAAGAAAAATACAAATAGTAAACAAATGGAAAAAATGTGTAACTTCATCAAAAAGATATTTTCACTCATCAAATGAGCAAATATCAGAAACTGATTATTCAACATTGGTTAGGGCAAAAGAGGCACCCTCTAACAGTGCTGGGTTCCCCATTAACCCTTGAGGAAAGCACTTAAGCCTAAAACAATCATAAACAACACATCACGCTCAAAAGTGTTCAATGCAATGTTTTAAAAATTATATTTTAAAAAATCTCAATAGGAAACATATAAATCGTATACCATAAATACTCATGCATTCAAAGAATATAGAGAAAATATTTGTTATAAGACAATATTACAGACATGACGCATAGCCACTGGAAACCAAATAAAAAATAGAAAAAAAGAGCCAACCCAAAAAGTTAACAAAAATTGTCACGGTAATGGGATATGAACATTTTCCTCCTGTATGTCACTTTGCACAATGACAACAATTTACTTCTAAACTGAGGGAAAAAGCCCTAACAACAAAATGGCTGTTGTAAACTTACATGTCAATTCCTTACCATTTATGTTGCTTTCACAGCTGGTGTTTTTTTAGACCTTAACTTGAAGTATAAGATCATCAAAGCAATGCTTCCATATGTGGCCAGTACACACTGAAAAAGAAAGAAGAAAGTAATAAACAAGAGCTTTTGCCACTTATATTATAAAAAGTAACTGCTTAAAGGTATTTCTAATACTTACATTCATTCTACCTGTGAGAGTATAAGAGTTGAAATATTTTTTGATACCAGTGAAATGGAATTGGGCATCAGTTTCTGGACCTGCCATGATTTCAATCTTTAAAAAAAAAAGAAAGCAACAATAAATTGGTTTGGATGCAATTTAAAAGAAAGTTAAGTTTTGTTTTTGTTTCAAAGATTTTCTTTTTTTATGTAATCTCTACACCCAACTTGGCACTTGAACTCACAACCCAGAGATCAAGAGTCACATGCTCCACCAACTGAGCCAGCCAGGCAGCCCTTGTTTTTTGCTGTTGTTGTTTGTTTTTAAAGTTTACAAACCTGAGAAGTCATTGCACAGAAGAATTAATGAGTTTTTTTTATGTCTTGCCCAACACAAAAGTAGCAAAAATGGTGCAAAAAGGCTTGCTGATAAGAGAAACTTTCATAAGGAAGACTTTACTTTAGTTGCTATTGTATAACATTCCAAACCATACATCAAATCACTCAGCACTGGTAGAGAACAGAGTTGCCTCTAAGGCCCCCTCCCCTTTAACCCAATCTTGCTTGATATTTTCGTTCCTGGCCCTGCTACAGCATGTTACACTGTGCATGGACTCACAGTTTTAAGAGTAGCTGAATGTTGGAGCTTGTGATTCATTTTAAAGTTTCTAAGAAGGGTAACCACCACCTAAACAGCTCAACTTGCAACTCCTTTCACAATTTTTCTTATGAAATAATTTAGGACCTCCATGGGAAGGAAGAGAAAGTATCATTTACTAAATGGAATTGATATATACTCCCATTTTAAAAAAATTAGCATTATTTTAACAAAAGGGATGCACATCAGGGTATAAGAACTGGAAGATCATTTCCACAGTTTAAAGAATAAGAGCATTCTGGTTCAAGTTCTTAGAGATGGAGAACCTACCAAAATGCCATTATCAAAGTCTGTCAACTAGTTATAAGGAGCAAATACCCAATGTCTAGACTGCAATGCGCTCAGCCACTAACCCTCACCTCCAGGATACATACTAGCTATTGGTCGTAGCAAGAAAGCTGGAATACCTTTTCCTCACAGCAAAATAGATAAAAGGTCTAAATATAAATGGTAAAACCAAAGAATCCTGGGCCAAAATTTTAATTACCTTAGGAAAGGGGAAATATAAAGGACAAAAACTAGAAGGGAAAACATAAAAGTGATCAAAGAAATGTAAAATGAGGCCGATATCTTACTATCAGACTGGGAAAAATAAGCATCTCCTCTGTTGCCTGAGTATAAACTGGTACAACTTTTCCTAAAGTGCACTTCTGCAATACCTATTATATATTATAAAATTAGTACACCCTTTTATGTTGCTGGTTCATTTGTTCTCTAGGAATTTACCCTTATACAGATATCACAAAGAGAAACATGTTATATAGTTCAAGAATAGTGACTGAAATACTGTTTATGAAATAAGAAACTGGAAAAACTAAAAATTCCATCTACATACAGGAGACTGAGAAAATGATGGTTTTCATTTGAGGAAATACAGTGTGCATAGATCCTTATGCACTGACATAGAAAGATATCCCTGTGTAATGTTAAACAGTAAAAAAAAAATTGTATTTTTGGACATGATATTACAGAGCACATAAACGGTTCTCAAAGTCTGGTTCCTAGGCCAGGAGCAACAGCATCACTGGAAACTTGGTGAAAATGCAAATTCTCAGGCCCAACCTCAGGCCTATGCAATCAAAAATTCTGGGGCCCAGTCATCTGTTCTAATAGGCATTTCTGATGTAAGCTAAAAAGTTTGAAAGACACTGCAAAAATAGAAAACCAAGTATTTGTTAGTAATTATATAGAAAAACCCTGGAAAAATATGCAGCAAACTTTTCGGAGTTATAAGTACCTATATTTTACACAGGCATATATTTGTCATAATAAAAAATAACAAAGGCACATTCAAAGGTCACCAAAACAACACTGGACAATTCGTATGTATGACCGCCTATCTACCACGACCGACGCCACGCCGAGTCGATTGGCAACATAGACGAGCCGGTCGAGGTCCGGTCGAGATTGGTAGGCAGTGGCCGTGACTCAGCTGGCTCTAGATGAAATGGAAGAGGGAGAGATCTGTGAGGAAGTTGTTGCTATGGAAACTGGCACTCCCCCTATTTACCATTCAAAGGCCTTCAGAGGCGTTCACGTGCACCGAATTGGCAATGAAAATTTGGACAAATGACCTTAATTCTAAACAGTCTTTCTTTTTTTTTTTAGATTATTTATTTATTTATTTGACACGCACACACACAGAGAAATATCACATGTAGGCAGAGAGGCAGGCAGAGAGAGGGGGAGAAGCAGGCTCCCCGCCGGAGCAGAGCAGATCCCAGGACCCTGAGATCATGACCTAAGCCCAAAGCAGAGGTTTTAACCCACTGAGCCACCCAGGCGCCCCAATTCTAAACAGTTTCAAGAAGGTTCTTGGAACAATGAAGGAAATCCAAGCTTCCTTGGGCCTACTCAGGGATCTTGGCCTTTCCAGCCCAAGTAGGAAAATTTGCATTTAAATCTTTATAATGTAGCTTTTATAGTAACAGTTTCATTTTACTAGGCTTCCTAAAGGCGTAGTTCCCCTCCATTCGTTTTCATGATGCACTTTTGAATTCTTACGGTATCAAGTGGGTTTCTAGGAGAAACCCTACATAAAACAGGAGCTTCGTCGAATTATTAACTGATAACCCCACTACCTTGCGTGTAACAAAAATATTTAGGAGGATGGTGGTGTCCAAATGAAACAATATTAAAGTGCTTTAAACTTCTCTCTACACAATATGGAAGGCAGGCTGTGATATTCCACAGAGGACTAATTCTGACTGCAGGGAAGGGCATGGTATAGGAACTAGAATTTAGTCTGGGTCTTGAGACTCCTGTGAAGGTGAGATGGAGGCAGGAGCGGGGAGTAAAATATTGCTGGTGAAATAAACAATGGAACAAAAGCCTACAAGCACTGGGGTCTGCACCCTTCAGCAAACTGCACCTTACTTTTGGACAAAGATCAGGACCCCTTGTGCTAAAGAACCCTTTGTGGAATAACTCAAACTGAAACCTTATTCTCTTTTGAATCGTACGAAGTTTAGACAGACATAACACGGAAAAAACTACCTAAGACCAATAATTGCACTAATTGTTAAGAGGTAGCCCGTGGAGAAGTCTGAGCATAGGGTCTTGCTTGCTCTTGCTTCTAATCAACCGGCCCACTGCTATTAAACATTAATGAAGACTTCCACGTCTGTCTTCACCTGTGAAACGGGAATTTCAGAAAAGGCCCAAAGTGACCAATTGTCCTTGGTACTTTGTTTCTTGAAACTGCTACTTTCCTCTGAGTGAACATTCACCTGGAATGGTGAGATCACGGGGTAAAAGGAGGCCAAGGTGAAAGCTACTCGGGTACCAGAAGCAGCCTCTTGCACTTCAAGAAGTATACAGCTCTCTGTTCTGGCTATCTCTTGGGAAAGGCCTTCCGGATGACCCGACACAAATCTAAGCTGCTTACCGCAGGCCTGGCGAACTGCAGGGGCTGGGCCACACACACTCGCTTTGACAAAGGCTGCAGCGCCGCTAAAGGAGGCCTTGCTGGCCAGCTCCCTAAGCGCAGCACAGGGGAAATAAACTGCTATGGGCAAACAGAGGAAGAGGTTAATCTGGCCAGAAGCCCGAGTTCTATTCAATATTACGTTGCTGGGTGACCTTGGGGGTACTCCCTTCGCTGCGGGCCTCTTTTTTCTCTATTGTAATATACAATCTAAGGGCCTTGGGGAACTCTGGGAGCCTCCGGGACCTCCTATCCGCTTCTCCCCGAGGCTTCCCAGCCCAGCAAACCCTCGCGCCCGGGCTCTCGTTATCTCTAATTCCTTTTCCATTCTCCACTGTCCTCGCACCGCACGCGAAGCCCTAGCGGTGTTCCTGGACCAAGAATGGTCGGATTTTTATGCCATCCCTGCAAGGCGGAGGCACGAGGCCTGAAACAACAGGGTTCTCGTCCACACACCCACCTTACAGAAGACACCAATTCCGCGGGTTGTGTCCTTCAACGTACGCAGCTATCCCGCAGTCGGCCGGAAGAAGCCTCCTCCCCCGCACGCGTTCAACGACCGGACCGATTCAGCCTTCAGCGTCGATTGGCTATGGCTTGAAGTCCCGACTTTCCGCTTCCTGTTTCTAACTCTCCTCCCCCCACCGACCAGTAGGACCCTTCTTGGTAGCGGAAATAGGGTGTTGGACCCGCCCACGCTTCCGGTATAGCAGCGTTGGTCTCCCGGTGTACCGGTATCCGCGTGTGTGACTTCAGCGGTACGGGCTCTGAAGTAGAGAGGTGCTGGCGTCGCGGTACTGGTGAGTGAGGACAAAGGCGAGAAGGGAGGAAACCTCGTGGCTTCCAGGTCTGTCCCAGGGCTAGGTCCTCTAGGTCCTTGCCATGCACCTAACAGTGCTGCGTGGTGGTTCAGCCACCTCACAGCAGCTCAGAAGCTGGCTCCTGTAATATCAGACTCTGTCCCTGGGAAGTTGCTTATGTCCCTTCTTTGCCTCTGGATCGCCTCTTTGAAGCTTCAGTTTCCCTTGTCTGAAATGATATTAAGGGTCAAATTCCCCGCAAACTAGACTTCTGGGCTCTTTCCTATTTCTACGAAGCCTGCACCCACCTATTCCTGATTCCAAATCCAAAGCTTCCACTGGTCTTCACTTCCTCTACAGTCTCAGCCCTTTCTAGATCCTTATTCCCAGTGTTTCTCAGAACCAGTCTCTCCTCTCTTCCATTCTTAGACCTAGTTCCCATTCTCATGGTTTTTCTGCTGTAGTGCAATTGACTTAGACAGTTTACTTTCCTTTAGTTCTGTCTCTCTACCTGTCCAATTTGTAGCCTGCAGTATATTTTTCTTGACTGCTATTCTCTTTTTTCCCCTACGAAAGGCTCTGACTTTTCAAAGTAAACGTTAAACTACTCATATGTAGTTCAAAATCTTTCGCAAAAAAGTTGTCCTGTCTTCTAAAATTTAACTCTGATTATTATTATTCTCCCTGTGGCTTAGTTAAATAGTTCTTCAAAGAAAGGAAACAGCAACTTCTTGAACAATATTTTGAGAAATTGCTGGTGATTATTGAAATATTTTGCTTTAACTGTTTCTGTGCTTCTCTCACATTCCTTCTGCTTTTCCTTTTCCGCCTGTCAAAATTTTTTTCATTTTTCAACAGCTCAAAGACATCTTTAGGAAGCTTGCCTTCTTTACTGAAGCCACATTACTTCCAATTTCTTTGTTTATAGTTTGATTTCTATTTTACTTACTTTTTAAAAGTTTATTATTATTATATATTAATATATGACATATGATTAATATATAATATGTTAACATCATAATATTTTTTATTATTGGGTATAGTAATATTTACACCCAACATGGGGCTCGAAGTTGACCCTGAGATCAGGAACTGCATGCTCTTCCGACCTAGCTAGCTAGGCGCCCAAGTTTGTGTTTTATTTGCATAATTGTTTCATTTTTCTTAAAATTTTGCATGTTCTTTTTATTTTTTTTTAATTAAAAAAATTTTTTTAAGTAAGCTCCATGCCCACTGTGGAACCCAACATGGGGCTTGAACTCATGACCCCAAGGTCAAGACCTAAGCCAGGAGTAAAAATCAGATGCTTAAGCAACTGAACTACCCAGGTGGTCCAAAATTGTGCAAGTTCTTTGAAGATGGGGACTTATATATTCATTTGTGTATCTCTGACTTAACTGTAGTTACTCTATCATATTTACTAAATTGGATCTATCACTTCTTTTCCTGGAGGAAAATGTATGGACTTGTGGTTTTGAAGCAGAGATCTTTGGAAAGATGAATTATGGGTTATCTGGGGCCTAGCATCAAACCATCTTATTTCTTAGTCCTGAATGTTGTCTAGTACATTGGTGCTAGAAGGCTCTATCTCTTACTCACTGATCATAACCTTTAGGAAATGTGACACCAAGGCTACAGCACACTGATGCTCTTGCATTGCATTGTTTTTAGGAGATTCAAACACAGCAACCATGGAAGAAAGCTTCCCCCGAGGGGGTACGAGAAAGACCCACAAATCAGAGAAAGCTTTGCAGAAGTCAGTTGAACAAGACAACTTATTTGATGTAAGTGTATGCTTGTTTGATAAGACTCACAGAACATTTATTCTTGTGAAGAATGAACCTTGTTTGAGAATGTGGTATTTTCCATATTTGTTTCTTTTGAAGTCTGCTTTTGGAAGTTGAATTTGTTAAAAGAGTCTATACCATAATGAGGCTATGTTTTTCGAAGTGTGGCATTTAGTACTTGGGTTTGCAGTGCTCTTGTTCCTTATTCTTAGGAAATTTGTGCCATTTTGGTTAGGGTTGGAGAGAAAAGTTATGTACTAAGTCATGAAGGTACAACATGGGGAATGTAGTCAGTGGTATTTTTTTTTTAAAGATTTTATTTATTTATTAGATAGAGAAAGTGAGAGAGAGCATGAGAGGAGAGAAGGTTAGAGGAAGAAGCAGACTCCCTGCAGAGCTGGGAGCCCGATGTGGGACTCGATCCCAGAACTCAAGGATCATGACCTGAGCCAAAGGGAGTCACTCAACCAACTGAGCCACCCAGGCGCCCAAGTCAGTGGTATTATAATAGTATCGTATGGTGATAGGTGGTGGCTACACCTATGGTGAGCATAGCATAAAGGATGGAGAGAAAGCAGTTAGTGATTGATTTTTAAGTGGGATCCTTGCTATGTATAATGGTCAGAATTTGCATTGAAATTCACCATCTTCACCTAGAGTAGGCTCCAAATGCTAGAGGGAAGGGAACTAACATTTGATTGTATTTTTTTGTAATCTTTCCAATTACACTGGAGTAGAGAACGTCATTCCATAATGAGGAACTGAGGCTGAGAGAGATTACATATTTTAACTGAAACCACACAGCTTGTTACGGTGAAGTTGGGAGTTTAACCTGCGTCTCAGTGTTTCTACCGTCCATTTTACACACTGTTCCAAATTGCTTCTTATAGTGGGGCCCCCAGTGTCTATCCCAGTTAAGAAAGGAAGAACACGGGAGCGAAGGGGCTTTTGAGAATATGAAGATGGCTCCCACCTTGGACAAAGGGAGCATTGGTGACAGAATGGGAGAGATGGGATTGGAGCAGGAATTACAGGAACACTGGGAGTGGGGTGCAGTGGAGGAGGAACCAAGCAAGGTGACAGGTGACCTGAAGTTGAAGGGAAAGCCCAGGATTGTTTCTCTTCAATTTTTTGGATCTTTTATCTCCTCCCTTCCCTCCCCCCACCGTAGATTTCTACGGAAGAAGAATCCACCAAAAGGAAAAAGAGCCAGAAAGGGCCAGCAAAAACAAAAAAGTTGAAAACTGAAAAGAGAGAAAGCAGCAAGTCTATAAGAGAGAAGTTTGAAATCCTTAATATTGAGGTTCGTTACAGTTTAGTTTTGTTCTAAACCCTTTTGTCCTTCATTCCTTTTGTATATATACACATGTGTGTGTGCCCCCGTAGAGATTATTGCAGTGTGTGCTCAGAATTGAGCATTATCACCTTCGATTATTAACCAATGCCTGGGATCATGTGTTGTTTTTCTTTATAGCTGTTGAGTCATTGTGCTTATGTCTTCATGAAATTTGTGTGTTAGTAGATTCATAGGTTAGAACTGGCAATAACTTTTAAACCTTTCTACTTCTACTCTTTCATAGCTGTGGAAATTCTTTTGGAGAAGTGAAGTGGTCTTTTAATGTTCTTTACGTTTTTAGATTATAACGTGGATATGTGTTGTAAAAAAGAAAAAGAAAAGCCAAATGATTCCTAAGGAAACGACTCAATTCAGCCTGTGGAAGTATTTTGTTTGTCTTATGTGATACTTAGAAAAATAATTACTTAACTCGATGCCAACATTAGAAAAAATTTCACACAAAAATGTGATTTCTGGCTTCTTGTAAAAATTTGAGAGTGCTGACAGCACAAACTCACATTCCCTCATATTCATAGTCCCGCGGAGCTGAGTGGTGGTTGTGCCCTTTCGGCCTGGCTTGTGCACCCCAGGCAGCCATTGTCTCCCCTGGCCTGCTTCCTTCACTCTGTTTCCCATCAGGCACTTGAGTTTGGGTTGTGTGGAGTAAAGCAAAAGACAGAAGTGTCCTCCAGTATCGTAGTACTATTTTACAAATGCTTGGTCAGCTCTTTGATAAGTGTACTGACATAATACACACACGTATCTCCTGTAGCTTTTATACGTCAGAGTTGGGGCTAGAAGCCAGACCCCCTAACATCCTCAGTCATTGTTCTTTTCCCTATTGTGCACATTTCACTTCTTCTCTTCTAGTCCCTGTGTGAGGGGATGCGGATTTTGGGTTGTGTGAAGGAGGTAAATGAATTGGAACTGGTGATTAGTCTCCCCAATGGACTCCGGGGCTTTGTGCAAGTGACTGAAATCTGTGATGCCTACACCAAAAAGCTGAATGAGCAGGTGGCTCAAGAAGAACCTCTGAAGGTAAGGGAAACCTGAATGTACTCTAACTGGAACTAAGTGGTGTACAAGTAGATGTAAAATTACAACTTTGCCAAGTGCTAAGAACTCAAGGCACAAGGGGTCATGAGAGTTTATAATAGGGTTTTTTTTTTTTTTTCTTTCTTTCTTAAATAAGAGGATTTTGACTTAGTTCAGGGAGCCTGGAGGATTCCTGAGGAAGGGATGCTTGAGCCGAGATCTGAATGATGAGTGTGTACTGGGTTAAGAAGGAAGGGAGTTCAGGCAGAGGGAGCACAGTGTGGATCAGAGAGAAGGCTAGTGTGGTTAGAGCAGAGAGAGCAAGGGAGAGTGTGTGGGTTGGGGCAGGAGAGCTGGGTGGAGGCTAGACCATGTTAAAGATTGGTTTTTAATTCTAAAACCAATGGGAAACCCTTGCAGTGTTCTCCTTGGGGTGGGTGACACGTAGACAGCATAGAAAATAGATGGGAGAGGCGTGTAGTTGCCTAGAGACCAGTGAGGGGGTTACTGTAGTAGCCCAGTTCTGAGATTGACAGCAGACTGTCTTTAGGGGTTTACCTACTAAGGAGGTCAACTCAGTCCCCACTGATGGATTTCATGGGGGGATGAGTCCTAACCTTCTGTTGTGTGTGAGTTGATGGTCAGCCTTGCCATCCTGAGATAGAAACCCTGAGTCAGGGGTGCCTGGGTGGCTCAGTGGGTTAAAGCCTCTGCCTTCAGCTCAGGTCATGATCTCAGGGTCCTGGGATCAAGCCCCGCATCAGGCTCTCTACTCAGCGGGGAGCCTGCTTCCCCCCCCCCCCCTCTGCCTGCCTCTCTGTCTACTTGTGACCTTTCTCTCTCTCTGTCGAATAAAAAAATAAAATCTTTAAAAAAAAAAAAGAAAGAAAAGAAACCCTGAGTCAGGACCTGGGTTGGGAGAGATGATCATGATTTTATTTTTTGCTGTGTTGAATTTGAGGAACGGTTGAGACATCCAGTGGACAGGTGATTCCAGAGCTCAGAGTAGTCTGGGCTAGTAAGTACACGTGTGAGACTGCTTTGTATAGGTGGTAATTGAAGCTAGAAGAGGGAAGAAGGTGCCTAGGAGGAGTGGAAAGTATGAGAAGAGACTGAAAGATGGACCCTCAAGTGAATACTGACCCTGGAGAAAGACTGACCCTTGAGTATTTTTTTTTTAAGACTTTATTTATTTATTTATTTATTTGAGAGTACATGCACACATCTGTGCACAGTGGGGAGGGGAAGAGGGAGAGGGAGGGAATCTCAAGCAGACTCCTCACTGAGCACAGAGCCCATGCAGGGCTCAATCCCACAACCCTGAGATCACGATCGGGTCAGACGCTCAATTGCCTGAGCCACACAGGTGCCCCAACCAGTGTTAAATGCTCTCTAAAGGTCACCTATAAGAAGGACTGCGAAATGGGTTATTGGATTTAGCGACATGCGTATCACCGGTGATTTTATTGGGAGATAAAGTGGTGGGCGAGGGGTGGGACACAGTTACAGTGAGTTGAAGGGCGAGCAGGAGGCGAAGAAATGGAGACCGTGAATACAGACGACTCTTGACAAGTGATTTACATCTGCCTGTTCTGTGGAGATATTTGGAGGTCTTAACGCTGAAATTGGAGACTGTGACTCGGCCACAGATCCCTCTTCCTTTGGCGAGTGGTTACTCTCTTCACGCACTGTTTGGGCTTTTTGGGGTCAGAAACCACTGAGCGAGGGTTGGGCAGCGGTGTGTTGGTTCAGGGGAGGAGCGGGTATCAGATCGCTCTCATCTGTATTGTGCAGGACCTGGCCGGCTTGCCTGAGCTCTTCTCACCTGGAATGCTGGTGAGGGGTGTGGTGAGCAGCGTGGGCAATACCGAGAGGGGCAAAAAGAGCGTCAAATTATCTCTGAACCCCAGAAATGTCAACGGAGTGCTGAGTGCTGAGGCCCTGAAGCCTGGCATGGTACGTATGGGGTCAGGGAAGAGGAGCAGACGATGTGCCTTTTTCTGCCTTGTCTCCTCGGGGGTATCTAGACCACCTTTTACTTTCAGCTTAACTATTATACACAAGGGTGGGTTTTTTCCTGGGGGGAAGGGTCTCCAGGGTGCCTGGGTACTTAATGGAAATTGAAGGCTTGAGCCTAATCATATTATCTTGGAAGGGAGAAAGGGAAGGTTCGCTGGTGGCCAATTAAAAAAAAACCCAACAAACCTCCAAGGAGGCTTTGCAGGGGCGAGGAGTTCCTCAAAGTGCCTTACTTACGAAGACTTGTTCTTTACAGATTAAGTCATTTTCAGAGGCTTTCTGGCCTCTGGAGAATGCTTGAGGGCTGCTCTCTGAGAGCAAGAGACAGGGTAGATGGGGCATTTAGTCTGTCAGCTGTACTGATGGATAACTCACCACTGAGTGTCCCGGTCCTCTGGAGAGTCAGGAGAAATCGGTCCTAGCTCCGAGTCTCAACGTCCAGTAGGTATGAAACACACTCATAAACTACACTCATCTCAGTGCTCTTGTAATTAAGAGGAATGGGATCAATATGATTTTTTTAACTTTTGGTTAGAAGCAGTCAGTTTGGGACAGGCCCTGAAAGCCGGCTGGAAAGGGGAATAAAAGTAAGCCACGGTGCAGGAAATTGACAAGTGTCAAGGGCCTGCTGTTGGCAGGGGCTGTTCTAGACATTTCATCAGAAGAAATTCTCACAGCAACCCTGGGAGGCCAAGGGTACATACTCCTTTTATATATTTGGGAAAATGGACTCAGAAAGGTTTATGACTCGCCAAAGACCAAATGGTAAGAGTAAGATTTGAATTTCACATTGCTTCCCATGAAATGTAAAGGAGGTTGGCCAGATTTTTTTTTTCTTTTTTTGAAGTCTTGGAGGCACTTAGAAAAGACATGGTGACAGCTCCAAGAGTCGTTCTGGATTAGTCATGGCTCTAGGAGTGACCTTGCAGGGCATTCTGGTTTCCTCCTCTTTGTGTAACAGTAGTCTTTCCTGTCTTTTGAAAATTCTCCAGGGGAGAAACCCCTTTTTTTCATGCCATTCAGCTGTGTATAACGCTTCTTGCTGTCTGGAAACCATAAGATCCCTCGAGCCCTGGGAGAATTAAAGCTGATGTTTTTCCCTTTTCTATCCTCAAGTGGGACCAAAGTTGTTGGGGGAGGTTTTGGGGAGGATTATGGGATGATGTGTCAAGATTGATGGTGGGAACATTCGTGTTTGGTAGTGGATTTTTGCTGTGTGTCCCATTACCCTTGACTTTCGAACTCCGGGGAATGCTTTCTCTTCCTCCAGCTGCTCACAGGTACTGTGTCCAGCCTGGAAGACCATGGCTACCTAGTGGACATTGGTGTTAGTGGGGCCAGAGCCTTTCTGCCACTGCAGAAAGCCCAGGAGTATATCCGACAGAAGAACAAAGGTGAGGGGAGGAGGAGGGCCCACCGCATGGTAGTGAGGCAGTGCATGTGGGGATGGTGTGTAAATACCAGTTGGCGAGTAAAATGACAGAATGGTGACCCCAGAGACTGTTTGACTTTGCTAACAGTGTTAATCCTAGCTGATAGAGAAGGGAATATGAGTGAAGGGCCAGTGAATGACAGCGTCCAAGAGCCAATGGACCAGTTTCACTTTTTCACCTCGAAAATTCCACTGAAATTTGGGCCCCCAGGGCCCCTGAACCAGCACTCTTCCTGCCTTGTTGAGAGTTTCATATTTTTACGCGGTGTTGATTCCAGATCAGTCGGGGTCACTTTATTCCCCTCTTCTAATTGGTCACTAAGAGATAGGGAACATGGGTGTTACATGGTAAGTGGGCAGGTGGACCATAGATCATTTCAGGTATTGCTTGAGCCCAGGTTAAGAGCCCTTCTCATGAAGGTATTTTTCCTTTTGGGGGCCGGGGCTGGGGCTTGCAGGTGCTAAACTGAAGGTGGGTCAGTACCTGAACTGCATCATTGAAGAGGTCAAAGGCAACGGAGGAGTGGTCAGTCTGTCTATTGGTCATTCTGAAGTTTCTACTGCCATTGCTACTGAGGAGCAAAACTGGACCCTTAATAACTTGCTACCAGGACTGGTGGTCAAAGCCCAGGTACAGAAGGTAAGCCATTATTGTCATGACTATTTTCTAAAATAGAGATAATTCGTGTTGAAGTAGTGCATGTGCACTGTCTAACATTGTGGTGCCCAGTAGGATAGACGTTGGTCACTTGTGGCTAATTACACACTGGAAATGTACCAAGTGCCCTATGTTGAAATGATAATGTTTTGGATGTGTTGGGTTAAACTGTTATTAAAATTTCATCTTTTTTTTGTAGTTTTTAATTTTGACTGCTAGAGAACTTAATTACATAGTTATGTGTGGATTATGTTTCTTTTGGACGGTCCTGATTGAAAAAGTCAAATAGTTTTTTCTTTTTTTAAAGATTATTTATTTTAGAGAGGAGGGAGGGACCGAGGGAGAAGAGAATCTCAGGCAGACTCCACACTGAGCACAGAGCCCGACGCAGGGCTTGATCTAGGGCCCTGAGATCACAACCTGAGCTGAAATCGAGAGTCGGATGCTTCACTGGTATTAAAGAGTATTAAAAGGCTTTTATAACAAAGAACTATCTCATCTCTTCTAACTGCATATGTAACTCTTTCATCTTTGGAAATTTACCTTTGTGTTCATTAAGTAATAAGCTTCTGCTGGTATCTCTTGGTTTATCAATTTTAGGCATTGAGTTTTAACTTCTTACCATGGGAAGATGATAAGATGATTTGGCTCTCTTAATTTTCCCTTTCCTTCCTTCACCCTCCGAACTGAGGTATAATAAATTTTTGGTTAAATCATTATCCAGAGCTTAAATGACTACAGTTATTTAAATATTATTTATTGCTGAGCTAGGTAACATACTATGATTGTTTCTCAAATAGCTTTTTTCCCTGGAGCTGATAATCAGCTTTTTTTTTTTTAAGATTTTATTTATTTGAGAGAGAGCATGAGCAGGGGTGCAGGGGGAAGGCAGGAGAGAGAGGGAGAAGCAGACTCCCCGTCAAGCAGGGAGCCCAATGTGGGGCTCGATGCCAGGACTCTGAGATCGTGACCTGAGCTGAAGGCAGACACTTAACTGACTGAACCACCCAGGCACCCTTGTTTTTGTCATTTGTCAAATGCTCTTCCTGCCTATGACTATTTCTTTTTTTTTTTTTTAAGATTTTATTTATTCATTTGAGAGACAGAGAAAGTGAGAGAGAGCATGAGAGGAGAGAAGGTTAGAGGAAGAAGCAGACTCCCCTTGGAGCTGGGAGCCCGTTGTGGGACTCGATCCCGGAACTCAAGGATCATGACCTGAGCTGAAGGCAGTTGCTCAACCAACTGAACCACCCAGGCGCCCCCTATGACAATTTCTTAATACAACTTTTTTTTTTTAAAGATTTTATTTATTTATTTGACAGAGAGAGATCACAAGTAGGCAGAGAGGCAGGCAGAGAGAGAGGGGGAAGCTGGCTCCCTGCTGAGCAGAGAGCCCGATGTGGGGTTCGATCCCAGGACCCTGAGATCATGACCTGAGCTGAAGGCAGAGGCTTTAACCCACTGAGACACCCAGGGGCCCCTATACAACTTTTTTTTTAAGATTTTATTTGACAGAGAGAGAGCACAACCAGGTGGAGTGGCAAGCAGAGGGAGAGGGAGAAGCAGGCTTCCCGCAGATCAGGAACCCCGATGCAGGGCTTGATCCTAGGACCCTGGGATCATGACCCGAGCCGAAGGCAGACGTTTAACCAACTGAGCCACCCACATGCCCCTGTTAATACATGTTATAGTTATTTTCCTCATACTACAATTTTCCATAAAGGTGTTTAAACCTTACTTTTTTTTTAACCACCTAGAGCCCTTTTTCCTGTTATCTTTCTCCTGTCTGGGCCAGTTGCTCTGGTAGGACTCCTGCAGAGCTGATATCCTCGGATTTCCTTTCTCTGTCATCTTGAATCCTTCCCCTCTTTCTCCACATTGGAGTCTTCTTTGATTCCACATATTCCTGTTTTTTGGTTTACTTGCGTATTTTTGTGTGGCACATTCTCCAGAAGCATCCTTGGTAAGGTACACAGGGGGTTAATTTCCTGACCTGGGGTGTTGGGGATCCCCCAGACCACTTCCAGGCTCGCTGATGCACTGGAAGCTCTCCGAGGACTCAGATATAGTGACACTCGTGACTATGGTTTATTACAGTGGAGGGAAGCTGCGCAAAATCAGTGAAGGGAAAAGGCACTAGGAGCACCAAGAATCCTCTTCCAGTGGAGTCACAAAGGGTGTAACTGTGTCTTTGGGAAGCTCATGAGAGACTCAGTACCCAAGGGTTTTTACTGGGGCTGCTCATGTAGGTACCCTCTTCCTGACATGTACCAAAATTCCAGATACCATGCTGTTGACACAAACATTTCAGGTACTGAGAGCCACTTGGTTCTGGGAGCTGTGGGAACTCTCCTAAAATGTAAATTTTCAGACACCAACCAATGGCCAACCTTGCCAGCAGGCTTTTCTGTGGATCACATTCTGGGTCTTGCTGTGTCACGTCTTTTCTGCACACCTCCCTCCGCCTGCCTCTCTGCCTAATAAAATCTTTTTCTTTTTTTTTTTTAAAGATTTCATTTATTTATTTGACAGAGATCACAAGTAGGCAGAGAGAAAGGGGGAAGCAGGCTCCCTCTGAGCAGAGAGCCCAATGGGGGGCTCGATCCCAGGACCCGGAGATCATGACCCGAGCTGAAGGCAGAGGCTTTAACCCACTGAGCCACCCAAGCGCCCCTAAATAAATAAAATCTTAAAAAATAAATAAATGGGGGGGCGCCTGGGTGGCTCAGTGGGTTGAGCCTCTGCCTTTGGCTCAGGTCGTGGGCTCAGGGCCTGGGATCGGACCCTGCATCGGGCTCTCTGCTCAGCGAGGAGCCTGCTTCCCTCTCTCTCTGCCTGCCTCTCTGCCTACTTGTGATCTCTCTCTCTCTGTGTCAAATAAATAAATAAAATCTTAAAATAAATAAATAAATAAATGGGAATTTTGAAGACCTTTCCCATTGTCACCTAGCCTCTGCTGCTCTTAAAAAGTCTGGTGCTGCTTTGATTTCTTTTTGGAAGAGCTCAAGAATATTTTTTTTAAGATTTACTTATTTAGAGAGGGAGAGTGCAGGCTGGGGGAGGTGCAGAGGGAGAGGGAGGAAGAGAGAATCTCCAGCAGACTCCCCAGTAAGCACAGAGCCCAACTTGGGGCTCAATCCTGCGACCCCAAGATCATGACTCAAACCAAAAGCAAGAGTCAGATGCTCGACCGACTAAGCCATCCAGGTGCCTCCTGGAAGAGTTCAAGAATTTTATTGTAATCCCTTTTAAGGTTTCATGGTGGTGTGTTTTGGTTTGATCTCTCTCCATTTATTTGTCTTACAATCCAGAAATGCAGATCTTTCAATTCTGAGAATATTTCTTGTATTACTGTTTTTTCTTTTTCTATTTTCAAATCGATATGTAATTCACATATAGGAGGATATATCCCTTTAAAATGTATAGCTCAGTAATTTTTTAGTGTATTTACAAAGGTGTGCAGCTGTCACCACTATTTGATTCCAGAACATTTTCATTACCCCAGTAAGAAATCCTGTACACATTGGTGGTCACTCTCTGTCTCTCCCTCTCTTAAGCCTCTGGTTCTGCTTTTTGTCTCTAGATTCGTCTATTCTGGATATTTCATATAAATGGAAGCATACAATATGTGGCCTTTTGTGTCTGGCTTCTGTCACTTAGCATGTTTTCAAGGCTCATCCATGTTGTACCATGTAGTGTCCATGTTGTAGCATGATGTAGCATGTGATCCATTTCTTTTTATGGCCGAATACTGTTCCACAGTGTGGAGATGGCACATTTTGTTTCTCCATTCATCAGTTAGTGGACATTTGGGTTGTTTCCGCTCTGGGCTATTATGAGTAACGCTGCTGTGTGGTTGGTGTGTAAGTGTCTGTGTGGATCTAAGTTTTCATTTCTCTTAGGCGTATACTTAGGAAGGGAATTGCAGGTCCTATGGTAACTGACCTTTTAGAGGAACAGCCAAAGTGGCAACACCAGCTTATATTACCCCCAGCAATTAAGGGTTCCAGTTTCTTCCCATTTTCAGAAATAGTTGTTTCTGCACTTTTTATTATAGCCATCCCAGTGGGTGTGAAATAGTATCTCCTTGTGATTTTGATTTACATTTCTCTGATGCTTAGCAATGTTGAGCATCTTTTTATATGCATGCTGGTTGTGTTATGAGCACTTGTATATCTTTTGGAGAAATATCTATTCAAAAGTCCTTTGTCCATTTTAAAATTAGGTTGTCTTTTTATTATTAAGTTGTAAGATTGCTTTAAATAGTCTGGATACTAGCCCTTTATCAGACTTTTTAAAATTAATTTCTTTTTTCTCTCGAACTCTGGATGATGTTGGACTTCGTGTTTCAGTTCTCTAATTTTCGTATTTTTTCATCTCACCTTTGCTTTGGTATGCGCATGTATTTTTCTATATCCTGCCTTTTGGGAGACTCTCTCAGTTTTAACTTTGTACACTCTGTTAAATTTTTGTTTTGATTGCCGTTGTATGCGTGAGGTGCTGAAACACTTTGTGCGCCTGGGTGGGTGGGGCATGTTGCCTGGCCTACCTCACTGGCAGGATCAGGAGCTCGCAGACTTGGAGCAGCTCCCAATGTCACTGGTATAAGTCTTCTCTAGTATGTTAGATTTCTCTAGAAAGGATCTGTTAATCTCTTCTCAGGAGGGTATAATCCTGGCTGCCTGAGAGCTAAGTGGGAGAGGGCCTGGATGCCTCCATGTCTATCTATATGATATTCAGAATTTTTCTTAATCTACGTTTGCAGGGTTTGCACTCTTCCTGTCTTTTGAATCTCATACGGGTTTCCTAGCAAATAACTCTGCTTTTCTGTGGAAGCAGGAGAGGCATAGACCCTATAGTTTGAGGAGAGGACCTGGAGGTTTAACTTTGTTTCCTTGATTTCAGTCTTCTGCCTCATTGCTCTCTTTTGAGGTGCTTGTCACCTCTAATTCCTTAGCTTCTGGGGGGCTCTTGAGGGTGAATCAGCAAGGTCAGTATCTCCTTTTTGGCAGCATTAGGGTTTTGCCTTCTCGGTCTGGGCAGATCACCAAGTTAGCAGCAGTTTGGCCAGGTGGTCGGACTGGCAGTTCCCCAAGGGTCCTTGCGCGGATGACCCTCCATCCCATCGGGAAATCTCAAGAGTGGGAGAACTGATACCTCTCGAGCCAGAAGGGAGGTGAGCTTACTGAATAAAGGAACAGCTAGTGCTAGGAGTTGTCCTGCCACTTAATTCTAAGGAAGAAAGATTGTCAGGGTTAGCTGGAGGAGGAGAGAGACGCAGTTGTGGAAAATGTGGCCGTGAGGGTTTCGCATGGACAGTGTCTCATGCTCTTGGTTCCTTCTTGTTCTGTTTATTTCTAGGTGACTCCAGTTGGCCTTACACTAAACTTCCTCTCATTCTTCACTGGCCTGGTCGACTTTATGCACCTGGATCCTAAGAAAGCTGGAACATATTTCTCAAATCAAGCAGTAAGAACTGTTTTCTTAATTCCAGTTGTATCTTGAACAGTTATCTGGTATTGCAGCTAGTTATGAGCAGATCCTAGGACTGCGTGTGTATAGGTGTTAGAGGCGGGGAGGGGGATGAAATGTGTTTGAGAAGGACCACAGGAAGCCATGGCAGTTATTTCTGTGGATTGAGATTAGAGAAGGAGTCTATGAAAAAGAAGACAACTTGTAGTTTGTATTTCTTATTGTTTTATATAGTTTGGTTTTGAGGGGATGGGTAATGAATCTTTTGCTGTTATCATTTAAGGTGTTTAAGAATATTTAATATAAAAGAACAAAATATACGTTTAAATAGAAAAATGTGGTTTAAAAGTGCTATGGGTAGAGTAGATCCGACTTTGAAAAAATTTTATTTATTTTAAAAAAGATTTTATTTGTGTATTTTAGAAAGAGAGAGAGAGGGAATGTATGCATGTGTGAACATGAGCTGAGGGAGGGGGAGAGGGGGAGAGAGAGAGAGAGAGAGAGAGAGAGAGAATCTTAAGCAGGCTCTGCGCTGAGTGTGGAACCCAATGCGGGGCTTGATCTCATGAACCTGAAATCATGACCTGAGCCCAAATGAAGAGTTGGATACTCAACCAACTGAGCCACCTAGGTACTTGGAAAAAATTTTTATTTTTACATTAAAATTTTTTTTTATTTTTTAAAGATTTTATTCATTAAAGAGAGAGTGCATGTGTGCGTGAATGAGCTGGGGAGAGGTAAAGGGAGAGGGGAGGCAGACTCCCCACTGAGTAAAGAGCCTGATGTGGGGCTCAGTCCCAGGACCCTGAGATCATGACCTGAACCGAAGGCAGATGCTTGGCTGATTGAGCCACCAAGGCGCCCCTGAAGAAATTTTTTAATGGTACACCTGGTTAAAATACTGGCCGATTGTACAGTCAGGTGTTAATAATGATTAACTGGCTGATTTTTCTGCACTTAACCTAAATATCCAAATTTTCTGCAGTGATCATGACTATTTGGGAAGAATGTCCCAATATATGTTATTCAGAGTTTTAAAAAGAATCCTAAAATGATTTTTTTCTTTTATTTTTTGCTTTTAATGGTAATACATGCTATTGGATTCTACAGAGACGTGGTTTTTTAGCTAAACGAGTTTTCCCAGCACTTAGTGATAATATTAACTGTTTGGTGAACTTTTTTCTAGTAACTTTTTTTCCTTATGATCCTATTTGTATGCAAAGTGCAGACGTTTTACGTGCTGTGACCTTGTGACCAGGGCAGGCTGTCCCTGGTGCATTTCAGGGTGGTCTCTGATACGGTGACACCAGTATGTGGCTTCCGTCGCATATGCGTTATTAGCCTCTTGGCATTCAGGGGACCCTGATATGTTTTCCTGGCCTTGAGTAAGCATGGATTTAGTTGGGCACAGTTCCTCTGGAGTATTTTGTTTGCATTTTCCACATGCTGCTGGATTGCACAAGCTGATATTCCTGCTTCCGTCCATAACCTGGGCAGCAGATGGGGAGTCTTGAGCTCCCAAAGTCTGCTCTGGGGGCCTGATCTTCTGTGTGCCTCCCCCTGCTCATGATTCTCTTTCTCTTGTCTAGGTAAGGGCCTGTGTTCTCTGTGTCCATCCTCGGACCAGGGCCGTGCGGCTGAGCCTGCGTCCTGTCTTCCTGCAGCCGGGGCGCTCCCTCACCCGGCTCTCTTGCCAGCACCTGGGAGCTGTGCTGGATGAGGTTCCCGTCCAGAGCTTTATCAGCAAGGCCGGTGCCACCTTCAGGCTGAAGGATGGAACCCTGGCCTATGCCCGGGTGAGGAGGCGCTTCGTTTCAGCAGGATCTTATCACTAGAGAGACTCTGGGGCCACATGGGTCCGTTTCTGTTTTCTACATCCCTTTTATTAGTTGCCTAACTTTGAATATCCCCAGGTGTGGCAGACTCTGCAGAGGGACTAGAACAATGTCTGTCTGTTCTTGGGATTCTTTAGGATTCATTTGACTTACTTCGATACCTGGTCAATAGTAGGTACAAGAATGAGTTCAGATCTACACCAGAGCTTGGCAGAGGTTTTGAAAGGGCCAGGTAGTATTTCAGGTTTGTGGGCCATATGATCTCCGTCCTAACCACTCAGCTCTGTTGAAGCCAGAAAGCAGTCAGAAACAGTATGTAAATGAAGGGCATGGCTATGTTTCAGTACAACTTTATTTGCAAAAATGAGCACTAACTTGTGAGCTACAGTTTTCGGACCCATGTTCTAGACTGTTCTCTGACCTTATAGTCGATGACCATGAAGAGCAGTGTTTTAGTTAGAGGTATTTCAGGTATAGGTATACTACTGAAGTATTTCAGTAGGCAAGCAACAGTGTTTTTATGGTAGGTGCTAAATGTGTCAGTGTGCTTTCATATCTGATTGCCTCACATCTACTGTGTCTGCTTGTGCTTAATCACTTGGTAGCTCAGCCATCTCTCCGACTCCAAGAACGTCTTCAGTGCTGAGGCCTTCAAGCCAGGGAACACTCACAAGTGTAGAATCATCGATTACAGCCAAATGGATGGGCTGGCCTTGCTCTCCCTGAGGACGTAAGTCTGTCATGGACCCGTGCGGGGCTGGGGAAGTGTGCTCCTCTGGGGTCGCACGGTCACGGTTTCTCCTGGCCTGATGCGGGGACTGTTTTCTTTCTTGCCAGCATGATTTGGGGAGCCCTAAATTTTAAGTAGCCTCTGCTCTGGCTTATTTAATCCTGTGTATTTTTTTTGTTTTAGGTCCATTATTGAAGCTCAGTACCTTAGATATCATGACATCAAACCTGGGGCACTGGTGGGGGTAAGACTCAAGCATATAATTAGATACTCTTTCACCTTCGGACATTCTTTAGTTCACAGGTTAACTGGCCGCTCATTAGTTCTCACATGAACACATTCAAAGTCATGTTCCTTACCTCTGCCTGTTAACTGGAGATTCTTTTTCTTCCGTTGGGTAACATGTAATTAATTTCAAGATAAGGTCTTAATAGCATCACCCAAATACACGGAGGCAGTAGGTCATAAATCCTGGCATTTAATGGTATTTACTAGATTCGGGCAAAAGTTAGTTCTATGCTAATTTAACTCCTGGGATGTTGGTACAAAGTCACTTGCAGTTGCTTCTTGTGTCTAGCAATTTAGCCCCAGTGGAGCAGATCTCCTTTATAGGTAGAGTTTGTTCCTTAGGAGAAAGAATCCCCTCCTCCGAAGAAGGTGCTCGTGAGGTAGACAAAAAGAACATGTTCCCACAGGAAGACGTGAAGGTTCCTGTTAACAAACCAGAGTGCATTCACATCAGTGTGGGGCGTGTGCTCTACCCCGGGACATCCGGAGTAACAGGCAGCTAGCCTGGGAAGCTGGGCTTCAAAAGAGAAATGTGACCTGCTTTGTTGTAAGAATTAGGGGGAAAAGCCATTCTTGAGGTATGATGGCATCTTTTCTCTGGATTCCCTAGGGCACAGTGCTGTCCATAAAGCCGTACGGGATGCTGGTGAAGGTGGGCGAGCAAATCCGGGGCTTGGTACCGCCCATGCACCTGGCCGACATCCTGATGAAGAATCCGGAGAAGAAGTACCACATTGGGGATGAGGTCAAGTGTCGGGTGAGCCTCCTGAAGGGTCTCGTTGGGGTTTTAGCCAAATGGGAAGAGAACAGTGCTTCTCAGCTGAAGTTTCTGCCTTTTTCCACAGAATGATCATATAACATCTGTGGTGTGTGTCTGGCATTGAGAAGCGAAAACTGGGGGGCTGCCCTGAGAGTTGTGTAATATAATTAAGAGTTAAAATATTCATACATGAAGAGAGCAAACCACTGTGTGACCTTTTGTCACGTGGTTTGGTGCAGACTCTGTGCTGTGATCATATCTTGGAGGGGAGGGGAGGGGAGGGTGGGCCGGGATGATTCCAGCAGGAATCATTGGTGACATCAGTAGCAACCACCCTGTGACATGTATTTTATGCCATTTGCTATCCTAGGCCCCTGACATACATCTTGTCATTTAATCCTTAAAACGACTCCATAAAGTACTGTTATCCTCCTTGCAGGTGGGGAAAGTAAAGCGTAGGAAAGTGAAGTCACACAGCTTCCCAGAGTCACACAGCTAGTAAATGGCAGAACCAGTTTTCACATTCAGGTCTATATGACAGCGATGTCTTCTAGATTTCTGGCAGAGGCGGTACTTGAACTGGAAAGGATTTAAAGAGGAGCAAGGGATGTGTCAGGCACAGAAATATCTACTAAACTAAGCTGCTGAAACTTGAGTGGTTTATAACAGAGTCTTGAATCCCAAGAAAAGCTTCACAGAGTTGTGAAGATTAAATGTGATACACAGTGTTCAATACAAGGTCTGGTGTGTGCAGGCACTTATGATGTTAGATTTTCTTTTTTTCATTTTATTTCATTATTGAGTCAAGAAAGATACTGATCACTCATTGGTGCAAAATTTTATAGTGGTGGAGTCAGGAAGTTAGTAACAAAGGAATTTCTCTGCCCTCAAGGCGATGACCTGAGGGACGAGAGATGGTTGGATCTATCAGTCTTAGTAGCTAATACGCAGCAGTACCGAGGTGGTAAATTGGCTTGGTGGTTCAATCTGCTCTGTGAGATGCGCGTGGTCTGGGAGGGAGCTGAGGCAGCGTTGAAGGAACTGACCCAGGACTCGGGGGGTGTAGGGAGACGGTGAATGTTGATGCGGGGCCAGGAGGGAACGTACGGGAGGAGATACTTTTGAAATAGGTGAATATTCCCCAGATTGTCATCCAGCAAGGAACGGGGTAAGGTTCTTAGGTTCTTAGGGATGGACCCTGGCCTTTGGGTTCAGAGGTCACAGAGACCAGTCTGGTGGCTCTCTTGATAATGGGTAACTTGATGACAACTGGTATTCTTCCCCTAGGTTTTGCTTTGTGATCCTGAAGCCAAGAAGCTGATGATGACCCTGAAGAAAACCCTGATTGAGTCCAAGCTTCCTGCCATCGCCTGCTATGCCGATGCCAAGCCTGGTCTACAGACACATGGCTTCATCCTCAGGGTCAAGGACTATGGCTGCATTGTGAAGTTCTACAACGATGTGCAGGGACTGGTGCCCAAGCATGAGCTCAGTGCCGAGTATGTCCCCGACCCAGAGAGGGTCTTTTACGCTGGCCAGGTAACCCTTTCCTGGGACAGGCCCCTATCCTTGGTGACCCCATGGACACAGATTTGACTGAGTGGTGGGAGGACTACTTTTTAAGGGATAAGGAAGGCGCATATGGGGCAGTGGGTTTGAGCCAGCTAGGTGAGGTGTGGAACCGAGAGGAACCCTCCGGGGGGTTCAGCAGAAGCTGGCAAACTAAGTGATTCAGCCCCACAACCTGGAAGAAACGAATTAGTCTTTACCTACAATTAACATGCTAGTGTCCCTCACATCAGAAGTTGTTCTGAGGTCACTGTCACCACAAGGTGGCAGTGCCATAAAACTGGTAAGTCTGGGTCTATCTAGGAAAAATAAAGTTTGAAAGCTTGGGGTTGTAATAAAAATTTATCCGTGTTTTCCTTTCCCACAGAAGGCGGACTTCGGGGGGGCATTCTGTGTATCTTTCGGTGCATTGCTCTCCTCTGCCTTCTGACCTGATCCCAGGTCTAGGTACCTCTCCCTCTGCAGTGCTGACGGAGGGCAGCTCTCTCCAGGGCCTGTCTGGCCTGCGGGGAACAGTTAGCCAGGCAAGTGTGGTTTCTCACTAGGTGGTGAAGGTCGTGGTGCTGAACTGTGAGCCTTCCAAAGAGAGGATGCTTTTGTCCTTCAAGCTGTTGGGTGATCCAAAGAAAGAGCCTCCGGGACACAGTCAGAAGAAAAGAAGATCCGTTAGTCTTGGACAGGTACTTGGGCTTCTCCAGACAAGCTGCTTAGTTGACAGTGGCAGGAAGTGGGGTGCCACTGACACGGGCACTGGGACCCGTGGAGGGAAAGATCAAGGTAGCCAAATAAGGTTCTGGGGCTAGACAGAATGGAGGGTCTTGAAAGAGGGTTCTTCCTGTGTGTCAGAGCAAATGGAAGCTGTCCAGGAAGGGAAGGCGCCATTCTCGAGTGGCTGTTCAGCAGGGTCCTGCTGTTGCCTCTCCTCTCTGGTCTCCAGGACCAGCCTGCGAGATTGCCTTTCCTCTGGGACTCAGTGGAGGGACTTGGGAGAGGAGTGAAGTGAGGCACTCAGATGCGTCCTGGTGTGTGTGACCTGCCGGGTCTTGGGGGGCGGTGGTGTGGGGTGTGGAAGAAAGTTTCTCTGTTCTTGATCTCTCAGTGATCCCTGGTGCTGGCACTTGCTGCCCCTGATCTCCGCCTGAGCCGCATGTGGTTGCTGTCTGCCCAGGACTAGTACTGTTTTTTGTCTTTTTCTTCCTGAGTAGTTGGTGGATGTGAAGGTTTTAGAGAAGACCAAAGACGGGCTGGAGGTGGCAGTCCTGCCCCACAACACCCCCGCTTTCCTCCCCACGCCTCACCTGTCGGACCACGTCGCCAATGGCCCTCTGTTGTATCACTGGCTTCAGGCTGGTGACACCCTTCACAGAGTACTTTGTCTGAACCAGATCGAGGGACGGGTCGTATCCTTTACTGGCATCTGGTGAGCCGTGGGCCTGGGGGAAGACTCTGGGTCAGGCTCTCCTCTGAGCTGGAAACTCCATGGGAAAAGTCAGTCATTCGACTTCAGAAATACCTCCATAAAACCACACCTGCCTTCCCCTGGTGGAAAGGAAGAGGATTGAAGTCCTACCAGCGGATGCCGGTCAGGGCAGAGTGGGAGTCAGGGTGTTGGAGAGGGGCCAGTGTGGCCTGCCAACACTGCCAGGTCCAGCGGGATAGTTCCAGTAGGTCATCCTGTCTCCTCACACAGTGTTTGCCTCTTGAGCTGGAAAAATTAACGAGGCAGCTGCTGTCCTCCTTCCCAAGCCCCCCCTCACCCCCATGGGGCTCTGAGTATTCTTTTTGGTCTTGGTATGCATACTTCAAAGGAGAACACTGCCTCTTTCTCACAGAATGTAAAATAAAATCTCTGTAGGCTGAAGGTAGAGGAGGTGGGATAGAGTTGGTTAGTGTGAAGATTGTGGAGTATCCTGTCATGGTCGGTTCAGCTGCCAAACCACGGGGATGAGCCAGTCCCTTCTTGGTCCACTCAGTAATCTGGGGACGAATTAATAGAGGAAGGAAGCACACTGGTTCTTAAATTTCAGTGTGTGTCAGAATCACCTGGGGGCCTTGTTTACACAGCTTGTGCAGCCCATCCCAGAGTTTGTGATTCAGTAGGTCTGGGACAGTGCTTAGGAGTTTGCATTTCTTTCTTTCTCTTTCTTTCTTTCTTTCTTTCTTTCTTTCTTTCTTTCTTTCTTTCTTTCTTTCTTTCTTTCTTAAGATTTTTATTTATTTATTTGATAGAGACAGCGAGAGAGGGGAACACAAGCAGGGAGGAGTGGGAGAGAGAGAGGAGCAGGCTCCCCATGGAGCAGGGAGCCCGATGCAGGCTTGATCCTAGGACCCTGGGATCATGACTTGAGCGAAAGGCAGATGCGTAATGACTGAGCCACCCAAGCGCCCCAGGAGTTTGCTTTTCTAACAAATTCCAGGCGATGCTAATGCTGTTAGTCTGCCTGCTTAGAGAGAATCATTGTAGCAGCAGAGCAGGTAGTGGTAAAAGAGATGGAGAGATGGTTATTTCATCTGCCCTTTCTGGAACGTTCCTTGATGAAGTGCCATTAGCTCCTTTGTAGGAAGCCAGCTTTGGTCTCCACCGTGGAGGGTGGCCAGGATCCTAAGAGCTTCGCAGAAATCCATCCTGGGATGCTGCTCATTGGTTTTGTGAAGAGCATCAAGGATTACGGTGTGTTCGTCCAGTTCCCGTCAGGCCTTAGTGGACTGGCCCCCAAAGCTGTAAGTTCAGCTCCATGCACAAGAGTCTTGGAGAAGAGATACTAGGGTCATGGAACCTGAGGGTGGGAAGGTGCAGGATACCTTAATCCCTTGCAAGATTTTCAGGGGCAAGGCAGAAAGGCACCTGGCTGAGGGGAACGGGGCTGAGATTCTTGGCCAGCCATGTGTCCTGGCGCAGGGCTATGTCCTGGAGGGAGGGGGCATCTTTACTTCACCATATGGTGCTGGGCAGGTGGGCAGGGGCTGTGAAGACAAGTCTCCAGTGTCAGGATAGCGACTTACACTCTTAGCATGTAATAGACATGGATGTTAATCTTCCTGAGCCTCTGAGTACAGGTTTTGCAACCTGGGGTTTTTGAGGCATCGTGATACCAGAATACCTTGGCAGGCTTCCCTCCACCACAGTGTCACTGAAATCATAAACTTTTCAGACTGCAAGAAGTCTTAGTGACTCCATCGTTGAACCCCTCATGCCTGCTGACTAAACTGAGACCCAGAGTTGGGAGGAGTCCGTATAAGACAGTGGGAAAGCAAGTGGCCTGTAGTTTATTCATAAATACTGCTTCCCTTCCATAGGTTTCTCCCCCTGGTGTTTTCCCTGGGCGGCTCTTATTTGTATCCCCTGCTAAAACAATTTTAAAAATGGGAGAAGAGTGGAAGCCTGCAGAAACACGCATAGCGTAGGGCAGAGGCTTACCATTGGGTGTTAGAGATGTGGACAGCTTGGTGATGTGCCTCCTTGAGCCCGGGTGCCCTCTGGAGGGCTGGCTTGGACAGCCAGGGCCTCGCATGGCTTTCTGGAAGCGGGTAGAGCTGTGCTCAAGAGAGGGCTGGGGCATCTTCCTGGCCTCCATCTCTGCCCACTCCTTCCCCCACACATCCTTTCCCGGGGGCAGGAAGTGAGTCGTCTTGATAGAGACTTCCTGTCTTTACTTTCTGCCTGCTCTTTAGATCATGAGCGACAAGTTTGTGACTTCCACAAGTGACCACTTCGTCGAGGGGCAGACAGTGGTTGCGAAGGTGACCAACGTGGATGAGGAGAAGCAGCGCATGCTGCTGTCGCTGCGGCTGTCGGACTGCAGTCTGGGCGACCTGGCCACCACCAGCCTCCTCCTCCTGAGCCAGTGCCTGGAAGAGCGGCAGGGCGTGCGCAGCCTCATGGGCAACCGAGGTGGGGGTGCAGGCCGAGGGTGGGGGTCGGGGTGGGGAAGGTCTGTTGTATTTGGGAGAGAGGCCGAGAGAGCACACGGGTGGGAGGGGCAGAAGGAGAGCGAATCGCAAGCAGGCTCCGTGCTCAGCTTGATCCCGCAACCCTGAGAGCACGACCTGAGTGGAAATCGAGGGGCAGGGGCTTAACCGACCGAGCCACCCAGGCACACACACCCCCTTTTTCTTAAAAGGGAGTATAACCTGTATTAACTGCATAAATCATTTAAGGTACAATTCAGTAAATGTCTGTAAAACGAACACCCTTGTTTACTGACCAGATTCAGATAAAGATCATTACCAGCATCCCAGAGGTCCCCCTTATGTTCCCTCCCAGACCAAAATCAAAATTTCCCTTAGTTCTGTGTCCTCAGGTTTGCATTTGTTGTGAATCCATTTACCGCTTCACTATTCGCTCAACACTGTTACTCAACAAATAGCTGGTGGGTGGTAGAATGGAGCAGGCGGCTGCCGGAAGCCTCTGAGGGCTTAGTATGTCGATTCCGAAGTTCTGAACTGTCAGGGAGGATTGTTGGAACCCTGCTGGGATTTGAGAATAAGCTTGAGAGGGTAGATTCCAAACCAAACCATGAAAATTCAGAAAGCAAGGGAGAGTGTGTTTGTGGTATTTGCTGGCTGCTTTCATGAATGAGGGCCAGGGAGGGTCGGCAAGAGGTGTGGGTCTCTCACACTGCAGTCTGAGTGGCCCGGGTGTCGCGTATTTCTACCAAAAGTGATCTTCCCTTCACAGTGCTCCGGTGCTCCGCTGTCCTCCGTGGGCAGTGCGTTGCCAAAGGAAGAGAACAGTGCACATTGCTTCTGCTTGTTAATCCCCATTCCCTTTGGGTCTCTGGCAGACTCGGTGTTGATCCAGACGTTGGCTGAGATGACCCCCGGGATGGTCCTTGACCTAGAGGTGCAGGAGGTGTTGGAGGATGGCTCTGTGGTGTTCAGTGAGGGCCCTGTGCCTGGCCTGGTCCTGAGGGCCAGCAGATACCATCGGGCAGGTGAGCGCTGCTGTCTCGCCCCTCACGGTGCATGGGGGGAAATTCTTCGCCCCTTCTTCCTTCTCTTGGATACAGAATCCCCAAATGCTCAGTGTAGAGGAGCTGATTCGGAATCAGCTCATCCCTGTCTTATGTCGATATACATCAAGACTACTGACAGCTTGCTAAAGAAGGTTAAAGTGTGAATCCTTCTGTTGTTATAACTGGGTAAATCTGGATTTTTATGTATCGGGTTGCATGAATTAAGTAAGGCACACCTGAACTTGAAGTGTGGGAGCTGGACTCTTGGTTTTCCTCACCCATATTGTCCCAGGACGGATGTCCCCTTTCCTTTTTTGTGCCCAAGGACTTGCAGGGCTCTTGGAGAGACGCTCCCTTCCCTGCTCCACGAGCGCGATCATGCTGTGTTTGCTTCTGCACTGCAGGGCAGGAGGTGGAACCTGGGCAGAAAAAGAAGGCTGTCATCTTAAATGTTGATATGCTGAAATTGGAGGTACACGTCTCCCTTTGCCATGATTTGGTGAACAGAAGAGCTAAAAAGGTAAGCGGGTGAAGACTTCCATTCCCAAGGTTTCAAAGGCACCGCCCACCTCTTCAGCCCCACACATTTCTCTCAGGGGTTTTAGTGCAGATGCCTGTGGTTGAGGTGACATATGCCTGTGGTTGAGGTGACATCTGCCTGGATTGGTGTGGGTCGTTCCTATACCTCTTCTCTTGTCTCGGTGCAGTTAGTAGTAGCACTGACCTGCACTCTGGAGCCAGTGATAAATTATGTGACCTCCCGGCCTCGGGGCCAGGCAGATAGTGTAAATGAGTGAAGTGGGCATGGCCAGCCCACAGAGAGGAAGAGACGATTCCCTTCCATCTGTTCGTTGCCAGGTGGGAACATCAGCATCTGGTGTTGCCGAATCTGATTTTTAAGACAAGGCAGAATTTGGCTTTTATTTGGAATAAACGTGGGAAATGTTGGAAACAGTTTTTTAAGACCTCTAACCCAAATAAAACACGTCTGTGCATAGTTCTGACCTCCAGGCTGCTCATCCACATTCCCTCCTGTACACTTTTGTGCAAGAGAAGAGTGGGTTCAAGGGGAGTCTCAACACATGTAGTATTTTTCTCTAGATGATATATATATTTGGTCCTCATTTCAAGTGCATATTAAGGGGGCACATGGGAGGCTCATTCAGTTAAGCGTCCCTACTCTTGATCCCAGCTCAGGTCTCCATTCAGGGTCATGAGTTCAAGCCCCACATTAGGCTCCACTTAAATAAATCAACGAATGAACAAACAAATAAAGTACTTATTAAATATCTAACTGTATAGGGTATGGTGGAGAGAATTATATAGGTATGATTCCTCATGTCTGATTGCCTATAATTTTAAGGCTTGGGGAAACAAAAAAAAATAGAAACAGTGTTAACTCCTCACTGAGTTTTCTAGCAGGTCCATATTCCATTATCTCCAAGGGAAGCTGGTGCATACATAAGGGTGTGAGCACGGGTCGGACTCTAAGGAAGAGTGGGCTGAATGCCTCGCACACAACGAGCTCTCAGTAGTGACTCTGGTGAGCGGTTGGAAGGGTGAATAAGCCAGGCGAGGCGCTGCAAAACTACAAGAGTCAGGGACACAGTCTTTGACCATTAGGAGACACCCGACTGTGCTCAGAATCACCTCAGTAACTTTAAAACTCTGATTTTGCTAGTTCTAGGATAGGACCTAGGAATCTGAATTGAAAACAAAAGCTAAGTCCCAGGGATTCTGATGTGGCGCTTTGAGTTTAGTCAGGTCACCTCAGTAACAGGAGAGGAAGCCAGATGGAGGGAGTGAAGGCTAGTTTGGTACAACTCATCCTAACCCTGGTCCCCTGGACTAGGGCGGCCTCCCCAGCCCTGCCCTGCCCAGTGGGTGATGACCGAGCACTTGTGCCCTATAAGAAGTGGGGATGGTGGGTTTTCTCTGTTTTCCAGCTGAAGAAAGGCAGCGAGTACCAGGCGATCGTGCAGCACTTGGAGGAGTCCTTTGCTATCGCCTCCTTGGTAGAGACTGGCCACCTGGCAGCTTTTTCCCTGACCTCTCACCTCAATGACACCTTCCGCTTTGACTCAGAGAAGTTGCAGGTGGGACAGGGTGTCTCTCTAACCCTCAAGACCACAGAACCAGGAGTGACTGGTTTTCTTTTGGCTGTTGAGGGGCCAGCGGCTAAGAGGACTGTGAGACAGACCCGGAAGGACTCTGAGACGGTTGATGAGGACGAGGAAGCAGATCCAGCTCTGGTTGTGGGGGCTGTAAAGAAGCACACCCTGTCCATCGGTGACATGGTCACAGGCACTGTCAAGTCTGTTAAGCCCACCCATGTGGTTGTGACCCTGGAAGACGGCATCATTGGCTGCATTCATGCCTCCCACATTCTAGATGATGTTCCAGTGGGCACAGCTCCTACTGCCAAGCTGAAAGTTGGGAAGACAGTCACCGCCCGAGTGATTGGTGGGCGAGATATGAAGACATTCAAGTACGGAGGCTTTGGGAGATGGGCTGGTTTTGAGGGGAGGTTGTTGTAATTGTGGGAGAAGGAATGGGCACTGAGGCAGGCTCGAAAAAGTTGTGCATGAATCAGATTTTCTTCTAGGTAGCAGAAATGTTCACCAAAAGAATCCTTTTGTCTCTTTTCCTTTAAAAAAAAAAATGGCATATGGTGTAGTGGTTAATGCCATTAGTTTAAAGTGAGAGACACCTGGGTTTGTTTTCCAGATTTGCCATTTAAAATTGTGTGACTGTGACTTAAGTAGTTAGTTAATTCTGAGTTTTATTTTCCAAATTTGTGAAATGGGAGTATGGGTGGTTAGTACCTTTCGTGCAGAGCTTGAGAGAACATCTGGTACCCAGTGAGCCTAGCAGGTTGCCTGACACAGTTACTGCTCAGTATACGTCAGGTTATCAAAGTCCATTCTCCACTACCTACCGTAGTCATCCTCCTTTTCTTATTGTAGCAGAAATCTTTGCTGTTCCAAAGAAAGCAACGTAATTCCTAGTCTAATTTGCATATTAATTTTAGTAACCGCACTCTCTAGACCTCCGTTTCCTTAGTTTCAGAGTAAAAGAGTTGGAGAATGTAGTCTGTACGGAAAATTCTACTCAAGGTTTAATAAGACGGTACTACAAGAGCAGATGAGCCAGCTCCCCAGCATTTGCTGCAGAGAAAGAGAGGAAGCCCTCGGGGCTGACAGGTCACCAGTGGGCGGCTGGCAGGGGAGCAGGGGGGCTTTTAAGCTGGGTTTCCTGGGAGTAGAGAGAAAGTGTGATCTCCAGATGATGGTGGTACAGAGAATAAGAGAAATGATTTGGCCTAATTTCTTTCTCCAGGTTTCTCCCAATAAGTCATCCCAGATTTATTCGAACCATTCCAGAGCTGAGTGTCCGGCCCAGGTGAGGGGAACCCCAGCAGCATGGTCTCATGGAAAGAGTGGGGGCTTTGGAGTCAGGAACCCCAGTTCCTGCCGAGATTCTGCCAGTGTTGTGACTTATTTTACCCCTGTCTGTTTAGGTTGTCTTATTTCTCTAATAAGGATATTTGGCTCTGATAAGGCTAGTTAGAGGGATTATAGGAAACTTAATGTAAAAGCTGTATTTAGGGTTTAAAAGGCTGGTTGCAGGTCTCTTTGTCAGCATGTAACAAAAAGGCACATTTTTGCTCTCAGTTCAATTTTCTAGAAGTCAGTAATTCCAAAAATAAACAACATGTGGCCAAGAATACCCATTCTTTGAGTATAAGACTACTGCTTGGTGACTGGAATTTTGGTCATGTTCTAGTGGATTTTATAGAAGGGTGGTCAGTGAGGGATTCTGTGTGGAGGAAAACTAGTTCCATTTAATGTTGGATCCAGTTTGTCTGGGATCATTTTTTTCGGAGGATCTTAAGCATTTTGCTCCGTGGGCCCATTTCTGCTTCCTTCTTTAAAAACCCAGCCTCTTGAAGTTAATAGGTCATCAACGGATGAAGCTAGATACACATGACCAAGAGAATGGCTCTTCGGAGTCAGCCATGGGATCCATCCAGGGTCTAAGTCGTAAATGCCAAGGAATATAATGGAAGGGCCTCTTAAGTAACTTTGAGGGGGTAAGGTTTTTTATTTGCTTGTTTTTCATTATAGTTGACACACAATGTTAAATTAATTTCAGGTGTACAGCATAGTGATTGGTCAAGTCTATGCTTTATGCTGTGCTCACTGCCGTGCGGTAACCATCTGTCACCATAAATGCTCTCATTGTACCATTGATTATATCCCCTGTGCTGTACCTCTCATCCCTGTGACTTATTAATTCCATAACTGGAAGGTTGTATCTCCCACTCCCGTTCACCCATTTTGCCCATCTTGCCACCCACTTCCTCTCTGGCAACCATCAGTTCTCTGCATTTATGGGCCTTTTTCTGCTTTTTTGTTTATTCTTTTTTTTTAGATTCAACATGTAGGTGAAGTCATGTCGTATTTGTCTTTTTTTTATTTAGTGTAATACTCTGCAGGTCCTTCTGTGTTGTCACAAATGGCAAGATCTCATTCCTTTTTATGGCTAAGTAGTAGTCCATCTGGGAGTAAGATTCGCTCAATGTCCTGAAGGTATCAGAATAGAAGAGGAATATGTCTGGGAAGTCTTGAGTTTGAGATAGGCAAAGATTCCTGGCATGTTGAGTTCAAGATACTAACAACATTGTTGGAACTTCAGGGTAAGCCCTTTAGTTCCAGAATAGTGAAATTTGGTGGATGCACACACTCCTCTATTTGTTTACTGTGTGGTTTCCTTAGTTTTGTCGATTTGGATCATGTCCCCCGCCAGTCTTTGTTGTGAAAACAGAGAGCGCCGTGTTAGTCATTTGAGTCTGCCAGATCTTCGCCTGAGGTGTAATGGCTTATTTAATTAAGAGTTGGGGTCAGGTAGTTTATTCAGGCTAAGGGTAGATATTAACTACCAGTTAACAAGGGTCCGGTTAACGAGGGTTGGTTCTTCTGAGTCCTCCCTTCTTGGATTGCAGATGGTTATCTTCTCTGAGTGTCTTCATGTGGTGCTCTCTTTGTATATATCTGTATTTTAATCTTTTCTCTTTTTTGCTTTTTTGTTTTACTGTGGTAAAAACGCAAAACATAAAATTATCCTCTTAACAGTTTTTAAGTACGCGTCACAGTGTTGTTTACTGTGTTAACATTATTGTAGAACAGATCCCCAGAACTTTCTCATCTTGCATGGCTGAAACTCTGTACCCATAGAACAACACTCCATTTCTTCCTACCCCCCACCTCTGGCAACCGCCATTCTACTTTCTGTTTCTTTCATTTGATTACTTTAGATAACTCGTGTAAGTGGAGTCATGGACAGTCCTTCTGGCTGGCTGGCTTCACTCAGCACAACATTCTGAAGGTTCATCCACATAGTAGCATGTAGCAGGATTTTCCTTTTCTTTAAAGACTGAATAAGGGTACCAGGCATTAAGCGTCTGCCTTTGGCTCAGATCATGATCCCGGGGTCCTGGGATTGAGCCCTGTGTCCTGCTCGGCAGGAAGCCTGCTTCTCCCTCTCCCACTCCCCCTGCTTGTGTTCTCTCTCTCGCTGTCTCTCTCTCTCCTCTCTCTCTGTCAAATAAATAAAATCTTAAAAAAAAAAAAGGCTGAATAATATTCTATGTATATATAGATTACCTTTTCTTCATCCGTCCATGGACAGATACTTAGATTGCTTCCGGATCTTGGCTATTGTGAATAACCCTGCAGTCAATGTGGGTGTACAAATATCTCTTTGAGATCCTGTTTTCAGTGCTTTTGGATATATACCCAGAGGTGGGAATGTTGAATGATATGGCGGTCTTTAATTTTTTGAGGATCTTCCATACTGTTTTCCATAGTGACTATACCATCCTGTAGTTCTGCCAACAGCGTGCAAGGAAGAGTTCCCTTTTTTCCACATCCCTGCCAACACTTGTATTTTGTGTATTTGATAATGGGTGTCCTTACAGATGGGAGATGAGATGTCTCACTGTGGTATTGGTGTGTATTTTCCTGATGATTAGTGATAGCGCCTTGTCCTATGCATGTGGTCTTTTTTTTTTTTTTTTTTTAAGGGAGGGAGAAGGGGCAGGGGGCGAGGGAGAGAGAATTTTAAGGAGGCTCTATGCTCAGTGCCGGAGCCCGACTTAGGACTCGATCTCACAACCTTGAGATCATGACCTGAGCTGAAATCAAGAGTTGAATGCTTAACCAACTGAGCCACCTAGGCTCTCTGCTTGTTGGTCATTTTTATGTTCTTTGGAGAAATGTCTGTTTAAGTCCTGGTCTTTTGTTTTTTGTTTTGTTTTTTTTAAAGATTTTATTTATTTATTTGACAGAGATCACAAGTAGGCAGAGAGGCAGGCGGGGGGGAGGGGGCGGGAAGCAGGCTCCCTGCTGAGCAGAGAGCCCGATGTGGGGCTCGATCCCAGGACCCTGAGATCATGATATGAGCCGAAGGCAGAGGCGTTAACCCACTGAGCCACCCAGGCGCCCCTCAAGTCCTGGTTTTTAATTGGGTTTTGTTGTTGCATTATAGGCTAACTCTAATAATAATAATAGTGTTTATTATTGTTATTATTCATAACTGTATTATGGCCCACCCTGACATTCTTATTTTAAGTTAATCACCCATTTAAATTCCCAGTCTCCAAATGCAGTCACATTCTGAGATATCGAGGGTTAGCATGTCAACGTATAAACTTGGAGGTGGGGGTGACACGGTTTAGCCTATAACAGAGGCATTCCAGTGTCAGCTCTTAAGTGAATAAGTTTTTTCATCCTCCTGGATAAGCATTATAGATACTGTGTACAAATTACCTATTTTAGTGCCCGGCACCTAGATGTTCTGTGTGTGTATGTTTTAAGAAATAACATTTTATAGATGTTCCCTTCTCTAGGCTTCTCTCTCCACCCTCAGAGGATGAATTACCCATTTTTCATTTGATATATATTCAACTCTTTCATACTTATGTATGCATATACATATATATATATTTATATACACACACCTAAATGTCTATAAAATTATCTTGTGTGGTTTCAAACTTTACATAGATAGCATGCTCTACTTAATATTTTGCAACTTGTTTTTTTCCAGTCAAAAATTTATTTATTTATTTATTTATTTGACAGAGAGAGAGAGAGATCACAAGTAGGCAGAGAAGCAGGCAGAGAGAGAGGAGGAGGAAGCAGGCTCCCTGCTGAGCAGAGAGCCCGATGCGGGGCTCGATCCCAGGACCCTGAGATCATGACCTGAGCTGAAGGCAGAGGCTTAACCCACTGAGCCACCCAGGCGCCCCTTTCAGTCAAAATTTTGTTTTTGAGATCTGCTTTTGTGTCTGTAGTTAAAGTAGTAATCCATCTTGTGAATGTGCCCAACTGTATATATTCTCCAACTGAGGGAGGACGTTTAAGGTTGTTTCCAGTTTTTCTTTTTTATAAGTAATGCCACAGAGAACATCTTTGAACTTGTTCCACTGTGCGTCTGTGCAAGATTTCTCTAGGGTGGAACTATCTGGGGTATAAGATATATGCATTTTTAAGCTTACTCGTATGTGAAGGCTTCCGTTTTTCTGCATTCGCTAGTGATTGCTGTCATATGTGATGGTTTGCCAGCATTACGTGTACTATTTTATTGTTAAGTTTGGTTTTGTTTTAGAAAAAACTTGGTAAGCTGGGCTGAGAGTTCTGTGATTTATTTATTTCTATTTATTTATTTATTTATTTATTTATTTATTTATTTATTTATTTATTTATTATTTATTTTGAAGTGCTTTGTGGACCGATAACCACATCTCCTTGTTGCTTTTCTGAGCGAATAAAGGAAGTAATAATTTCAAGGAAGCACAGGGGACAGAGCCCTGACTTCAATTCCTGGTTCAATAGCATAAAATGAGTTTAATAATATCTACCCTGCCTCGTGCACACTTAAGATGGTTGTCGCGTTCATCGAGAGATTATTCGGGAAAGTTCTGCAAACTGTAAAGCAATAGCTGAAGTATTACAAAAGAAGTAGAACCATTTCGTTTCCTGAATTTGTAAAGATTGTAGGCTACCTGCTTTAGCTTGTCCGTCCCGAGGTGAGTGAAATGGAGGCGATGAGCTGTCACGCACGTATTAGGGACGTGCCCGGTGGAGGAGAGAAGCGGGCGTGCGGGAGGTGTGCATGGGCGAGGGGGCACAGTCAGTCCGTGGCCACCGGGGGGAGACGCTTTCAAGCTAGAAGCCCTGTGCAGACGTTGGCATACTCTTTCCATTGCTTTTCTGCAAACAGTGAGCTGGAGAAGGACGGCTGCACTGCTCTCAACACTCACTCGGTTAGCCCCTCGGAGAAGATTAAACAGTACCAGGCTGGGCAGACTTTGATTTGCTTCTTGAAGAAGGTGAGTAGTGCACACTGCAGTGTGATGCCATCCTTTTTTTTTTTTTTTTTTTTTCAGAAGAAAAAGGGGAGAAGCTGGAGACAACGGCCATTAGCACTTAACATTTAGTCTGTTCGCTACCATGATGGTTTGTGGAAGACCAGAAGCCTAATTGAGGAGCTAAAATTACGGCTCACGAAACAATTAGCAAGCAACTCACAGCGGAACGTGTTTATAGGTTAATGATATGAAAGGGAGAGAAAAAATAGATTTAAAGTAAACGTGCTATTGGGTTCTAGATTTTTGTCTTTCATGAAGCTCAGGGGTCATGCAGAGTAATATGTCCCTGGGCGCAGGATAATGTGTTCCAGCCCGAAGTGGAGCAGGTGTTCAGAAAGGGAAGTGATCAAAGCTGTACCAGTTGGAATATAGCAGAGAGAAAGTTGGATTGGGCTTGACCTTGAGGATAGCGCCTCGTCACTGCTGCCAGATTGTTCTTCCATAAACATCTGGCTGAGCGTGTCACTGCTGCCCTTTAGTTACCCGTTGTCGCTCGGTGGGTCTCATAAACCTCTGGTATCTTAGAGTGTCCGTAAGGCTTTTCATAGTCTGACCTCATACACCTTGTGTACCAGTCAGCCTGAAAACCTCCTCCTTTTCCCTTCTTGTCTTTGTTTCTGTACTCAGAGTACCCTGTGTTCATACCTACAACCCTTTAAGGCCCAGCACAGATATGTCCCCCCGCTGGGTTCCTAGTTCTCCTATATATTCCCATAGCATATTGTATTTCCACTGCTCTGGTTATTTGCATACTTTTTTGACTTACTCTTTGTAGAGTGTGATCTTGAAGGTAGGGTTTGGCTTTTATTTATCACTATAATGCCACGTACATAGTGGCTGCTTGATAAATGTTTTATTAAATTCACTTGGCAAACTGGGGCTATGTGTTTAGGGCAGGACACTGTAAACAGTGAAGGACCAAAATCTAAATTGCTTTAGAAATGAGATGTTGAGCCCTGGAACCATCATTGGGCAGAGCTGATCTTGGAGAGTGGGATTCTTTCTGCTGCTTGAGGACACCTCTGAGATCATTTTTGCCTCCTGATTGATTGAGGCACCACGAAGGATGCATGGTCCGCTAGTCTGGCAAAGGCTCTGAGCCAGATTCTGAGTGAAGTCCGTGAGAAGTGGAGACTGGGCAGGGGCAGTGGGATGTAGGGGGTGGGTTCCTGTCCTTTGGGAAAAGTGTAGGATTAAAGGCTCCTTCAACCCCGTGATTTTTAGGGAGTCCTCTGTTTTAATGAAGGGAAAAGGAGATGTTTTTACCCATCCCATTCCATTTCTTCTCCTATTTTTTTTTTCTCCAGTACAACGTGGTTAAGAAATGGCTCGAGGTGGAGATTGCTCCAGACATCCGGGGCAGGATTCCCTTGTTGCTCACTTCTCTCAGCTTCAAGGTCAGTGTGCTTGAGGTCCCTGGAGAAGACCCCCGGGCTCCCTAAGCCGGACTGTGTGTGGTATGTTTGCACTGGGTACAAGAAACCATGTACTTATCCAGGGATTGGCTTGGGACCTGCTTGGTATAGAGACTTAAATGCTAGTTTTGGGTAAATGACAGACCTTTTCTCCAAACGTTAAAGGGATCTTCTTGTCCTTCCAGGTTCTGAAACATCCAGATAAGAAGTTCCGGATTGGCCAGGCCCTAAAGGCTACTGTGGTTGGCCCGGATTCTTCCAAGGCCTTCTTGTGTCTCTCACTTATAGGTGTGGTGAAAAAAGGCTGCCTGGTCAGAGAAGGGAGAGGGTAGAAAGGAAGTGGGAAAGAGTCATCAGGTAGTGCCCAGGTTCAAGGATACCTGACTCCAATACTCAGGTATTGGAGTTCTCGGAAAATCTAGTGTGGCTTGTGCCTTCTGGGAACTTTTTCTTTGGGGGCTTTGTTCTCTGGCCTGTGTCACTCTGCTACTGTCTGAGTCACCTTTTCCGACACAGTTGGTTTTCTCAAGGCTCTCAGAAGGGGTTGTCCACCACAAGGTCCTGAGATTTCCCGACTACATGGCATGGTAATGTGGGTGTTCGCGATCATTCTGGCCCACTCAGCCCAGACATCCCCAAGTCTGGGCAGCCTCTGACTTCCCCAGCCTGTGCTTAGCCAGTGTTCTAGCATCTCTCTTCATTTGTCCTTCCCCAAATCAGGTTTATTCTTCTACCATTCTCCTACCTACCAGGTCCTCACAAGCTTGAGAAAGGGGAAGTGGCCATGGGCCGAGTGGTGAAGGTGATTCCCAAGGAGGGGCTCACTGTCTCCTTCCCCTTTGGGAAGGTCGGAAGAGTCAGTGTATTTCACGTGAGTGACTCCTACTCAGAGACGCCCCTGGAAGACTTTGTCCCCCAGAAGGTTGTCAGGTAGGCCCAGTTTGTTTGTTTTTTTACCTCTTCAGCTTTATGTGGGTTGTAGATTTCTTATTTTAAAAAAATATAGATGTGATATGTGATTTTGTACCAGAAGAAAATTGTATTAAAAAAAAGAAAAGTTCTATTGCTGCTCTCTTTCTCTACCACTTTTCACCATTATATACCTTGGTTTCTATCTTTCAAGACTTTTACAGACATGGAGGTTTAATTTTTTTTAACATAATAATAGAATTCCATTTTATGTATTCCACAGCTTGCTTTTCTTCTCATAGCAATTTATCACAGACTTTTTCTGTGCTAGTATATCTAAATCTATCTTGTTCTTTTTTTTTTTTTTTAAGATTTAATTTATTTATTTGACAGAGACACCGCAAGAGCGTGAACACAAGCAGGGGGAGTGGGAGAGGGAGAAGCAGACTCCTCACTGAGCAGGGAACCCGATGCGGGGCTCGATCCCAGAACCCTGGGATCATGACCTGAGTTGAAAACAGACACTTAATGACTGAGCCACACAGGCACCCCTCTACCTTGTCCTTTTGACTTATTTTTAACATTTTTGTTGGTGTTCCATTATTTTTTTTTATCATTATCAAAAGCCTCTGTTGATGGACAATAATAATGAAGTGAATATCTTTGTGCATGTGTTTGGACAAAAGGGCAAGTGTATCTGTGAAATATATTCCCAGAACTAAAACTGATGGGCCAAATGACATTACACATTTTGCCAAAGTACTCTTTAAAACGACTGCCGGTTTATGTTCCTGTCATAAATATGACTGTTTCTCACACCCCTGCCAACAGTGGGTATTCTTAATTTTTTTTTTAATTTTATTTATTTATTTGACAGAGAGAGAGATCACAAGTAGTCAGAGAGGCAGGCAGAGAGAGGGAAGCAGGCTCCCTGCTGAGCAGAGAGCCTGATGCGGGGCTCGATCCCAGGACCCTGAGATCACGACCTGGGCCGAAGGCAGAGGCTTTAACCCACTGAGCCACCCAGGCACCCCGGGTATTCTTAATTTTTAATCTAAGCTATTAAATAGGCAAAAATTGATCTCTCGTTTTAATTTGCATTTCTCTTACTGGTCATTTTCCCTCCTTATTTTTACAACTGTTTACACTTGTTCTGTGCTTTGCTTATCTTGTTCTTTGCTTTTGCTTGCTTGTTTTTCTACTGAACCATTCATCTTTTTAATAAAAAAAAATTGATCTATACATGATTTCTGCAAAAAGAGACCTTTTGCAGTTGGGGTTGCTTTATGAACTATATTATATGCACTAAAACGAGCCTGGTTCGGAGTGTTGTTTTTGTTTTTGATTTTTTAAGATCATTTATCTTAGAGAGCACGAGTGGGGGGAGGGGCAGAGGGAGAGAAGCAGACTCCCCGCTGAGTGCAGAGCCTGCCATCATGACCTGAGCCGAAACCAAGAGTCAGATGCTCAACCGACTGATCCACTCAGGTGCCCCTGTTTCAGAGGTTTTTTTTTTTTTTTTTAAACTTTTTTTTTTTTTTAAAGATTTTATTTATTTATTAGGAAAAAGAGAGAGAACATGAGAAGGGAGAAGGTCAGAGTGAGAAGCGGACTCCCCCATGGAGCTGGGAGCCCGATATGGGACTCGATCCCAGGACTCCAGGATCATGACCTGAGCCAAAGGCAGTCGCTCAACCAACTGCGCCACCCAGGGGCCCTGTTTCAGAGTTTTAAAGTCATTTTCTAGAGTGAATAAATTTGCATTGAAGAGGCAGTGTTCAGCCTGAGACTGTACAGACTTCTGAGAATCCAGATGGGCTGACAGTAGAGTGGGAAGCCTTGAGGAGACGGGCGGGAAGGTCATAATGCTCTTTCCCACCTCAAGTATCCCAGCCACCAGCACATGCCTAATATATCCACCACCACTTGTCAGAGCTAAACAGCACAGAGATATCCAGGCCCTGGGAGAAGAAAAGGAACACATCTGAGAAATCAGGATTATCTCTGCTTTGTCTTTTTGAGGCTTAAAATTGTGGCTTTTAGCGAAATTTTTATTTTGTTTTATTTTTCAAAGCTTTTATTTATTTGACAGAGTGAGTGAGAGTGCATGTGCTCACAAGCAGGGGGAATGGCAGGCAGAGGGAGACACAGGCTTCCCACTGAGCAGGGAGCCCAATGCGGGACTCAATCCCGGGACCCTGGGATCACAACCTGAGCTGAAGGCAGATACTTAACCGACTGAGCCACGCAGTGAGCCACCCAAAATATTTACTTTAGATCTATTTAATTGTAGCCAAATCTGTGAGATGTATTCAGTTGTGATATCTGTCTAATGTGGATAATAAATTATTTTGCCTAAAGTGGATGATCCCTAAGGTCCTTCCTGCTTTAGGGGCTAGGAGGCAGGAAAAATCCGGGACTATTGTCGTGGGAAAAATTTGGACTATTGCTGAAATTCTTTCCACTGCTAAAATTCAATACTTTGAAGTTGTGACTTTGGGTTGCTAAGTGCTGTTTTCGATGAAAAAGCTTGGAAACCTAACCAGAGTAAACCTTGCTTTCCCTCCCGGAAGCCTCCCCTGCTCAGCCTCACTGATCTCTGTCCTCTGACGTGCTGCTGTGAGCCCGCCCTGGTACCTCGGTCATGCCCTGGTCAGGGTTTCCGGTGGTTATTGGCTGAGGTTGCACACCGCTGGGATCCAGCATCAGGCTGGGGTCATCTCCTCTGCATGCCCATGTGGCTCTGTGTGTCTTCCCAAGGGATCCATGCCTCCTTTCATTTTCTTCTCCCAGCACCTTTCTTGGGTAAGAAGAATAGGTAGTGACAGGCTAGTGAACTGAGGCCCAGAGAGGTGACTTGTCCAGAGTCCCTCAGCACATTCTCAGCAGAATTGAAGAACAGAGCCCAGGTGTCCTGTCCCCTCGCTCTTGCCTGTTGGTCAGCCTTATGGAGAGGAGACTCCGGCCCTCTGCTGTCTCCTGGGATGCTGAAAAGTCAGCATCTCGTTTTCCGGCTCTCATTCCAGGTGTTACGTCCTGTCTACTTCAGGCCACATGCTGACTCTGTCACTGCGATCGTCCAGGTGAGTGTCTGCAGTGGGGACGAGAAGGGCACGGAGGAGAGGCCGCGCGGACCTAACACAGAACTTGGGGCTTCTCAAGTTGGCTTCCACAACTCTTGTTGCCCAGGGCAAGGACATCTCAATGTGATGTTCAAGGTGGCCATGCAGTGACCCCGGGGAGATGGCCCAACCCCCGGGTTCTGTAGTTTGTGGCATGTGTCATGAAGTGATTGGCCTGAAGTCAGCCTCTTCCATGGTTAGAAATGGATGTTTTTGAGGCCAAGTCCTGACAGGAATTCAGGAGAGAGTAGGGCTGGGCTCTGAAGGGCATAGCCTACAGATGGGTCCAGAGTTGTGTTCTTACACGTAGGTTTGATTATCACAAATGAGTTGGGAGTGAGAGCAGGGAAAGGAGGGTTGGGGTATGTGTACATAAGCCTTTTATTCCTTTAGGACAAACCCGGAGACGAAGAGCAAAATAACCGATCCTGAGATTAACTCCATCCAGGACGTTCAGGAAGGGCAGCTCCTGAGGGGCTACGTGAAGTCTGTCCAGCCGCATGGCGTGCTCTTCGGGTGAGTGAGGTGGCGCTTGGTGGGCCAGATGTGAGGGCCCCCTGGGCCTGTGCTGGTCCGCAGTCGGTGCCATTCCTCGGTCACCTACTCTGAAGAGGATACGAAGGAAAGGGAGTCTGAGTTCCCACCAGTTTTTTAAAATTCTGAGATGTTTTATACCTTTAAAAAAGTTTTGGATTATTTTTATTGGTGTTTTGGACAAAGCATGGCATGTCCAATTTCAATTTTAAATACGTTTGGATTTTCTTTGATTTATTTAGTGTTTGATCATGATTTGTAAGTGTTCTGTGAAATCACGTAGCCGGCAGGGAGCACAGCCTTCTCTGCCACGGCTTCGTCTTCTTCATCTTCTCCATCCGCTGTGGTGTTTGCTGTGGGGCAGGAGGTTCCCTTCACTCCCATCTTCCTTATGCCTGACAGTTGTCGCTAGTTTACAAAGCTCTCTGTATCCTTCTGAGTGCCGGGAACTTCTCTCTGTCTTAAATCCTTGTCACGACTTGGGACCCTGGGAAAGTGGAGGCTCTCGGCTAGGCTGCGACTCCTCGTTGTATTTATAACCACAGGGTGCTTGTCTCTTTCCTGTCAGCCTTGGCCCCTCCGTTGTGGGTTTGGCCCGATATCCATATGTGTCCCAGTACAGTCCTTCCAGGAAAGCCCTTTACAGCAGACACCTCCCGGAAGGGAAGCTGCTCACAGCCAAGGTCCTGAGGTAGGTGTCTCCCCTGCCGCACCCTGCCCTGCACCCCCTCATTTCCCTGGAAGCCCTGGGAGGAGATTCAGAGGTAAACTAGACACAGCGGCTTGGGTGGGGGGGTGCAGCGTTCAGATGAACAAAGCCCCTTTGTTTGGAGCCTTCTACCGCAGCCCTAGCCTCAGCTCCTAAAAGCTGAAGTGAAGACTTTCCTGTGCATAGGCACTTGTTGGCAGAGTAGGGGGACATCGCAACTGCCCCCGTATTTCACGGTTCAGCCTGGTAAAATGTGCAGGTCGTTCTGAAGAATACTGAATGGATTCCAAGGCTGGGGGTGCCGGGCCCCGAAAACTGGGCTGCTAGGAGTGGAAGGCCTGGGCTATTTGCTGTGCTTGTCCTCATTGTCCTCCCCTCCTCCCTGTCGTAGCCTGAACTGCCAGAAGAACCTGGTAGAGCTGTCGTTCCTCCCCAGTGACACTGGGAAGCTGGATGTGTTTCCGGCCTCCCTAGGACTGCCGCTTCTAAAGCAAGAGGAGAGGGAAAGGGAGGTGAAAGAGAAAGAGCATGAAGGAGAAGAAGAGAAGGAGAAGAAGAATCAGAAGAGGAAGAGGAAGAGGAAACAGGAGGGGCCGGAGGAGGCGCAGCTGCCTGGCAAGGAGAAGAGTGAGGCCCGGGCGCCGCAGGCAGGGAAGCGGGGCAGGCGGCGGCGCCGGGAGTCTGCAGGCGAGCAGGTGCGTCCCTGGGGTGGGTGGTCTTCCTCCCAGGGAAGAGCCAGCCGCGTAGCCTTCTCTCGGACTGAGAGCCGGAGAGTTTGGAGCCGGGAGGGGCGCGGGAGGGCCTGGTGCTGGGCTGCCCGCGGGTTCTCCGGGGCGGGAGGGGCGGCTGGCCATCTCTTCCCCTGGTCACCTCAGGAAAGAGGGGACAAGAAGCAGAAGCAAGCTGCTCCGTCAGAGGACGACGACAGCGGTGTTGAAGTGTACTATCGGGAAGGAGACGCGGAGTTGGAAGAGGCGAGTGTGCTGCCCAAGGTGAGGGCCAGCGCTGAGTGGGGAGTGGAGGCTGTGCCGGCTCGGGAGGTCCTCGGTCCCCTGCCTAAGAGCTGGGCAGTCTTGGGCTTGGTCCTTTTCTCTCCCGTGGCCCAAGGCGGGGCTGCTAGTCCCCACTCGATCATTAGCATCCTGGGGACAGAGACCCTGCTTTACCCAGGGAATGAGCTGCGTAAAATGAATTTCTCGTCAGTGTGTGTTGAGTGGGGCGGAATTAAATCAGTGCGGTAGGCAAATAAAGGCTTAACCTTTCCGAGCCTGCATCTCCCTCTGAAAGATGAGGACGGTACCTTTCGGACGGTGGCCTGACTGGAAGGGCTGCCCAGACGTGAGGCACTCCCATCCCTACACCCTTGGAACGCTGGTCATGCCCCTGTCCCAGCTCTGCTGTCACGTTACACGCATTCGGTACTTCATACGTGAACGTATGTGTGAATACACATGCCTGTGGGGTTTGTTGTTCATTTGTTTTTACATACGTATGTTTTGAAAGCTTGTTGCCTAAATGAGTTTATTTATGAGGAAAGCTTTTATGTCCCTGCCCTGTAGTTTCTCTGACGGAGTGGGCCTAGCGTAGCCTGGCCCTGGGAGGAGAGGAAGGGTCCCTCGGCGTGGTGGGGGCCCCGGCTCCTCAGCAGGGGTTGGGGCTGGGGAACAGGTGCAGCCCGAGCTGAGTGCTTCCCTCACACCCCTCTGCGATCCTTCAGGAGAAGCCGACCAGGCCGGCAGAAGCGCCCCGGCTACAGCTGTCCTCCGGTTTTGTTTGGGATGTGGGACTCGACTCTCTGACCCCGGCCTTACCACCTCGAGGAGAGAGCTCAGACAGCGAGGATGACGACGACAAGCCGCAGCAGGCCACGGTGGCGTATTTTGCAGGGCTTTGTCCTTTTGCAGGAATCCCTGGGTGCGGGTCTCCTTTGCTCTGAGGGTCCCTTCTGACAGGGCTGGGCAGTCTCAGGCCTGCGAGCAACCCTAGGGCTCACGGAGCGCCCTGCCGGCCCCTGGCTTGCAGCACGGACCGCCACGGTGGTCTGGGGAGCCGCTTACTCACGAGTTTCTGTGCCTTCCGTAGCAGAAGAAGAGCAAGAAGGAAAGGCTGCTGGAGAAGCGGAAGGCAGAGAAGGAGCTGTCCCGCATCGAGGAGGCGCTCATGGACCCAGCGCGACAGCCAGAGTCCGCGGATGATTTTGACCGCCTCCTACTGAGCTCCCCCGACAGCTCCATCCTGTGGCTGCAGTACATGGCCTTTCACCTGCAGGCCACGGAAATCGAGAAGGCCCGGGCCGTGGCTGAGCGGGCTCTCAAGACCATTTCCTTCAGGTCTTGGCTTGGCCCCCTGCTTGGGTGGGGGGTGGCTCTCGAAGCGCAGTGTCTCCCCGGGCTGCAGGCCTTGTCGCCCGTGGGCCAGTTCCTCCTCAGGAGGCTGACAGCAGTTGGGGTGGCCACCACCAGCGCCCGTGGGCTTTCAGGCTCCGGCTCCTAGCTGTGCCAGCTGCGAACGAGATCTCGTTTATGTTTTATAGTCCCCTTCAGTGAGATGGCGAAGGGTGGCACTTCCAGGAGTCCCGTGCTTAGATGCGGTGCCCAGCCTGGAACAGAAGCAGAACAGGGACAATGCCTGCACGTAGCTGGGTGTAGACGCTGGGTGGCCGCTGGCCAGGCACAGGGTAGAGTGAGTTTCCTGACAGCTAAGAGGAGGCTTGGCGAACCTTTGCTCCGTTCTTAGTTTGCAGACAGAACCAGACCAGAGATTCTGTTCCTTTCTGCCCAAACCTTGGGCTAGGTTAAGATTTCGTGGGCTTCCTTCTCGGAATGGAGGCAGACACCAGGGGAGGCCTGGCAGCAGGGGCGGGCGTTCCTGCTTTTGTGCGAGCTGCAGCGGGGGCCGGGCTGCTCCGTGGCTCCCGGAGGGCGGGAGCTGGCCGTGTGGATGGAGCCTGGGAAGGAAGAAGTAGTCCCAGTCAGCATCCCTGGGTGGTAGTGGGGGCTTCCTGGGGCGGAGGCGATGGAGCTCACGCGCCGCCTCTCCCTCCAGAGAGGAGCAGGAGAAGCTGAACGTGTGGGTGGCACTGCTGAATCTGGAGAACATGTACGGCTCTCAGGAGTCACTGACCAAGGTCTTTGAGCGGGCCGTGCAGTACAATGAGCCTCTCAAGGTCTTTCTCCACCTGGCTGACATCTACGCCAAGTCAGAGAAATTTCAGGTAGGGGTCTGGGCCGGGCGCCCCGCTGCCAGAGGGTCCTCGGCAACTCGGACGCTAATTCCTGGGAAGTCCAGGGAAGGACTCCCCCCCTTCTGGATCTGGTCCTCTGCAGGCTTGCTGTGTGACCTCTGGGCCCCAACTTGTTCATCTTCAAAGTGGGAGGGGTCCTTTCCTCCCACTTCTGCTTTAGGAATGCAGGGTGAGGATGAGGGAAGTGAAGGGACAGTGGACCCCTGCTGTGTGTCCCGTGGGCACTCAGCCACAAGGCAGCAGCTCAGCCGGATGTCCCTTTTCTGTCCTGTTCTCCCTTGTCCTCGCGTTCTGCTCTTAGGGCTGCCATACAGCACAGGGTTAGTAGGGGGACTCACCGCCGTGTCAGGCTCCCTCCTGTGCTCTCCCCAGCTCCAGGAGCCGGCCCGCTTCCTCAGGCTAGAATCTAGAATCACGCCTACATGGTGACTGGAATCTGAGGCCACATCTAGCCTCCCATGAGCGTAGCTGCCCTTGGCTTGCTCTCTCCATCTCTGCCATTGCCTCCTCTATCATATCACACTCCGCAGCTTACCTTGTATTTCCCACAGGAAGCCGGTGAACTCTACAGCCGGATGCTGAAGAGGTTCAGGCAGGAGAAAGCTGTCTGGGTCAAATACGGCGCCTTTCTTCTGCGGAGGGGCCAGGCTGGGGCCAGTCACCGTGTGATGCAGCGAGCTCTCGAGTGTCTGCCCAATAAAGAGCGTGAGTGTCACCCCTGCCCTCCGGCCCCATTCCTGGTCACATTGAGCTCTCTAGTATTTGGGCATAGGGAGTGGAGGTTTCTCATCGGAGGGCGGTGTGGTGCCAGGAAAGCCTAGTGGAGCGCGTGGATCTCTCTGTTGATTATATGCTCATGAACATGACATGTGTTGCATTTCAGATGCTAAACTTCAGAGATGGAGGAACAAAAAACAATTAGCACTGATTTTGCTGCCTCTGCCCCCTCTCCTTTCTGAGCCCAGAGAGTGGGGTGTCTGCAGTGGGAATCCTAGATCAGTGCCTATCTGTGTGTTTGGTCCCAAACTTTCCCAGTGTTCACTCGTCATCACCCAGGTCTTGTAACCTCTGAGTAGGAGTCGGGAGTCAGACCATCTGTGCAGCACGTTATGCTGTGGGGAGGGGTCTGCTTTGTGCGTCAGAGCTGTCCTCTCCCTGCAGATGTGGATGTGATTGCCAAGTTTGCCCAGCTGGAGTTCCAGCTGGGGGATGCGGAACGGGCCAAAGCCATTTTTGAGAACACCCTGAGCACCTACCCGAAGCGCACGGACGTCTGGTCGGTTTACATCGACATGACCATTAAGCATGGCAGCCAGAAGGAAGTCCGGTGAGAGGCCAAGACAGGCCAGGGCTGAGTTAACTGTGGGAGATTGGGGACGTGGGCCAAGTGGATGAGTTTTAGCCTCACAGCATCTTCCAGCAAACCTAGTTCTCTTAGTCTGTCTGGAAGAACAGCTTTGACGTGACGCACCAGGTCCTGTGGTATTCACTTCCCGACTTGTTTTGCTGCCTCAGGGGCCAGCCTCCGGTCTGTCTGGAGTCTTGGGTGGGCAGTAGGCTGGGTCTGGTGTGGGGGTCAGGAGACTTGGGTTTCCCACATGATTCACTGAGCCTGGCTCTTGGGGTAGAGAATGGTCACGGGCGTGCAGTTGTCACCTACATCCCCAAGGGGGCAGGGGGGATGAGAGGCAGGTGGCCCGAGGTCCAGAAAGAACTGGTACCTCGCCCAAGCCCATCAGTGAGTTTGAAGCAGAGCCCTTCTCACAGACCCCTACCTCGTGTGTGTCCCCATCCCGGCAGCTTTGTCCTGACTCACGGTGTGGCTTCAGGCCAGTAAGTCCTTCTAACACCCATGGGTGTCTGTCTGATCTGGAAGGTGAGGGTGGTCGTCTCTCTCCCCACGGGCACCTTAGGAGTTTGGAAGGGTAGGAGCGAGAGTGCTGGGGAACAGGGGGCCCGGCTGCAGGTCCGCAGGGCAAATGGACGAAGGCTCATCAGCCGCCGAGGGGCCAGGGGCTGGCGGGCAAATGCGGCCTTGCTCTTCCTCGCAGGGACATCTTCGAACGGGTCATTCACCTCAGCCTGGCCCCCAAGCGAATGAAATTCTTCTTCAAGCGCTACCTGGACTATGAGAAACAGCACGGCACTGAGAAGGACGTGCAGGCGGTAAAGGCGAAGGCCCTGGAATATGTGGAAGCTCAGAGCTCCGTGTTGGAGGACTAGTGGCCAGCTGGCCTCAGATGACCACGGGCAGCGGTGGGCCAGCCCGGCTGATTCTCGGGCCCCTGGGCAGCTGGAAAACTGTGTTGCCTGAGGACTCTTATTTAAGTGTTGCTTTTTTGCAGCACCTTTATGGTAATCCTGTCAGGATGAAAAAGAATTTGAGCTTTCCTATAATTCCTTTTTGCACGTTTTATTTCAGTACTACTTTCTTTTGGCCCCCTTTTTTAGAGGAAGAGAGAGAAATCACACATGAGGGGGAAGGGGCAGAGGGGGAGAGAGAATCTCAAGCAGACTCACCGCCGAGTACGGAGCCCGACATGGGGCCCGATCTCACAACCCTGAGGTTATGACCTGAGCTGAAATCAAGAGTCGGACGCTTAACTGACCGAGCTTCCCAGGTGCCCATTTTCCCTTTTTCTGAGGTTGCTGTTGACAGCAGGCTATAGACAGCAGGCTCTTGGACCCTTAGAAAAGCGAAGACTCTTTCCCTGTGGGGAGTTTCTTGGGGAGGAGGAATGCAGGGGCTGACTCCTGACTATCTTGTGATCAGGATCCCACTTTGGCCCTGGTGGCCTCTTGGTCCAGCCGGAGGGAGTCAGCAGGGCCCAGGGAGCGGGCCTCCTCCCCTAGGTCTCAGAATCTCTGGGCATTCCCTCAACCTGAGCTCAGCTAGTTCTTGTGCCCTTTTCTGGAGTACATGAGGCTGGGACAGGAGGACAAAGGCAAAGGTTCCCAAAGGACCCCTTTGGGAAGGACAGTCGGGAAACCGAGAGGAAAGCCATAGGTATTGGTAAGTATTGGCTTTAACCACCTGGTGGTGTTTCCTCCCAGGCCCAGATTATCCAAGCTCTCCAAGGTAGATGTCTCACTTGTGAAATGGGGTCAAAAAGTCCTCCCTTGAAGAGTTGTTCTGTGGATGAAATGAGAGTGTGTATGTTTGTGCGCGGCCACAGGCCCTGGCAGGTAGGCTCGGTGAGGACGTAGACTGCCGTGCCGTGTGAGCCGGGGAGAAGCGCACGGTTTCTCCCTGTAGCTCCTCTGGGGAGAGGTTGCTGGCTGAAGGGCATTGATTGGCTGGATGGTTTTCCTTGAGACTTGAGGGAAAGGGGACAGGATGGTTCTACCACACCCACACTTCCCTGTGACCCTTGTAAACTTCTAGAAGAATGGGCTCCACCTCCTTTGATACCTAATAATCCTGTATATTTCAGAATTTTTGGACACCAGCGCGGACCCAGCTAGTCATTGAAGCCGGTTCTTGTTCGGCTTGGTCTTAATGGGGTTAAATGTTTTCTTTGGCAGAGAGCTTTAAGTGTCGAGAGCGCGAGAGCTTTTCCATGGGAGGAGACTGGGTCGAATGCCAGGAAGCAGAACAGGGGCAGGGAGAGCGTCAGAGGTTTCAGAGGTGGCGGAAGTGATGGGGCCAGGGCGGGCGTGTGCGGGTCGGGGGGCGGGGCACAGCTGTCCTGGTTTGGGGGCACCAGCACTAGGTTACAGGAGCTAGTCTCCCCTACTGAGTGCGGGGTCTTCGGACTCAGGAAATTTAAGACAGTCTTCACTCTGATAAAGGCCAGGCTTCGCCTGCTCCCCAGATCAAATCAGGTGATTGAATCTAATTGTCAAGACATCGTCAGCCATAGGGCCTTCCTGACACCTGGCTTTCTCCCTCTACGCCTGTTCTCCCTCCCATCCATTTTAATCTCACCCAAGGTCTCTCTGTCCCCCACCCCGCCCACAAAGGGAGTGGGATTTGGGCCTGTCTCCATGACCACTAGCCTCCCGAGGCGTGGCCCATCCAATCATGCAGACACCGAGCTAGTGCTTTATACTGAGAAACTTTATCAAAAATGTAAGTATATAAAATAAAGCCGGAGGAGGACGTTGGAGGCCGTCTCCCGGCTGCGCGCCGCTGAGCCAGGTGACTGTGTGCGGTGACGTGTACGGTAACCGCGTGGTGTCCTGCACGAGGTGTCGGCTGCGTGCTTCCCCATCACCTGGCTCTGCCGGCCGGGCTGCCCAGGGTCGGAGTCCCCGCCGCAAAAGTTCGTCCACATCATAGTTAAGGAAGGACCAGTTCCGCAGAAGGGTCTTTTCTCCCAAGCTGTTTCCCGAGTGGTTGGTGGCAGCGGGAGAGGGGATTTCTTCAGGTCGGGGGCCTTCCTGCAACTGGACCCCACTGTCTACTCGCTTCTGCACGCCCTTGGCCACTTTGTGCTCCTGGCTCCTGGCCCATTTCCCCCCAAGGGAAAAAGCCCCCTTGTGATGCCGGCGTGAGCAGGCGGCGGAGTCAGTTTGAGACGGAGTACCGTCCCTTGCGGAGAGTGGGGGACCCGGCCCCTAGGAGGTGAGCGGGGCCATCTCCATGGTCTCGGGTCCCGTCCCGTTGCCCGTCAGACCCTGGGCCCACTTGTGCAGGCGGCTGTAGAGCGGCAGGCCCTGGTTTTCGCGGTACAGGTAGACGCCGGTGATGGCGTTCCACTGCGGCCGAGGCTGCGTGCCTTCCACCGGGAACCTGGCCAGCAGCTCCTCGTCCTCCTTGTTGAGCGCCACGAAGCCGAAGAAGCGGCGCACGTTGTTGGCGGCCAGCACCCGCGAGTGCACCTCCGCCGTGCGCTGGAAGAGCTGGTCCTCGCTCGTGCGGTACTGCGCCCAGTAGGCCTCCTGGCGGTAGCTGAGCGGCGAGCAGTAATGCTTGAGGCACTTGGTCAGGAACACCAGGATGGCCACCACGCCGATGAGCAGCCACCCGAAGAGCTGGCCGGAGAACGGGCGGGTTTGAGGAGGGCCAGGGGGCTGCCTGGACCCTCGCCCGCCCCAGGAAGGACTCGGACCAGCTGGCGGAGGGTTCAGGCTGCGCTGACCCTGCGGGCCACACCCACCCCCCCGAGAGCAGATTCCCCCTCTCCGAGGGAAGCCGGCCCTCCGGCCTTGATCCCACTCCGTCCTCGCCCCTTTGAATCACGGGCTCGGGTTTTGGTTTTTATTTTCGCTTTCTAGAAAATCTTGGGCTTCTTCCTGCCCCCCTCACGCCCTGCTGCTGAGCGAGCGCGTCCAGCTGCGTGTTCTGCCCGGGCCTCTGCCCCGACTGACCTCCGCTCCTTCAGAAGTGAGTCACGGCTGCGGATCAGGGCCGCAGCCGCCGCTCCCTCACTCAGCACCCCTTCCTCGCTCAGGGGGCTCCCCAAGGTGAGCAACACCTGGGGCTCACTCCGTGCTGGGCGGGGGTCCTTCTGGGGATAGGAACATGTCAACTCCTAGCTGACCGCAAATGTTTCATGAGCTTACAGGGGTTCGTGCTAGGCCTGGGACAGGTAGCGATGACTGGGCTCAAGGCTCAGTCTGAGCAGGAAGAACATTCCTTTAATGTTTAAAACTGGCCTCACCAAGTCCTAAGCCACAGGCTGCCCAGCTCACATACCCAATGCTGATGATCTAGTGCTTTCCTGGAGACCCTCGTCCCCAAGGACCAGCTCTAGCTTCAGCACTGGACCCTCCCGGTACCTCCCCACCCGCCATCGCCGAGGGAAGAAAGAAGAGGAGCTTCCTTTTGCACAGCCTTACCTGGGACTCATACTTGAGCCTGCGGGTGACCTCCTCCCGGAAGCCCGACATGTTGGCAGGGCCCTCCCCGCAAGGGAACCTGGCCAGGATTTCGGCGGCATGGGCTGCTGGGAAGCCCTTCTCCCCAGCTGTGAGGGAGGAGGGGTCCACAAACTCGCTGAGAGCACAGACGTAGGCCTCCCCGCGCAGCAGGGAGATGACAGACCAGGTGACGGGGGCCACAGCCGCACGGCCCAGGATGGAGCTGAGGAGGAGGAAGTTGGGGGCGGCCGAGCAGTTCTTGGTCCTGCGGTACTGGCACTCGGCGACTAGGTTCCAGGTGTGGTTGTTGAGGATGACCCCGATGAGGAAGAGTGCCAGGGCCGGCACACCGATGGCTGTCAGGCCATACAGGTAGTTGCGGGCGGGCGAGCAAGGGCAGTGGAAAGCCACCACGGAGAACAGCTCCTGACTGCCCACTGTGCCCAGCGCCACCAGCCCGTTAAAAATCATCACGTCCTTGCTCTTGAAGAAGAGCGATAGGAAGCGGAAGTTCTCTGCAATCAGGGCTGCCATGGTGACGCGTCAGCAGTGGGGACCGACGGTAAGGGTGGGAGCAGGGAGACCAGGATCGGCAGTTCCTGACGGTTCCTGATGGGACTAGGAGGGAGGGCAGGCTGGTGGGCATCTGAAGGCAGGGCACGGTATTTTATCCCCTCCAGTGGCCAGCCTGGTGCTTCCTGTGGGATAGTGGGCTGATAAATGTTTGCCTCGGAAAACAGGAATCAAGGGGTTCCTGTATGGCCAGGCTAGTGAGAAAGGAGGAGACCTGGGGAACCTTGGGGCCTCAGGGACATGGTGGCCACTGCTCACTGAGCTCCTGCTGGGGGTCAGGTGCTTTCTGTCCCTCACTGCCCACCGTCAATACCCCGCCCAGAGCCGTCATGTCCCCGGTGTGCATAGACGAGGAGGCTTCCTGGAGCGGAGGGGCTTGCCAGGGACACACAGAAGGGGCAGAGCTGAGATTCGGGCTCAGGTCTGTCTGCCTCAGGCACTTGGGTTCTTGTTACTCCTGCAGGCTTCCCTTGCAGTCGGGATTCCCTGGGTCCCTTGTGCCACCAGGGAAGGTCTGGTAGTGCCAGGGTGCTGAGGGACCTAGGCCGATTTGGGGGCTGCTGTCCTCCAGGCCTCTAGCCCGTGGGCATCACAGCTGGAGCAGCTGTCCTGGGAGGTAAGGGCGTGGGTTTGCCTCAGTGGCGTGGGGCGGGGTGGAGGGAAGGGCCTCTGGTCAGTGCCGAGCGAGGCACAGTGTCCCTGGAGTTCATGAGAACTTTTCATTTTGGAGAGCTCAGAGTCCGGACTCTTAACACACAGCCAGAGATCCTGGCTCTCAACACTTCATGACTTTTCTCTGGGTCTGTGTCCTCATCTGGGAAAAGAGGATAAATCATCCTGGCCCTTGGTCTCCCCGTAGGGATGCTGGCAGGAAAAGAAAGGCATAAATGGTGCCTGACAGTTGTTCTCTGTGTGAGACGCCCCCCCCATTTCATCCTGTCAGGACTTCAGGGTGGCTCTCCCAGGTGAGGCAGTGGGGACGATTCTCCTTCCTCCCGAGGTTTGAGGCCTGAAGAGGAGAACGTGCCTCACGAGGCACGACAGCACGGAGCTGTCTGGGCAGGACTTCTGAGCCTGACCTGAGGAGGCTTGGGAAGCAGACACGGGTGGGTCGAGCCAAGTGTGTCCTCTGTTTTCTTGGTCTCTGGCCCTTGCTCTGTGCTCATCCGTTAGAGTCCTGGCGAACCTTCCCTTCCCCACCCGTTAGCCCTTCCCTATCTAGCAGCCTCCCAGGGGGTTGGCCAGCCTGCCAGTGACAGGGACTGGAGGCCAAGGCTCCATCATCCCCACCAGCCCATCCCCAGCCTGTTCGCCACGGCCTGGGCTCCAGCGGTGCCAGGAAGTGGGCTCCCTTTGTAGGCCCCACCCACACAAACTGAGATACGGCCTAGGGTGTGGCCATGTCCTCCCCATTTGGGGATGGAAAAACAAAAGTCCAGCCAGCAGCAGCCAGGGAATGGAGGGGTAGGATAGGCAGCAAACAGACGTGGGGAGACCTGCCGTGTTTCCTTCTGTGCCTCGTTATGCCAGCACTCCTCCCGGTCTCTGCCAGTGTTGCCAGACGGGATGGGCAGAGCTTGGTGACCACGTGGGGAGTCAGGAGGGGGAGGAGGAGGGATCTGACTCTTCCTCCCATGCCCAGCCCCCAGCCCGGGGCACCATCCCCCTCCCTGTGGAAGAGTTTGCAATGTCAGGGCTGCATGGGTTAAAGGCAGGCTCCTCTCTTCCTCTTCCCTTCTTGATTTCAGGGCTTCTCATGAGCTTTCATGGGGCCCTGGGTTCATAAACTGCCCAAAGTGGGGTACAAGATATTGAACAGTGGAGGGACCAGGCCATCATCTGAAACTACTGAGACATCTGTCCCGTAGGCCAGGGAGGGGTCGCATCTGGGCCTGGGTGGGACCGCCAACAGCAGCAGTCAGGATGGAAGACAGGACAGGCTGGGAGAGGGCTGCCGGGCGTGAGGAGGCTCAGTGAGGGGCCTTTCTCCCCAGGACGGTCCCTCTCGGCAGCCTTGCACAGTCCTGCCATGCTCCCCCTAGCAGGCCCCGAGGAGGGGCCCTTCCTTACCTGGGGCCAGATGCGGTGCCAAGCAGTGGCTCCGGCCTCACAGGGCGTGGGCCTGCAAAGCGGGCACCCCAAGTGCTGCTGGCAGTAGCCTCTGCGGGCTCCCTTGTGCTTTCTTCTGCGCCGGGGCAAGGAGCCTGAGACCAGCCCGGCTTGGGGCTGGGGGTGTTTTCAACGCTCTGCTTTCTTCTGCACCGGAGCAGGGAGCTTGAGACCAGCAGGGCCTGGGGCCAGTGGTGTTTTCAAAGAAGTTTTAAACTCCAGGGAAGTGGAGGAAAGAAGCAGGATGGAACTCGTGCAGCGGCCAATGGAAAAACAGCCTCCCTCCGGTGCCAGGCAGGGGAGGGCTGACAGGGAGGGCGGTGCAAGAGGAGAGGAAGTTGGGCTGCCTGTTTGGGTGGCCAGCAGCAGCGGCAGCAGCGGCAGCAGCCCAGCCTGTGCCTGGCCTTGCCTTCCCCCCTGAGCCAGCTGCCCCGGCAGCCTGCGCCTGTGCACCAGTGGGACCAGTTCCAGGGCCAGGCAGGGGGGCCTGCTGGGACATCCTGCCCGGGCCTGCCCTCCCTGCCAGTTTCAGGAGCACTCCCCATGCTTGACTCCCCCTGGACCCCAGCAGGGTTGGAGGGGAGGGGCATGCCATCAGACTGATGGGGAGCCCTAGCAGGATGCATGGGCCAGGGCCTCCCCATTTTATTCTGGCTCTTCTCCCTCAGAGCCATCCTGCCCCTGCCGGTCCTCCTCCCGACAGCTGACTCTTCTGTCCATACTTCAGCTTACTCCCAGGTACTGCTTCAAATCTCAGGAGGGCTGGCAAGTGATTCTCTGAGGCCCTGTGGGCAAAGCTCTGGGTGGTGGGTGGAAATTACAGGAAGGCAGGTTTGTTACCATCAGAGCTGCCCAGCCTGTCCCAGAAAGTGATAATGAGCCCCCCATCCGTGGGAGTGTGCAAGCTAAGGCTGAAAAGTCATGGGTCAAGAATGCTAAAGGGGAGAGCCCTGTCCAGGGACAGGCTAGATGACCCCTACAATTAAGGGAGACCCCCCAGCCTCCCGTCAGCTCTGCAAGAGCTTGTGGTTCAAGAACAGCGGAGCCGCCGAGTGCCCTGCTGGTCCCCCTGAGCTGTGCTTGTTATGGGCAGAAATGAAGGGAAAGGACCGGCGGTTATTAGCAGGCCCTCCCGTGCGCCAAGCACTACTCCAGGTTCTTCCTCCGAAGTTACTCTCCTTCATTCTCACCATACTTCTGAAGAGTGGGTCCTTTGAAAGGTCTATTTTACAGATAGACACACTGAGGTTTGGAGGGATTTGGTGACGTCTTACTGCTCTAGTTCTTGAACCCCAATCGGCCGGACCCAAATCTTTGTTCTTTCCTTGGCATTTGTACCTCTGGGATCCTGGGCTGGCTTTTCCCGCTGGAAGCTCCTCCCCACCCACCAACACAGAGCTCGTCTCTACACCTTTGAACCCTGTCCACATTCAGGCCTAGATGAAGTCCCACCCCCAGAGGAGCCCCCCCAGCCTCCTCCAGCCTCCTGGGCCTACAGAGCTCGTCCTTCTCCAAGTAATGAAGGAAGGTAGACGGGGTCTCAGAAGTGGGAATGGAGGGAAGAGTAGATGGGAAGAAGGGAAATCATTAAAGCAATGTTGCAGGGATCAAGACCAAAATGATTTCTTAGGTGAGTGGGACTTACATCTTCTTGGCCCTCAATTCCCTCCCGGACAAGGTGGCTCCAGTTCCTCATGTCACCCTCCCCTTACGTCCAGGGAAGGAGGATAAGCACTCGGGTTCAGGAATCTGCAAACACATTAGCCACCGTATACCTAGGGCCCGTTTTGTCCCACAAGCTTTACACGCTTCGCCTGTGTCCAGATTACAGTGACCCCATCAGGTAGGTGCCCTCATCCCCATTGCACAGATAAGGAAACTGAGGCACAGAAAAGGAAGCAGATGGCCTGAGGGGCACTGTAAGTGGTAGAGCCAGCATTTAACCCAGTGCTCTCTCGCTCTGCAGTCTAGCTGTTTCTACAGCTCCCCGACCCCAGCCCTCCGTCCTCATCCCCGCCTCAGGCCAAAGTCTCTTAGCACTCTGGAGCCCCCTCCCCAAGGTAGGGGTTTTGAGAAAATTGAAAGATATTAGCTTGTTTTCCAAATCCCCAAGCTCTGGGGAGGTCTGATTTCCCCAAGACGTGGCTGTGAAGGAGGCATTCAGGTGTTCTCCAAGGGAGGGTGGTATGGTCTGAATGTGTCCCCCCAAATTCATGTGCTCAATCTTAACTCCCCAAGGGATGGCATGAG
>CM052812.1:52294952-52319718 GCA_028533885.1 Nasua narica
CCGCGAGGGGTCTGGGGAGGACCTGCATTTCAGGGAGGTGGTTCAGAGGGCTGGGAGGGATGACACTTCGGCTCCTCACCCTGCCTCTTATGAGCTGTGCAACTTGGGCCTGTGAACTAAACTCTCAGGACCTCAGTTTCCTTATCTGCAAAATGGGATGATAATGATTTCACCCCCTCATAGGGTTGTTCTGAGAATAAATGAAATAATGCATATGAAATGCCTAACACAGTGCCTGACACACTAAGTGCTCAATAAGTAGTAATGAGTATTATTTCTGAGAGGTGCCGAGAATGTGTGTATGGGTGGGGGGCAGGGCAGAGCAGTGTATCTCTGGGGCTTTTGTCATCTAGCTTCTTGGGGATGGAACTCACTGACTCCTGGAGGGTATGGGCGCCTGGTCTCTGCCCTGGGGCGACTTAGTGTTGAAGGCGAAGCATCCATTTCTTAAGGCCCCCAGTGTCCTGCATGTGGGTCACGCTCCTAGCCTTCTAGGGACCACCAGCTCCTTGCCTGTGTTTCCAGCAGTGGGCAGGGGCCCCAGGAAACCCTCTGTGCCTCCTCACCCACGCCACTCAGAACCAGCGCAGGAGACTTTTCAGGGCTGGGGGAGAACCACCCAAATTACCTGCGACAGGCACCGTAAGTAACGGGACACTGCTTTTCTAGCGGGGCTGTCCCTGACCAGCTCGTCCTCCTTGCAGGGCACCTTGGCCAGAAAGAGCTGCACCTGGCTGGGGGTCATGTTGGCAAAGTCCAGAAACTTTTCGGGGTCCACGGAGCTGCTGAAGGCACACACGAAGCACTTCCCGTCAAGGAGGGCCAGGAGGATCCAGACGAGGGGGGCGGCCAGTGCCCTCTGCAGCACAGAGGAACACATATACCTAGGGGCAGCAGAAGGCGGGGTCACGAGGGGCAGCTGGGATTCAGCTGCAGCAGGAAGGCCACAGGAGAGATTCAAGGATGGACTTCCCGGGAGGGCTAGGAGATACCTGGGGCGGTGGCTGCAGAGGTCCCAGCAGCAGAGGCAGGGAGGCTGGAGGGCTGGGGCCCCTGGAGGTCAGGAAAGTCCGGACTGGCATCCCGGGACTGGAACACTGGGGAGCACGTATGCCTCCTCCTCTAGGCCTTGGGGGCAGGCTCTGCCGGTGCCTCGCCCATACCAGAGGCCCTTAGATCTTTGGTGACTAGTTCCATTCATGTGGCAGGACTGCGGGCCTCTGACCTCAACTGCCTGCGCGGCTTTGGAGGAGGCTCTGCTCTCAGAGGGGCCACTGGAAGCCAGGAGAATTAACGACCCCAATCAACCTTCTGTCCACAGGGACCCCAGCTTCCCAGACTCTCAGTGGGACAGTTCTGAGGTGTGTTCTACCCGTTCTCAGAGGGTCGCCAGAAGGACTGACCCCAGTGGCCCAGTCATTATCACCTTCTCCCCAGAGCCACTTCTGGGGGGAGCCTAAACGAAGCCAGCCCTGTCCGATAACCCTTCCAGAGGCAGTGCCTCAGACCCCTCCCTCCAGGCCCAGACCGCCCCCCCCCATCCCCAGGGGCCTCTCCTGCCCTCTGCCCTTCAGGAGGTTGGGTGCTGGTCCCAGGACAGGAGCCCCATGGAACTGCACTCCCTGGGCCCCAGAGGAAAAGGCAAAGGGCACAGCTAGTGCGTGCTACCCTCGCCATGAGGCTGAATCATGGGGAGCACGGGACCCCCAGTGTGGCCGGAAGCAGAGACGGCTGAGCACCTGTTTCCGACTCGAATTGCACACCAAACGTAAAATGGCATCTGCTGGGGGTGTGTATATGGGTGCGTGGCCTCCCCGGCGGGGAATTACAAATACCTTGCAGATCGGGTGGCTCCGGTATTTTCTAGGGCATTGCGGTTGGAAGGTGAACCTGAGGACTTATTACGAACCTACGTTACATCCGCTTGAGAGCCCCACGAATGTCCATACCAAACAACGGGGGAAACGGGGAGATGGCGAGCAGGCTGAAATCCATCAAGCCCCTCTGGCCTCTGCCCACAAATCCAGGGCACTTAGTCTGGTCTCAAACACTACGGGCAGTGGTGTCAGCTAGCACTGGGAGGCCACCTGTTGGAATCTGGGCTGTGCCTCTTCCTCACTGTGGGAGTGCGGTCAAGTTGCTTAACCTCTCTGCCTCAGGGGCTGCATCCTTAAAAATGGGTCTACTCCTGGGACCCAGGGCCGAAGCCTTACCTTACCTTACCTCACCTCACGGACCCAGGGCCGAGGTGAGAATTGAGGCCATGCACACATGGCACTGGGTACAGAGCTTGGCACTGAGTGGGGCTCGATCCCAGGACCCTGGGATCATGACCTGAGCTGAAGGCGGATGCTTAACCGACTGAGCCCCCCAGGCGCCCCCATCAGCTGGTCTTGATACAGTGCACCCAGCAGGTGAGAGGCTCTGAGGGACCCAGCGGTACAGTAGGGGAGTCCCGGGGCCCGGGGGAGCTTACGGGAGAGGGAATGCAGCCTTGAAGCCAGTCACGCCGCCGACTACGTGTGCGAGCCGGCTGCGCGTGCCATGGGATGGTCCTTCATGTATGTGCGGAGTTACAATTCCTGGCCAGCGAACACATGGGACCTGGGCAAAACCTGGGAATCCTGTCTCACCCACGGGTCTCCAGCCCTGGCCACGGAAGGGTGACAGATGACAGGAACGGAAATGTTTGTTTCTGGCGTGGAGAGCAGCTAAGGAGTCTCTACGAGCTAACGTTACCCTCGTTGGGGAAAGGAGGGGCCCCAGGTGATCGTGCCTCTGGGGGGTGGGAAAGCCCTCCCGATACCCACGAGGACCGCGGGGCCTGGGGAGTCACCTGGCAGTGTCTGAGGGGGAGGCCCTGCCCGTGCCCACCCAGGGTAGCCCGGGGGTGTGGGACCGCACCTGACGACGCCCGGGTCCTTCCTCCGCTGCCCGGCAGGCCGGCGCCACTCCTCAACCATCACCACGGACTGCCGGTTGGCAAGGAGGCCACAGAGGAAGAGGGCGAGCGGGGGAGTGAGCAGCAGGCCCAGGCCGTAGAGGGCATTGTAGCGCGCCAGGCAGGGGCAGTTGAAGTCGAAGGAGGAGTACAGCTTGACCGTGACCGCGGCCAGCAGCAAGCAGACGCCGTTCATCACTGACTCCGAGCTGGACTGGAAATGCTGGAAGAACACGCGGAACTTCTCCATGGCTCCAGCCTGGCGGGGTGGGCAGCTGTGGGTCCGGCAGAGCTCTGAGGCTTCGGCCAGCTTCCTGGCTGGATCCAGATCCCTCTGGGGACAAGCCTGGGGTGCACACGAGGGTCTTGTCTTCCCGGGGCCTCAGGGGACAAGAAAAGGCGCCCGCCAGCCCTCAGCCCAGCCTCCTGGGGCCCAGCCACGGACGTAAGGCACAGGCAGGCTCTCTCCCCAAAGGCTCCCCAGAGCAGCCCCGACTGTCCCTCAGTGCCACTCCCCTGCTCTCTGGAGGACAGAGTCCCTGCTCTGTGACCCGCCAGCCCAAAGTTCCTCTAGGCAAATGTTCCCTGCCCTGTTCCTTCCTCCCTTGAGGGTTTGAATACTGAGGCCTGACAGCTGGTGGCGCTTCTTAGGGGGGGAATAGGCAAATTTGGGGTGTGGTAAGGCAGTGACGTTGATGGGGCCAATGATATTTTCTGGTCTTGGTCAAAAACACGATTTGACTCAGCTGAGCTCAGGGAGATTTCGTGTTGACGTTCACGCTGGGAGGACCAGGGAGCACCTCCCCTTGCCTGAAGGCTGCCTGGAAGAAAAGACCCTCGAGAAGAGTCTAAATGATGAGGGGCTGTGGAAGGGGAAGGCCTTCCTGGCAGAAGGCACCGCACAGGTGAAGGCGAGGAGGTGAGAAGCAGCCTGGGTGGGGGGGCCAGGAGTTCGGGGTTGCTGGAATGTAGTGAGACGGGGGTGTCAGGACGGGGGGCTGGAGGGCTCAGTGGGCGCCTGCAAACTTCCTCTTCATTTTATTCCACTGTCCCCAGGTCAGCCCAGGCCTCTCTAAAGCACAGCTTCTCCCGCACATCACTCATCTGCCCGGGTGGGACCAGGGGCTCCCTCGGCTTCCTTAGCTTGGCATTCAAGGCCCTCCTACGTGTACCCAGACATGCCCTCCTGCCTCCACACCTTTGCTGACACCCTCCTCCCCATGGAACACCCTTGCTCCTTCCTCCCCACTGATCTTCAAGAGGCAGCTCAAATGCAGCCCTGTCCCCCAGGCCCCCCTGGTGACCTCTGCTCTGGGGGAGCCTCTCTTCCCCTTTGGCCCCTGAAAGGCTGCCTCAGCCTGTTATTAATCCTCCTCAGGGGTGGGGGGTGGGTCTCCCAATGAGGGCAGGGATCTGGCCTGCAACGTTGTTCTCTGTAGCATCTAGTGTGGTGTTGAGGGCACAGCAAGGGACAACAAACGTTTATTCTCTGGGATATGGATGCCCAGACCCCCTTATTTCGTCACCAGCTCTGTCTTCTCTGCCGACCACTTGGCCTGTGCCTACCTGCCTGTCTGCTTCTAGGAAGCCGATCAGCGGAGTGTAGGGCCTGCCCTAATTTCTGTCGGTCTCTGCCTGTCATTCTGTGTGTGTGTGTGTGCGTGCGCGCGCGTGTGACTTTTTATGTCCCTCTGTGTGTGTTTCTGGGTCTTTCTGTCTCCATCCCTCTCTCTGTGTTCTGCCTTTTATTTCTATCTGTCCCGTCTCCTTGTCTGCTGTCCACCCCGTAGCACCCCTGTCTTAAGGGCCCCCACTTATGACATTGGCTGTCTGGCTGGGGAGAGGAGTGAAGCCCGGGGGTCTGTCCCTGGGGTCACGGGTCAGCGGGCTTTGGGCCTGGAGCGTGGGCTGGGGCTGGGGGAGGTGGCCAGACCCCAGCTACTCACCCTCGCTCTGGCTCCCTCGCTTGGCCCAGGGTGACCTCTGAGATAGGGAACACCTCAGGACTGGGATGGCCCTGATCCCACTGACCCCTGCTCTGTCCGGCCTGGACCAGCGGTCACCCTGGGCTCCGAGTGATGGCCTCAGTCAAAGTCATGCATCGGCCCTGGGGTCTTTTCCTCAGACCCGGGGTCCTCACAGTAATGAAGGCCACTTCACACCGACCCTGTAGGGCACACGGGGTGAGTATCCTTCCGTATCCCTCCCATCCTCTGAGACCAGGTCCAACTCCCATCTCCGTGACGCTCGTCTGGACACCTGCAGCTGCGCCGACCAGCCTTGTTTCTCTATTCTCAAGAAACTTCCAGAAAAATCTCCGGTTTTTCTGATGAATCACTGCATTATGAAACCTTTAAAATGAGAGAACATGAACATGTCCCCATCCCTGCAAACCCCAGAGGGTGTCCCTTGCCCCAGTGTGTGTCCTTCCAGACTGCGGCAGGGCCCACGTGGACCCAAGGTGGCCGCCGGCCTGGTGTTCCCTGGAGAACCATTACCCACCGTGAATTCACCACTGGGGGGCCGCTCCTCACGCGGCAGTGGGGTTGGCCCCCCGAGAGGCAGCGGCTCTGAGGTGCGGCCTGTTTCTTCTCTTGACACTTATCACCTCAGTCTGCCGTTGTGTCTTGGTTCCAGCTTTCTGAAGGATAACAGCCCAGCTGTGTGAGGGATCCCTGGGCCTGCAAAATAAATTTTGCGTGGGTCACTTAGCCTGTATTTTAAGTCAGATCATCCCACATATGTCCTGCGAATTTCATAACTGTTTGTGCAGTCTATACCTATAACGAGGTAACGACAGATAGAGCCCAAGGTCTTACTTCTTACTTGTACTTTACGTAACGAGAGTGTTAGTGTGGCTCCTATGAGGCAGGAACCGTGTGAGGGAAAATGAGGAGGGAGCTGGAGGACGTGGGAGGGCCATCGCAGGCATGCAAGCCTGACTGGGAGTGAGAAACTCCTCTAGCCTGACTCAGGCTCCTAATGTAGCTGAGAACCACCCCTCTCTCCCCATTCTTCAGGTGGGTGTGGGTCCCAGAGAGGCTGGACGTCTGTCGGAGGTCACACAGTCTTGTGGGGACAGAGCCAGAAAGGAAGCCGAGATCCCCCGTCTGTGCCTTCCAGGCCCTACTCACCTGCTGAGCGGCTGACCCTAAGAGCCCCTAGCCCCTGATAACCCAGGTACTCTCCGGAAAAGAGCAAAAGATCTTTCTGGGAGAACACGGCAGGAAACTGGGATGAGGTCTCTCCTAGTTTTTCCTGTTCACAGGTCCAACCTGAGAGGTGAGACAGAGCTCCCTGGTTCCATCCACCACAACTTAAAAGAGATATCATCTCCCAGAGTGTGGTGTAGCTTTACATTTAAAACATTCTGAATTTTCTTTTCTTTTTTGTAAGATTTTATTTATTTGTCGGAGAGAGAGAGAGAGAGCGCACAAGCAGGGGGAGCAGCAGGCAGAGGGAGAAGCAGACTCCCTGCTGAGCCGGGAGCCCAATGCAGGACTCGATCCCAGCACCGTGGGATCACGAGCCGAGCTGAAGGCAGATGTTTAACCGACAGAGCCACCCAGGCGTCCCCCTAAATTCTGTATTTTCTAAATATCTACTTTTATACTAACGATTTTAGAAATTTCCCAATAAAATCATCGACTATTTCATTTCTCTTAAAGATTTTGTTTATTTATTTAACACAGAGATTGAGATCACAAGTAGGCAGAGAGGCAGGCAGAGAGAGAGAGGGGGAAGCAGGCTCCCTGCTGAGCAGAGAGCCCGATGTGGGGCTCCATCCCAGGACCCTGAGATCATGACCTGAGTCGAAGGCAGAGGCTTTAACACACTGAGCCACCGAGGCGACCCTCATTGACTATTTCTATTGGAAAAACACAAAGGGGTTATGGAACAAGGTAAAAGGGGAGGAGGATCACATTTTGTTGCCAGGAGCCCAGGGCCTGTGGGACCAAGAGCACAGAACACGAGAGACTGACTTTCCTCCTGCCTGTGGGAGGGTATTAAATTGCTGATGTGCCGCGGGATAATGCCTTAAAGCAGCCTTACTTCACTAAACCCCTCCCACACCCCAGGGGTCTGTGTCTCTGCTCCTCTGGGTCTTTTCATTCTGGGGAAATTTTTTCAAAGCACATTTTCATTTGAAATGGTGACTTAAATCTTTTTAGCGGTTTGCAACATGGGTTAACTTGTAATCGGAAGATCTTTGTAGAACAAGTCTTTGGTTTCTCTTTTCTTTTCCTTATTTCCTTATTTATTTATTTAAATTTTATTTCTTTATTTTGACAGAGAGAGAGATCACAAGTAGGCAGAGAGGCAGGCAGAGAGAGAGGGGGAAGCAGGCTCCCCGCTGAGCAGAGAGCCCGATGCAGGGCTTGATCCTAGGACCCTGAGATCATGACCTAAGCTGAAGGCAGAGGCTTTAACCCACTGAGCCACCCAGGCGCCCCTTTCCTTATTTATTTATTTGACAGAGAGAGAGACAGCGAGAGAGGGAACACAAGCAGGGGGAGTGGGAGAGAGAGAAGCAGCCTTCCTGCAGAGAAGGGAGCCCAATGCAGGGCTCGATCTCAGGACCCTGGGATTATGACTTGAGCTGAAGGCAGAGGCTTCACCGACTGAGCCACTCAGGCACCCCTGTTGTTGCCTTTTCAAAGAATATGTACATATGAGTTTTATTTTATTTTTAAAGATTTTTACTTATTTATTTGACACAGAGAGAGAGAGACACACACACACACACACAAGTAGGCAGAGAGGCAGGCAGAGAGAGAGGGGGAAGCAGGCTCCCCGCTGAGCAGAGATCCCGATGGGGGGCTCAATCCCAGGACCCTGAGATCATGACCTGAGTCGAAGGCAGAGGCTTTAACCCACTGAGCCACCCAGGAGCCCTGAATTTTATTTTTGAAAGACCAATAAGAGGCTATTTGTGCTCTTGGGCGGGGAGGGGCTTACCTCTCATATTTATAATCTTAATTTCTACAATGCCTACCATGGAAGCAAATGCCTCCTGTATTACTATGTTCATATCCACTCCTGGGGTTGCAAATAAGTTGTTCTGTGTTTAAAAAAAAAAAAACAAGCCTGTTTTTGATCTTCCAAAAGAAAAAAGAAAAAGAAAAGAGGCTATCTGGGCAGTGGATTTATGGGATTAAAAATATGTCTCCATATATACATTGAGAAATGTCATTAGAAAATAGGATTAAAACACACGACATACACAAAATAACAGATCCCAACTCAAACGTTAATATCCTTCTACACTTAAATTTTTGGTTTTCACCCCACAGGATATGGAATGTGGAATAATTTCCTTGGTTCACAATACATTTCTAACTCCTTTTCTCAGAAGAAGAAAGAGATAAGCTTGGTTTTGTGATATGATTTTCACCTCTCTCTTTTTTTTCACATGACTAACGAGATGTGAATATGGCTTTTCTAAACAAACTGACATGAAGCTTTTCTAGCCCCTGCTGAGGAGGGCTGGTTTTCTGGCATGGAGATCTTGCCAGGGAGTGACGGGGGTGACATCCGATCCGAGATGATGGGCCAAATGCAGAAACTTGGGGACAAACACAGGTGGCTTGAACTGGGGGGAGGGGAGCCCATCCAGTTGGATTTTCTGGATTCTACTCAATAAATATCAGAGCCAGAGTGGCTGCAGGCCCCCCCTTCCCCGGTTGCCTCCCCATGCAAACTCCTGAGACGTCTGAGATTGCTCCTTGTGGTGGAGTAGATGTAGAGGTGCTTGTGGGAAGACAGCTGGGCTGGGAGTTGCAAATCCCAGCTCTGAGCGTGATCAGGTGCTCAGAGGGCTAAGCTAGGAAGCGCCCCCATTGTTGGCCACATACCCTCAAGTTCTAGCCACGTGGCAACAGCTGTTCCCTGGGCATCGGCCCAGTGCCAGGTGCTCTGCTGGTGTTGGGCACACCGGTGCCCATATCAAGTTCCAGATACAGCCAGTGGGGCGTCTCAGAGTGAACTGGAGCTCTCTGGAGAGACCCTCCACTTGGGGAGGTTCCCCCTCAGTCCTGGAAGAGAGTATTGGTTGGTAGGTTTGAGCTTCTTTGGTCTAGCCACCATGATGAGGCGGACTCATGGGAGGTCCAGTCTCAGGATGAGAGATGAGAGAGTGGCCTTAGTGAAGAAAACAATACCCAGAGGGTAATTCAGAGGCTAAAGAGTAGGGCTGATTTCCTCATTGATACATCTTCCTTACAATGAAATAGCTAATGGAAGCTATAAAAGTATGTATTTCCCTCGCCCCCATCCCCCAAAAGATCTCCTTGTTTTGAAAGAGAAAAAGGCCAACCTGTAAACATTTTAAAGGTGTTTTGATTGACTTGAGTGTTTCCCCAAAATGTTTAAGGGGATTCTAATGGAGTTCTAGCGCCACCTAGTGGTGGCTGGAGAGAGCTTGAGAAGCAGGGAGGAGAAGGGGAGAGATAGGGACATGGTCCCCGCTCACCCTGCTGAGAGAAAACTTCCCACTGGCTACCCTGGGTGGGCAGAGAGGCTCCCCTGAGGGTCTTTGGGTGAAGGTTGGAACAAGCGAGTGCCTCTGTCACCTGTCTTAGAAAAGGTGGCTAGGAGGGAGATGTCACACCACCAGCCACGGTGGAGAGATGCCTGGTCTAGGAATGAAGGGCATTTGAAGTGACTGAAGACCACTGGCTTATTGGGCATGTGCCTCCTGACTCCTATTTGTCTTTCAGCTTTTGCCAGGAAGGAATTTTAAGTTTATATGCAGTCATATTTATCATATTTTTCCTTTATGATTCTCTAGTCTTCGCAACATTCTTAGGAAGGCTTTCCTGACAAGTAAAGGTTATTTATTATTATTATTATATTTAAAAGACTTTATTTATTTATTTGACAGAGAGAGACACAGTGATAGAGGGAACACAAGCAGGAGGAGTGGCAGAGGAAGAAGCAGGCTTCCTGCTGAGCAGGGAGCCCGATGCGGGGCTCAATCCCAGGACCCTGGGATCATGACCTGAGCTGAAGGCAGACGCTTAATGACTGAGCCACCCAGGCACCCCGTATTTTATTTATATATATATATTTTTAAGTAGGCTCCACATGGGCGGTGCAGAGCATAATGAGGGGCTTGAACTCACGACCCTGAGATCAAGACCTGAGCTGGGATCCAGAGTCAGACGCTTAACCAATTGACCACCCAGGTGTCCCAAGTAAATGTCATTTAAAACATCTACGAGGCCTGGGTGGCTCATTTGGTTGAGATGTTTGACTCTGGCTCTCAGCTTAGGTCTTGATCTCAGGGTCCTGAGTTCAAGCCCTGAGTTGAGCTCTTCACTGCCAGGGTGGAAAAAGTAAACATCTATGAGAGGAAAAAAGGTGCTGGGGTATTACCACCATTTTGATTATTAAAAATGTTTTGGTTTGGTTATTGTTAATCTATCTCATGTTCATTAGTGGCCATGTGCTGCCTGGCTAACTTTCAGGAGCTGAGCCAAAGCACCTGGAAATCTTCAGGGTCTCTCAGACGTTTTAAGGCTCAGGAACCCAGTGAGGACACCTCTTGTGCAACAGGGTTCTTCCTTAGGCTGGGCCCCGGAGGAACCCCTTTGTCGGGCAGGTGCGGTATCGTGGGGATTTGGATTCAGACCACCGGAGGGCTGTAACTCAATGTTTCTTTTATCAGCTTCTAGCCAAGCGTCTCAGCTTCCCTAGGCCTTGAGATTTTCATTTGTAAAATGGGGATGATGAAAATGAAATAATAATAATAATAATAGTATCTACCTCCTAGGGTTGTTACCAGGCTTGAATTAATTACTACAGATGAACCGCTTCGATCAAGGCCTGGTCCATATGACTGAGTGCAGTCATACGGCCACCATTATTGAGCCAGTAGCCCTGGGATGGGTCAAGAGGGGTGTTGGACTCCCTTGAAGTCACTAGACAAGTTTCCTAGACAGGGATCTTGTGCTCCTCTTTCTGGTGTTGGGTGTTTTCCTTTCTGCGTGTATCAGGGACCTTCGCTGATCTTTTATTTATTTGTGTCAACGTCATTAATCATTACAGGAATACTCGTGAAGATTTCATTATGTTTAAAGACAATTGTAGGTTTTTTTTACCTGGCAAGAAATCCAACACATGCATGATTGCTTAGAAATAAAACCAGTTGTAAATTCAATGGGTTCATTGTAGTCCAATGATTCCAAAAGCCACATTTATAAAAATCCTTTCAAAACGTTTAAGGCAGGAAAATAATGTTTACTGTGGGTTGTAGCATATTTGAGTATATTTGACCTGATACAGTTGAGCTCCAAGGATAAGAGGTTTGGGGGTTTATGAAGATCTTACAAATGGTCACGGACCTACGGGCTACCTCCAGGGGGCAAGTCTGTCTATAGTTAGAATCACACAGTAAGTAGCCTTTCCATATATTTTTTCATTTAGCAATATATATTTAAATTTCCTCCATGTCTTCTCATAGTTTGATAGCTCATTTCTTTTTAGCATCAAGTAATATTCCAGCATCTGGAGGTACCACTGTCTGTTTATCCATTCACCTGCCCGAGGGCATCTTGGTTGCTTCCAAGTTTTGGCATTATGAATAAAGCGGTTATAAATATCCTTGTGCAGGTTTTATGTGGACGTAAGTTTTCCACTCCTTTGGGTAAATATCAAGGAGCGTAATTGCTGGATTGTGTGGTAAAAGAATGTTTTCTTTTACAAATCACCAAACTGTCTTACAAAGTGTCTGTACCATTTTGTATTCTTACCGGCAATGAACAAGCATTCCTACTGCTCCATGACCCTCATGAGCACCTGGCGTTGTCAGCGATCTGGACTGTGACCATTCTAGTAAATGTGTATGGTGTCTCTGTTGTTTAGATTTGCGTTTCCCTGGGAACACAAGATGCGGAGCATCTTTTCTTGTGTTTACTTGCCATCTGTATATCATCTTCGGTGATGGGTCTACGAAGGTCTTTGGTTCATTTTTAAGACGGGGTTGTTTGTTTTCTTAATTGTTTAGTTTTAAAAGTTCTTTACGTATTTTGGATAATAGTTTTTTTGTCAGATATGTCTTTTGCAAATATTTTTCTCCCAGTCTCTTTGGTCTGTCTTTTATTCTCTTGACTATGGCTTTTACATAGAAAAATCTAATTTTAATGAAGTCTAGCTTATGAATTCTTTCCTTCATGGCTCATGCCCTGGTGTTGTATCTGACAAGCCATCACCAAACCGAAGGCCATTTAGATCTCCTCCCTTATTATTTTCTAGGAGTTTTGTAGTCTTGCATTTTCCATTTAGGTCTGTGATCCATTTTGAGTTAATTTTTGTGAAGGGGTAAAGATGGGACTTTTTTCGTATTTTTTTTTCCCTGCACGTGGCTGTCCAGTCGTTCATGTGCCATTCGTTGAAAAGACTACCTCTGCTCCATTGTATTGCCTTTGCTCCTTGTCAAAGGTCAGTTGACTGTATCTATGTGAGTTTATTTCTGGGCTCTCTATTCTGTTGCATTGCTCCATTTGTTTAAGCTTTCACTAACACCACGCTGTCGTGATTACTGTAGCTTTATAGTAAATCTTGAAGTTGGGTTCTTCAACTCTGTTCTTCGTCAATGTTGTGTTGGTTATTCCACATCCTTTGCCTCTTACACACTTAAGAATCAGTTTTTTGATCCCCACAAATGACTTGCTGGGATTTTTATTGGGATATGCATTGAATCCATTGGTTAAGTCGGGAAGAGCTGATATCTGATGATATTGAGACCTACTGTGTGCTCAGCCCTAACCTTAGCGCTGGGAGGTAGGAAATTGGAATACACGAAAGCACAGGAGGGGCTCCCCCATGGTGCTGGCAAGGAAACTGCACCCCACACAGTGCCAGGCATACAGGTAGTGCTCGATAAATGGGCACAGGGGCAACAAGAAATGCTGAATTCCAAAGCACCTGGGCCGTGTGGTGTCCATTTCATGCCAAGGTGGGTAGCACAGAGTCCCTTCCAAGGGAAGGCCTGGCCTCAGGGAACACTCCGTGAGAAAGGCATTGTTGGGAAGAGAACAGGCCAGCCGAGCTGGTCCAAGCAAGTCTGTCTGGATGACAGGGCGGCTGTACTGATAGAAGAATTCACTGCTGCACTGATTCATTGATTCACTGAACAAATATTTACTGGGTATCTATTATGTGTCAGGCACTCAAAGATCTCCCCCTCTAAGCTGTCCGGCCACCTCCTGCCATTCAGGCAGGATGACCCCGCATAGATTTTCTGATGGCCTGATAACTATGGACTGGGCTTTGGGGGGTGGCGGGAGGCCCTGTCTCCCAGCCTTGGGATGGCTGTGGTTTTTTTCCTATCTTAAGGTTAGTTTCTTGACAGGGAGGAAGGCATCATGGTATGGACTAGGGTGGTCTCAAGTTGCAGGGAGCCCGGCTTGGCCTCGATGAACCCCACTCTTGCCTGCCTGGTGGGCCCCTCCCTGTGGCTGGTTCTGGGCTCAGCATCCAGGGGCTCAGGGAGGGAATTCGTTATTTTGTCAAATATTTTATTTTTTATCAATGTGGAGACTCTTCAAGACTTGAACTGACCTGGAAGCTGTGGAGAGTGAGAGAGAAGGGCAGGGAGAAGGGGACAAAGACAAAGGGAGGGAAAGAGAAAGAGACAGAGACAGAGGGAGAAAGGAGTCAGCCTTAAGGAAGAGAAACAAGACAGAGGGAAGGGGGAAGCAGGGGCTAGAGCTGCCGTTGAGGGAGCCCCAGTTCTGCCGGACATCCCTGCTCCTGCATGCTGGTGGAGCACTCACAGCACACACATGTGCACACACCAGCACACACGTGTACATGCATGCAAACACGTGTGCACCAACACCCACCCCCTCGGGCACCGCCTTCAGAATCCATACCACCGGGGAGGCGGAGTTGCCACGGCGACAGGTACCGGAGCCCCACCTCATGGGTATTAATAGCTTCCACTGAAGTCATCAAAACAGTGATTTCATCCAGCCTCGTCTCCCTGGCAGCTTCCTTCTCCCTCCTCCCTTCCAGGACGGGGCTAGACAGGACCCGCGGGGCCACACAGGCCATTTCCCTGCCTCCTGGTAGCTGCCTTGGTAAAGAATGGCCTAGAAGCCTCGGGGATTCTGCCCCAGTGTCTGGAAGGGGAGGGACTGCTGGAGTTCTTTGATCCTTCGAGCCGGGTCTAACCACAGCCCCTGCCAGAAAAGGGTTTCTGGGACACAGGACCCCTCCGAGGGCTTCCTCTCCGCTTCTCTGGGTCCCAAGCGGTCGCCCCTGCCTTCTCTAGGACGCAGCCTGGCCAGACACTTGCACCCAGTTGACACTTGACAGTGGTGTCCCTTACAGTACAGAGCTCCCTGGAAGGGCTAGGGCCAGGCCAGAGAGGTGGCTTGGGGTGCAACATTTCAAAGGCACGCCCTTGTGATGCCGAGAGCCAGCGAGAGCCAGCGCCTCTTCGAGGCAAGCCAGGCATCCCTTATCCTCTCCTGGTTCCGCTGATGCTCCCATTACCTCCTCAACCCTCTTGGGGCAGGGGAGGTTTCTTTCCTGCCTTCAGTTCCCTGGCTGGGTCCCCGATTCCTCTCACCTTCCCGTGGGACTCCCCGGGATCGTGCTGCAGAGGCTGTGGCTGCCTCTGTGCTCCCTGCCAGGCACTGGTCTCTGGCCCTCACTTCCTCTTCCCTTTGACCTTCTCTATCTTTCCCCTGCTTTGCCCTCAGTCCCAGCTTTAGACTATGTGGGGCCTGTGACATCCCTGCTGTCCTTTCCCTCTGGGGCCTCCACCCCGCTGCCCCCATCCCCTGGCCCATGCACCAGCTCCTCATCCCTGGGGAAGGGAGGGGTGGGACCTGGGGCAGACCTGAGCCTGGCCCCAGCCACCCTCTGCAAATCCTCCCAGGAGCCCCACCCTTCACTCACACTCTAGGGGAGTCAGTCTGGTCTATCCGGAGCCTTCAGATTTATTCTGAGGCCGGCAGCAGCTCACAGTGACCTGACTGCAGCAGACTTCAGGGGGGGGGCGGTGTGAGTATGTGTGAGAGTATGTGTACGCTTGTGTAGAAATGAGTGTGCGAGAGAGTGGAGAGGTGTGTGTGTCAATGTGTGAGTGTGCTGCCATTCAGGGCCCATGGATTTCTGATGCATGAGTCACTGGTTGGGAGCGAGCCATGAGAAGATATGCCCATAAATAAGACAGCACCCCTGACCTCCACGTCCATTCTGCAGCTGGCTGGGCACGTGATCTTGGGCATCTAAGAGGCTGGAGGCGGGGGTGGGGGCTGTCATTCCCTTCAGACCCCACAGAGCAGCTGTCGTGGATATTTCTAGCTTGCCCGGAGTCCCAGACATTTATGGATGTGATGCCTGCAATGGGTGGGGGTCAGGGGGCAGGAGAGGAACTTAAAGAGCTTCACTCTCAGGGATCTTAGTGGAGTTCTGCTGGCAGGCAGGCAGATTCATCCATTTCACAAGTATTCTCTGATAGTCTGTCATGTGCCAGGCACTCTCCTAGGGGCTGGGGACATCGTGGCAAGTAGAGTTGACCTGCCCTCTCATCTCACAGAGTGTATGTTCTAGTGGGGAAGGCAGAACCTAAATAATGCTACTACTTATTTCTTTCACGCTAATCCCTCCTCCCCCCCAAAACCAATAATGGTGTGGAAAGTGGCCGAGGCCTGGGGCTTCCATAGTTGGGGTGGACGGGGAGGTCAGGAGGTGACCTGAATAATGAGGAGCCATTGCATGGAGCCCTGAGGGAAGAACCTTCCCTAAGAGGATGGACGAGATGCTTGTCAGCTCACGCCCTCACTGGATTCTGGATCAAAGATGCCGAAGCCAGTCAGAGAACTAGAGGTGACCTAGAGGAGCAGGAAAGCAGATTGTTTGGGGGTGGGGGCCGTGGCTCATCTTCTTCCCCAGCAGACAGGGAGAAGGAGATAGCCTATGTCCAGGTAGAAGGAGAATGACTCCCTTACCCCTTTCTGCAGGCTTCCTGGTAGCTAGCAGAGCTGAGCGGGAGGATAAGAGAGTCATGCGAATAGGCAACTTGAAGCCCCTTCCTCTAGGAAGCCTTCCTTGATTGCTAAGGGCCACAGAGGTTTGGCTTCCCCCACGTCTTACAGCTGACAGAACCACTGGGTTCAGAGTTGGTGGTCCTCTCATGGTTTGTCCCTGAGATCTGTTCCCCCAGCTTGGCCAGCAACCCAGTCTTCTAGGTCCGCCCGTATTCACCCAAAGGCCCCCAATGCTATGTGTGCAGTAACGGGATATCCGGGGCTTCTTGTCCTGAGCCCCTGCCCCAGCGCGTCCTCAGATGTAACTGCGGGCCCAGGGCCAAGTGCTGGGGTTTCTACCTCACTCATCGAATGAGCCATTCACTCCTCAAAAAAAAAATTTTTTTTCTTGAGCTTTGACTGTGGGCCAGGCCCTGAGCTGGCGCTAGGGAGGTTGTAAAGCAGAGCTGACTCGCCCCGCTCCTGGCCCCCAGGGAGCTCAACGTTCTTGCCGTCCCGTTTCTCTGTTTTCGACACCAAGTCCCACCGCCCGTGAGAGGAATGAGCCCAAGTCTCGCGGCCCTGGCATCTGCCTGGCCTCTCATCCCGGCCCGGGCCCCCAGCGCCGTGAACTTGGGGCAGCGGGAACGCGCCGCGCCCCGGGGCCACATCTGGCTGAGCGGGCGCGCGCGTGTCACTAAGACGCTCATTCACCGGCGCAGCTGTCACCATAACAACCGGAGCGAGGGAATCCTGGCGACGGCGGCGGCCGGGGGGCGGGGGCGGCGGTCGCGGGAGGAAGCCGGCGGGGGCGGGAGCGCCCAGCACGCCCCGCGCGCCACACAGCCCCGCTCCATGCGGACCCGCCGGCGGGAGGGCGCCACGCACATCGCCGCAGCGGCCGTCCCCGCGGGCGGGGACCGAGCCAGCAGCCGAGCCGCCGAGCGCTCGCGCCGGGAGCCCTGACTCTATGGCCCGGGGGGAGCGCGCCGGAGCCTCCGCGCCGCCCACCAGCAGCGGGAACCCGAGCCCCAGCCCAAGGAACGGGCGAACCCCGGGCGCCGCCGCCGCAGCCGGCCCCGGCCCAGGGGCCCGCCCGCGGCCCCCGCCCCCGCCGCGGGGAATGGCAGGCAGGTAGCGGGCTCGCGCGAGGACCCCCGCGGCGGGCAGGAGCCGCCCAGGACGGCGCGGCCCCGAGAGAGGGAGGAGAGCGGCGGCCCGCCCGCCCCCGGCCGCAGCCCCGGCAGGGCCCTCCCCCGGCGGCGCGCGCCCGCGCGCGCACACATTCGCACACCGTACCTCCGCTTCTGCCCAGCCTCTCCTGCCCCCTGCGAGTGCCGAAACCCCTGGGACCGGATGCCATGGGTAACAACTTCTCCAGTATCCCCTCTCTGCCCCGAGGAAACCCGAGCCGGGCGCCGCGGGGCCACCCCCAAACCCTCAAAGGTAAGGAAGGCTCCGCCGGGCGGGGCACAGCCTGAGGACTGGGGCGCAGGTGGAGGGGCAGGGAGACGTGGAGAGGTGTAGTTGGGGAGGACCGGCAGGTGCCACCTGTTGTTCGTAATTGGAGACTGGAGGTGCGCATCTGGCCCTCTAGGTAGGGGGCTGCTGCTGGTGGTGTTGAAAACCGGGAGGATGGCGTTCCGTGGGGTCTGCGCAGTTGTCCCTGCTGGCACTGGGAACGTCACTGGAGTTAACTCAGGCCATGATGCCAGACTAGCGTGCAGGCGTTGGGAAGGGCATTTGCCCAGTGGGTAGGGGAGTGTGGCAGGATGCTCAGACTGGCCAGCTGTGCTTTTCAAGGGAGGCATCTCAGTCTCCTTTTTCATCTGCCCAGGGCTGGAGAGATCATGCTGGAAGCACTAGTTGCATTTCCAATTGGACGATCTTAAAGATCCAGGACTGACTTATAGCAGCCTGGAAGAAGGGGCCAAAGCTGGTGGCCTCTGGAGTCTCCTGCAACTGTTGACTTTTTGCATCCACTGACTCAGCTTGCTTTCTGGTTCCTCCAAGGGCCAGATGTCCGGTTGGAACCTTAGAAAGGAAAGGCTGGGAGCCTTGAAAGAGAGGAACATTTACCAGGCATGTCTTTGCTGTCTAAATCTCCAGACCAAGCCAGCACCCCCAGGGAAGCTCTAGGCCCAGTCCTCAGTCTTGTGGCTTCCAGTGCTATCTCTGACCTTTGCAAGACACACCTGGGTCCTCCCAGGCCCTCAGACCCCACTGATTCCCTTTAGGAAGCTGCTTTTCTGTCACCCTTAGAAGCAGCTAGCACGTGTCTTGGGCATTTTGATGACTAAGAGACAGGAAGGGAAGCGCTCGGTCTTCCACAAAGAACCACCCACTTCTTCAGCCCCTCGGGTTGTGAGAAGGATAATAGTCACATACCCCTTGACAAAGCGTTAAAGTTTACAAAGAACTATCACAAATGGCTGTTCATGTGAGCAAGGACACTGCTTTGTGTAGTCAGCAAAACTAATCATACCCATTTTACAGTTGAGGAGAACCAATGCTTGTTTTAGGTTCCCGAAGCCAGTGAGAGGCAGAGCTAGGCTGCAGAGCTGTATCTTCTGACTTGAAATTCTGTCCTCTCTTTTGATAGACAGTTAACTTTCCAGACTGGGAGTGAGGAGAAGAGACAGGACACCCATTCTGCGTTCTAACTCCACCTTTCAGAACTTCCGCTCTCACTGGCTTGGGGAAAATCAGTGGGTTTATTGTGTCTTTCTGGAAATTAATATGGTGGTACATGTCAGTCTTTTTAAAATAACACATTCATTGGCCTTGTGATCCTCCCTAGAAGGACTGATCCTAGCAAAATGGAGATCCAGGCAAATTCTTATGCATCAGCCTAAGATGTTCATGGCAGAGTTATTTATCCTAGGAAAACAACCTAAATGCCCCATAATCATGGTATATATCCTCTTGGTGGAGTATCTTGCAATCTTTAAAATTGTGTTTTTGAAGAATATTTGACGACGTGGGAAAATGTTCAGTGCAGCATAATGGCGATTGAAAAAAGCAGGATACAAAGTTGTATAGGCTGTGAGATCCGAAGTTTGTTAAGAAAATATGAATATAAAAAAAAAAGAAAGTTTCCAAAAAGTTAACAATGGTTTTTCTTTGGGTAATGGGATCATGTAAGATTTTTTCTTTTCTTTTTTATACTTCACTCTTTTAAAAAATTTTTATGGTAAGCAAGTATTTTTTTATCATCAGAAATAAGCTGTAAGTATTAACATGTATAAAGACTATTTCTTAAGTATTGGAAACAGATTCCTAATGATGGAAGAACGTGTGGGACATCCTCTCATTCAGTGGCCTCCCTCACAAGTGGGAAGAATGAAGGGAAGGGAGAGTGATTTGTCCAGTCACTCAGGGCATCAGGTGGCTAAGTCAGGCTGAACCCTTCAAGGATAGGGTAGCTGGGCCAGTGAGTTGAGTTGGGGTTTAATTGTTCACAAACTGCCTCAGGAAGGCCGGCCTGCTCCATCCTTGACTCTAGAGAAGCCCAGAGAAGGCTTTGGTAATTGCACCCCTTTTTACCTAAAGTGTGGGGTTGTGAGGATGGGAAGTCTCTGTGGCTTGGGTCTCCTGCAAGGGAGGGAAGGGGCAGGAGAGGGTCTGGGATCCTCTCACCTCCCTTCTCCCACCCCAACTTTCTCTTCTGCCTGACCCCCCATCTGTGTGGCCTGGGAAACCCCCCTTATGCTGCCTCCCTGGTTTATAGGGATCAGTTTCTTCTTCTAGGGGACTAAATGGTGGTGAAATTCTCCCCCTACCTGTCTCCCTCCCTCTGCCCATCTCCCTTCAGGCTTGATTTGCCAGAATCCACTCTCTTCTCCCTTCCCACACACCTACAGGAGGTGGCCATGAGAATTTTGATCCTGCTCCTTCCAAGCCTGAGATGAAGGATTAGAGTGTGCCCGCGAGGGCCACCTATGGATACTCTCTGTCCTTTGCCCAGGTTCCACTGATCCTGACTTCTCCCCACCCTAATAAAGCCATCAGCTTTATTCTGTGATTGTTTTAGTGTCCATTCCAAATTCCCTTCTAACTGTATCAGCATCGACCTAGTATATATCAGTGGTCATCCAGAATTCCATTCCAATTGCATTGGTGTTGACCTCAATACTGGCTATGATTCTAAGCCTGTCTACCCAGACTTCTACTCAGATTGCTTCTGTACTCACCCTGAATCTAGCTCTAATTCATATCAGTGTCTGTCTTAGAAATTTGCCGGAGGCAGGGAACTCTTGATTCTTTCTCTCCTTCTGTAATTGCAATCTATTGATTTCTCACCATTTTAATTAAAACAACTGGAAGGGGTCTGGCATAATAGGGACCCTGGGACACATTGGAGATTTAAGGTTGGTCTGGCCGTCAGGCTGACATGAAATGAGGCTTGTCCATCACCTGTCAGGTTGTAGACTTTGGTGTTCTCCCTGGAAACACACTGACTTCACTGCTAATGACTCCCACTGGGGTCTGAACAGTGTTGGTCTAGGATTGTCCAGGGGAGAGATCCAAGGCGTAGCTCTGGGCTTAGGACCAACAGTTACGAGGAGTTGCTATGTGACTGGACTAGAGGTGAGGGCTTCTGACAACACTGTACATTCACAGGCTGAAGATCTATTTGAAAAGGCGACGCGACTTTGAGCTGGACATGGAGGGACCTGCAGAAATTGGGTAGATGATAAGGGGTGCAGCAGGTGTGCGGGGGTGTGGGGAGGAGTGGGGGAGGGGCCATACAGCCAAGGCTTGGAGGTGGGAATCGGCAACTGTGTGTATGTATTCTTAGCCAGGGTCACAGAATAACTGGGGCAAGAGGTACATGCTTCATGGAGACAAATACAGAGAATGAAGAACTTCCTTGTTTCCCAGCACTCTCTGAGTGTCTGCCTGCTTGGTGCTAAGTGTTGAGGGAAAGGTAACTAGGAAAACCTTGTGGAGGGCTATCCAGCCCCGTGGTCACCTATAGATGAGGATTGGGTGGGCCACCTCCCATCTTTTTTAAATGGTAGTGAAATTTACACGAAATCCACCATTGTAACATTTTATTTATTTTTTATCTTACTTACTTTAGAGAGAGGAGGAGAGAGAGGGAGAGAGTGGGAGAAGGGGCAGAGGGAGAGCGTCCTCAAGCAGACTCCCTGCTGAGCACGAGCCCAACGTGGGGGTCAATCCCATGACCCATGAGATAGTGACCTGAGCCAAAACCAGGAGTCGGACCCTTAACTGACGAAGCCACCTAATGCCCTCATTTTAATATTTTAAAGTGTACGGTCGAGTGACATTTGGTACATTCACAGTGTTGTCCAACCACCACCTCTATCAAGTTCCTGAATGTTTTCATCACCTCAGAAGGAAAGCCTGTACCCAATAAGCACTCACTCCCCATTACCCCTCCCCTAAATCCTTGGCAAAGAATGTTGTCCAGAAACACTGACCTAGGAAGTGGTGAAACTGGGACTTCTACCCAGAACACCAGAGCCCATGGGGAAGAAAATTGGTCTTGGGGGAATTTTTGCAGATTAAGCTTTCTTTTCCCTGACCCTCTGGGATGGCATGTGTTCACTTCCAAGATATGCACATTGAGGCTGGATAGGCAAGAGCAAGAGGGTGGAAGGGGTGGGGAAGGAGGGCAGGGACGGGCACTGCCTGGGGGATGCTGGGGAAGCCTGTGTTCTGGTGTGCCAACTGCCTGGGCCTATTTCTTGTTGGTCTGTGACTCTCCCAAGGGCTAGAGGCTTAGGGGCTGCTTCTCACTGAACTGGTTGCTTTGGCAACCCTGGGCAGGATGCGAGTGGTCTCCTTGGTAACGCCTGGGAAACCTGCCTATGGGGATGGAGGGAAGGGGACTGGCTAGCGGTCAAGCAGGGTAGCACCGGCAGAGCTGGGCTAGGCTGTTGAAATCAAAGGCCTTTGGGGAGGGCTAAGCTTATGGAATGGCCTGGGCGGCCTGTTGGCCATTCCCCAGGAAGCCTGAGTCCAGAGCCCCAGGGGAACTGGGGGCCTGCCTGGTGACACCAAAGGCACCAATGTGCAGGAAGTGGGAGGAGATGGGGGTGAGAGTGGGAAAGGGGGAGAATATAGCTTCTGGATGACAAATCCAGCTACTGGGTTTATTAAAAGATGCTTATCAGAGGTCATTACCCAGATCCTGCTGTTTTGAGAAATGAGCAGGTGCTGATGCCTGTAGGGGACCGGGCAGAGAGGAAAGAAGGTCTAGGAGAGGAAAGGAAGGAAATAGATAAGAGTCACTGGCAGGCAGGTAGGAGGCCTTGGCTTTCTCTCTGCTCTAACTGTAGTTGGGGGGTAGGGCCAGGCTCTGCACTGGACTCTGGAATTGAGGTTCTCCTGGGGTGAGAGTTGGGGTTCCAGGGATGCTCCGATGGGAAGGGCTCATTCTGTTGTTTAACAAATGCATACTAAGCATCGACGATGGGCCAGACACTCGCAGCCATGAGAATACAGTGGTATACAGAACAGACGACGATTTGCTGCCGCGGCTGCCAGGAAGCTTCCCCTCCAGTGGAGAGGCAGATGGGAGGAAAAATGACAAATGCACAAAAATGAATCGGAATACAATAATAAGTACTAACATGCTGTGTGCTGGAGCCTCTGTACACCTATTACCTCATTTTTAAAAAAGATTTTATTATTTTTTTAAAAAATTTAATTATTATTTTAAAGAGAGAGTGTGTGCATGCAAGTGGGGGGAGGGGCAGAGGCAGAGGACGAGAGAGAATCCCAGGCAGACTCTGCGCTGAGTGTGGAGCTGGATGACCCCGTGACCCTGAGATCATGACCTGAGCAGAAATCAAGAGTTGGCTGCTCAACCAACTGAGCCACTCAGGCGCCCCTTATCTCATGTAATTTTTAAAACAACCTTGTGAAGTAAGTATGATCATTAACCCCACGTATGGATGGGTAAACTGAAGCTTAGAGGGTAAGCAACTTGCTCCAGGTCAAATGGCTGAGATGAGGTGGAGCTTGGATTCTGGGCAAGATCTTTCCGATTTTGGAGCTACTGCTCTTTCTCTTTTCAATACAGGCATACTTAGGAGATATTGTGGGTTGTGCTGCCGATCTCTGCAATAAAGTGAATATTACGATAAAATGAGTCAAATGAATTTTCTGGTTTCCTAGTGCATATGAAAGTTGCGTTTACAGTATACTGTAGTCTATTAAGTGGGCAGTAGCGTTCTTTCAATTAAGTGTACATACCTTAATTAAAAATACTTTATTGCTAAAGAATGCTAACCATCACCTGAGCGTTGTGAGTTGTGTTCTTGCTGGTAGAGGGTCTCACCTTGATGTCGATGGCTGCTCACTGCTCAGGGTGGTGGCCGCCGAAGGTTGGGGGTGATTGTGGCAGTTTCTTTCTTTTTTATAAGATTTTGTTTATTTGAGAGAGAGCATGAGCTGGGGGGAGGAACAGAGGGAGAGAATTTTCAAGCAGATTTCTTGCTGAGTGTGGAGCTGGACACAGGGCTTGATCCCATGACCCAGGGGATCATGACCTGAAACCAAGAGTCAGACACTTAACCAGCAGAGCCAGCTGGGGGCCCCTGTGGCAGGTTCTTAAAATAAGACAACAACGAAGTTTGCTGCATTAATTTACTCTTTTTTTCACAAATACTTTCTCTGTAACATGCAATGCTCTTTGATAGCATTTTACCTACAGGAGAACTTTTTTCAAAATTGGAGTCAATCTTCTCGAACCCTGCAGCTGCTTTATCCACTAAGTTTATGTGATATTCTAAATCCTTTGTTGTCCTTTCAACAATCTCCACAGCATTTCGAGAAACCACTTTGTCCATAAGAAACAGCTCCTCATCTGTTAAAAGTTTTATTGCGAGATTGTGGCAATTCAGTGTCGTCTTCGGGCTCAACTTCTAATTCTAGTTTTCTTGCTGTTTCCGCCCTATCTGCACTTCCGTCCTCCACTGAAGTCTTGGACTTCTCAGAGGCATCCATGACGGTTGGCATCAACTTGTTCCAAACTCCTGTTAATGCTGATGTTTTGACCTCTTCCCACGAATCACAAATGTTCTTTTTTTTTTTTTTTTTTTAACAAATGTTCTTAATGGCATTTAGAATGGTGAATCCTTTCCAGAAGGTTTTCTATTGACTGCCCAGATCCATCACAGGCATCACTATCCGTGGCAGTTATTGCCTTATGAAATGCATTTCTTAAATGATAAGACTTGAAAGTCAAAATGACTGACCCACAGGCTGCAGAATGGGGGTCGCATCAGCAGGCGTGAAAACAACAGGCATCTCATTGTCCGTCTCCATCAGAGCTCTTGGGTGACCAGGTGCATTGTCAACAAACAGTAATATTTTGAAAGGAATCTTTTTTCTGAGCAGTAGTTCTGCACAGTGGACTTAAAATATTCAGTAAACCATGTGGCAAACAGATGTGCTGTCATGTAGGCTTTGTTGTTCCATTTATAGCGCACGGGCAGAATAGATTTAGCATAACTCTTAAGGGCCCTAGGGTTTTCGGAACTGTCAGTGAACATTGGCTTCAGCTTAAAGGCTCCAGGTGCATTAGTCCCTAACAAGAGAGTCAGCCGGTCCTTCGGAGCCTTGAAACCAGGCACTGAGTTCTCCTCTCTAGCTATGCAAGTCCTAGATGCCGTCTTCCCTAATAGAAGGCTGTTCCATCTGCTTGGAAAATCTGCTGTTGAGTGCAGCCACCTTCGAGAATGATCTTAGCTGGGTCTTCGGGCTGCCTCGCCGTGGCTTCTACAGCAGCTCCCGCTGCTTCCCCTCGCACGTTTGTGTTGTGGCGACGGCTTCTCTCCTCAAGCCTCATGAACCCGCCTCTGCG
>CM052812.1:52320218-52374307 GCA_028533885.1 Nasua narica
AGGCTGTTCCATCTGCTTGGAAAATCTGCTGTTGAGTGCAGCCACCTTCGAGAATGATCTTAGCTGGGTCTTCGGGCTGCCTCGCCGTGGCTTCTACAGCAGCTCCCGCTGCTTCCCCTCGCACGTTTGTGTTGTGGCGACGGCTTCTCTCCTCAAGCCTCATGAACCCGCCTCTGCGAGCCTCCAACTTTTCTTCTCCAGCTTCCTCACCTCCCTCACCTTCCCCGAATTGAAGAGTCAGGGCCTTGCTCTGGCTGAGGCTTTGGTTTAAGAACATGTTGTGTTTGGTTTGATCTTCTGTTCAGACCCCCCAAACTTTCTCCGTATCCGCCATCAGACTGTTGTGCTTTCATATCATTCGTGTGTTCGCAGTAGTAGCACTTGTAATTTCCTTCAAGACCTTTTCTTTTGTATTCACAGCTTGGCCAACTGTTTGGCACAAGAGTCCTTGCTTTCCTTATCTCCTACCTTCCTCACTAAGCTTAACCACTGTTAGCTTTTGATTTAAAGTGAGAGGTGCGGGGCGCCTGGGTGGCTCAGTGGGTTAAAGCCTCTGCCTTCAGCTCAGGTCATGATCTCAGAGTCCTGGGATCGAGTCCTACATCGGGCTCTCTGCTCAGCAGGGAGCCTGCTTCCCCCCCCCCCCCCCCCGCCTGCTTCCCCCCCTCCCCGCCTGCTTCCCCCCACCCCCGCCTGCCTCTCTGCCTACTGTGATCTCTCTCTCTCTCTGTCAAATAAATAAATAAATAAATATCTTAAAAAAAAAAATAAAGTGAGAGGTGCAAGACTCTTCCTTGCGCTTGAACACTTAGACACCAATGCAGGGTTGTCGATTGGCCTAACTTCCATATTGTTGTTGGTAGAAAAGTCAGAACACAAACAACATTTATCGGCTAAGTTTGCTGTCTTATAGGGGCGTGGTTTGTGGCACCCTTGAACAATAACTGATCACAGATCACCATACTAAATATGATAATAATGCCAAAGTTTGAAATATTGCAAGAATTACCAAAATGTGACCCAGAGACACGAAGTGAGCAAATACTGTTGGAAAATGGTGCTGGCGGACTGGTTGGATTCAGGGTTGCCACAAATCTTCAATTTGCAAAAAAACCCCCTCAGTATCTGTAAAGTGCAGTGAAGTGAAGCACCATAAAATGAGGTATGCCTGAACCTCTAAATTTATAACAGTTTTAGATTTATAGGATTATTGCAAAATAGTATGGGGAGTTTCCAGATACCCCTTGTCCAGTTTCCCCATTAGTAACATTTTTAGTTTGGGAAATTTGTGACAAATAATGAACCAATATCCATACACTGTTATTAACTAATGTCTGTACTTTATTCAGATTTCCTTCGTTTTCCCAGTGTTCTTTTTCTGTACCAGGATCCCATCCAGGATATCACATTATATTTTTAGGCCCCATCTTATATATTTAGTTGTCATGCTTTCTTAGGCTCCTCTTGGATTTGACAATTTCTTATGCTTTCTTTGTTTTTGGTGACCTTGACATTTTTGGGGGTTACTGGTTAAGTGTCTTGTAGACTGCCCCTCTCCTGGGATTTCGCTGATGTTCTTCTCGTGATTAGATTGCTATATAGATTTTGGAGAGTGAGACCGTAGAGGTGTAGTGCCATTTTCATCACATATCAACAATGCATGCAATCAACATGATTCATCCCTGGTGATGTTGACCTTGATCACTTGGCTGAGAGAGTGCTTGTCTCATTTCTTCATTGTAAAGTTAAAAGTTAGACCTTTCCTTCCCTTTCCGTATTGCACTCTTTGGGAGAAAGTCCCCACGCACAGCCCTCACTTAAGGGACGGGAGTGACACTCCACTTCCCTGAGGCCGGAGCACGACTTCACTCTGTCAACTATTTCTTTAGTTACCCAGTCAGTTAGATCAGTTACATTTGGATAAAGGTGGTGAAGGAGAAGACTGGAACTTCTGGGACGGAGTTGACCCGGTCCTGGGGTCTGCGGAGTTTTCTCTAGGGAAGTGATCTGAGGATGAGTGGCGCTTGGCTTAATGTTCCTAGAGGGGTGCTCCTGGCCTATTGGGTCTATTGGGTCTATTGGAACTATTCGTTTAGCATCCTTGACCCCTGTCTCTTCAATGCCACTGGCCACCTTAAATGTCACTGTGACATTAAAAAAAAAAAAGAAAAGAAAGAAAAGAAAAAAGCTCTCCCAAAGTTTTCTTTTTTCTTCTAATTCCCCCGTAGTTAGCATACAATGTTACGTTAGTTTCAGGTGTACGATATAATGATCCGACAATTCTGTAATTACTTGGTGCTCATCAAGATAAGCGTACTTTTAATCCCCTTCACCTCTCCCACCCACCCCTCCACCTACCTCCCCTCTGGTAACCATCTGTTCTCTCAAGTTAAGATCGCCCATATTAAAAAAAAAAAAAAGATCGCTCATATTTTTAAAAGCACTGGGAGGGGGCAGTGCCACCCTTATTGAGAGCATCGATCTGGGTGTGGAGAGCGGCAGGGATGGCTGTCCCTGGCAGGGGGCCGGGCATAAGCCCCCGTGCTTGAGGGCAGAGTTTAGAGTTGGCTCCTGCTACCTGTGGAGGAGAGAAATGATCCCAGGCGGATGTCATCCTGACCCCCTGGGCCAAGGAACTTTCAGCAGAAAATCATTAAGAGGCCACTGCCTTGTCTCTCTTCTGCGGTCCCAGAGGCTGCCTGTGCCGGGCTGGGGCAGGAGCAGGAGAGAGGATCTTTTCTGAGATGCAGGAAAGGGCGAGGGAGGTATGTCTGCTGGCTTATCTGTGTGGCCTTCTTTGTCTCCGTTGCCCCGAGATGCCAGCCTGGTTGCCAGGGAGGCTGGGGAGGGGACAACGGCAAGGGAGGACATCGCTGGAGAAGGTGTCGTCTTATGATAAGGGAGGAGGTGGTGCACATGCTCCTGGCTTTCACCTTCGTTTCCCCCCGCCAGTGTCCCGGCCTGGCTTCTACCCAGCGTCCACTGAAAGGCAGATCTGCTCCAGGGGATGGGTCAGCCTCGAGTGTCTGTCCCAGTGAGGGTGTCCCTCCCGGTGCCTCTCAGAGGGAGGGGAGGAGCCATTAGCCTTGACCCGACTAAGTGGAACCGCAGGGAGGCTCCAGGTGACCTACTTTGTATGTTGGTGCCCTCTTGGCACCCGACATGGCGCTGGGTATGGGGAACTGAGACGTGAAAACTGGGCTTTGGGTCCGCCCTTGAGGTGCTTGCAGCCCAGCATTATTTAATTCAGGCGTTCGTGGGTATTCCCCGGAGTGCTGCGTCCCACCCCAGCTTTGCGGTCTTAGAGCCGGGAGGAGAGTCAGGGGAGGAGGGCAGGGCTGGCCCTGGGCTCTTCAGGCCATCTCTACCGCCTGGGAAACCATCCGTAGTTAATGTTGCCTCTGCCCGTCACAGGTGGCTCCCGCAGAGTGAGCAGACGCAGGGTGCCGCACCTGCGGGGTGATGTGCGCCTGGCTTCTGGCCCCCGAGCCAGGGGCCTTCACCCGCACTGGCCAGGCTTTCTCAGGTGGCTCCTGGCTCTCAGCATTCACACACAAACCATGAAAGGTGGCCATAAATCAGCCGGGACAGGCCAAGGTTGCTCTGGCTTTCCCAGAGTGAGATCAAAGCCCCAGACCCTCACCCTGGGGCTCGGTACTTATTAAATTATTAAACTGTCAAGGAAGGCGAGAGCAGGAGGGACTGGATGGATGGCTGTATCGTAAAACAGAATGCGGAGGAGTGGGAAGAAGTGAAGCCGCAGGTGGCTCATAGCTCTCTTCAAGACAGATTTCATTTCCTATCCCCAGAAGCAGGAGTCATTTGGTAGTTTTAATTTTTTGAGGAACCTCCGTACTGTTTTTCCAAAATTGCTGTACCAATTTGCATTCTCACCAACAGCGTACAAGAGTTCCCTTTTCTTCACATCCTCATCAATATTTGTTATCTTTTTGATAAGCATCCTAACAGGTGTGAGGTGATATCTCATTGTGGTTTTGATTTGCATTCCCCTGATGATTAGTGACGTCGAACACCTTTGCATGTACCTCTTGGCCATTTGTGTGTCTTCTTTGGAAAAATGACTCTTCAGGTCCTTTGTCCATTTTTAAATTGAGTTATTATTATTAGTTTTCCTGCTTTTGAGTTGTAAGAGTTCAGTATATATTTTGGAGGTTAACCCCTTATCAGACGTATGCTTTGCCAATATTTCCTCCTATTCCTTAGGTTGCCTTTTTATTTTGTTGATTTTTTTCCTTTGTTGTGCAGAAATTTTTTTGTTTGGTATAGTCTTACTTATTTTTTTTTTCTTTTATCGCCTGTGCTTTTGAGATCCTTTCCAAAAAAATCATTGTCAAGACCAGAGTCAAGCTTTTTTCCATGTTTTCTTCCAGGAGTTTATAGTTTCAGGTCTTATGTTTAAGTCTTTAATCCACTTTAGGTTGATTTTTGTATATGATGTGAGGTAAAGGTCCAGTTTAATTATTTTTTTGTGGATACCCAGTTGTCCCAACACCATTGATCCTTTCCCCAGTGTGTATTCTTGGCATCTTTGTTGAAACTTAGTTAACTATATATATATATATATATATATATATATATACACACACACACACATATATATATATATATACAACTATATACAACTATATCTTTGTACTTATTTGTATCTTCTTCAATTTCTTTCATCAATGTTTTATATTTTTCAATATATAGATCTTCCGCCTCCCTGGCTAAATTTACCCCTAAATATTTTGTTCTTTTTGATGTTATTGTACATAGGTTTGTTTTCTTCTTTTTTGGATAGTTTGTTGTTAGTGTATAGAAACACAATGAACTTTTGTATGATTTTGTCTCCTGCAACTTTACTGAATTTATCAATCAGTTTTTTGGTGGGGTCTTGAGATTTTTCAATATATAAGATCATGTTATCTGCAACTAGAGACAGTTCTACTTCTTCCTTTCTGATTTGGATGCCTTTTATTTATTTATCTTTTTCTTGCCTAAGTGCCCTGGCTAGGACTTCTAGCACTGTTTAACTTTTATTTATTTATTTATTTATTTTAAAGTAGGCTCCACTCCCAGCATGGAGCTCAACTTGGGGCTTGAACTCACAATCTGGAGATCAAGACCTGAGCTGAGATCAAAAGTCAGTTGCTCAACTGACTGGGCCACCCAGGTGCCCCTCTGACACTGTTTAAATGCAAGTGGCAGAAGTGGGCCCCTTTGTCCTGTTCTTGATCTTAAAGGAAAAACTTTCAGCTTTTCACCATTGAGTAAGAGGTTACCTGTGAACTTGTCATGTATGGCCTTTATTATGTTGAGGTACATTCCATATATACTCAATTTGTTGAGTGTGATGAAAAAAATGTTGATTTTGTAAGATGTTTTTTATGCATCTGTTGAGATGATCATATGATTTTTTTGTCTTTTATTTTGTTAATATGGTATATGATGTTTATTAATTTATATCTGTTGTACCATTCTTTTTTTAAATTTTATTTATTTATTTGACAGAGAGAGATCACAAGTAGGCAGAGAGGCAGGCAGAGAGAGGGGGAAGCAGGTTCCCTGCTGAGCAGAGAGCCCGATGCGGGACTCGATCCCAGGACCCTGAGATCATGACCTGAGCTGAAGGCAGAGGCTTTAACCCACTGAGCCACCCAGGTGCCCCTGTTGTACCATTCTTGCATCCTAGGGATAAGTCCCACTTGATCATGGTTAAGATCCAATTTCAGTGTGCTACTGAATTCAGTTTGCTAATATTTTGTTGAGGATTTTTGCATCTATGTTCATCAGGGATATTGGCCTGTAGTTTTCTTTTTTTGTAGCATTCTTTTTTTTATTTTTAAAGATTTTATTTATTTATTTGACAGAGAGAGAGAGAGATCACAAGTAGGCAGAGAAGCAGGCAGAGAGAGAGGGGGAAGCAGGCTCACCACTGAGCAGAAAGCCCGATGCGGGGCTCGATCCCAGGACCCTGCGATCATGACCTGAGCCAAAGGCAGAGGCTTTAACTCACTGAGCCACCCAGGTGCCCCTTTTTGTAGCATTCTTTTTTTAATTTTAAATATTTTATTTATTTATTTGAGATAGAGACAGTGAGAGAGAGCATGAGAGGGGAGAAGGTCAGAGGGAGAAGCAGACTCCCCGTGGAGCTGGGAGCCCGATGTGGGACTCGATCCCAGGACTCCGGGATCATGATCTGAGCCGAAGGCAGTTGCCCAACCAACTGAGCCACCCAGGTGCCCTTTTTGTAGCATTCTTATCTGGTCTTGGTATTAGGGTAATGCTGGCCTCATAAAATGACTTTGGAATGGTTCCTTCCTCTTCATTTTTTTTTTTTTTTGGAGAGAGTTTGAGAAGAATTGGTATTAATTTTTGTGTAAATGTTTGATAGAAGTCACCAGTGAAGCTCTCTGGTCCTGGACTTTTCTTTTTGGGAGATTTAAGAATACTTTACCCAGCAAAGCTATCCTTTGGAATTGGATGAGAGACACAGACATTCCCAGACAAAAAAAGCTGAAGTAGTTCACAACTATTAAACCTGCCTTTTTAAAAATGCTAAAGGAGTTCTTCAAGTGGAAAAGAAAGGACACTAACTAGTAACATAAAAACATATGAAAGTATAAAATTCCCTGGTAAATATAAATGTGTGGCCAGATTCAGGATATTCCAATATTCTAATGGTGGTGTATAAATCACTTACAACTCTAGTATAAAGGTTAAAAGACAAAAGAATTTTAAAAAGCTATAATTGCAATAATTGGATATAGAATATAGAAAGATGTAAATTGTGACATCAAAAACAAAATGGTTGGGAAGCAGCAAAAGTGTTGAGCTTTTGTGTGTGAACAAAGTTGAGTTGCTATCAGCTTAACATAGACTGTGATAAGATGTTGGCTTTTTGTTTTGTTTTGTTTTGTTTTGTTTTTAAAGATTTTATTTATTTATTTATTAGGAAAGTGAGAGAGTGAGAGAGAGCATGAGAAGGGAGAAGGTCAGAGTGAGAAGCGGACTCCCCATGGAGCTGGGAGCCCGATGTGGGACTCGATCCCCGTACTCCGGGATCATGACCTGAGCCGAAGGCAGTCGCTCAACCAACTGCGCCACCCAGGCGCCCCTTGTTTTGTTTTTGAGAGAGAGAGTGTGTGTGTACATGCATGAGGGTGGGGAGGGGCAGAGGGAGAGGGAGAGAGAGACAATCCCAAGCAAGCTCCATGCTGAGGCTCCACTCGGGGCTCCATCTCATGACCCTGAGATCATGACCTGAGCCGAAATCAAGATTCAGACTGAGCCAGCCAGGTGCCCCTAGCCTGTGATAGGATGTTTTGGGTAAATCCAATGGTAGCCACAAAGCAAAAACCCATGGCAGGTACAAAAAAAGATAAAGAGAAAGGAATGAAAGCATACCACTATAGAAAATCACAGATCACAAAAAAAACAATAAGAGAGGCAGAAAGGAGCAAAGGATCTATAAAATACCCAGAAAACAAGGAACAAAGGTGGCAATAGTAAATCCTTCTCTGTCAATAATTACTTTAAGTAATAGTCTAAATTCTCCAGTCAAAAGACATGGAGTGATTTGAATAGATAGAAAAACAAGACCCAACAAAGTACCCAACTATAAGAGACTCACTTTGGCTTCAAGGATACCCCTAAGCTGCAAATGAAGGGATGGAAAAAGATATTCCAGGCAAATGGAAACCAAAGAAAGCAGGGCTAGTTCTACTTACAGAAGAAAAAATAGACTGAGTAAAAGAAAGAGAAAAGGTCATTATATAATGAGAAAGGAATCGACTCATCAAGAGGAACTAACTAAAAAAAAAAAGAGAGGAAATAACTATAGTAAATATATACACACCTACCATCAGAGCACATAAGTATATAAAGCAAATATTAATAGATCTAGAAGAAGAAATAGACAGTAATACCATAATAATAGGGGGCTTCAATTCTCCCCTTTCAACAATAGATAGATCATCCAAACAGAAACTTAATAAGAAAACAATGGACTTGAACTACACTTTAGACCAAATGGACCTAACAGACATATACAGAACATTCCATCAAACAGCGGCAAAATGCACATTCTTCTCAAGTGTACACAGAAAACTCTTAAGGATAGATCATATGTTATCCACAAAACAAGTGTTAACATATCGAAGAAGATTTAAATAAATATCAAGTATCTTTTCTAACCACAAGGTGTGAAACTAGAAATCAATTATAGGAGGAAAACTGGAAAGTTTACAAATACGTGTAGATTGAATAACATAGTCTAATTTAACCAATTGGTTAAAGAAGAAATCCAAAGGGAAATTAAAAAAAAAATCTTGAGACAAACAAAAATGAAACACAACACACCAGAACTTACAGGATGCAAGAAAAGCAGTTCTAAGAGGGAAGTTTATAATGGTAAATGTTTATATTAAGAAAAAAGAAAGATCTCAAAAAGCCTAATTTTATGTCTCAAGGAACTAGAAAAAGAACAAACTAAAGCCAAAGTTAGTAGAAGGAAGGAAATAACAAAGATCACAGTAGAAATAAATGAAATAAAGACTAGAATGATAATAGAAAAGACCAACAAAAGTAAAAGTTGGTTTTTTGAAAAGATACATAAAATTAACAAACTTTTAGCTAGACTAAGAAAAAGAAGACTCAAATAAATACAAAGGATCATAAGAGACTACTGTGAACAATAATATGCCAACAAGTTGGACAACCTAGAAGAAATGGGTAAATTTGTAGAAACCTACAACCTACCAAGACTGAATCATGAAGAAGTAGAAAATCTCAGCATTCCAGTTTATATAGCAGCAATGTCCATAATAGCCAAACTATGGAAAGAGCCCAGATGTCCATTGAAAGATAAATGGAAAAAGGAGATGTGGTATATATACACAACAGAATATTACTCAGCCATCAAAAATTTGAAATCTTGCCATTTGCAGTGATGTGGATGGAACTAGAGGGTATCATGCTAAGCAAAATAAGTCAATCAGAGAAAGATAATTATCATATGATCTCACGAAACAAAAGAGAAGATCGTAGGGGAAGGGAGGAAAAAATAAAACAAGATAAAATCAGAGAGAGAGGGCACCTGGGTGGCTCAGTTGGTTAAGCGACTGCCTTTGGGTCAGGTCATGATCCTGGAGTCCCAGGATCGAGTCCTGCATCGGGCTCCCAGCTCCCTGGGGAGTCTGCCTCTCCCTCTGACCTTCTCCCCTCTCATGCTCTCTCTCTCACTCTCTCTCTCAAATAAATAAAGTCTTTAAAAAAAATCAGAGAGGGAAACAAACAGTTTGCTCGAGGGGAGGAGGGGAGGGAATGGGGTAACTGGGTGATGGACATTAAGGAGGGCATGTGATCTAATGAGCACTGGGCATTATATAAGACTGAAGAATCACTGAACTGTGCCTCTGAAACTAATAATACATTCTATGTTAAATAATTGAATTTGAATTAAAAGAATAAATAAAAATAAAAAAAAAATCTGAACAGACCAATAATGAGTGAGGAATTTTCTTTTCAAGGTGGAGGCAGCCTAGCTAGGCCTGAGAGGTACAGAGGGGGCTTTCCATGTCCTGGGCTGGGCTGGGAGATTCTTTGGGGTCAGGAAACCAGCCGCCACTCAGCCCTTGGTGTGGAGCCAAGAGCATGGAGGAAGCGGAGGGATGAGGCTGTGAGTGACCAGAATGCCGCTCACATGGAAGTTTCTGCAGCAGAGTGCGGCCCGCCTGCAAACTGGGGCTCTGGCTGCATGAGATGCTTGTGGTTCCTTCAGTGTAAAAGCTGAAGGAAACTGTTCTAGGGAGTTTGGGGTTCCTCGTCTGGTTCCCAAGTTGAGGGTGTGTTAAAGAAACAAAATTTAACAAGATCCTAGATCAGTTGTTGAGAAGAAAATTTCCCAAGATTCAGGGCTTGTTCTGAAAGTGAGGGTTTACTGTCTAGTGCTAAGTTTCAGATCCGAGGGCACAAGGTCCTGTTTTGGGGTGAAGTTGCCATTTCTGTAGGCAAGATTCTGGCTTGGTATTGAGGGGCCTGTTGTGGGGGTCTGATTTCCATGCTGGGGTGAGGGTTCCATTCTCGGAGGGAGTTTCCACTTCAGGGCCCTGGATTCTTGATTGCGGTTGAGCTTCGAGCCTTGGGGCCAGGCATCCTCTTTGGCGTTCCATAGTCTAGGATTGGGTCGAGGTTCTCTTCTTGGGCTTGGGGTTTGATTTTCAGCCTGGAGGTCTTGTGCCCTGGGGGAGAGGGAAGAGCTAGAACCCCCTTTCACTCCTGGGGAAGACTTTCTGGGACCAGCAGCAGAGGAATGGGCCAGTAGACTCAGGAGCTGGTGGTCAGGAGGCCTGGGTCCCAGCCTTGCCTGGGCATGAGACCCAAGAGAAATCACTTGTGAGCTTCAGGTCTCCGCTGGACGTGTGGCCGGGCAGTGGTGTTGATTCACAAAGCACCATCCAAGCTCGCTTGATCCTCCCAAAGTGACACTAATGGTGGGCTCCATAGGCACCGGTGGCCATCGCTCGGTGAGTCAAATTCATGATGACAGCGCTCAGGCTGCCCTGGGTACTGTCAGCTTGGTCCAATTAGTGCCAATCGGATCTTAACTTGTGCTGAGGGGTCCTGGGGAGAGGGCGCGCACGCCAAGTGGGATATGTTAAATCCGGGGCCCTGGGGCCTGGTGTGTGGCTCTGGGGGTGGGAGCGGCACTGGGTTGGGTTCACAGCTTCCGTCCTAGGGGGCCAGTTCTCACTTACCCCAGGTGGTGGGTACACACAGACCAGGAACCGTGATCTGAAGGGGCCCGGCTCTTGCCCGTGTGCTCTGCAGAGTTGAGGGGCGGGGGGCGGGGGCAGGGGGATTGTTGTGTCCCCTGTCCCCAGCCTGGCTGGCGCCCAGCTGAGAAACACCTGCTTCTTTATAGGGCCACCGCCCTAACTCCCCTCCCTCTTCTCCTTCTCCTGTTACTCCAGCGGGGAGCCTCTCAGAGAGCCGAAGTTGCTGGAAAGAGAAAAGCCCATTCTGTGTGTCTGGGACTTACAGCTTCGTGAAGCCCTCCTGTCTCTTCCCTACTGGATCTTGCTCCAGATCTCCTAGAGATTGCCGGGGCAGGTGGTCTTGGCCCTATTTCCTGGAGAAGCAAACTGAGGTCTAGTTGGGTGGACATTTCCAGGGTACCTTCGGTGATGCCTATGCCAGTGGGCCTTGAATGGGGGTGCCTGCCTTGTGGCCTCCTAGCCCCCAGACAGCCCTCTGGCAGGTGCGTCTTCCTGACTCAGAGGTCCTCCTCTGTTCTACCCAAATGGGAGACAACCGTGAGGGATGCAGAGCTGTCAGGGTGAGGCCGGACGGGAGTTTCCAGCTCAGGGGCGAAGGCTCTGATGTTCGAGAAGAACTTCTCCTTTAGGACAGAGCCCCTTCCCTATGGCCCAGGAAACTCAGGCACCTGGGAAGATGGGTGACTTTCGTCCCCCACCAGATCTGTCCGGGGATATAGAAGGTGCTCTGTCTGGGTCTCTGAGCCCCACTGTCCAGGCCTGGCCAAGGTACATGGGAGGTTGAGAGGCCTGGGATCCCCCTGGGCTAAGGAAGCTCGAAGACATTGGACTTGGTGTGGCCAGCAGGCCTCTGGAGTTCCCCACGGGCACGGCGGGGAACCCAGGGTGAGGAGGGAGGAGGAAGGGCAGGCAGGGGAGAGGCGCTGTGGTTGAGGCACGCACTCAGGAGTCGGATTTTGTCTTTGCTCCCTGTGCCATCTGGAGCCAGAGGCTTAACTTCTGCAACCCTCATTCTTTATCGGAGAGAATGCTTGACGGGTCGTGAATGCGTGATAAATACGAGTTCCTGTGCTCATCCGTAGGCTCAACCGGCAGGTCCCGGCTTAGACATCACTTCCACCGGGAAGCCTTCCCTGACGCCCGCCCTGCCCCCCGGCTGGGTTAGACGGCCTCTGTGTCCTCTCACTGCAGCCCTGTGCCCACCCCCGCGGCACGGATCCCACCAGGCTCGAGGGCCTGTTCAGTTGTCCGTGCCCGAGCGGCCTGTGTGCTCCCCAGGGCTTGCTGCCCGGGGCCCGGCTTACATAGTAGGCGCTCAACAAATATTTCGAAATGATGCAAGAATGGGCGGATTCTGGGCAAGTCAAACTCTTCTTTCCCGGCCCCTCAGGGCTGCAACAGCCCACTTTCCTTCCTTGGTTGAAATGACATTTCCCGAATACCAGGCTCTGGCACCAAGGCCAGAGAGGGGAAGAATGATGTGGGACTGTTGGTTCACTCATTCGTTCCCTGATGGCACAGATGTTCTCGGGGTGCCGGGCCTCGTGCCAGCCTCTGGGGACGGACATGCCTCTGTCCTTACAGCACTCGTGCTGCTGATCCCTGGTGCCGAGAAAGGTCAGAGGAGAGGAGGGTGGTCAGCTAGGCTGAGTAGAGTCAGGGAAGGCTTCCCGGAGGAGAGGTTGCCTTTGAAGGATGTTTGGGGAAGTTTGGGTGGATAATAGATGGGCCTTCTCTTGGGGGTGATAGAGAAGATGGGGCCGCCTGTGTGTGGCAATAAGGCGAAGCTGGCCAATGACATCGTGGCCTGAGGGTGCTGACTGTCTCACCAACGATGGGTTCACAAGCTGCGGGCTCACTGATCCCCGCTCTGCCACCCGCAGACGCATGCCCCTGGGCAGGGCACGGCGTGCCCTGAGTGCTCGCGTATTCGCCTGCAGGATGGGAGCTGTGAGGCCGGCCGCTCAGGGTGGTCAGACCACTGTGGCAAAGCCCTTTGTGCAAGGAGATGGCCCAGGTAATAGAGGGACGGAGGGCAGGCCTGCGGGGGCAGGCTAGGAGGCAGGTACGGAGGTGGGGGCCACGTGGGAAAACAGGAAGGCAGTCCTGCTTCAGGCTTCTGTTTTGTAAATAAATTCCTCTCTGGGGTTTGTGGTGCCCACGCTGCAGGAGGCAGGTGGGGCACCTGGGAACAAGGTGCTTGATTGTCCAGGAAGTGGTGGAGTCCCTTCCCTCCCCTTTTCCCTCCCACCTAGGCCGTAGCCCGCTGGTCATGGCAGAAGGGCTGGGAGTAAGCAGTCTTCTAGGGTCTTCTGGCCTCGTCACTCCTTCCCTGCATTTCTCTTTCCCTCCCCCTGTCTCCACCGTTGTCTGGTTCCCCTTCACGTTCTCATCTTTGTAGGCGCAAAGCACTGCTGGCCCCCTCTACCCCCAGGACCCTGGCCCCTTGGCGCCATTACTCTGTACTGACCCCACTGCTGCCTGTTGAAGCCCTTCTCCCTCCCCAGTGGCCCTTCCCAAACACCCCGACCTCCTGGAGTCCAGCACTATCCCCCAGGTCTGCTCAGGGGGCCTCAGGGGAGCACTGACCTCTCCCTCGCCCCGTGCTCCAGAGACAGTCATTTTTTTTCATTTTTAGTGCTTAATACTGAGCATGTGAAGGTCTGTTTAGTCTTGTCCAGCTAACATAAACCAGCCGGAACTGGCCATGGCGGACACTTCGCTGTAAGTTCCCTTATTTGGAATGAAATTCACTGTTTTTCAGTGGGAGGCAGTGGGGGTTTTGGGGAGGCCCCTCTGGGCTCCCTCTTCACGATGTGGGCTGCAGGGCCCCTCCAAAGGTCACCAAGGTGCCTGTGACATAGAGCCTGGTCCTAGGACACCAGTTACCCCCAGTACCTCAGGGAGGGAGGGGGCCTGGGGTCATGTTGTCCAGCACTGACCTTTTCCAGGGGAGAAACTGAGGCTCAGAGAAGAGAAGGTAGCTGCCCAGAGTTCCAGGGCAAGTTGGAGCGGACGGAAGTCTAGAAGGCTCCTGATTCTCTGGCTCTCAGATCTCTGTGCTGTGCCAGGACACCTCTGGCCTGGGGGCTTTTCAGGGTGGGGCTGTGGGGCGGGCGGGGACGCTGATGAATCTGGCTGGAAGTGGCCTTTCAGTCTGGGGATCATCCCAGGCTTCTGGCCTAGCGGCTACACAGAAACCTTGGGCAGTGAGCTGGGGGTCCAGGGTGTGAGAGGAGAGGAAGGACAAGGAAGGCAGAGGGAGTGTGGGGGAAGGGGGAGGTGGCTGAGGGTCCGGGAGAACCGGCTCTCAGTCCTGACTCTGCTGCTGTCGCTGTGACTTCTGGCTTTCTCGGATGTCCTGACCTTGATCTTCCCCACTTGTTCTAGAGGCTCAGCCTTTTTTGTGACCCCTCCCCAGGGTGTGCCTTGGATGAACCCAGACCATGGAGTGATGGGCTGTGTGAACCCGCTCACCCGGCAGCTTATTATCCCTCTCTGGGCCCAGTTTCCCTTCCTTGCAAAGGGAGGTGTGGCCCCTTCATGAGTCTTCTGCAAGAGCATGAGGTTGTGGTCTTGACTCTGATTTTTAGCTGGGCTACCCGTGAAGGACACAGGCTGCAAAACTTGGGGCTCTACAGGGAGCAGTGGGGGTCTTTACAAGGAGGATGTGAACTCATATACCCTAAATGTCTATCCCTGATGCCCAACAAATAGAGTGGGGGGTGGGGCAGAAAGCAGGCCAGCATGGTGGCCGCTGCCTTTGAGCCACACAGTTACCCTGGCCCGCCTCGGGCTCCCTGTGGCCCTGCTTCCATTGCTCTATCCTGGGCCCCTACTGGAAAAACAGCAAGCGCGTGTTTAGATATTCTTTCTAGAGGGAGTTCCCCATTTAACATCCTTTAAAAAGAGCTTCTCATTTATTCACAGATTCTTTTCACAGAGATCACACAGCTGGGACGTAGGAAGCTGTAACTGACCAGTGTAGGAATCTCTGGGTCTGAAAAAGGAAAGATGTTAGAAAGCGCAGGCCTGAGAAATCGTAACTAGAAGGCCCTGGTGCTGGGGAAATCAGGGCAGGAGACACTCATTGTTTACTATGAACATTCCATTCACTGCTCTTTTAGCAGTAACCTAGTACTAGTATCCAGGACTGCATATCAAGGTACTTACCGGCTGCTTCTAGATGGGTGGTGAGGCGCTCCTTTACAAAAGATCATCTCGTTGCCACGAGCAAACCACACCCTAGGGAAACGTTAAACTCAGCATTCAAGTGAATGGCGATGATATAAAGACCAACATCCACACTGGCCCTGGGCATCTCTGGGCGGTGGGAAGCCATTGAAGGTTTTAGATTTGCTTTTCGGGTAGATCATTCTGGCTGCCTTGTGGACGATGGATTTAAGAGGGACAAGATGGGGGCAGGGAGACTAGTTATGGTGGGAGCACAGCTGTCTCAGGGAAGGATGCCTAAGCCTGAAATGCAGTTTTGGTGAAAGGGAGGATTTTGAGACACATTGAGAGGGGTGCTTGGCAGCACTGATAAACAGATGGTGGGAGAGGGAAGGGAGAGGGAAGAATCCAAGATGGTGCTCAAGTTTTCAGGTGGCTGGGAAGATGGTAATTCCATCAAGACCCTGGGCAGGAGGGGAGGATTGGAGGGGAAGCTGGTGGGTTGAGTTTTGGGATGCCAGAGGAGGGCTGAGGCATTCTGGGGGAGACTCTCGGGTCAGCGGCTCCATGTGTGGACTCGGAGCTCATGGGGGAAGTCATGACTGCAACCTGTTCTAAGCAATGGGTGCCGCTTAAAATTTGAAGGTAAATGAAGGATTCCAGGGTGGACAGAATGAAACTGAAGGAGTGGGGTGAGGAGTAAGGGAAAACTAAGAAAAGACAACGGGCCAGAGAAGCTGATGGAGTCCATGGGGGTAGAGTTTAGAGATCATGATATGGCATAAGAAGTAGTTCTCAGAGCTTAATAATCCTGTGGATTGCCTGTAGATTGTAAAAATGCAGGTTCCTGGAGCCTAGCCCTGGACAATCTGGCATAGTCAGTCTGGGGTTGGGCCTCTGGGATCTGCCTTTTAAAACAAGAATCCTAGGTGATACCGATGTGAGAGCTCTATGGACCACCCACTGTGAAACACTTCCCTGGGAGTCAGATCTGGGCTCAAATCTTGGTTCTTGGGTCTTGACCTGGGGCACATGTCTTGATCTTCCAAACCTCCGGTTTCTTTATTGGTACGCGGGCATACTCGTTCCCACTTGACAAGGTCACTGTGTGCATTAATTGGGGTGGCTCAGGACCTGGTCCGTAGTAACATGTCAGTAAACAGTAGGCACTTCTTGTTCATAACCAGAGGTTTGAAGATAGTGAGCAATGGGACAGGGTTCAACCCCATGGGAGTCCTCGCCTGCCTAGCGTCCAGCGGGCCCCGGACTCCGTCTCCAAGTTGTCTTGTCTGAGTTGATGCGACGGGGGGGCTCCTGGCTCGTCTCATCTCATGAATCAAATCAGAAGTCAATTTACCACTTGGCAGTGAGAAACTTACCGTCACATGGACCAGAGAGCGCGTCAACTGCTTGCCATTCTCTCCCCCGCGGGAAGCTCCTTGAGTGCTGGGTGAACCTGGCGTCTGGCTGGGGAGCTGCGGCCACGATCTGAGGGTTTAACGCCCTTGGGCCCTGAACTCCACCCAGACCACTTCACCGAAGAGGGGATGCCTGCCAGGTGGACCCAGCACCGGGCCAGCCCTGGCTGTGCTCCCATGGACCCCACTACAGCTTGCTTCAGGGGCACCCCCCTCTCCCCTGATTCCTTGGCATCCAAACGTCTTTGCTTTAGGTTTGTCCGTACCTCCAGTCAGGTCTCTCTCACTGGGGCTGTTTCATCTCTTGAGGGTGACTTTGCTCTGATTCAGGACCAGTCGGTTTCACAGACTGAAAATCGGGCAAAGCCGATCGTCAGGTGCACTGGGGAGGCCTGTGATTGTGGCCTTCCCCCCACTTACTGTCCCTATAGGCTTTCAGGAAGGAGGGAGTGTGGTAAGTCCATGAGGGCACCTCCATACACAGGATGACTTTGCCACTTTTAATATTCGGGGGTACTGTTTTTAAAAATGTCCACCACATTGTTTAGATCCCACACCAAATTGCGTGGTATGTCTAGTGTGCATAATATGGTCCCATTTAGAGTGTTATAGTTTTCCTTTCTCTCCCCTTCCTTCCCTCCCTCCCTCCCTTCCATCCTTTTTTCCTTCCTTCCAACTGATATTTGCCTACTATGTGCCAGGCACTGTTCTAGGAATTAGGATATTAGCAGTGAACAAATTTCTGTCTCGGGACGCCTGGGTGGCTCAGTGGGTTAAAGCCTCTGCCTTAGGCTCAGGTCATAATCCCAGGGTCCTGGGATCAAGCCCCACATCGGGTTCTCTGCTCAGTGGGGAGCCTGCTTCCCCCTCTCTCTCTGCCTGCCTCTCTGCCTACTTGTGATCTCTCTCTCTCTGTCAAATAAATAAATAAAATCTTAAAAAAACCAAAAACCAAAAAACCAAACTCTGTCTCATAGAGTTACATTCTTCTGAGTATGAGGAGAGACAGACACACACACACACACACACACACACAAAGGAAAAAAAAAAGGAAAGAAAAAAAGATGACATATGGGATGTCAGATGGTGATAAGTGCTATGGAGAGAAATAAATCATGGGGTGTGGCAGCGATGGGATTACGGGTGGGGAGTCTGGCGATGTTTACACTTCAAATAAATTGGCCAGAGAAAGCCTGATGGCATTTGAAAATGACCAGAAGGAGGTGAAGGAGTGAGCAATGCCGACGTCTAGAGGAACAACTCTGTTCTGTGGTTTGATGGCTTGCTATCTATCTGTCTGTGAGTCTGTCCATTGCCCATCCTTATTTTCTTTGTACAAACACACACCAAGGCTGAATGGATGCCCACCCAACGGTTACCAGTGGCTGCCTTTGGAGACTAGGCTGGGGATGGAGTGGTGTAGGAGAATGGGATGCTTCTATTTGTACTCTACACGAATTGGTACGGTTTTACTTGACTTTAAATAATAAGCATGTAGTGCTTTTATACTTTAAACTTAAAAAAAATGAACTTTTATATCCCTGCCCTGTCCCCAGAGAGAGTGGTCAGCAGAGTCTGCTCCCTGCTTTGTCCAACTGTATTGAGGAATGAATGAGATTCTTGATGTATAATGGTCAGTGGTTGTGCCTAGTGCTTAAGAAAGGTTAAATTCCTCTTTCTTCTCTTAATTGTTCCCCTCAGTGCCCAGGATAGGGCTAGGTGTCCAAAAGTGCATAATGACAGTGGGTGAAGTTCAAACCAACCCGGAACTCACTGCCCTTACTGGGAGCCCCTGGGAATCAGTGCCAGGGCTCCAACTCTCATGGCTCCAGAGGCTGGGTAGGTCTGGTTCCCCTCCACAGAGATCAGACAACCCTGGAAGGACTCATCTGGAGGACCGTAAAGCCTCCTGGAGTGTGCATGTGGTTTGGGATCTCTGAGACGTCACACTGCATCCTTCTCATCATTTGGGTCACCATTTTACTTTTTATTTATTTTTAAGTAGGCTCCATGCTGGGCATGGAGGGGCTCGATGAGGGGCTCAGAGGGGGCTCACGTGGGACTCGATGTGGGACTCAAACTCATGACCCTGAGATCAAGATCCAAGCTGAGATCAAGAGTCAGACACTTAGAGGCATCTGGGTGGCTCAAGGGGTGCCTGGGTGGCTCAGTGGGTTAAAGCCTCTGCCTTCAGCTCAGGTCATGATCTCAGGGCCCTGGGATCGAGCCCCACATCAGGCTCTCTGCTCAGCACGGAGCCTGCTTCCCCTTCTCCCTCTGCCTGTCTCTCTGCCTACTTGTGATCTCTCTCTCTCTATGTCAAATAAATAAATAAAATCTTAAAAAAAAAAAAAAAAGAATGAGACACTTAACTGACTGAGCCACCCAGGTGCCCCTTGGTCACCATTTTAAATTCTATTATCACCCCCAGCAACAGATGCTTTCAAAACAGTTTATTGCTTAAATTATAGTGAGCGACAGACCCCTGGCCAGCATCTCTCTCCATTTCCCCCACCCTCAGCCCTGACAACTACCATTCTGCTCTGTGCTTTTATGAATTTGACTTTTTTAGATTTTGTATGTAAGTAAGATCATGCAGGACTTGTCTTTCTCTGGCTTTATTTAATTCCTTCTTAAGGAATCAAGGAATTTCCTTCCTTCTTAAGGCTGAATAATATTTCATTTTGTGTATATACCACATTTTCTTTATCCATTCATCTGTAGATGGACACTCAGGTTCTTTCTGTATCTCGGCTATCGTGAATAGTGCTCCAATGAATATGGGAGTGCGGATATCTCTTCAAGATAGTGATTTTGTTTCCCTTGGATGTATACTCAGAAGCCGGACTGATGGATCATGTGGTAGTTCTATTTTTAATTTTTTGAGGAACTACCATACTATTTTTTTTTTAATAATGTACGTACATTCCCACTGGCAGTGTTCAACAGTTCCCTTTTTCCCATGTTCTTGCTGGCACTTGTTATCTTTTGTCTTTTTGATAATGGTGTGTGGCAATATCTCATTTTGGTTTGGATTTGCATTTCCCTGATGATGGGTGTTGTTGAACACCTTTTCATATTTTTGTTGACCATTTACATGTCTTCTTTGGAAAAATGACTATTCAGGTCCTTTGCTCATTTTTAGAAAAAATCTAGTTATTTGGGTTTTTTTGTTTGTTTTGTTTTTGCTATTGAGTTCTTTGAGTTTCTTGTATATTTTGGATGTTAACCCCTTACCAGATGTATGGTTTGCAAATATTTTCTCCCATCTGTAGGTTGTCTCTTCCCTCTGTTGATTGCTTTCTTTGTTGGGCAGAAGCTTTATTTTGATGTAGTCCCACTTGTCTATTTTTTTGTTGTTGTTGTTACCTGTGCTTTTGGAATCATATCCAAAATATCATTGTCAAGACCAATGTCAAGCTTTCCCCTTATGTTTTCTTCCAGCACTTTTACAGTTTCAGGTTTTATGTTCAAGTCTTTAATCTATTTTGAGTTGATTTTTGTATCCGGTGTGGTATAGTGGTCCGACTTCATAATTCTGCATGTAGCCATCCAGTTTTCTCAGTATCATTCATTTACTGAAGAGGCTCTTTCTTTGTGTGTTCTTGGCACCCTTGACAAAGATTGTTTGAACATAAATTCTTGGATTCATTTGTGGGCTCTATTTTCTATTCCATTGGTCTATATGCCTGTTTTTATGCTAGTACTAGAGTATTTTTATTACTATAGCTTTATTATAATTTGTTCTTCTTGCTCAAGGTTGCTTTGATTTTTCAGGGTCTTTTATGGTTCCATATGAATTTTAGGATTGTGTTTCTCTTTCTGTGAAAAATAACATTGGAATTTTGATAGGAATTGCCTTGAATCTGTAGATTGCTTTGGGGAATTATGGACATTGTGATAATATTAATTCTTGCAGTCCATGAACATGAGCTACCTTTCCATTTATTTATTATTATTATTTTTAAAGATTTTATTTATTTATTTATTAGGAAAGAGAGAGAGTGAGAGAGAGCATGAGAAGGGAGAAGGTCAGAGCGAGAAACGGACTCCCCATGGAGCTGGGAGCCCGATGTGGGACTCGATCCCGGGACTCCGGGATCATGACCTGAGCCGAAGGCAGTTGCTTAACCAACTGCGCCACCCAGGCGCCCTACTTTTCCATTTATTTGAGTCTTCTTTAATTTCTTCCACCAATGTCTTACAGTTTTCAGTGTACTGATCTTTCACTTACTTGGTTAAACTTTTCCTGAAGTATTTTGTTCTTCTTGATGCCACTGTAAATGGGATTGTTTTCTTAATTTTTTTGATAGTATTTTGTACTTGTCTTTTCTGCATATAATGTGACAGCTTTTTTTTGGGGGGGGGACGAGGTTTTACTACTCCCTTTCAAAACATTCAACCTTGTTTTTGTTTTGTTAACCATTTTTCGCTGTACAGTATACTGGCATTGAGTACATCATGTTGTTTTGTAACCATCACCTCTGTCCGTCTCCAGAACTTTTTTCATTTTCCCAAACTGAAATTCTGTACCTGTTACATACTGACTCCTCATTCCGCCTGCCTCCAGTCCCTGGCAACCACCATTTTATTCCCTGTCTCTATGCATGTGACTACTCTAGGTACCTCATATAAGTGGAATTACATGGTCCTTGTCCTTTCATGACTGGCTTATTTCACTCAGCATTATTGTTCTTGAGGTTCATCTATGCTGTAGCATGAAATAGAATTTCTTTATTTAAGGCTGAATAATATTCCATTATTTGTGTATCTGTCTCTCTATATAACACATTTTGTCTATCCAGTCATCTGTCCATGGACACTTCACTTTGTTTCTATCTTTTGACTGTTGTAAATAATGCAGCTATGAACACAGGTGCACAAATATCTGTTTCAGGACTTTGCTCTAGATTCTTTCGGGTGTGTTCCCAGAAGTGGGATTATTGGATCATATGGTAATCCTCTTCTTCATTTTTTGAGGAAGTGATTCAACTTAGTTTTTACCAAGAAACCTATAATTCTCTTTCCTCATCTCCTCCTCTCCCACCCATATTTAATGGATTTTAAAAAGTAGCTTTATTGAAGTATGATTGACATACAAAACACTGCCCATATTTCTAATGTATCATTTGATTGTTTTGACAGACATGTATATCTGAGACCATCGGCACCGTCCCATTAATGACTGTTTCCATCTCCCTCAGAACTTTCCTTGTGTTTTTTGTAACCAGCTGTCTGACTCCTTCCTATCCCCTCCCCATACTAAAGTAACCACTGATCTGCTCTCTATAGATTAAGTTGTCTTTTTTTTTTCAAAGATTTTATTTATTTATTTGACAGAGAGAAATACAGTGAGAGAGGGAACACAAGCAGGGGGAGAGGGAGAGGGAGAGGGAGAAGCAGGCTTCCTGCCGAGCAGGGAGCCCGATGTAGGGCTTGATCCCAGGACCCTGAGATCATGACCTGAGCTAAAGGTAGACGCTTAACGACTGAGCCACCCAGGCACCCCTTACGTTGTCTTTTTATTTTATTTTAATTTTGTTATTTTATTTTATTTTTTAAGATTTTATTTATTTATTTGACAGAGAAAGAGAGGGAGAGATCACAAGTAGGCAGAGAGGTAGACACAGAAAGAGGGGGAAGCGGGCTCCCTGCAGAGTAGAGAGCCTGATGGGGGCTCGATCCCAGGACCCTGTGATCATGAGCTGAGCCGAAAGCAGAGGCTTTAACCCACTGAGCCACCCAGGCGCCCCACGTTGTCTTTTTAAAGAGTTCTGTGTAAATGGAATCATAGAGCACATACAGTCTTGTCCCCTGGCTTCTTCTACTCATTTATTTTAAGATTCATTCATATCGTGGTGTGTATTGATAATTCACTTTTTTAATTATTGCTGGTGGTATTCTGTGTATGTATCTACAATTTGTTTATCTGTTCACCTGTGGATGGACATTGGGTTGATTTCAATTTTATACTACTATAAAATTGAAAACTTTTAATAAAATATTCATATTTTATAAAAATATTTATAAAATATTTATATTATTATAGTATTTTATACTATTATTATTTAATACTATTACAAATAAGTTGCTGAGAACTTTTGTATAAAGTCTATGTATGGACATTTACCCTTCTCTTTTGGGTAAATACCTAGAAATGGAATGGCCATATCCTATGGTAGGTGTGTGTTTAGTGTAGAAGAAACTGACAAAAAAATTAGTTGTACCATTTATTTATAGTTTCACTAGCAGAGCAGGAGAGTTCTAATTTCTCCACATCCTCACCACCACTTGGTATGGTCAGTCATTTTAATTTTGGCCATTCTAATAGATATGTAGTGGTATCTCACCGGGGCTTTAATTGGCATTTCCCTAAAGATGAATGATTTTGAACATTTTTTTCATGTGCCTATTTGCCATCTGTATATCTACTTCAGTGAAGAGCCTACTGCAGTTTTCTCCCAGTTTTATTGAAATAGAACTGACACATAATATTGTATAAGTTTAAGGTATACTGTATGTTGATTTGATAGATTTATATGTTGTAAAATGATTACGACCCTGGCACTAGCCACCACCACAATCCCATCACATAGTTCCCGTTTCTTTTTTGTGGTGAGGACATTTACTGTTTACTCTCTTAGCTACATTCAGGTACATGATACAGTATTATTAGCTATAAGAACCATGCTGTACTTTAGATCCCCAAACTTGTTTACAAATGGAAGCTTGTATTCTTTGACCAATAACTCCTGATTTCCCCCATCTCCCATTCTCTGGTAATCACCACTCTACTCTCTGTGTCTTTGACTGTTTTAGATTCTACATATAAATAATATCATACAGTGATGTATTTTTTTTCTGTCTGATTTATTTCATTAAGCGTAATGCTCTCAAATTTCTTCCAACTTATCACAAAAAGCAGGGGTTCCTTCTTTCTCATTGGCCCTTTACTTCTTATTGGGTTGTTTTCTTATTTTTGAGTTTTGAGACTTCTCTATATATTTTGTATTCTCAATTAAATATGTACTTTGCAGTAATTTTCTCCCAGTCTGTGACTTGTCTTCTCATTCTCTTTAAAGAGACTTTTGATACGTTTTATATAATATTTAAATACATTACATAGTTTCCTGGTATACCAACCTGTCACAAACAAGTTCAGGGACAACACAAGGGCTCATATTGAGCCTACAGTTCAGCTGGGGGGAGCAGAAGGATATGCAGTGACACCAGGAAAGACCCCATATGTTTTGAAGTCTTTGTGCTGTGGACATCACTCATAATGTTTTCCAGAGAGAATGGAGCTCATGATAATGGCCGAGGACCCTGTTTTTATTTGAGATGGTGATGTGTCCCATGAAAAGACTACATATCCCAGCTTCCCTTGCAGCATGGGGTAGCCATGTGACTACATTCTGATCAATGAGTGTAAATTTGAATTGTTGGGTGGACTTCAAATGAGGTTCCTTTAAAGATGGGGAGATGGCTGGGGTAGGTCCTTTGATTTTGGTTTTCCATGCTCTTCCTGCTTCCTGCTTGGAATGTGGACAAGGTGGCTGGAGCTTCAACAGCTATCCTGGATCATGAAGCAAACTTGAATTGTCATGTGGTATGGTGAGGTAGAAAGATAAAAGAAGTCTAGGTCCCTGATGTCTACCGAACTGACATACTAGCCTCGGACTATGTCCATATAGACTTCTTCCATGTGAGAGAAAACACCTTCAGCTCATTTTCGATGTAATCATTTTACAATATATAAACACCTCAAAACTCAGTGCTTAAATATCCATATTATGTCTGATTTTTGTAACTAACAACCAAATGCAACTTCTAAAGGAATTTGATTAATATGGCAGTGGGTCAAGGGGAAGTCAGTTCTTCCGCGTATATATTTATGTCATCGAGATCATACTGTTACAGTATTTTTATTCCTGCTTTTCTACTCTTCATACTTACCTTTATCAGTACTACCGTTTCCTCCATCTTTATAATCGTCTTCACCTCTATCACCCTCCTCTTCATGTTGCTGCATGAATAATAATAACTTTCATTATTATAACAGTCTTTGAGAGAATTCACTTCTTGTTGGTGGAGGGTTGTTTGTATGTGAAATGTATTTCTCTTGGTATATATTCCATTGAGGGCTGAAGGAAGGGGAGACTGAGGGAAGCTTTGACATCGAGGAGCATCTGTGGAAATGGGTGCTGTTAGTAATCAGATTGAGGGCAGCTTCAGTGTTCATTGGTCATGGGCCATGCCAATAATCTCTGCCCTGCAGATAGCCAGTATTGTCCCCCATGGGGAAGCTCTCCAGGGATGAAAGTGAAATAACAGCGACGAATTTCAGTCTCCTGCCAGGGTTAGCCCGTGGGGCAGGTCAGAGTCAGCAGTGCCTGTAAAGAAAGGCTGGGGAAATTAAACTTGATGGTGTAAGAAATAAGGAACAAGTGAAGGTTCTTGAGTAGGGAAGTAGTGGGTTTGTATAGGAAGGATTGTGGATGGGGCGGGGTGCGGGGACTCAAAGGTGGGTGGGCCACTTAGGAGGCTCTCAGGGTGGTCTAGGCACGAAGTGGTCAAGGGCGAGTATTAGGCGGGTCATGTATTGAACAGTTAAGCAGACGTCAGGGGAGGATTAAACATGCAAAAATTATTTTAAAAATTACCAGAGGAAGTACCTGTGTGAGGCAAAATAAGGAAGAAGTGAGGAGAGCCTGGGTGAGTCATCAGACCTCAATGCAAGTGTGACCCTCAGTGAAGGAGAAGGGTGGAAGAAAGTTTGGTGGAAGTATTTTAGACTGCAGTTAGTTCTCAGGGAAGTTCTGCAAACCCCGGGGGAGTCCTCAAGCCCGTCAGAGAAGTGCCATATCTCCCTGCCTTTCTATCCCTGCCCCACTCCGTCATTGGCTGGGGCCGGGGGTTGGGGGGAAAGCCTGGCCTGGCCGTGGAGGAGCAATGACTGGGATGGATCTCAGACTTCCAGAGCGGGAGGGGGGGGGGTGGGGGGGGCTCAGTCAGCCGCGCTTCCTGTGGTGGAAGATCTAAGAGGGGATGACTGGGGCGGGGGACGGGGAAGGAGAGGGCTGCGTCTTAGGGCTGTTGGTCCATGCAGCAATGCTGTCTGGGACTGGCTTAAAAAACGAGGAGCCATGCCATCTGAGATGACAGCAAGTCCGGGGTGGCTGGGTTTCCATCAAGGATGAGGTACTTGCTCTCTCTGCTCTGACTTCCGTGGGTTGGTTTCCTTCTGGACTGGTGGCAAGTGTCATGACCGTGGCCATCCCAGGAATCACAACTAGACACAGCAATATGTAGAGGAAGGAGAACAACCTCTCTCTTAGGCTTCTTCGTGAGGAGCAAGGAAATCTTTCTCAGAGGGGTTCGGCAGATTTTCCACTAAGCTTCCTTGGCCCAAAGCGGGCCACGTGGCGGTTCTTGACCCAATCACTGGCAAAGGGAGTGGAACCATGGCGGTCGGTGTATACCCTCGGATTGCCACCCTGGCTGCACATTAGAACCACCCGGAGAGCTTTCAGAAACACCCATGCCTGGGCCTGTCGTCAGAGTTTCTGCATTACTTGGTCTGGCCTGGGAACCGGGCATTTGATACCCTCCTGAGGCGATGCCGGTGAGCAGCCGGGGTGGAGAACTGCCATCAATCTGGAGTAGAAAGGGTGCTGGGGAGGCAGTCACGGGCTTCCTTACAGTCTCTTACTACTTTTGTGTGGCTCGTGCAAGTCACAACCTCTTTGGGCCTCACTTTCCCCATCTGTAAAACGGGGGCTGGCAGGAGCCCCCTCCTACCATTCCTGGGAAGACGGAGTGAGCTCATGGATGCTCACAGACTTTGCAAACTGCAAGTCACCGACACCTGAGGGATGGATGGTTGCTCATCTTCCTCCCTCAGTTTGGAGGGAAAATTTCGCTTCGGTGCTGCCAGGAGCAGGGGAGTGATTTCCCCTAAGCATGGCCTCCTGCTGTTAAATTTAAAAAAAAAAAAAAAAAAAACAAAAGAGAAGGAAAAAAAAAACGACAGACCAGGAAGCCATAGGCAATCGCAGTGGGCTTTTTTTTTCTTTTTGGAAGGCGTGGGTTTGAATGTGCTGCTATAAATGGTTTATGCAAACGAGTTGGAGGGGCGCATCCCCCTGCCGCCTGAATCTGGAGCGGGAGTGGGGGCCGGGAGACAGCGGGGCATAAGGCTTCTAGCATCCCTTCTAAGGCCCTGCCTGCCCTGCTGGGGCTGCTGGTTGCTCCCCCGCTGCCTCCAGGGATGATAGTCAGATAAGGCTCTGGTTCCTTAGTGTTCCAGGACACACCCGGCTGCTCAGCTGCTGTCTGAGTGAGCTGAGCCCTGGCTGGTGCACCCCCCAGCCCCGCCCGGGGGGTGCTATGAGGTCAGTGGCCAGGCAGTCTGTCAGCCTCAGCTACCACTGTGTCCGCAGGGACCTGGGGCATCGTGGCTGGGACGGGGATGCTTACAGATGCTCTCTGGAGCCTGGATAAGGAGCAGAAGCGGCTCAGTAAAGACCACCCACCAGTGCCCTTGAAGCAGGCTCTCTTCCTCCCTCCTCCTCTTCCTCTCCTTTTCTTCCTTTGTAAAATATACCTCGTGTGCTACCCCTGCCCACCGTGTGGGGCACTGGGGATTCAGAGCTAAAACATCTGTCCTCTGGCTGTTCCCAGTGTGGGAGGGGGACCTCCCCATCATTTCAGGGCTGCGCTGCACAAAGGGCTGGACAGGCCTTGGAGGACGAAGGTCCCGTCTGCCCCGGGGTGTTAGGATGATCTCAGGGGAGAGGGCCCTCAGAGCTGAGAGACGAAGGTGAGGTCAGAGTTTCCGAGGGACCTTCCAGGGAGAGGAGCAGGGCTCGAAGGGCCACGGCCAGGTGACGTGCAGCTCCCATAGTACCATATTCGAGTAGACATGTGGTTCTCTTCTTCTTTTTTAAAGATTTTATTTATTTATTTGCGAGAGAGCAAGAATGAGAGCAAGAGAGAAAGAGGGCATGCACAGAGGAGGGAGGTGGGGAGGGAGAAGCAGGCTCCCCACTGAGCAGGGAACCCGGCACAGGGCTCCCTCCCAGGACCCTGGGATCATGACCTGAGCTGAAGGCAGACGTTTCACCAGCTAAGCCACCTGGGTGCCCCTCCATGTGGTTCTTGTAGGTACTTGGTCTGGGGGCCAGACACAGGCTGTGAGGCCAGACACACGCGCTGGGGCCAGCTCACAGAGGACCTTGAATGCTCCCAAAGAAGGGTCAAGTTTATCTGCTGTGGGCTCTCAGCTGGACGGTGACCCAGCTGATTAGTCAGGCAGAAAGGTCAGCCTGGCAGCCCTGAGGAAGAGGAATGGGAGGCCAAAGGCTGTGGGAAGAATTGTCCAGATCGGGTTGATGCCGGTGGCCTGAACTTCGGGAGTAGCCTGAGGATGGATTATAGAAGGACACAGTGACTGCTCAGAGTGGAGAGTCCAGAATGACACCAGACTTCTGGCCTGGCTAGTAGAACTCAAGAGGGAAACCAGGCCACAAAACCTGGGGGATGTACCCACGTCGGATGGGTCGGTAAGGAGACGGAGAGAAACAGTGACACCCAGCCGAAAGCATCCTCGCCCATCCTTGGCTCTCTACCAGACCTTGGTGGAAAGTGGCAGAGAGGGAGGAATTCTTAGTTGCCTTCCGCCAAATGATCCCCACCCCCCATAGCTCTGATTCAGGAAAATCCTGGTTCAGAGCTCAAGATGCATGTGTCCAGTGCCTCCCTTTTATAATGTGAAAACTGGGGCCTGGAGAGGGGATTTACCCAAGGTCATAGGGTAAATTGTGGCGGTGCCAACAGACCCCCGAACAAAGGCTAATGTATCACCTCCCTTCACTGGCCCTGAGAACAAGGAGCTCCCCTCTGGGCAGGAGCAGTGGGTTTGGCTAAACAGGGTAGAAGGTGTGAGAGGTGGCACATTGTTTTAGAGAAGGGCAGGAGGGGTGCCGATGGGGAGGGAGAGATCCCCCGCTCCCATTGGCTTGGCAGTGGGGCCCAACCCAGAAGCTGCATTGACCCGCCTTCTGGAGCTCTTACCCTCCTCCAGGAGGGAGGAACCTTTACAGACATTAAAAGGGGCCACCCTCCCCGAGTCTCCCCAAACCCAAGCAGGCCTCTACAGATCTTCTCAAGCTTTGTGAAGTTTTCCCACAGGCCACAGGACCAGCCCGGAACCCAGGAGCCCTGACTCCCAGGGAGGGCTTTTTCCTCTAAACTTGTGCATTGCTGGGGTCTCTGGTGGCCTGCCTGACCCTGGGCTCCAGCAGCTGGAGGCAGGGAGAACGTGACCCCGAAGCCCATAGCATCTTGGGGGAGGAGCCCAAGATTCCTTACTAGAGAAGGAGGGAAGGAAAGTGGGAGCAAAGGGTGGCCGTGCAGATTAGGAGATGGGGCAGCTGCAGGGCGGAAAATGGGCTCTCACTGCCTTCACCTGTGGGCATTTCTGCCCTTCTTGGTCTGCCTGTTCCAGCCACACCTGAGCTCTGGCTCCAGAGGGAGGGGCTGCCAGCCCTGAGCCAGCCACATTCTCATGGTCCCCAGGCCTTTAGGGACTAAGAGCTTCTGTTTGGGGAGCTTCTTGGGGCTGCGATGTGAGGATGTCTGGGATTGGGGACTCCATCTGGGCCTAGGGCTGCAGGTGCATTCTTGGGGACCAGAATTCCTTCATAGGCTCAGTGGGCTTGAAAGCCACCAGCCTCTTCGAGGGGCCCTGAGTAGACCTCAGCACTCACAGGTTCCCTAGGCGTGCCCTGCACTCTGTGGCTAGTGTGGCCCGTGTGTGCTGTGCTCCGGGGCAGGGCTTCTGAGGCTGGGCACAGAGCTGGCCTAGTTCCGTGGCTGGACCTCAGCTTAGTCACTCGCTTTTGCTCCTGGTTCAGAGCCTAGCTGAGCCCCGCTACTGCTGAAAAGCACCTGCCATTCCCTTTGTCTTTTCAGAGCACTTGTGTCTCGGAGCCTGAGAGACCAGGTGCCTCCTTGCATTCGTCTGCCCTTCCCCTTGGGACATGTATATGATGTAAAGCTCTGGCTCCCAGAACTCAGAGCCCCCCAGTGTGGGAGCGGGCCCAGACCCTGGTGGGGGCGAGCGCTTGGATGTGCCGCTCAAGTCCCGAGGCAGCTGACATTGGGATCAGTGCTTTTTTCCATCTGTGCCTGCACCCACCCTGGGCCCCTCCAACTGACTCCGTGTTTATTTAATTGGAGGGGCTTTTCTCAGGTCAGCACTGTGTCACAGATAGGGCTCCTGAGTCTGAGATCTGGGTTCTGGGCTGGCTCTGGTACTTTCTGGCTTTATTTCCATCTCCTTGAGCTTGTTCTTCTCATTTCTTAAAAGAGACGAGTTTCTGCCCAATGGGACCAAATGTTTTTGCAAATCCAGTAAGATTTTGCTGAAAGTGACGAGCTGGGTCCTTATTCCAAGAGGCCCCATGGTGGAGAGGCCAGGGCTTGGGCCCCCATGTCCGGGGGCCGTGCAGGCACATCCCAACCTCGCTGCGTATTCGCTGTGTGACTGGGACACCGTAGCCAACCTGTCCAAGCCTCCCTTCCCCCATCTAGGCCCCGAGTTCCAGTGCTTCCCTTCACCTGCCCAGAGCAGGTGTTTCCAGATGCTGGCAGCAGATGTGATTTTCTTAATTGACTTGGGTACTTGTTTGTCTTAATTCCCGGCTGATTTTTATAGGAGGAAGAGGTGCTGGGACGCCTGCTGAGGGAGTAAAGGTTTTTTAGGGGAGCCAGGTTGACGATCATGGTGGGCAGTGGGAGGCAGCTAGGTCTGCCTGGAAGAAGGAGCTCTGAGGGGCAGAGGCCCCTGGGCAGCTGGAAAAGTGCCTCTGGTAGGGGCCTCTCTCTCTCGGGCTGGGATTCTGAGGCGTTAGGACTCAGCTGCCCTCAGATGGTCCCTGGGACTCAGCTCATTCTGTCTGCTCTGCCGAATGGCTTCCTAGATACTGGCTTCACTCCCGCACCCTGATCTGGCCCGGGCCCGGTGTGGTCACCAGCCCCGTCCTCACCGAGGCCATGCCCTGTTTGCTTGGCCGGGGGGCACTGCCCCCCCCCCTCCTGGGAGGAGCACCCCACGGTGCTTCCGAGGGCAGGCCCCGGGGGCCAGCCGACCTGTGAGGAGATGTCACTCCACCGTGCCCTACCTTGTGCCCCCATCTCTCACCTGTCAGGTGCGTGCTCCTCTGCTTCCCACACTGTCCTGAGCACACTGTGTGTGTGAACTCACCCCCGCCCCCTGGAGCCCTCTGAGGCAGGCACCATTATCGCCAACCCCGTTTTCAGAAGAGGAGATAGATACCTCATAGGTGTTAGAACCAGGATTTGAACCCAGGCAGCCTGGCTCTGGAGCCTGGTCTTCACCACCCCCTGTGAAGCCGCTCAGTGTAGACGCACGATCCTAAGTGGCGGCAGCGCAGCGAGTAGCGCTTACTGATGTCAGCCCAGTGGGAGCTGGTTGCCAGCGGCCCTGCTGGGAACGCCCCAGCCCTGGGGCCTGGCCCCTGGGGGTCCCGACTGTCCTACCCTCCTACCCGCTAGTGCCCGAAGTCAAACCCAGCTGTTGGAGTGGGTGGTCCCAGCAGTGGGTGGGGGTGCGGGCTGACCCAGCTGGTCCTGGGCGCCACCATTCCTCCGTAAGCCGGACCTGGGGTGGCAGGAAGCAGAAGAGAGTTGAGAGCAGACTCCTCGGGGGCAGGAGGGTGGGCTGAAGGGGGCCTGGGGGGGGTCCCCAGACGGGGGGCTTCAGCTGGCTAGGGGACTGGGTACCAGCAGGCGTGGGCACCATGAGTTCTGGCAGAGACCTGGGGTCTAAAGGGGTGTGTGTGTGTGTGTGTGTGTGTGTGTGTGTGTGCATGCGCCCACGTGCGCATGTGTGAAGGGGGGGGAGGGTGGCCTCTGCCTGCGGAGGAAGGATTTAACCTCGGGCTCTCAGCTGCCGGCTTTTCTCGTAATCCGGACAGGCCCGGCAGGATCGGTTGGGCGTGCTTTCGCATCTCGGAGGGGTGAGGCTCATGTCTTGCTCCAGCGCATGTGGCCTGTCTCCTGCGTCACCTCGGGTCTCATCTCTCTGCCTCATCTCCCCCCTAATTGTCTCATCGTCTGCGCTTCCTCACCCTTCTCAGCAGGGTTATAATTGAGGGAGCCCCTTACGAATTCAGGCCCCGGCCATTTATCACTTGTGATCCCTGGGACAAGGACCGGCTTCAAGTTTAAAATTCGTTGTGTCCCGAAACAGACCGGAGCACCTGCCTGAGGGACGATGTTGAATCTGCCTCCTTAGAAGAATCTGTGGGTACTCGGCACCCTGAGATGACATTTGCATTTCGGGCGTGCGTGCAGTCCGGCGCGTACAGCCCCCACCAGTGCCGGGTGCCGGGGAGCGACGCCGAGCAAGTGATGCTAACGTGATGGGGGAGAAGGGCCTGTGTCTGAAGGCAGTCCTCCCTTTCTTTTCCTTGGCGTAACATTTATACTTAGTGCTATCTCCATCCCCTGGATCCTACGTCTCTCCTCACTGAGGGTGGGCAGCAACCTTGGCCCCTCTAGGTACCACCTGGATTCCTGAGCTCTCGGGGTCTCTGAACAACATGGACGGCAGTCGTTACTGTTACTGATTGAGCCAAGCATGGGGCCTCAGAGAAGCTCAGTAGCTTGCCCAGTCATGTGGTGGTAGAGTCTGCCTGTGTCAGCTCCCGACCGGCACAAGGGTGGGGTGGGCCCATCCGTTCCCCCCTCCCGGGCCGGTGACATAAATCTTATCCCAGGCAAATGTTTGCTTCCCGGTGGGGGCTCTGAGGGTGCGGGCTCTGTCGGGCACACTCTGTCCTGGGATTTGAAACCTGCCTGGTTTCTTCCTTGTTCCGTCCTTTCTCCTGGCACGGACGGTGACCCCTCTGGCCCAGGCTGGCCAGGCTGGCCCTGGGAAGCGGGCGTAGGTGTGTTTGTGTCTCGGAGGGTCTGAGAAAGGGCTGCTTGGCGTGGGGCCCAGGGTCTGGGAGGGACGGCCAACTCCAGGCTGTTTTCTCAGATTCCCTTTCATGTCCGCCCCCGCCTCTGCACCTGTTGTGTTCCCATCATCCTGGGTGGCTGGCAGCTGTCACTGCTGGGGCACCTGTCCCAGCCCCAGAGGACGTCCTGTAGACTCCCTGGCCCTGGTGTCTCTGCAGCACAGGGTCATGCTGTCTGTGTCCCTGTGTGTTTCTCTCCTCATCTCCATGCACATCGCCTGTCTGGTACTCTTGTCCTGATTCTGGGCAAGAGGGGAAGCTTTAGGGTGGGGCTCCCCGCTTCCCGTTCTCCTGCACCAGGCCTTGTCTAATAGGGTCAGGAGGATGGCCCTGGTAGGTTGGCCTTATGCCTTAAAATGCCAGGTGACTCATCAGTTCAATCAAATTATCCCTTATTCTTGACGACAAAGATACTATAGCAACCAGGAACTGCCTCCCAGTTCCTCCCCAGCAGGGCCGCCTCCCCTTTCTGACCTCTCTTTATGGCCCTCTCCAGACCTGAGTCCCCTCTGCCCCCACCTCATAAAGAGAAGTTACCCCTCTTCTTGTCCCGTCTTGTCTTCCATGCCTTTGGATGCCCTGACCTGTATGTCATGGTAAGTAACAGAAGACATTAAACCTGAGTTTACGTCCCCCTTATTCTCTACCCACTGTGCGACTGTTGGAAAGTTGACAACTTATGAGGCCTCATTTGCTACATCTGTAAAATGGGCACGTTACTTCTTGGCCTTCCTGAAGGCTGTGACTGGACCCAGAGCTTACTCGAGGCTCCTTCCCTTTAGGGATCTTGGAGCCTATGATTGTGATGGTTTCTATTGTCCAGCGAATTGTTCCATGTTTGGTTCTGTATTTGCTAGGTCTGCCCTCGACTTGAAGTTCCGAGAGGGCAGGTTCATCTGGAGATGTGGGTGCTGGGCCTTGGGGGACGGGAATGAGGAAGGACTTGGAGACCAAGATGGTGCCCAAGAGGGAAGGGGGACAGGCAGAAAGGAATCAACACAGGGAGATGATAGGGAGAGGAGAGTCTTGGGAGCTGAGTGAGTTCAGAAAGCTGAGGGGGTGGAGGTTCCCTGCAGCCAGAGGTGGATGCAGCAGGGAGCCAGCAGAAAGGGAGGGGGTTCTTCTTCCCGAAGATTGGCAGGGTTTCTGCCACACCAAATTGCTCCCCCAGGGTACTCTGGTACCCTGCCTTCTGCCTGTGGGCTCTGGGGCATTGCAGTCCCCTTGCAGGCCATGGGCAGGTCTACTTTCTGCAAGATTTCCAGGATGGTCTCTCCTGCTAGCAGACAGGAAGTCCAGTGTCATGCCAGCCCACAGTCTCCCCACCGTCCTTGAAGCTCCACACTAGGATGTCACCCTCTGTCCGTTGGAAATCTCCCAGGCTCTGCCTCCCAGTAGGATTCCTGAAGGAGAAGGTCCACTGTCCCTTGCCTCTCTTTCTCAGGTAAGGGGGAGCGCCTGCTCTTTGACCTTTTCTGGGTGGAGCATAAGTTTCAACGCAGGCCTGTCTGGGTTTGAGCCGCAGCTTGTCTTGCCTTCCACGTAGCCTCTCTGAGCTCAGGTATTAGCCGGCGAGACGGGCATGGCTCTAACCGCACAGGGATGTTGTGGGGAATAGGCGGGGTGACGTGTGAGGTACTTACCACGTGTCGAATTGCTGACAGCTTCTGCACTCCCGTTTGCTCACATCCTTGCCGTCCCTGCACGTCCCCTTTCATGGTCTTTCTGGCCAGAGAACAGAACACTGAAATAATTCAGTCAGAGCCAGAGGAACTCACTCCTTGACCTCAGCCTGCCTTCCGCTCGGCTTCTGAAGGGAGCCGGTTGGGTCTTGCTATCCCGGGGGCCCGTGGTGGGCACTTGCGAATGCTTCATGAATGACGAATGACGTAGGTCCGTGGTTCTTTCACTCACACAGAAACAGAATCCTCTGGCCAAATGAAATTTTATGTGATGCCCCAATGAATGAGATAGAGAAGGGCACAGCGCTGGCTGCTGCTTCGTCTGCGGAGGCCTGGCCGCCACTCTCGGGTGGCGGTCGGGGGACCCCCAGACCCAGGACGCTGCCACTTCCTGTTTAAATTGGGGAAGTCGGGGCGCCTGGGTGGCTCAGTGGGTTAATGCCTCTGCCTGTGGCTCAGGTCATGGTCTCAGGGTCCTGGGATCGAGCCCCACATCGGGGCTCTCTGCTCAGCGGGGAGCCTGCTTCCCCCTTTCTCTCTGCCTGCCTCTCTGCCTACTTGCAATCTCTTTCTCTCTGTCAAATAAATAAATAAAATCCTTAAAAATAAATAAGTAAATAAATAGGGGAAGTGGACTGTAGGGAATAGGGCCAAGGTCTGGTGGGAAAGCCCTTCAGACAGTGGTGCTGTGAAGGCCGAGGTGGGGGGCACCCGAGCACCTCCCCATCCACTGGGAGGGGCCGGAGGGAGGGCCACGCCCACCTGAGGGACTTCTGGTTTGCTGACCTTTCACTCTGTCCCCGTTCCTGCCTGTTACTGACTCCCTTGTCCTGCCTCCAGAAAATTACAGGAACTCAGTTCTGTTTTGGGAGCTCTTCCGTGAGCACTTGCTCTGTGCGGGCCTGATGCTGGGCCGGAGGGGAGTGGGGGCAAGTCAGGTCCAGGCCCGCCCGTGTTCACCCTGCTGCTTTTTTCCCCAGCACCTTTTCTCCTTCCATCTCCAGGCAGAATGATGGCAGATGGCAGAATGACCATTTACAAATGCAGGTCTGGTCTTATTGCCTCTCTGCTGAGCCCTCTCAGAGGTTCCCTACTGCTCTCAGAAAAAGGGCCAGATTCTTCACCCATCTCTTCAAGGCCCTCCTGGGGTGTCCTTCGACCATCTCGGCTTGCCACTGAAAAATTCTGCCTGGCTCCTGCTGTGGTCGCTGTTCCAGGCGCACTGACCTTGCTTCTTGAATATGTGGGCTTCCTCCAGCCACAGGGCCTTTGTACGTGTTGTGCTCACTCTCTGGAGCTCTTTCTTTTCAAAGCTACCTCCACGGCACATGGACGGACCTACTTATCCTTCACCTTTGCTTTTCCGGAAAGCCTGCCCTCAGCCTCCCCGAGGACTCTGCTCTGTCTTTCAGCATGCTCTTCTAGGATTATGATGATATATTCGTTAGTGAGACTACTTGATAAATATGTTTCCTCCTGGACTGTAAGTTCTCGAGAGCCAGGGCCTGTCTACTCTTGATCACCCTTGCACCCCCAGCTTTGCGTCTGACACGCAGTCGGTGCTCATAAATGTCGGTCAAGTTGAATGGCTGAGATGCCCCCAGGGCAGGCAGACGAGCCCACAGCTAGGCCTGGCCGTCTCTGGTAGGGCAAAGATGCGGGGCTGGGAGAGGCACCTGGGGCTCCGAGGAGAGAGCAGCTCCAGGGTCCCAGCGAGACTTCCCAGAGGAGGTGTTCCCCAGCGCTGAGGGAGTGGGAAGGTTGGGGGGCGGTGTGTGGAAGGGGTTGGTCGGGAAGGGCCCAGGCAGGGGCATTAGGAGGCAGGCAGGACAAGGGGGGTTGACCCTGCTGCTGCCAAGAACAGCCTCCAGAGAAGCCTCTTTTTGCTTTGGTTTCCTCATCTGTAAAATGGACAATTATCCGCGAGGATTGTCCTGAGGATTGATAATTATGTAATATGCTTAGAACTGCCTGGCGCATAGTCAGTCCTGTGTTTGCTACTATTAGGGATATTTATACCACAAAAGGAGTTCGGGTCATTTCCTTTCTGTTGGACTTTAACTTAGTTTCCTTCCCCAGAGGAACTGGGAGTGTGAGCCCCGGAGCGTGGGGGGCATGCACCGGGCTCCGCACGGCCACGGCACAACGTGCCTGTGGGAAGGGGCAGCCTTGTGTGCACTGGGTTCGGGCCGATCCCAGGGAGAACACCCAGCCATGTCTCTGGTCTTGGAGGAGGGTTAGCGCGCTGGGCCTGTGGACCCTCGCCCCGAGCCTGCCTCGCCCTCTGGCTGATGACCGCGGGTCAGCCTGAATGCCTGTCCCCCAGACCTCCTCAGGGGTGGTAGCGGCAGGGGGTTGAGGTGACGGTTCAGAGCCCAGCACAGCCCCTCATAGTGCCGAGGCCTCTGAGGCCCATCTGACACGGGGCAGCCCCTGCCTTTGCCGTAGCTCTTTCCCCAGCCGCCACGCCTCTGCTCCCAGGCCTTCCCTCCCCACCGCGATCTTTCCCTGGGAACCCAGATCCTTGACCCTGAGGTCAGGGGCCGGGGCCTGGGAGAGGCCCCTGTCCTGTAGAGAGTCTGCAAAAGGGCGATGAACTGTGAGCGTACCTCGCGGACCCAGGCTGAAGTCCTGGCTCTGCCTTTGACCTAGTGGCTTTCTGAGGCTTTCAGAGCCTCGACTTACTTTTCTGTAAAATGGACCTAACACTAGCCTCTGCCATCCGGAATACAAATGAAAGTGCCTGACTTACGAGAGTCTGGAGGGCAGTAGGGGGCTGAGTGTGCACGATGGTGAATGCTTATGAGAGCCCGTGTCGTATGTGTCTGTGTGATGTGGCACAGACAGGTGGCAGGGTCTCTGTATACCGGCGTGTGCTTGTGGTTGTGACGATTAAAGCAGTGGCATGTGTGGGGGTTAAAAACTTCCCAGCCCTGCCACTTTCTAGGTTGGTAACCTCTTTTTGTCTCATTTTCTCATCTGCAAGATAATAATGATAATGGTAGTTATTGATAATAACAGTAATACTGACCTCTTCATTCAGCTAGTGAGGACTCAAGGGGTTAATACTCCTGAAGCATTTGCAACAGAGCCTGGAAGAAGCCAGAAGCCACGTTAGCTGTTTGTTAGTGAGCTCCCCTAGCCAGAGCGTAAGCCCCCAGAGGATCGGACGGTGCGTGTTCTGCTCACCGTGGTGCCTCCTTGTCTTTGTCCAAGATCTGCCGGTGGTAGGTCCCTAAACGGCACGTGGATGGCAGAGAGCCTGGGCAGACGGTGAGGCTCGGTGCACGCGGGTATCCGTGAAGAGCTGTGTGATGGGGAATGAGCACATGTGTGCATGTGTGTGCGTGTGTGTGTGTTTGCACGCGTGCGTCTGCTCTGGCTGGGGCATCTCCAGTGCTTTCTGGAGCCCGGCTATTTCAGGAAGCCTCCAGTCTCCTCCTCCTTATGTAAATAAACATGACAGATCCCATCGCCTGTACCAGTGCGGGGCGGTGGGGGCGGCTTGGCGAGTGGGTGGGAGCCGGAGGCGGCGGGCAGGGCCAGAGGGGTGTGCGTGTGTGTGCGTGAGTGTGCACGCGCCTGTGCGTGTGTGTGTGTGTGTGTGTGTGTGTGTGTGGCTGGCCTTGCGGGCAGGCAGCTGTGTGCAGGAGGCAGTTGGTGGGGACGCGGGAGGGGCGGGCCCAGCCCAGCCATGCCGGCAGCCGGCCGCTGGGGAGGAGGGGCAGGAGGAGGGGAGCTGGCGGCTAGGGTGGCCTGGTGAGAGGCCAGCCAGCCAAACGAAGGTGGCCGTGCTGCCCGCTGCCCGCAATGGGGGGACAGATCACCCGGAGCACCCTCCACGGTAAGGCCCCAGCTGATACAGGGGGTGTGCCCATTCCCAACCTGGGACCACCTGGGGAGGCTGGGGCCGGGGCCCTCGGGCGAGGGGATGATCATCCCCCTGCCTCTTTACTCCTTGCTAGGCTCTGGGGCCACGGGAGGGGTGCCTCTCAACCATGGGAGGGTGGTTGGCCCTCCCATGGGGTGGGGGAGAGCAAGGGAGCCTGGGGAAAGCAGGAAGGGGTGGGCTTTCCCTGACAGCCCGCAGAGGTCAGGAAACGAAGTCTCCTCCCAAAGTCCTGTTGTCCTCTCACCTTCCCCGGGTGCTGACCAGCCCCCACATGGGGTGTGAGGTCCTGGGGGTCCTTACCTTCCTCTCCCAGAACCGAGGCAAAGCATAGTTAGACAGCTGGGCAGACTTGTTTGTAGGTCCTGGCATCAGGCCACGGAGGTCAGTGCCATGGTCCATGATGGGGATGTGGGGAGATGTGTGGGCACGCGCATGTGTGCATGAGTGTGTGTGTCTGTGCTCACAAGGGTGCATTCGAGGTGTCTGTGGGCGTGTACCTGTGCCTGCTTATGCCTCAGCACCCAGATATGCAAGTGACAGCCCCCCACGTTGCCTGACTTTGGTTCTCGAAGCGTGTGCTCTGTGGGGGAGGCCGGTGAACTTCTGACTCCTGGGGTTTACATCCACGGTCAGACAGAGCGCCCGGCGGGCAGGTGAAGGGGTGGGAGGGAGGAGCACCAAATTGGCTCCCTACTTGCAGAGCTGCTGCTTGCCCGGGCTCGTGGCCCCTCTGTCTGCCCGGCTCCCGCGCCGTGGTCTTGGGAGTAACGTGGCCGATGTGGCACCAGACCCAGAAGGGAAAGACTTCCCAGGGACTTGTTTTGTCATCGCTGGGCCGCAGGAGCTGGGCTTTCTGTACAAACCGGCCGGGACCAGAGCAGTGTGGGCTGACCTTGGGCTTTCCCCGCCACACTTCCCTGTGTCCCCTGCTCCTCCCTCAGACAGGGCATTAGGAGATGGGGCGGCCTCCATCTGCTGAGTCCAGTGGGCAATAAGGAACCTGGGCGAGGCCCCGGGGGGAGGGAGGGTGGTGGCAGGAGCGATTGGGAAGCTGTGGCTGGGACTGGTGACCAGGTGGCTTCTCCCTTCCAGGCTCTGGACTTTGCGAGAGTAATTTCTAATTAAAAAAGAAAAAGGCAGGAAAGACATGGGAAAAGCAAATCATTGACTCTCTTAAAAGGAAATAAATTTTGTCCTGGGCCTGCAGCACTCGGTGACAGATGGAAGGTCCTGGAAGACACATAATCCGGAGCCGGCCTGGGCCTGGGCCTGGGCCCGAGACTCGGACTGGGCTGACCTGGGCCTGGCCCTGGGTGTCCACTGGGCGGGGGCTCCTCTCAGGGCTCGTTGGCCCCAGCAGGGCCTGTTGGCAGAGGGTCTGGCGCAGACTGGCATTTTCCACTGGAAGCGGACTTGCTCAAACCTGTGGCCTGGGAAGGGCAGGGAGGCCCTCAGAGCAGGCCCAGGATGTAGCCCACTGTCCTGCAGCTGGCCTGGAGCACGGGCTTCCGCGGGGAGTGAGGACCCTGAGACCACCCGGCGCAGCTCATGGCCTTCATGAGCCCCTGCTCCGCGGTCCATAGACACGTGTTCTAGTGAGGACAAGTGTCTTCCTTGGTTTTCTCGTCTGTTCACAGGGCCGGTAGTAGTGCCCTCCTCGGGACTATCGTGAGGATTACTTGGGAGGGTGTGAACCAGGACTGAACATGAGGAGAACACGAACAAGGGCTTGGAAAAGCATTCGGAGGCCAGGGTCATATTCCCTCCCTCCCCCTCTGCACTTGGGGGATACTTGGGGTGGGCCGAGAGCTGTAGGAGCTGGGCCTGCAGGCTGGGTGGACGTTGGTGAGTGCTAATGAAATGTCTTATCTGTTTTACCCTCCTTCCCTCCCTTGCCCTCAGCCGGGACCCCCCTCCAGAGGCTGGGCCTCCCACCAAGCTGGCCCTAGCCCCTGCCTCAACCTACCATCAAGACGAGTAGGAGAGGGGAGTCGGAGGGTGTGGGGAAGGCATCTTTGCCCGTGTCACATGGCCCCCTTGACTGGAACCTCGGCGTGCACGTCCTCACACTGCTTGTGCCCATACCCACGCCCTGGCCGCCTCAGTGGCTCTCGTTTTGCCTCCTTCTGGGGGGCATGGGTGGGGGGACGGGAAGTGGGAAATGCAAGGGTATGGCTCCTTCCCGAGGATGCTCTCTGACTCCCTGAGAATTCTTACCTAGTTCTCGATCGTATTTTCCCCGTGGGCCTTGGGATTTACATTTGGTGCAAAGGGAAGGTTTGGAATTGCTCGGTGACAGAGATGAGTGGGATGTGACAGAATTGACCCCAGTCTGTGTGTGTGTATGCAGGTGCGTTTCTAGCTGCGTGTTTGTGGACGTGTTTTGCTGTCGGTGTTCCTGGGGTCTGCAGGTGGCGGATCTGTGCTTGGGCCTCTCGCATGACTGCCGCATGCTGTGTAGCACGGGACGTGTCCCTATCTGTCTAATATTTAAGGGATTTCATGCCGTGCCCACGTTTGCATGTGCGAGTTGCCACGTTCGTGTTACTTTGTGTGGGGGACACGTCCTTGTTATTCTGTAGATAGATGTCAGTGTTTCTGCATGAGGGGTGTGTGTGTGTGTTAGGGCTGGTGGTGAGGAGTCAGGCTCCGCTGGGACCAGCCTGGCAGGAGACCCACGGGAGAAATTAATTCCCATTTGGAAAATGGTTTTGGCAGTTACACGCTTGATGTCTTTCATCAGGCAGATTTCCAGAGCTGCTCCCAGTCTTGAGGTCAGGATTGGGTGGTGGAGAGCACAGAAGGAGGCAGCAGTCATACTAAGCGGCCTTCCCTCCTCTTCCCTCCCCTGACTCCTCCCCTCTTCTTTCTTTCTTTTTTTTTTAAGATTTATTTATTTATTTGAGAGAGAGATCACAAGTAGGCAGAGAGGCAGGTAGAGAGAAAGGGGGGAAGCAGGCTCCCCGCTGAGCAGAGAACCCGATGCGGGGCTCGATCCCAGGACCCTGAGATCATGACCCGAGCCGAAGGCAGAGGCTTTAACCCACTGAGCCACCCAGGCACCCCTCCCCTCTTCTTTCTTTGCCTTCCCGCCTTACTTCCTTCAGTGGAGGAGGTGCTCCTCCTTCACCTTCGGTGCTCCCCCACCGGCAAGGACAGGCCCAGTGCTGAGGGGCTGAGGCACAGACGGCACACATGTGTTCACCCGGACAAGTGTGGACCCCCCGCCTGGTCTCTGGACCAACAAACCCTGGATGCTGGGGTACAGACTTGAGAGTTGGTCGCTAATTGTGTCCTTTCACGGAGTGGGGGATGCTATGGCCCAGAAGGGGAAATGGTTGGCTGAGGTTATGGCACTGGTGGCTCAGGTGGGAAGTCAGTCCTTGCCCCTTCTGCAGCTGGCTCCCCACTTCTCCTTCTCGGGTTCCTTAACAGGCAGCAGGGGAAAGGATGTCCCGTGGCCTTATGGGACCTGGGATTAGCACGGAAGGGGCTCCTGACTCCTGGTGTTGCCTCTGGAGGCTTAGGCCAAGGTGAGCTCGTGGGGGGTGTGGCTTAGCTTGATCTGTCTTATTCTCTTAGCTCTGTGCCTGCCCCCCCTGCCCCCGGCCCAGGGGGCACCCAGCGGATCCTTGGTCACTGAGGAAGAGGGAAGAGTGAGGGCTAGAGGCCCTGGTGGCTGGACCGTGTGGCAGCTGGAGCTGCAGGTGGCCTGGGGGACAGGTGGGATGGAGCTGTCAGGGACAGCTTTGGAGGACGTGAGACCTGAGCTGGGCAGTGACATTGGCTGAGGCTGGAGAGGAGGGGGATGGTGGGCAGGTGTTCTGTGTGACTTTGGGTCAGTTTCTTCATCTGTACGTTGTCCTCTTCTGTACATTGGGGATGGTTAGATTCACCCTGAAGGATGGTAGAAAGGATTAAGTAAGGTCATGGGCATTAAGTCTACCTCGTGCATAGTAAGCCCCCTGCAAATGGATGTGCTTCCGTGAAGGTTTCCCTGGAGGCTCCTCCTGGCCTCTGTGTGTTCGTACGTACACACACGCACCTGGCCGCCTCGAGGGACCACGAGTATCTCTGCCTCTTCCAGTCCTGATGGGTCTCATGGGGACCCTCTGGTGCACACGTGTGCACGTGTGTGAGCACGGCTCTGTGCAAGGGACGCTCAGGGTGGCGGACTGTGTGGCATGTGGATTTGTGTGGCCGAGCCATGCTCCCCCCAGCCCTGCAGTCCCCCAGGCCCGGGGCTTCGGGGAGGCGCTGGGAGGATAGGCCCAGAGCTGGACCCGGGATAGCTAGCATCTGGAATCTTGGGGTAGGATCGGGGAGGGGGAGGGCTGGTCCCCTCCCCGCAGTGAGGGAGGCACAGCTGGATGCACATCTGGTTGTGGGGAATGTCAGAAATTGCGATGTCACGGAGTGAGTGAGAGCAGGAGGCTCAGTGTGGGGAGATTAACCTCGTGATGAAGGTGCTGGTCTTGCCCACTACCCCCCCCTCCGGTCCTCCTTCGCCCCGCTCGTCGTCATGGATTCGTTCAGTCTTGCAGGGAGCAGCAGGGCTGCTGTATGCACAGGCAGGGCCCGGAGGGGCGGGGCGGGGAGATGAGAGGCCTCACGTGGCCCCTAACCCTGAATCACAAAGGGGGACATACGTGGGCACGGAGAAACCAACTAGGGTGGACCGCGGGGTTTGCGTCGCCGGGAGTGGCCGGCCAGCGAGGTGGGCCTCACTGAGGGCGGCCGGATGGTGTGTTACCCGAATTCAGAACCCAGAGCTGCCACCTGCCAGCTCTGTGACCTTGGGCAAGTTAGTACCTCTCAGAGCCTGTTTCCTTATGTCCAAAGTGGGACGAACAATACTCTGTTGTTGCAAAGCACATCTGTTGTTATACAGCGAATTACCCCAGAAGTTAGTGGTTTAAAACAACAAACATTTCATTATCTCAGTTTCTCCAGGTCAGGAATCTTGACACAGTTTAGCAGGTGCCTCCTGCCTCATGTCTCTTGGGAGGTTACGGTCGAGTTGTTGGCTGGGGCTGTGGTCTCCAAGTCTGAAGATTTGTCTGGAGGGGGTCCACGTCCAAGCTCACTCATGTGGGGGCTGACAGTCCTGGGTCCCTTGCCACACGGGCTTCTGCACAGGGTTCCTTCACAACATGGCAGCCGGCTTCCCCCAGAGCCGGAAACCTGAGAGAGGCAAGAGAAAGTAACCAAGATAGAGACTGGAGGCTTTTGATCCTCAGTCTTGGGCATGACATCCCATTACTTCAGCTGTATTCCTCTCACTAGAAGCTAGCTGCTAGGTCTACTCCACACGCAAAGGGACGTGACGGCCAGGAGGGGGAAGTGGGGGTCACTGGGGCCATCTTGGAGGCTGCTTCCTCTCGACACCTGCCTTGCAGGGACTGGGAGGATGAGGAGAGGTTGCATGTGAAGGGCATCTGATGCAGTATTTGATACCAAAGAAGCCATCAACTCTCATGACCTTCCTTTTCTCCTTTTTACTGGCAGGCAAGTGGGGAGCTGTAGCAGGTTCTTAGGCACGCGGTGTGGGTGGGATCCTGCTGCTGGGCAGTGAAGGAAGCTGCTCTTTTAGTCCCCTCTTTCCGATTTCTCCACAGGACACCAGAAAGGGAAGGCACAGAGTGGGTACTCCCCGGACACTCTCCAGTTGGTCAGTGGATGGAGGAATCGAGCAGGGGCAGTCCGTTCAGCAGCTTGTACTGAGCACCTGCTCTGTGCTCTGAGCTAGGTACTAGGGAAACGGCAGTAAAAAAGACAACACTTTCTGCCCCCAGGAGGCTCAGGGTCCATCGGGGAGACAGACACGAATAACCCTGCAGAAAGCTGCACCACAGAGCACGGAAAATGATCCGAGTGACTCTCTTCTCGACTGTTCTGGGCATGGAGAAGACGGATAGTAGTGCCCTGTGTACAGCAGGGAACTCAGGGCCTTTGCACTGAATTCTGCGGAGGGAGCAGAGTTGAGAGAGGCTGCTTAGGTGCTGCAGGCTCTGTTAGGGGGTTGTCGGTGGAGGTCCTGGGGTCCATAGCAGGACCCCGAACCCAATCTGGGTCCAGAGAGACTTGGGGGAGAAAGTGGGCTTTAAAATCCAGGTCTAAAGGATGAGCGCGAGAAAGGCAGGTACATAGGTAGGAAGGACAGAAGGGTTCCCAGCAGAGAAGTGGGCTTGGACCAAGCTTGGGGGCAAGAGGCCCATGAGGGAGATGGGCCCTTTTAAAGTCATATCTGCCCTGTTTTACAATCATCTCTCTCATGGAGACCCCCTCCCCACCTGCTTTCCCACCCTTCAAACTGGCTCCCACGGTCTTTACCCCAGAGAGAGAGAGAGAGAGCGAGAGCGCTCTGTTTAGTGCATGTGTATAAGCATCTAAATCAGGACCACCCTGGCAACCCAGGATTAGGGTCTTTGGGATAAGATAAAACCAGAGTGTCTGGCCTCCCACTGGGCTGAAAAGAGCTGATCATTTCTTACAGTGGCATTTATTGCTTTTATAAAAAAAAATAAGACCTTAGGTTGGGATCAGATGTTCAAGTTTGCAAAATTCTTTCCTATCGATGAACTCCCTGGGTCCTCACAACAACCAGGAGAGGTGGGCGGGGTAGCTAAGATGACCCTGTTTTACAGAGAAAGAGGTCAACGTCCAGAGAGGTGAAGTGACTTGCCCAAAGTCACACAGCAAGTCTGTGGCACGGCTAGGGTTTGAACCCATGGCCTCCTGACTCCAGGGCTCAAGCTCTTTGTTCCCTGACCGCCATTGTCCAGCAAGTGAGACAGGCCTCCTTCATAGGAGATGCACACAAGCATGCCAGCCCTCGGGGTCAGGGTCACAGACTCAGAGCAAGGCGGTCCTGAACACAGTGAGATTCCATGTTGAAAGACGGATGGGACCTGGAGAGGCGGAGGTGGGAGGTGGGGCAGGGAAAGAAGCTGTGTGGCGGGGAGGGGCCAAGAGCTTGAACAAAGGTACGGAGGTACGAGAACACAGATCGATGTCAGTAGCATTAATAATTATTATTATTATATAGTAGGTATTGATAAGCTAACCATTTCTTAATTATTAATATAATTATTTGCTGTTATCTATAATAATAATTGTAATAATCATCGTTATTAGAGCAACCACTTACTGGATTAGTCTTGCATACATCATCTCATTTGATCCTGACAGGAATCCTGTGAAGAAGGTCGGCCATGACCCCCATTTACAGGTGAAAAGTGAGGCTCTGGACGTCTTACAGTTACTGACAAGAGCCGCTGGGTTTGGGGACAGCAGGCCTGGGTTCAGATCAGGGCCTTTTGCTCTGGATGGGTAACTTCACTTCCAAGGACCTGTGTCCTAGCGGCACTGGAGGCGGAATGAAGACCCCGCCTGTTAAGTCACATAGGGTTTGGTCATTGTCGCTAGTACTGCCCCCTCCCTGTCTCTCCTTGGCAGCCCAGCTCAGCCCAGCCCGGACATGCAGGGCTCTGGCAGGATGGTTCGGGGGCAGATCTTGGCGGGGGGGCAGTGAGGAGGTCACTCTGGAGGCTGCCTTGTGTCCCGGCCTCTCCGCCGGGACCCCACCGAGAGGCAGGAATGTGGTCCCGAGCTAGCTCAGAGTCACCTGCAGGCTGGCCAGGCTTGTGCCTGGCACCTCATAAATGCCCAGGAGGAATGGGCTCTGTGGGGGAGTTTCCATTGTGTCAGCAGCAGCCTCGCCTGAGGGGAGGGGTGCCCCCACTGTGGCTCCCGGGAAGCTTGTAAACCTGTCACTAACAGGGGCCTCCCTGAGAGCTCTGCTGGGAGCCAGATGGGGAGACTGGGGCTCCACCCAGGACTACTGGCCCCTGGGGGAGTAGTGTCAGCATCTTCGGGCCCTTTGCTGTGGCCCTTTGCTGTCCCACCAGCTGGGACTGGCCAGAGCCTTCTCCACGCAGCCTTTCCCACTATGCCTCCCATCTTGGACTTGTGGGGAAAATGGGCTCTAGTATTAGATGCTGAGTAGGGTAAAGGACCCCTATAAGCAGCATTGGAAGATCAGGGTTCAAGTCCCTGCTCTGCCACTTAATTGCTGTGTGAGTTCAAGTAAGTCGGTTAACCAGTCTGAATTGTGACTCGTCCCTAGAACTGAGGCCTTAAGGGTCATAGTGTCTGTTGAAGTGCAGGGAGGGAGCTCTTTAGGATGGCGCAGGGAAGAAGCCTTGCCCCCAGCCGCCCCTCTGGCTCTTGATCTCAGAGCTGTGCTCAGGGTTAATTCTCATTCTACTTTCTCTCCTTCCTTCCCCCAGACCGTAATGCCAGCTGAGGTGGAGGAGGGAGCTGGCGGGCAAGGACAGCAGGGGTTGGTGACGTGGCAAACACCAGCCCGTTGAATGCTTCAGAGGGCACCATTCCTCTTGAAGTCTGTGTGAGTGGCGCCCCCTGGAGGCAGTTAGGGAGGGCCTTCGTGGCTCCGTGCGGTGGTGGCTCTGGCCCTTGTCTAAAGAGAAGTGATGAGGCTGCTGGGTGGGGGCGGGGAGGGTGGGAGTGGCAGGGATGTTTCTTTCTCAGGTGGGATTGGTCAGTTGAATGTGGGGGTGCTCAACGATTTCACTGGGGCCTGGAAGCATGGGGGGTTGGTGGGCTAGGGTCAGGAGTTTGGGCAGGGGTCTGCCAAGTGACAGGGAACCATGGTGACCTCGAGATACCCAGCAGGCCAGAGAGGGTTTTCACATCATCTCCACAGAGGTGGCTCGGTGCGCATCGATTCCTCAGAGCTGAGTGCAGAGACAAGGAGCCGGCGACAGCTCTGGGGACAGCCTCGGGAGCCACACTTCGGGCAAGAGGAGGTGGGCGTGGGATTTCGCAGGTCTAGGAGTCAGTAAAGGTGCTTTGTAGCGACCAGAATGCTCCCCTCATACCCGCTCCAGAGGCTTGAGGCCGAGAGCGGTAGGCCCAACCAGGCTTCGGAGGGGCTCCTGTCTTATGGTCCACATCCTAGGCGCTTCCTGCCGTGGGCTGATGGGGGCAGCGGTGGTCAGCCTCCCTTTCCACCATCTCAGTGGAGACCTGATTTGTTAGTTGTTGCTGCTTTTGGGGTATTATTCATGGACCCTAAAACTCATCCTTAAAAGTGTAGAGTTTGGGCAGTCGTGACAAATATGTAAGTTGTGTGAGCACTGTCACAGTTAAGATAAAGAACATTTCCAGCACCGTAAAAACGCCCTTTGTGCCCCTGTGTCTTCCTCTTCCCCAAACCCCAGTACCCACTGAGCCTTCGAATTCTGTAGTTATGCCTGTCCCAGAATGTTCTACAAATGGCATCGGAGCGTAGGCGGCCTTTGAGGCTGGCTTCTTTCACTCAGCATGGTTTCGAGGCTCCTCCTTGTTCCACCGTAGTTGGTTCACTGTGAATGCAGAGTGGGATGCCTTGTGGGCACGCGCCACATCTTACATCCAGCCGTGTAGGAGGCCAATGTAGGTAACGTGGTTTGTGTGTCTGTGTGTCGGTGGCCTACACACGTGTACCGTGAAAGCGGCCTGGCAGAATGCCGCGTCTCCCCCGGTGTGCTACTCAAAATGGTTCTACACGGCACGGGGATGAACATTTCCCTCCATATTTTACCAGCCATGAGTATATTTTAATGTGCATTTAAAAGAATACGTCCAGCACACCGAACCCACGCGGTCTTGGCTACTGGGGCTTCATGGCTCAGCCACAGGCCTCGCCGCCGGCCTGCCTGCGTTCCACCGGAGCCTCTCTGTGGCCGCCGGCTGGCCGTGGGCAAGCCGCTCGGTGTGCCTGAGGCCCAGATCCGTCACCAGTCCTATGGGCTAGTGCTGTCCCTCTGTCCCTGTTAGAGCCTGCCGTGAGGCTGAAACTGGTGAGTGTCCGTCAGTTCCCCGTTCAGGGCCGGGCCTGAAGCTGCCATTATTACTAGGGGCCTGTGTCTCATGCATGCTGTTTCGTACATCCCTGTGGACATGAATATGTGTGTGTGCACAGTATGTGTGTAGACATGTGATTCTTGGCCCAAGGGATAAGGGAAGAAATCAGTCTATGTCTCCTAGGGTCCGGAGTGCCTTCATGTACCCATAGGCGTATGGGAGGCCACAGGACTGGGTGCTCATTGTGTCCCCAGGGTCCAGGGGTTCCCTAATTTTCCTTCTCCATCTGTTTCGCTGTCAGCCAGGGTGGTTGGGCCTGTGCCACCTGTGCCCACCCAAAATCTTGCCTGTGGAAGGGAGGTCCAGGGGAATGGTCCTCCCAAGGGCCTGGGTCTCTGGCCCTGGGTGTTTCCACCATATCTGCCCAGAGCCAGTGTTTTCTGGATCTTTATGCAGGACCCTAGGACCCCACCCAGGATGGGTGGGAGGGAGAGGAAGCATTTGGAAGGAAGCTGAGGTTCTGTGGTTGGTCCATGGATTCCGAGTGGAGGCTGGGAGGGGTCCCACGGGAAAAGCTGTAATCAGCTACTGGGCTCGGCAGGTTTAAAAACTGCTTTGTTGAGGTGTATTTTTTATTTTAAAGATTTTTATTTATTTATTTGACAGAGAGAGAGATCACAAGCAGGCAGAGAGGCAGGCAGAGAGAGAGGGGGAAGCAGGCTCCCCGCTGAGCAGAGAGCCTGATGTGGGGCTTGATCCCAGGATCCTGAGATCACGACCTGAGCCGGAGGCAGAGACCCTAACCCACTGAGCCACCCAGGCGCCCCAGCTGAGGTGTGCTGACGTACCCTCCACCATGTGTATTTGGAGTGTACAGCTGGGTGGTTATTTACATATGTCTACGCCCAGGAAATCATCACCACGGTCCAGATGGCGAACATACCCATCACCCTAAACATTCCCTTGTGCCCCTTGGCAATCCCTCCCTCCCGCCCTCCATCCCCAGGTGACCTCCCGTCTGCTTGTTATCAGTAGCCCTTAATGTGCATTTCCCAGATTGGGACAGATGGGACAGGGTGGAGGCTTCTGTTCTAAAAGGGACAGAAGCCCTGCAGTTACTCCGTAGATTGTGTTTGCTTATTTTTTTTTTTTAAAACTGGCTTATTTCACTCAGCATAATTATTCTGAAATTCATCCATGTTGCCTCTCATATCAGTAGTTCATTCCTTGTTCACTGGTGAGTAATATTCCATTGTATACCTGTCCCACAATCTCTATTCCATTTCCCCAGCCAATATTTTTTGAAACCAGCAGTCAAGCTGTGCCTGAGGCTGGCCAGACCCCAAAGGCGCCTCTCTCGGCACCTATCGGTTACCTGTGGCCACGCTTTGGCCTTCATCCCAACGGCCCCCTTCCCTGGAATGACCTCCCGTGCTCTGCACTATCCAGGGGCCACCCAGCCTCTTCCAGATATCCTTCCCAGACTGGGTCTCCTCTGAGAACTTCCAGTCTTCATTGTTTGGTGGCTTTAAAGGCCTTGAGCGCTGTTCTGTGATTCCAGCCTTTTCCTCTTAGTGAGAGCAAAGGGAACTCCTCCTTGTTCCAGCCCCGCCTCCACGCACAGTGTCTGGCTGGCCATGGACCATGGATGCTGGTGTCTGGGCCCTTTGGGAAGAAGGAAGCAAAGATGCAAAGTGATGCAAAATGATGCAAAGTGAGGCAAACATGGCCCGGACCAAAGTCTGGGTCTTCCTAGCTCAGGACATTGCTCTCTCCATCTCTCCTCCCTTCCTGTCTTCGTCTCCTTCCCGGAAAACTCTCCTCCTCTTTAGGGAGTGGAAGGCCTCTGAGAAGGCCTGATGCTGATTGAGCTTTCTGCATTATTAAATCACCGCCTTGGAGGAAACCAACATTGACGCCTCCCAGAAGGCCTCTGTCACATTCTGTGGTTTCCTACTTCACCCACCCCGTCTTCCCATCCTCCATGTCTCTCTTTGCTCAAGTTGGTGGCACAGGGGAGGGCTGCCCTTCCTCATGGACAGGACACAGATCTTGGGGAAGAAATGAACATCTCTCCTTGTCCCCAACTGCCAAGACTGCGTTAATACTTGCGGTGCTGCTGAAATGTGTCTTCGAGATCCAGCTACCCATCGTGCTGGAGCGGGGAAGCGACTTCCCTAAGGTTACACAGCCAGTGAGTGACAGATACAAGCCACCTGCCACCTCCTCCATGTCCCTTCCTCTCTCTGCCCTGTTTCCTGGACACCAACCCCACATGCTTGTAACGTGCCTTCCTCTGGACCACACCCTGTCCTGTATTCTGTCCCATTGTGGGGTGCGGTAGAGCTCTCTGCAGGAGCAAGTGGTGTGCAGCGTGGCCAGAGGTTCTTGAGGCCGAACTGAGTTCCGTCAGGAAGGCTGGGTGCCGAGGCCCACCTGTGTGCGAGATGTGGTGGGCATGGGTGGTGCAAAGTAGGAAGCGGCCTGAGGTGGAGGGAGGTGGCCCTGACGCAGGGCAGCCGTGGGCGTGGTCCTGGAGCCCACCCACCCTGCTGGTCTCAGAGGGCAGCTCCAAGGTCACGTGTTCACTGCAGCTCAGCCTTGTCAGTCCAGCTCCCATGCCCTCCCCCATGCTCCTCCTCCGGGAGGCCTTCCTGAGAAGTGACCTGCCCGTCCATCCTTTTAGCACTAATCACTGCCATTTTTTTTTAAGATTTTATTTATTTATTTATTTGACAGAGAGAGAGATCACAAGTAGGCAGAGAGACAGGTGGGGGGTGGGGAAGCAGGCTCCCCGCTGAGCAGAGAGCCCGATGCAGGGCTCGATCTCAGGACCCCGAGATTATGACCCGAGCTGAAGGCAGCGGCTTTAACCCACTGAGCCACCCAGGCGCCCACTGTCTGCCATTTTAATCGTGATTCTCATGTGTGTCCTATTTCCTTTCCTGGGCTCTTGTCTTCTTGAGAAGGATCCATGTTATGTTTCATGCCTGTGTGTCCAGCACCTAGGACTGGGCTTGGTATTCAGTAGGTGCATAATGAATATTTGTTGAATAAAATGAAATGGTGGTGGTGGTGAGTGGCAGGGCATGGTGGTGGATGTTGGTAGTAAATGCTGATTTATCACAGAGGTGGGTGGTGGAGGGGAGATGGCGGGAAATACTGGCGAGTAGCAGTAGCTGGTAGTCGTTGGTGGGAGGTGACGGGCAGAGGACCAGGGCTGATGGTGATGGACGCTACACGGTGGTAGGTGGCGAAGGGGGGTATGGCAGGAGATGGTGGCAAAAGGTGCCGGCGAGTGAGTTGCGATGATGGTGGATGTCCTGGGCCGTGGGCGACTTCCGCTTGCACCCAGCGCTCTGCCGCTGCAGGGGTCTCTGCCGCACTCTCGTCATCACGGCTCGTTCCTTTGCAGACTCCATCGGGGGCCCCTTCCCTGTCACCGCTCACCGACGCCACCACAAGCAGGAGCACTGTCCTCCGGGGCCGCCTGGCGGGGGGCTCCCAGCCACACCCCTGCTCTTCCACCCGCACACCAAGGGCTCCCAGATCCTCATGGACCTCAGCCACAAGGCCGTCAAGAGGCAGGCCAGCTTCTGCAATGCCATCACCTTCAGCAACCGCCCAGTCCTCATCTACGAGCAAGTCAGGCTGAAGGTGGGGCCTCCCTCCCTGCTCTGGGCACAGCCCGGGGCCCAGAACTGCCTTCCGCTCCCGCCTCACCCTGCCCTTCTCATCCTCTGCGCTGCCACTCCCACTCTTCCTCTCCCTCCTCGAGCAGGGCCCGCTTCCTTCTCCTTCCTCAACCTTCCCCGTGGGACAGAGAGGGAGTGGGAGAGGGGTGCGGCCATGGGGACACGATGAGCTGTCACCAGCTGGTGGAAGGCTCCCAGAGGAGAGAATGGAGGCCATCCACCCCGGGAGGTCTGCTGGGAAGGGCGCACCCCTTCCCCGTGGGCCCTGGTGGGTGCGGGGATAGGCCGGGCCGGGCAGGGGTGCCCTCTGAGGCTCTCTTTCCCCATCCAGATCACCAAGAAGCAGTGCTGCTGGAGCGGGGCGCTGAGGCTGGGCTTCACAAGCAAGGACCCGTCCCGCATCCACCCTGACTCGCTGCCCAAGTACGCCTGCCCCGACCTGGTGTCCCAGAGCGGCTTCTGGGCTAAGGCGCTGCCCGAGGAGTTTGCCAACGAGGGCAACATCATCGCTTTCTGGGTGGACAAGAAGGGCCGCGTGTTCTACCGCATCAACGACTCAGCTGCCATACTCTTCTTCAACGGGGTCCGCACGGCTGACCCGCTCTGGGCCCTGGTGGACGTGTATGGCCTCACGCGGGGCGTCCAGCTGCTCGGTGAGTGCCCGCTCCCCGCACCCCTGCGGTGCTGGGGTGTGACGCGGCTCCGTCCCATCGGGCGTGCGGACCCCTCCCCGACTGGCAGGGTCCCGGGGCCACGTGGGCACGGGGACAGCTTGGGGACCCTTCGTGTGCCCTGCGGAGCACACCCATCCTTCGCGCCCACAGCTGGGGCGGGGGCTCCGGGGGGGGGATTCCTGCCCTCCAGGGCCCCTCACGTCGTCGTGCCTTTGAGCAGCGCATAACCCTCATCAGAAACCAGCCCCAAAGACCCTCTGCCTCCAGGAAGTAATGAATGTTAATTGTCGACCCCACAGTTTAGCGAGGACTTGCCACGGCCAGGCACTTCATTATCGCTGAGCTCGCAGCAACCCTGGGAGGCAGGCTCTCTTAGTGGGGTCCACGGAGGCGAGACCTCAGGGAGGCTCGGGGAGATTGAGTCATTGACCGGAGGCGAAGCAGCTGAGTGGGGGAGTCAGCACGCAGTCCCAAGTGAGCCCCGGCCCCTGGGCTCTGCAGCCCCCAGGAGGCCCAAGCCCGTCCTAATGCTTCTTGCAGGGATGAGAGTGAAAGGGGTAAGGGGGGAAAGCAGAAGGCACTGCGGTGGCCAAGACTTTTCGGGCAGCTCCTGGGTATTCCGGGTGAGTAGGGTGGCTTCAGGGGCGTGAGAGGGCCTCTGTCCTGTGGGGGAGTTGGCAAGGAGGAGCATCAGAAGGCAGCCTGGGGTGCCAAGGTGCCAGGCTTCCTGGTGAGGGCATGTGTGACCCTAGAGTGCCAGGGCTGGAAGGGGCCTTGGAGAGTCTCAGGCTTCCTTGGGTCCCACACTGAGTCGGTGGCTGAGTTGGGACTAGAATCCAGGTCACCTGACTCCCAGTCTAGGATCGCTCTCAGCTTGCTCCCTTGTGCACGTGCCGACAAGTGTGTGTGCATGTGCATCCTCTGGGTACGCGTCAGTTCTCGGGCAAAATGGCTGTGTCTCCAGGCAGAGCTGGTAGAAGCCTCCGCTTTCCCATCTATGAAATGGGTTGATGGGAAGATGAAGGGAAATTCAAGAGGCTGTAAATAAAATGCCCAGCGCAGTCAATGCTCCTGTGCTTGCTCGTCCCAGCCCCCATCCCTGCCGCCATCTCCCTGAGGACAAAAACTCCATGGAGGCAATGGAAACCTTTCCCCCCCCCCTTCCATTCCTTTCTGGCTTCAGAGCCAAGAAACAGTGAAGCTCTTTTCAAAACACCTTCATGTGAGTAAAAAAGACAGTGAAAGTAAAAACAAATGAGTAATTGTCAGAAGCCTTTCTGTTGACTTCCAAACATTAGGAGGCTATTTTTATTAATTAATAGTTTGGGTACTTTCTGTTTTTCAACTCCATAAAAGTGCACGTTCACGTGGACAAGTTAAGAGCCTGAAAACTAGCTCTTCCAAGTCTCAGTAAGTGAAGAAGGGAGCCCAGGCTGCCCGAGAAGGAGCTCTCTTCCTCTCGCTCTGTGCAGTGGGTGCTCCTGCTGGAGGCAGAAAGGGCAGTGGTTCTGCCCCAGGTGGGCTCCGGACCTCACCCTGTACTAGCGGCGGGGCCTCAGTTTCTTTATCTGTAAAATAGGAGTAGGTCATAATAAACTACTTTCAGGGTTCTTTTGGAGGCTTAAAGAGCTGAGTTACGGGAAGCAGCTGACACACAGGAGGTACGCACCAACTCTCAGCCTTCCCCACCCATCCTGGGGAGGGGGAAGCTTAACTCAAGTTCAAGTGAATACCTTCGACTGCTCTCATGTCCTTAGGGCCTCACACTTCCAGGCACTGGAGTTCCAGAGCCTGAGTTTTGGCTCCAGCCTGGACACTTCTGTTTGAGCCTCAGGCTTCTAATCTGTGAAGAGGT
>CM052812.1:52374407-52592616 GCA_028533885.1 Nasua narica
AAAAGTTATATTCTTGTTGGGACAGGGGTAAGGGCAGTAGGGGCAGCATTCTTGCTTTCCCCTTTCCTAGCGAAGAATGCCTTTTCCTACAGTCCCCAAAGATCAAAAATCTCTCCGGTATTAAGGCCCAGCTCAAGAGTCACCTCCTCCCTGAAGCCTTCCAGGGCTGAGTTCTCTTACCTGTTTCTTGTGTCCCACCACATGGTTCCTGGCCTTCTCTCAGCACTGAGGCATCGGCTGAGCTTTCTGGCCCATCCATAGATCTTGCTCAAGACAGGGAAGGCTTTGAGGGTAAAACCATGTCTTACCACAATGGATTTCTCTCCAGAGTAGAACCTTGTGTCTGGTGTACGGAGGACACCAGGGATCATGTGAGGGCTCGGTAGGGGAGGCGGGGGAGGGCAGTAACTTGTTAGACGGAGGAAATTGGTGGGGAGTGAGGTGGACCCAGGCTTGCTCACAGAGAGCCCATCCTCACTGGGAAATCAGGGAGACCAACAAGCACTCCGGACACAACCGGGGCCTAACCCACGAGAAGACAGTAAATTGTTTAGTGCTGTGGTCATAGGATCCTTTCCATCTGCTGAGATGGTTTCCATCCAGCTATCTCATTTAACCTCAGCAGCTGGCCCTGGAGAGTGTTTTTCATTCCCATTTGTCAGGGAGCAAATTGAGACCCGAGGAAGGCTTGACTTGCCCGTGTAGGAATGTGGCGGGGCTGGGATTTGAACTGGGTGTTCTAATGCCAAAAGCAGCACCTTCCCCAGTAAACCTCCAGCAGGTTTAAGTATGGAGGGAGGCAGTAAGTCAGAGGAGGCTGAGGTCAGTGAGGGAGGATGGAGTCCAGGAAGGCTTCTTGGAGAAGGGGGCTTAGGCGGGGTCTAGAAGTTCCAGGAAGGGCTGGGGAGGGGATGGTGAAGGGCACATGCTAGGTGAGATGGAGCTTCCAAACATCTGGGGCCTAGAGAGTGGCCTGGACAGTGATCTGATGGGCCGCACCTTGGGGCACAGCCCAGGCGCTCTCACCAGGCCTGGCCCTATTACCCCTCTTGGACCATAAATGGGTTTTCAGGCAGTATTTTCAGTTGCATCTGGATCTCCCAGCAGGCTCCTCTCGGCACCTCGGATAAGGCCGAGGCCCCAGCAGATTCCTGTCCGAACTGTAAATCACAATAATCCCCGGGCATTTTCAAACACTGTTGATGGCCCCTGAATTCAATTAGCAGATTAAAATATCTCTTTGTTTTGTTCTTCCTAAACTTATTTCTTTTTTGTGTAAAAACAAAGTGATCCATCCAAGGTATCTTCGGAGGTTGGCATCCTGCTCTCTACCCTCATTCGGTGGCCGCCTGCTCTATACCCTCTGGGGTCCGCCTGCTGCCCCATGGGGTCCCGGGGTCAGTCTCCTTCCCTGTCCTCCTCACTCCCCACCCCCACTCCTGGCCCAAATCCCTCCAGTCCCTCTGGCTTTCCCTGCGTTCCCTCCTCAGCCAGCTTTGAGTTTCTCCATCCCGAGAGGTCGCTTTCTGCCTTGGCAGCTCGGAAGATGGGCTTTCTTTCCTGAGGTGATTGCCCCCCAAACCAGTGTCTCATCTTTAGGGACTTGCTGCTAGGCTTGCCCCCGCCTTTCCTGTCTGTCTCTGGGACCTATGGCCAGAACCCTCCCAACCCTATCTGGCCCTATCTGCTCTTCAGACCAGAGATATTCTGGGGTCCCTGGCACCCAGCAGATCTGCAAGTCAGGCCAGGGACAGATGGGCAGTCTCTCCAGACAGAGCGCAGGCAGGGGCTGGGGGCTGTCCCTGAGCGACCACTCCAGGCAGGTGCCCTCCCCCCCCACTGCCCTAACTGAAGCCAGGCCCACCGGTGCCCACACCACGGCCCCTGCAGGCCTCCCTCCTGTGTGCCAGGCTCCCGATATGCTGAAGTTCAGGAGATCACCTCTGGCCTCGGGGTGCCCTGGACCAGGCCTGGGCTGGGATTTCCAAGAATAACAGCTTCCTACCTCCAGGAAGAGGGACCTGCCAGCAAGCAAATAAACACAAGTTTTATGGGGTGATTAATACTTGGAGAGATAAGCGCCTATCCCAGTTTTTCAAGGTCTCCCTGCTCCTCTCAGAAATGTTGGCTGAGGAAGAGCAGCTCTGGGGGTCCTGGCAGAAAGCTGGTGAACCCAGACTTCACGTATAGGGTCTCCAGATACCCTTGTGTGCCCCCCGCAGCCTACGTACTGTGCAAGGTGGGGAGGGGAGGGGGAGACACAAGAACTGAAAACCCAGCCCCTCTCTTTGAAGAGTGTTTCTTTTGGGAGACACACCATTGAACTGCTCTGAGGTGATCTAAATCCAATTCTGCAGGGAAATGTGGCTGAAGAGTAAAATTGTGTGTCGGGGAGGTACATCTGGGGAGTAATCCAGGACTTCCTGTAGGAGATGAGTTTTGAGTCAGGAACCACACAAGGTGAAACGAAGGGACTGGTCGGGGAGGAACAGTGGAGGTCGGACAGGAGGGGTGTGCATAGACTCAGAGGTGGGGAATTAGCCATCGGGCAACAGAACCTTCAGGGGAGGGAAGGAAGTGAAGAAGTGACTTGTGGAGAAGGGGGTATGTGCCTGCATCACAGGAGAGAGAGCCATGAAAGCAGAAAGTTTCTGGTGGCTTCCGTGCTGTCAAGTCTTTCAAAAGGAGCAGGTGTGGCCCAGAGATGGGAGAGGGTTTGCCCAAATTCTCCTGGCTAGTCAGAAGACAGGCTGGGCCTGGAATTCTCCTCTCCCAGGCGGATCTGGGCGTAAGGTCAGTGTGAGAAGACATCACCACGTCACAATGGTAGCGGCTGAGCTCAGGAGGGCATTAGGGGGCCCCTGAGGCTGGGCTCCCAAGGGCTCATGGCATTCTGCTTCAGCCCAGCCTAGACACAGGTTCCCAAGTCCTGGTAATAGACCTGCCTAGGACGGAGATATACAGAGACGCTCAGGGAGAGGGGCTTTCAGAGGGGCAGGCCGCTGCTGGACTGATTTGTGGGCTGGTAGCCAGTCTGGCTTCCCTGCAGCGAGGAGCCTGGGCCCTCTCAGGAGATACGGCCTGGGTTAGGTCTTCCATTCGGGGTGGGCATCGGCTGGGCGGCCTGAAGAGTGTGACCCTCCTGGGCGGCCGAGGGCCACACTGCCATCTGGGCTTCCCCTTCCCGGGCTAAACCAATATTTGCCTTCAGCTGTGGCTGCCAGGGGCTGAGAGGCAAATATTAGTTTAAGGAAGCCGAGCGAAGCTCTGGGGATGGGGGAAAGGGCTGAGGATGCTGATGGCGATTTCTTCCTCTTCGATAGTTTTCGTTTCTTCTTGATTAAAACAAAATTTTATTGTTCCTCCTGCTTCAGGGACTCTTCCTGGCGCTTCTCTCTGCTCACCCTCAATTCTGCTGATCGTATCAGGGCTCAGCACCAAGCCCTCCCCTCCACCAGGAAGGTTTCCCTGACCTCCCCTGTTCCTACGGCCCTTCCTGCTCCTGGCCACCCGAGGCACGTGGAGGTCTCAGTGGTACCAGCAGTTCTGCACCACGTACTGTCCTGTTCTTTAAGACGGCATAAACCCTTTAGGTGTATTGTAAGGAAAGTTATTATTGTACCCATTTTGCAGATACAGAAACAGAGGCTCAGAGAGGTCTGATAACTTGCCCAAGGTCACACAGCTTGGGAGAACTGGGCCTTGGGCCCAGGAATGTGGGGTGTATTACTTCCTAGCTTTTCTAGATGTGACTCCACCTGGTCCCCCTGCTAAGTCTGGGTACCTCCCAGGCGTGGGGAGTTGGCCATCCTGCATCTTCCGGGGCGGAGCTCGTGAGAGCTCTGGGCGTCAGGGATCAGCGGCACATGTTGGGCACAGACAGGCCACCAGAGCCCCAGCAGAGTTGGCTGGGGAAGTGGGGGGGTGCCCAGCACCCCAATTCAGCGGTGAGTCTGTCTGCCTCACAGTTCCCCGAAGGCTCCTGAGGGCTTCATCTAGTTCTTTTGTTCACAGTGCACTCTGGTGTTTTGTTTTTTGTTTTTAAACCAGAATGAATATATGAAAAGTGGAATCGTATATGATTGGCAATATTAGACTGTTTCTAATATCCAGAAATAGCAGTTTCTGATTTTCCACCTACAATCCCTTTGGCCCAAGATACAGTTTTGAGGAGCTTGGAGAGACCTGGGGGGCCCAGGGCGGGGCGTGTGTGGCAGAGGAACTGGGGTCTTGCAGTACCGGGGACAAAGCCCTCGTTTCCGAAGCAGGAGAGCTGATGGAACCAAGACGTGATACGCCGCTCACTAGCCGTGAGCAAGCCTTCCAGGCTCTCTGTGCGCCAGCCACCCCGTCGGTGATCTGGGCGTAATCAGACATGTGCCATTTACCTCTCAGAGAGTCTGTGAGGCTCACCGATGTGTAAGAGCGTTTACGCAAATGGCAAGGGCTGTCGTTTGAAGGTTAGAAAGGAATACTTAACTTAAAAATCCCCCCAGACAGACAACTCAAAAACCAGTCCTCTCCTTAGAAGAGGAAGCCTTAAAACCAAGTCCCTGTATGTGGGTGAAATTCAAACCATGCTCTCTAGATTGTTTCTTGGAACAAGACCTATGGTTCTCTAGCTGAGTTCCTTGGGACACCGGGGTTCCAGAGGCATCTTTGAGGCGGCTGAGTTGGCAGGGCTCTGTGACCTCCTCTTAGACTTAAACCAGAGCTTTTGGTTCTGTTGGACAAAAGGATTTCACTGCTTAAAAAAAATTTTTTTTTTCGAGAACCACTAGACCAAATGGGTCTGAGAATCTGTGTGTCTAAGATCCTCTGTCTTGAAGATTCCATAAATCTTAGAGTCTGTGACTCCAAGTGTTTCTAGGACATTCTACCCTTCCTTCCAGGAGCCTTACAAAGTATTTGTTTCTCCTAGCTTTCCTGTGGCTGGGTGTATATGGAGAGGGTGGAGGCGGGTGTGGGTTTCAGGGCGCTGCCCAGAGGGGTGGAGGAACCCCTTACCCGTCCAAGCCATGTCCCCGCCCTTGGGGCTCCTTTCCCTCCCCCATGCCGGGTGCTGACCAGCAGGAGGATGTTTATGGGGGACAGTAAACGGGCCAACAGCACCTTTCAAACAGGGGCCTGCAGATGCCCGCCTGCCAGCTGGCCTGCTGCTTTGGGCCGAGCCCTGGTTAAAGATTAGCCATTGTTCCAGATATGAGAATCTAAACAAACAAGACTCTGGGGCTGATGGCAGGCGCTGCCTCGAAGGAGCCCCTTGCCTGCCCCTGAGGCTCCGGCACCAGTCTCCTGGCCCTATCTTGGTTGCCCTACGCTGGCTGACAGCATGTGGGCCCAGTGGGTCCCTGGCCAGAGATGGTCCTGGTGCCCTCAGTCTAGCCCCTCCTCTCCTCTTCTCTCTCCCTTTCTCCCCTCCGGCTTCAGATTGTTCTCCAGGCATTTCCTAGCTCCATTTTCTCACTGAGCACCTCTCACTTCTGTCTGTCAGTCCGAACTCTCTTGTCCTTCAGGGTCAGGTCAAACCTTGTTTCTTCCAAGAGACTGTCTCTGACTCACTGTGAAATGGGAAAGGCACCTCAGCCTCAGCCTCGGTTGGAGAGCATCATCCTAAAAGTGGTATTTATCCTAAGGAAGAGAAGGCTCAGGGGGGCGCCAAGGAGCGGATGGGGGACACTTCTGGACCCGTGCAAGGACAGCTTTCCTAACAGCTGTAATTGTTCAGAGAGGGGCAACAGATAGCCTTGGCCTGTGGTGAGCTTCTTGTCCCCGGGGGCATTCTAGGCAAGGCTGGGTGAGAACTTGGCAGAGAGAAATGGATTTCCTCTGGAGACACTAAGAGTTTTGTAAGGAAATTATATTCAAATATTTTCACGTCTCCAAGCTTTGATCCTCCCATAGCTGACTGGCTCCTTGGGGCCCAGTGCTGACTCCTCTTTACCCACTGCCTAGGCCTGGGCACACCGTGGGTCAGTGAGTGGGTGACCCGAGTGCCACCTCGAGGAGGGGAGCTTCGGCCCTGGTCTCGCTGCCCTTGTGGGGCCTGGTTATTTCTGCCCTGGCGCAAAGAATCGCCGCCTCTCCTCCCACCCCGCCACGCGCCAGGTTCTGCAGGAGCTGAAGACTGACAGATTCCTGCCTGAAAGATGAAAGACGGGACACTGAGAGGGGAGCCAGCCGAGCAGCGCTCCTGTGGCCTCGCGCCGCTCCCTGCTCCGGGCTCCGGCATAAACACCTCCAAGGTGGGCAGCCGTGTGTCCCCGGCCCGGGTGGTAGAACTTGTTGCTTCCGAATGGGCCAGTCCATGCTTGGGGTGACAGGTTGCCCTCTGCCTGGTCTCCAAGCAGGACCCTGGGCAGAGGCTGGCCCCAGGGCACTCTCCCGTGGTTTGGGGGCCTGGACCCTTCCCTGGCTTTCAGTCAGCTCTGACCTCCGCTGGCCCTTCTGCGGAGGGCGCCCTGCCCGGCTCCTCCGTCTCCAGTGTCATCTATTTCAGGCACAGCTGGGCACACTGAGGGGATGCTTATTTTGGAGATGGCCGGCAGCCTGCAGCTGCTCCCCACCCTGAGGGGCGGCCTGGCTGGGAGAGAAGACAGACTTGGGCTGGGCACTGGCCCCGGGGATTCCATTTTTAGCTGTTTCCCAGCATCTCCTGTACCTTTTCGCCAGACTCCTCCAAGATTTCAGCGAGGCCAAAGGGGTCATTTTCCTGCTCCTCCTCCTCGCTCCTTACCGCCTGCCATTTCTCTTGCCTTTGCTTCTTTCCTCTCTAATCTCCGCTTTGTAGCTTCTCCTTCCGGGTCCTCAGTCAGGGCTGCCATTCATGACCCCCGTGAAGTCCTACAGGCAGGTGCCGAGGAGCCTGACTTTGGTTGACAGACAACCTGAGTAAGCACTGGAACCTGAAGTCGTCCTTGGTTCCAGGGCTGCCCACCCTGCCTCTGACCCCCACGTTGTCATCGCAGTTGTGATGACCTCCTTTCTCTAGCTGGGTGACCTGCGGCTGGGGGGCAAGGTGACTCGGGTGCTGGCTTGGGCATTTCAACCCAGGCCTGTGTCACCCCAGAGCCCACGCACTCTCTTCGGAGCCCTGAGGTGGGTAAACAATAGCAGTGGCTCATACTCACCTCGTGACTATAAAGGGCCAGGTTGAAGAAGAGAGGCGCAGAGAGGTTAAGCTATTTATCTAAGGTGCTATGGCCAGGAAATGGTGCAGCCAGGATTTGAAGGTCGGCTGATGACTTCGAAATCCTTACACGTAACTATACGTCCGTCCTGCCTACCTAAAACCCCAAATACCCTTAGGTTACATTGTGAGATGTCTAGTGTAAATATCAGGGGAGGCGGTGGCCCCACTGTGCCTTGAGCGCGTCAGGGAACATCGGGAGCACTGAGTGTGGTTCTGCTCATTGTCTAAGCGGTGGGAAGGTGTGTGGTGGGTCCGAGTGCTCCCTGAGGGGAGTTGTTTTCTCCACGGGGCTGCCCCAGAGGTACTCCTGGCACAGAAGGACATTGAAGCTGAGAAGTTAAGTAATTCTATCCAAGATATCCTTGGATACAGGGAGCTAGATTTCAGTCTAACAGAAGGAACGGCTTTCTTAGAGGAGCTCAGCAGTGGCTAGGATTGCCTGAGAAGCCCAGTAGCGGCCATATTCAAGTACAGAAGGACCCCTGAAGGGGCAGAGCATGGGGAGCACACACCCAACCCCATTCAGAAGTCTGTGCTGACGGCCTGCCCAGCTCCGTGGGCCCTGGACCGAGTGTCCTGAGTGTGTGTGGGGTGGGGTGGGGAGAGGAGCATGGGGGTGCATACGTGTGCGAGCCTGTGATGGTCTCCTTCCTGTAGGCTTTGGCTGGGCATCTCTGAGCCTTTAGTTTCCTAGTCACCCTGCTGTCCCTGTCCCTTCCTCTCCAACTCCAGCCCTGGAGTCGTCTAGGGCCAGTGCCTGCAATGCCTGAGGTATGGGGAGAAGGGGCTGTTCTCCGGGGCCCCCAGTCAGCCCACAGTCTGTCCCAGGTCCCCCGACTGTCTCTCAGGCCTCCCCTTCCTGTTTGGGCCTCCTTGCCTCTGCCTCTCTGCAGCCCCCAGCCTCTCTCTGCACCATCACTGTCACAGAGTCAATTCCCTGGAATAATCACATTTTCCGGTTGGCTCCCTCCTTCTTGCCAAGCACGATGCTGGGAAATCCCAACCAGCCAGGCCCCAAGAGGCTTCTCCAGGCAGGCGGGGGCGGGGAGTGGGGGTTGGGGGAAGGGCCCAGCACCCTCTCCTTGCTGGGGCCCAAACAACTCTATTCCTGGAAGGGGCAGGAGGAGAACAAAAACAAGGAGGCTTCAGAGACCGTCTCTAGATTCAGCTGGAGCTGAATTCTGGCCTTAGCTGCCCATGCTAGTCTGGTCCTCCAAGCTTTGCTTCCACATCAAGCACCCCCGCCATCCTTATTCAGGTCCTGGAGAGAAAGCACAGATCCTCCCTTGGGGAGCCTCAGAGAAAAGGCTCCCAGGGAGGGATTGGCCTGTGATGTGGTTTACAGTGGCACTAGCCAAATTTGGGGACTATAACACCCACAGAGGGGGGTTCAATAAATAAGGAGGGCCTGAAATCGAAGAATGTAGTCTCGGGAGTTGGACAGACCTTGCTTCAGTCTCAGATCTGTCAGTTGGTGGCTGTCACATCACATCTCTGAGCTTTATCTCCATAATGGGAACACTTCCATGGAATGTTTTAAGGATGAAATGCAGGGGTAATTCATCATGCATGATGACTTTTATTAAAATGATAGGACTCCATAAAGTAGGACATAACATAGCCATTAAAAAAATATAGTGTTGGAAACATGGTTATTGGCATGAAAAGGTGTTCAGGACATATTGGAAAAGCTGGTTTTGAAAAGGAAATCTATATAGCAGGGTTTTTAGCCTGGAGTCCATGGCCATGGATGGCTTTATGGGATTCACAGAGGTCCTAAAATTATCCACAGAATTTTGGAAGAATATGTGTTTTTCTGAGGACATAGGTCAAATTATCACATTTTCAAAGGGATTTATCACCCATAAAAGGTTAAAAACTACTGGAGTTTATATAACATGATTCGATTTTTGTATTAGAAAAAGTAACTGAGGAATATATTAGGAAAAAAAGCTGGAAGGTCCTCACCCAAATATTAAGAGTATTTTCCCCCAGATGGTGGGTTGAGAGGTGATTATTATTATTTTTTTTGCTGAAGTGTCTTTTCTACAAAATAGTCTATCTCGCTTGTATGATGAAAAAGAGAAAGAGGTTGATTTTTGCTTAAGTCACTTTCAAAAGGAAATCCTGGATAAATTTACTTAAGTTCCCTCAGCCTCAATGTGCTTCTGTGGCAACGGAACTCAAGAGGTAATTGTCAGAACCATAAGAGACTCCTAAACTCACAAAGCAAACTAAGGGTTGCTGGGAGGTAGGGGGGGTAGGGATATGGACATTGGGGAGGGTATGTGCTATGGCAAATGCTGTGAAATGTGTAAGCCTGATGATTCACAGACTTGTACCCTGGGGTAAATAATACATTATATGTTAATAAAAAAATTAAAAAAAAAAAAAGAGGTAATTGTCAAGATAAGATGAGACAATTTATGCCAAGAGTTTTTCTGGGGAAAGGGGTTCCCTCTGACCTTTCAGAGGGGTAGGATGTCCGCAGTGCATTCAACAAATATTTACTGCTGTCAACTGCTGTTCTAGCTGCTGGGGATCAAAAGGGAGTTAACTAAAACAAACAAACAAACAAACAAACCTTTATAAGTGTGCCATGTAGAAGGTATGTTTTTTAATTTTGGTGCCCCTCCTTCCAACCCTGATCCTTTGCTTAAACAAATAGATGTCCTGCGTGACTTTGTTTCCCCCACCCTGCAGCTGAGCCTCCATCCCACGCCTCTTCCATGCTGTTCACAATGCCGTGGGTATTTCGCCGTGCAGACTGGAAAGGCTGGCGGGAGGAAGCGCGCCAGTGACGGGGCGTGGGGGCGGGCTGGCCCGGCGTGGCCCGGTGACGGTCGCCCTGTCTCTCCCCCTCCCTGGCCACAGACAGCGAGCTGGTGCTCCCGGACTGCCTGCGGCCGCGCTCCTTCACCGCCCTGCGGCGGCCGTCCCTGCGGCGCGACGCCGACGAGGCGCGCCTCTCCGTGAGCCTGTGCGACCTCAACATGCCGGGCGCCGAGGGCGACGAGGCCGCGCCGGCCGCCGGCTGCCCCATCCCGCAGAACTCGCTCAACTCGCAGCACAGCCGCGCGCTGCCGGCGCAGCTCGACGGCGACCTGCGCTTCCACGCGCTGCGCGCCGGGGCGCACGTGCGGATCCTGGACGAGCAGACCGTGGCGCGCCTGGAGCACGGGCGCGACGAGCGCGCGCTCGTCTTCACCAGCCGGCCCGTGCGCGTGGCCGAGACCATCTTCATCAAGGTCACGCGCTCGGGCGGCGCGCGGCCCGGAGCGCTCTCCTTTGGCGTCACCACGTGCGACCCAGGCTCGCTGCGGCCCGCGGACCTGCCTTTCAGCCCCGAGGCCCTGGTGGACCGCAAGGAGTTCTGGGCCGTGTGCCGCGTGCCCGGGCCCCTGCACAGCGGCGACATCCTGGGCCTGGTGGTCAACGCCGACGGCGAGCTGCACCTCAGCCACAATGGCGCCGCGGCGGGCATGCAGCTGTGCGTGGACGCCACGCAGCCGCTCTGGATGCTTTTCGGCCTGCACGGAGCGGTCACGCAGATCCGCATCCTCGGTGAGTGCCTCCCCCGAGGGCCCCTCCGACAGCCCCAGCGACCGTGCCCTTTCCTGGAGGACAGGGCCCATCTGGGGGGAAATCGCAGAAGGAGAAGGGGGCGAGTCCGCCGCTGCCCGGCGCGGTCTTGCCACCGAGTCACAGGCACCGAAATGAGTTCTGGGCCGGACTCCATGGCTGGGCCTTGTCCTTCAGTCTCACCAGCCACATCCCGGGGGCGGGCAGAAAAGTGTGGATCCCTGAGTGTCACTCCCAGAATCTGATTAAGCCCTGTCCCTACATATGCATAAACAGTTCCGTGGCCACTCATTTTCTCACAAAAATGAGAGAAAAGGTTTCCACCAGCAGTTAACTTTCTGAGGCTCAGTTTCCATTTCTCCAAAATGGGAATTAAAGCCTCTGACTCATACGGGTGGCTGCGTGTCTAGATAAGAAAGCCTGGTATGTCCGAAGCCAGGTGTTTGTGCCCCCTGGTGCCTGGGTTGGGAGCCTATAGGGAATCTCTGAGCAGAGGGCCTTGGAGGAAATGGGTTGCAGAGGTCTAGGCCTTAATTTCCTGGGTTTGAAAAGACAGAGTTTGAATGGACTGGTGGATGTGGACTTGTGAAAGTTATGTTTCTCAGAGTGTTCTTTGAGGAAAAAGTGGGGGATTCTTTACTGCCGAACTTCTCAGAGTCTTTAATATGCTACGTGAATCTTTAATGAGGGGGGCGGTGGTGGTTATGGTGTACAGCTTTTTCTCTTTTGTTTTTTAAGACTTTACTTATTTGACAGAGCGAGAGAGGGACTACAAGCAGGGGGAGTGGAAGAGGGAGAAGCGGGCTCCCCACAAGCAGGGAGTCTGATGTGGGGCTCTATCCCAGGACCCCGGTATCATGACCTAAGCCAAAGGCAGATGCCCAGCAGCTGGGCTACCCAGGCGCCCCAATGTACAGTTTTTTCTAAACTAATTTAACCAGAAATCTTTTTTTTCACAAAGTATATCCAGAGACCTCTGTTTTCCCAGAATGCACAAGTATTGATACTTTACAAGAGCTGGCCTCCTAAGCAGCTGCGGTAGATTGCGCTAGTTCCATTAGATTCATCAGGAGGACCTGGTACAGATTTTTGAATCCCACCTGCAGAGATTTTGATTCTTTAGATGTTGGATAAGTCCTGGGCATTTGAATGTGGTTTTTTTTAAGATTGTATTTTTAGAGGGAGTGGGGGGGGGAGAGAGAGAGAATCCCAAGCAGGCTCCTGATGCAGGACTTGATCTCACGACCCTGAGATGATGACCTGAGCCGAAATCAAGCGTCGGATGCTTAACTGACTGAGCTACGCAGGCACCCCTCTGAATTCTTTATTTAAACAGGTTTGCTTAGGCAACTTTGGAGACCTCTGGGCTTCATACCCCATCCTAGACCTCACCCCAGGAGGCTTTGTAGACAGGGTAATGCGGGTATGTAAGTGAATGTGTGTTATGCTCTAAGATTGGCATGTCTGTGTATAGGCGCACATGAGTAAATTTTAGCGTGCATATTTGTGTGTATAATGCTGTTGGTGATTGTGTATTGGAGTTTGTGAATTCAGATAAAATAAGTGGGGACTTCCTGTTCTAGAAAGAGACCAAATGAAGACAGAGTGAAAAAAAAAAAAAACCTGAAAAGGAGTTAAATGAGGCAAGATGCTAAGAAGTTATGATTGAGGGATAAATCAGGAAGGAATGAAAAGAAATCAGGAAGGAAAGAAGTTGGGGTGAAAATCCAGGATGGGATAAAAAGCAATCAGACTGGGGTGCAGAAAAAAATCAGAATGAGGTAAACAAAACAACGGAACTACTTGGCTACACTCCCTGGGAGACACTGCTCCTCAGATGAAGAGAATTGTATAAGGGGAGGGTAATAATAGATAAGTAGTTTTCCATTGAGATTTCTGTTCCTCAAAGAGGCTTACTAGACACAGAAGAAGCTTAAAAAAAAAATCAGGACTTAAATGTCCTGAGAGGTAAGTGGGTCAAGATGGGTGTATCTGTAATCATCCAGATACATGCCGAACAATATATGCCAAACAGAGTGCACCTGGGTTGTAGGAGAACTGTGCATCTCAGTCAGCAAATTGGTGTTTCGGGATCCTGATGGACTGCAAAGGAAAAACAAACCAGTGACAGTGTGTGAAGGGTAATTATTTACAGAGGAGTGCTGTGCTTCGTGAAAGGCCTAAATGAACTAAGAATAAAAGGATATTTCCTTTACTCCGACAAAACGATCAGTAGTTTCATACTTAATGACAAAACATGAGAAACATTATCATTAAAGTCAGGAATATTTTAGGGGGATGCCTTACAGTATTATTCTGAAAATGCTAGTGCAGTAAGGCAAGAAAACTAAGTAGGTGTGAATTTCTGAAAGAAGATGCTAATTAACTTGAAAACCATTAACACCAGAGAAAGGCCACTGTGACTATTTAATGCATATTCTTGGAAACTGACTATTGACTTAGAACACCTGATGATAAAAGGATCTCATTGAGCATTTATGTGATGGGCTGAATGTTAGAGCCTGTGGGAGAGTCACAGGTGAATACGATTTTCCTTCTTTCAGGAAGCTCATAGTTCACCTGGGAAAACAGCTGCATATCTGGGCAAAGAACAAATAATACCCCAGTTTTGTGGTTGTTTAGTCCCACGTATGTGGTGTGTGTGTGCCTGGTCAGTGCTGAATAATGCGGTTTGTGGGGGTGGTCAAAGCTGCCCAGAGGAGGGGGTTTGAGGACTGCCCCAAGGGGCTCCCTGGACAGTTAGCTCTTTGGGGGGCAAGGGCTCTGTCGGTCTTGTTCTCAGTGTTATGTTTACACAGTGGATGGTACCTGGTAGGTACCTGGTACCTTGTTGAAGGGAGGAACAAGGGGGAGGTAGGAAGAAAAGAGGGAGGTGAGGAGTGGAAGAAGGAAAGAAGGGAGGGAGGGAAGGAAGGAGGGAGAGAATGTGGCACAGAATGAGCTTGGGAGATGCCGAAGGGCATTGGAAAGGTGCTGTTGCAGTTGAGACGGTGGGTGATATCTGGGGGCAGTGACAGAGAGAGCATAGGGCTTAGACCAGGAGGGTCAGGCTAGGGCTGGAAGGGCCGCACCGGCGGGAGGAGGGGGACTTCGTTCTCTGGCACGGGAAACCTTGAAGGTAAGGGTGTGTAGGAAGGGTGGAGGCGGGATTCCAGGCAGAGGGCTTGTTGGGAGACTGCTGATGCAGTAATAGCAGAGCGTGAAGTGGCCCTCCAGTTTGGAGGTGGAAACCGAGAGCTGGGGCAGGCAGGGCACTGGGCCGCCTTCTGGAATTCTTCGCTGAGCCTGCCCAGTGGCTGGGCTGTGTGGTCTGCTACGTCAGCACTTTCTCTCCTGGGACCCTCTAGGAGGGGCGGAGACTCGTGCTTTCTCCCAGTGGGCCTCTCAGTGGCTCGTGCGTCCCTCCCTCCCTCCCCCTCCGCAGGCTCCACCATCCTGGCAGAGCGGGGCATCCCATCACTGTCCTGCTCCCCTGCCTCTACACCAACCTCACCCAGCGCCCTGGGCAGCCGCCTCTCCGACCCCTTGCTCAGCACGTGCAGCTCCGGGCCGCCGGGGAGCTCTGCGGGCGGTAAGTAGGCTGACCACTGCAGGTCCATGGCGTCCGTGCAGACTCCCCACCCCGAGACCCCCTGGCCGAGGCGGGCATGCTGCCTCCGTGTCAGAGTTGGGCTCTGGATGAGCTGGAGATAGGCTCGGTGAACCCTTGTTGGGTGGTGATTTCTGGGGTGAATCCCACCTTCTCCCCCAGCTGGGCACCTCTCTCCAGAGCACTTTTTAGTACACAGGGAAGACCAAAGGATAGCTCAGCAGGGGCCTTCCTTAAAAGACTCTGGGCCCTCCCTTCCTCCACCCCTCTTCTCCTCTCACCACCTTGTGGGCACCCTGGCCCCTCATTGGGGGCCTCCCAGCACTCAGGAAGTGGGCTGTCAGGGGAAACAGACAGATGCCAGTCGATGGAGTGAGAGGCGAGACCAGGGGGCTCTCTTCCCATGAACCTGGGGCTGGACTGTACCATGTCCCCGCCGACTGGTGTCCCCTTGTCCCCAGGGACGGCCCCCAACTCCCCAGTGAGCCTGCCCGAGTCGCCAGTGACCCCAGGCACAGGACAGTGGAGCGATGAGTGCACCATTTGCTATGAGCACGCAGTGGACACAGTCATCTACACGTGTGGCCACATGTGCCTCTGCTATGCCTGTGGCCTGCGCCTCAAGAAGGCCCTGCACGCCTGCTGCCCCATCTGCCGCCGCCCCATCAAGGACATTATCAAGACCTACCGCAGCTCCTAGCCCCTTGTGGCGCCCCAGCCTGCACACCTGCCTCCGCAGGCTTTGGCCCCACTCCAGCCGAGGGGCAAGCCCACAGGGCCCCTTGTTTTCTTCCACATTTTGGAAACTCTTTTCCCTTCTTCATTAAACACGGGAAACTGAGGCCCTCGAAGGTTTGGGGAGAAAGGGAGTATAAGGCAGGGAGGTGAAGGGCAGAAACAAATTGCCCAGCAGAGGGGAGGAGAGGAGTCTGTGCTCTTCCTGTCTTTCCCTTCTCTGCACCCACTCTACCCTGCATGCCAAGGGGCTAAACGGAGGTCTCAGCCTTTCCTAATCTTTCCCCATCTGGGGCAGATTGCTAGGAAGTCCTCTAGTCCATGTGAGAATTAGAAAAGATGTCCCTTCCTCTGGGCAGATGTTTCCCTGAGCTAGGGCTTTCGGAGTATGGCCTGGATGTCAATCTCCATTTGTTCTCTTAGCTAGCTGTCCTTGAGCAGTGTACTACCTGCTCAACAGCAGCCCCAGGCAGGTAGCCCGAGCTGCTGCCTTACTTTCTGACCTGTACCCACCTTCTTCCTCTCTTCCATGCCCCTCAGGCCTGATGGCCAGGGTAAGGCTGGTGGCTACCTCTCACCCTGGGCAGGCTGCAGCCCCCATGCCATGTCCCTCTCCCACTCACCCAGGATGGGCGGATGGACAGGTGGCAGGTCCTGGGTCTCTGACCCCGTGCCCTTGCTGAGAGGCAAAAGGCCTCTACCTGGCCATAGCCTCTGTCCCAGTCATCTTGCCAGATGCTGTCGCCCAGGGACAGCCTCGGTGTGGGCTGGAGAGCAGTGTCCATCTTCTGGAAGGTTCTCTAAGAGCAGGTTTGCCTCTGCGCTCTGAGACCTGTCCTCCCGGATCTCAGTGCTGTCCTGGGCCTGGCTGCTACTCAGACTGTAGTATCCCCAGGTGAGGCCAGGACCTTGGAGTGGGATGGGGTGCCCTGGGGGTAAAACCAGCTTTTTTTCTTATTTTTATTTATTTATTTATTTGGTTTGTGGGTTGGTTTTTTGGAGGGTATGATTGAGTTGCCAATCCCCCGAGGCCCCTAGAGATGCTGCCCTGGTGTGCGGAGTGCCCGGTGAGAGAGGGCTGCAGGGGTAGCTCTCACTTAGAATCTTCCCCAGGCTCCAGCCCCAAGTCCATAGCCATCTCTTCTTACCATGAATTAGAACTCCATAAAAACAGGCTGAATTGGGAGGCTTCCTGTCTAATTGTGTCTGTTTTACAGAGAGAGAAACCGAGCCTCCTTAGTGTCCCAAGGCTGGTGGGTCTCCCAGAGCCCCAAAGCGCCCTTCCTCTCGGGGCTGCTGCACGCTCATGAGTTGGTTCAGCTACAGCAGGAGACCCCGGAGCTCCCCCTTCCACGAGGAGGTGCGCAACTCTGGCAAGGCCAAAGGAGGGGAGCTGAGCTCGGGCCAGGGAATGGGGCTAGCAAGGCCTACTCACAGTGGGGGGGTGGGAGGCTGTTCTTATCAAGGCTTTTTCCCCTCAGGAAAGATGAGGGAAGGGGCCAGGTCCCGGCCCCTCTGGATTATTTCTGGTTCTGGGTTGGCGTGATCCCCCCTCCCCCCCCCCCCGGCCCCTGCTCTTAGGCTGTAGTTGTCCCAGCCTCGCCAGCCCTACCGATAGGCCGTGGGCTGGCGCCCGCTCCCAGACTCTTGGCCTAGTTTCCCCCCAGCCTCCCAACCCTCTGCCCTCTGATGGCTTTTCACGCCCATCAGAGACTGCTGCTCCTGTGGCCGGCAGAGTGTGGGATTCTAGACCGGACACTGGGCAGCTGTGTGGCCCTGGCCAGGTCAGTGCCCTTCTCAGCCTCAGCGGGCACCTCTGTAAAATGATTGGGGAGGAGAGCAGACTTTCTGTGTGGCTCTTGGGACTTCTTTGGTGAGGGGCTGCTGTAGGGTGTTGGGTGGGGCAGCACTGGAGGGTCAGAACACCAGGCTGGGCCTTTGTCTGCACCTGCCTTGCAGTGGGCCTCCAGGAAGTCATGGTTCCACTGTGGGTCTCCACTCCCTAGTCCCTGACCCTGGAGGCCCCTTCCGTGGGAGTCTCGGGTGGGGTGGGCTGGGTGGTGGCCCCATCCTGTCAGGAGTCTCCTCTCGGAGGCAAGGGAAGGTCTTAAGTGCAGGGGCTGCGTGGCCTGTGGTTTGGGGAGAGGAAGCCATCTATGTCGCTGTCTCTGTTAGTGCTGGGATAGTTGCTGCCTCCCTCGTGAACGTGGGTCGCTGTGATTGTGAATAAAGGTGATTTGTACCAGCCTGAGGCCTGTGCTGTGCAGAGGGCTGGGGAGGGAGGAGAAGGGTTGGGTGTCAATCAGGGGAGACTCCCTGGAGTCGGGGGCAGGAGCATGACCCGGGGCTTGGATATCGGGGGCCAGAATGCCAGGTGAGCCTTGTAAGTTGAAAGAAGCCACTGCCCTTTGGTGCCCTCAGATCCCTAGATTTGTGAGGGGCAGGAACAGAGTCCCTGAGGCCTGCTCAGCTCTCTCTTAAGGCTGAGGTGGGCCCAAACCTGGCCTCATGCCCTTGCGGGGTGGCAGTGCCACCTAGGGGCTAATGGGAAGATGACAAAGCCGTCACACAGATCAGGAGGGGCCGATACTGACTGGGTGACCACAGCCTAGAAAAGGGAGGCCTCTGGCCCTGGACCTTTAGAGCAGCTTTCTCGATGAGCTGAATCTGTCTGGTTGGCTGTAGAAGCTGGGAGTGGTAGAGCGGGTCTAGGCACAACGTGGGAATCCTGCCCATCTGCTGGGGCTGAGACTCCACAGAACATGCTGCCTTCTTGCCCTCTCTCCTGGGACGATGCTCTGGTCCCTACAGCAGGATAGCCCAGCGTTGTTTACTGGCGTCCAGCAAAAGCCGTGGAGCATCCAGGCCTGCTGGATGTGGGTCTTTTGCCCCAAGATCTGGCCCCCCCCAGCCTTGGCCACTGCCCAGAAAGCTGCCTGTAGAGGGGGAAGGGGGGAAGTGGGCGAAGGGAAGGGAAACTTGACCATGGCTCTCACCAACAAAAGTGGCAACTTACCTGCCCCCACTTGCCCCTCCAGTGTCCTCAGAGGGGCCCCGGATCGTGCCGTGCACGCTGCGTTCTGGATAAGGTGTCTTTTGCCATGCAGCCGGATGGCTTTTCTGATGGCAGGGAGAATTAAGAGGTGATTCTATTCAGTTAAAAAGGCCAAAAACTTTATTTAGTTTTCAGGGAAATACAAGATGTAAACATAAACAAAATATAAAACAAAACAACCCAAATCTTACAGTCTAGAAGCATGCCAAGACAGAATATTTTCTGCAGACCAAAGAGTCCCGTTGACATGATAAAGGACACCTGGAAAGTGGCAGGCCAAGAGGTTGGGTCCCTTCCCCAAGGACACTGCATTTTTTTGATGAGAATAATTTAAAAAAAAACCCACCATTAAAAATATTAGAAACATGGAGATAGTTTAGCACCACCATTGATCCTGGAAATTTTTTTAGCACTCAAATCAACTGCGCTGAATTCACTGCCCTTACCTTCAGTTTCTCTGCTAAGGGCAGAAGAGGGCACAGCCTCCTCCGGACCCCACAGAGCCCGCCAGGAGCTGGGAGGGGCTGAGTGGGCCCTGTGAAGGATCCCCCAAAGCTCTGGGGCCCCGGAGACATCCAGCGGTTCACAGGCAACCACGCGCTCCCCAAACCACACTTCAGGGACCTGCCACGCACATCTTCACTCAGAAGTCACCTTCCTGCAGACCTCTCAGGAACGGTCAGTGGAACTGTTTTCCCAGCCTGTGTCCCAGGTTTCAAGAAAACCTGTGGCAGATCCAAGAATGGGGGTTCTGTTTACCCTTCTCTCTCCGAAGTAGGTGCTTGTGGAAAGGTGGCCTGGTGACAGGCCATGGAAAATGTGAGGGCCTGTCGGTGCAGGAGTGTGCATGGCCCCCCATCTGAGTCACACCTGCGCGGCCGGCTCAGCTGACTGAGTCGCTGCAGGTATCCGGAGAGATACTCCAGGACGACTGGTGTCAACAGAAGAACAGCTGAGGCGGCCTCCCTCCCAGACATGCTTGGTGGCGTCTGGATCCTGACATTCCAGTCTGGGGGGGTGGTCGTTACTGGACGACCCATTACGGTCACTGGTCTCTAACCAGTTCGAGCAATTTGAGAGGCTAGCTCTGGGTTGGACAAAACCTGCTGGTAACCTGGGAGACGGAGGAATGTTCTGGAGCCAGAGCCTCCAGACTCAAAGATTGGTTTGTTGCTAGCAACTTCCCATTTCCACTAAGTAAATCAGTGGCTATTCGTTAACAGCATGCTGGGAACCCAGGTTGTAGCCCAGCAAGTAGCTGTCTCGTCAGGTCATCTGCTTCTGTGGCCAAATCTTAGGGCTTTTCCTACCTGCTCTGACTGGACCCTTGGGGGTTGAATCGGTAAATTCCCTCTGTACCTGTTCTCTTCCTCCGGAAACACTCAGAATTGACTACTTCCTTCTTTTGAATAAAGACTAAACTCCTGACTCCAAACCCTCTCTCAGCCTTCTCACGCTTTTCCCTTTCTGCCTAGAAGACATCCTCTTCTGGAAGCCGCCTTCCCAGGGAAGGGACGGTAAGCCCCAGCCACGCCAAACGTGCACACACTCCTCGCGCCAACGTGCCTCTCGCGTGCCTCCAACGTGCTCGAGCCATCCTTCTGCCTTAAAACAGTTCTCTCACGCGCTGTCCCCCCTCCTCTCACCTCCTGAGGTCCAGCCCTTAGCCAGGGTGGAACTGGGAACAAAGGAGGGACCTTCACCTCAGAAACCCATTCTCTAAGGCCACTAAGTTCTAGGACTGGGATGGGAGAGGGGGCTGATTGTCAAGGTCAAGTGCAAACCCAAGATTAAAAAGATAGGATTGGGGGAAGGAGATCACATGATAACCCCAACCTTACAGGCAGGTTGGGACCAAGGCCTTAGAAGGTAGAGCCCTCTGCTCGGTCTGTGAGCACCAGGGAGTCCAGCTTCTGGCTGCGGATCTAGGTGCCCAGGACAAAACAAGAGGGAAGTGGAAATCACTGAGGCTACTTTTCCTGAAACAAGGCTGTAGGTCAGTAACCCCATCCTGTCAGTCTCTGGTCACAGAACTTGAGAACCACTGAGGCTGCCTCAAATAGGGACCATGATTTAGGCCAAAAGCTCAGGTCAAGGGAAAGTGCCCCCCACCCTCACTTCCGTGACACGCTCAGCCGGGCGTGTGGTGTGATGTACTGACCTCACCGTGAGCACGTTCTTGCCCCCAGCGGCCTGACCACCCTCAGAAACAGGAACCGAGGCCTGGCAGCCCTGACTCTCCGGGGCCTCCCGGAGACACGCACAGTGGCCGCGGGCACGCTCAGCCTGCCGGGTAGCACGTCTGGAGGTGGCGGCCCGGTTCAGCCGTCTCAGCGCTTCCACACCCGGCGACTTCTCTCTTCCACAGCTTCGCTTTGGAGCCCGGGGTGATGGCCTAGGCTGCTTCTGCTAGATCTGTTAATGCCAGTGTGAAGTTTCCAACAAAATAATAAAATAATTACCAAAAAAAAAAAAAAAAAAGACACATTGCACTCTCCAGCCAGAATTATGTGTGAATAATAACACACTTGCTGCCAGAAACTGCGAGTCCCATGGGGCCTGCCCAATGCCAAGGACTTGTAAAATGGAGACAGCTTGCCCAGTATTTGTTCTCTAACCCCGTGTTATTTAGTTCAAGTGGGAAATTACCAACACCCACATCCACCCACACACACACACTCACTCTCTCTCTCCCTCCCTCCCTCTCTCTCAACACACAGCCCTCAAAAAAATGAGGGAATCTTAATTCTTTAGCAATGTAGATGATTCTCTTTCCAGAGAGCTCTGCATCGAGATTCTCAAAGGTGGGACATACAGATGTATATGCCCCAAGGAGAGACAGCCACACACGGGGGCGTGGTCTCCCTCTGGGCACGCAGATCCACGTTTGTACGGAAAGTCAGCAGACGGAGGGGTTGGAGCAGCAAGCATACAGTACTGGAGATGGAGGGGACAAGCCAGGGAGGACGTCCCTGGAGCCCTGAAGGGCAGAGCTCCAAGGGCTTGGACCCAGAGACTTCCTATCCTGCTTTCTCGACCTGCGCCAAGTGAGGAGAGGCCGGCTTGGTACCTCTTGGGGGAAGTGGTCTCCAAAGACCTAAGTAGGCCCCTGAGACGTTTCCCCAAGGCCCTCTCGGAACTGTCGGGGTGTTGAGCAGGAGGCAGGGCCCCCTCCGCAGGCTGAAGTCATTGAGATGAACGGGTGGCCCAAGCTCAGCACCAGGCCTAGCTGCAGGCTTGTGGGAATTGGCGTCTCACTGGGGTCTGTAGGGCTCAAGGCACCCACATCCCCGAAAAAGGATTTGGTTACATCTAGGGTTCCTGCCCATAAACCGAACTGAGGTTACATAGTTTTAAAAAGACTCAAACATACATCAAAAGGATCATGGCCCACACATCAGAAGATTGGGGTGAGACAGGGCTGCTGGGAGGGATTTTTAAGACAGGTCTTTCTGGGCAGCTGGCTGAAAAGCAATGGAAATGAAAACAAGGAACTGTTCATGGATATCCTTGCTCTGCTCCAAGGGCCAGGAGCCCCGAGCCACACCCCTGAATCCCTCCTAGGTGGAGAACACCCAACAGAAAAAGGGGCTGCCCTCTGCCAACTTGCGGGGAGAGGAGGGGTAAGAGATCAACACCCAGAAGGTCGCCTGTCTGCCCCACAGCTGCCCCTCCTTCCAGCAGCCCTGCCTCCTCCTACGGACACACCGGGCCACTGAGTCTCCCACCGCTGTCCCAATAAGCCCTGGCAGCCCTCGGTAATATTGCACTTTTCCTGCCTCTCAGATTGTTTTCATTTTTGGTTGAGAATGCAAAGTATTCAGAGGGGTAGGGGAAATGAGTAACCTTAAAGAAATAATATATTAGTTAAATACAAAAAGAAAAAAAAGGAAAGTAGGGGCTACTTTATCTGTTTCTTTTTTCTTAAAACAAACTACCAAACCAAGGTCTAAACTTAAATAGTTCTACGCCTACTCTGCAAATACTAGTAATATGAAAATAACACTCGACCGAAATTCCCTTGTCTTTCTTCCTTAGGTGATAAAAGTAGTAACATGCCTTGCTGAGGAAAGCGATGAATATAAATACCAGTAAAATATGCTGTTCTAACATCTGAAAGTGATTAAAACGATTCTATATAATGCCTTCGTCAAGATGGAGAATCGAGAGTAAGAAAGAGAAACCTTTGGGGCCAGGCCAGGGGTAGAGGGCCGAGGCTGGTAAGGCGGGGCCCGGCCACAGCCAGGGGCAGATGGCATGCTCGCCTTCCAGGGCTGTCCCTTTCAGCTCCCTCCTGCCGCCCCTGGGTTCCCCTGGCCCAGTAGGAACAGCTGTGGGAGGGCCAGGGACCCCGGCCAGGCCCGCTGTTTCAAAGTGGGAGAGAGATGAAGATATTTTTTTCCCCTTATAATGAAAGAAAAAGGTCTTTAAACTGAAAGAAAAAGCACCAAACGCTGCATCTTCGGGCATTATATAAAGCTCAATAATGACCTCAGAAGGGCTCATTATGATTAAAGTTGCAGTATACAGCAATACAATGCCATTTCACATTTTCAATCGCAACTAATGGGAAACTGGGTTTGGACACTGCTGAGATTTCATTTTTCTTTTTCCTTTTTTAGTCCGATCTGGTTTTCCTCCAGATGGGTCAGAGCCGCAGGCCCCTCCCTCCTCCACCTGCCGCCGGTGGTACCCTCCAACATCACAAAGCAGCTCAGTAGCTCTAGGGAAAGGCCCTCTTGCCCAGGGTGGGGCTAGGAGTCCAGGGACACAAGGCCTGGCGCGCCCTGGCCATGTCTGAGAGGGACTGGCATGCACCCTTCTTGCTTCAAGTATTCATATTCTCTTTGGGTTTGCAGGATTTGTGCTGTGTTGTGAGTCAGGGGGTGACGGTGAGGGGATGAGGTGCGAAGATGGGGCATGGCAATCCCTTTTCACTGCCTGAAATCTACACGCTGTCACCAGGTGGCAGCATCCCCCACCTTCCTAGATGCCTGAGCAACTCCCGGCCATCCTTAGGGGGCTGGATGTCACAATGTAAACATGATGACCACACAACAGACTACAACGGGACTGGGAAGGAGTGCAGGGATCGATGCAGCGGGGTGCTCTGCCATTAACTAGCTCCGTGATTTCGGGAAAGGAAGTTCCTGTCCTTGGGCTGCAGTAGCAGGAGGGGATGGGATAGAGTGACTGTCTGGGTCACTTTTAATGACCAGCGCTTTTAATGACCATGGAACCAAGGAGAGGGGAGCGCAGAGAATGTGGGCCTCGTGGGTGCTGGACAGCCCCGTGGGCAGCGCAGGCAGTGAGGAAGGGCAGGGAAAGGCAGGCTCCGGGCAACACTGTGGTCCAGTCCCGACTGAGATGCTCTGTGCTTGGCAGATGCGCCCCGCTCCCCCCGCTGGCCCGGCGGGCACGTTACTGACCGGACTGGCTCAGTGCAGACGGCAGAGGCGCGAGGCCGCTGGGGCCCTCCCCCTGGAAGACAGCTACGCGGAAGGTCCCATCACCCAATAGTCACTCTACTTTTAAATTTTATTTTAAATAATCATAAATTACTTCTTTTTCTTTTAATAAATATGTGCTGCTTAAAAATGAGAAAAGTATATACTGCATCTTTAAGGAATGCACTTTGCTCTCCGGGTTTCTTCCCGTTCCACCTCAGTAAAGTGCATTAATTAACAAATAATGAACCACTTCTTTATCATTATTGTTCCAATACGTCCAAATAATATTAATAGGGAGACACTAAACCACTACCATTAGTACTGCAACCTAGCAAATTAACTCAATATCCTGCTCTATTTAATACTGTCCAGCAGAAGAAAAGAACTAATTTCAATTTTAAACAAACACAAAACAAAAGGAAACCAAATCTCACCACGACCCTTCACCAAAGAACAGGCACGGTTTGCTGTAGCTGCCAGGCCATCAGTATATGGCGAGGGAGGAGGGTTGGGGGCCGGTACTGACGGCACGGAACACGGGGTTCCGTGATCTTCAGGCAACCTACGCTGCCTGGGTGGGGAGCAGGGGGAGAGGGAGGGCCTTTCCTCCTCAGAAAACCAACCCTTCGTCCGGGCCTCTGGCAGCTGAGCTGGTGGCCGCGAAGCCCGATCGGTCCACAATCAAAGGCACGTGTGGAATTCCACTCCCAGCAAAGGGGGAGTCCTTGGGGAAGCCGAGGCTTCCAGAGGGTCCCCTCTGAAATGTCAACGACTGAAAGACACAACCCAGAGTTGACAGGGACTTTATTCTCTCCTCTCTTCACAGGGGCACCGCCCCTTGGGGAGACCGAGTTGGCTCCCGGCCTGGGGGTCCTCCATCTTTTCAGGTACCCGTGGCATCATATGTAGGTGGGGGGTGGCCGGAGACGACTGCCCAGACGGGGTTCCCTCAGCCCTTGGTGGGGGCGCTGGGTGCTGCTCCACAGTTCACACGTAAGGGTTTTGGTCCTGCCCAGGCGGGAGAATGGACACAGAAGGATGCTCGCCCAGCAGCTTAAGAGCTGCCTTCTCTCCTGCACGCGCCCCTCCCTGCTCCTGGGGGGGGGGTTCTGCCCCCACTGGGGCGCGTCTGCTCTGCCTCCTCTGGGACCTGGGCCTTCCGCCCCCACGCCCTCCAGCAAGCACCATGCTCAGGTACGGTCCGCAACGGCGGAAACCAAATGAAAGGACTTTGGCTTGTGGAGGGAGAGAAAGTGAAACGCAAAGAAAACCAACAACCCCCCGGCAAGGGCACGACAGAAAAGCCACATCTGCTCCTCGTCCTGTCCCCCATGAGGCTGACCGCCCTTGGGCCCCCGAACAACCCCTAAAATAAGACCAAAACCCAAGGGCTGACATAGAAGCCCCAAATCAATAAACCTCTCCCAAAACATGCAAAAGAACTCCCCACCCAGAAACACCCAAAATAAAGTCTGTGCAGATGGTGCAGAGACCGACAGCTTCGCCCACCCTCTCTGTAAACTCTGGGGCTGCCGGTCCAACACGGATGGGGTGCCCCAGGCAGGGCGGACCCCCTTCTCAAGGCCAGGGACAGTGACGGGTAAGCAAGGTAGTCCTTGCTGGCACCTGCGGAACCGCTTTCCCTTCAACCAACAGACACTGACGGATGGCCCGGCCCAGGGACAGGCTGAGCTCCCAGGAGACGCCTCCAAGTGCCAGTGCCACCCGCGGTGAGTGGCGACAGTCCCGGGGAAACCAGCACAATTCACTAATACAGGTTTAGGACGATCCAAGGACGATCTCCGGTGGCGAGGTGCTAGCCACAGAAACCAGGCGGGGCGGGGGCAGGCACGGGAGGCTCCCTCCAGATCCGCAGCCAAGGCACAATCGGAGTTTCCCACCTGGCCTGTCCCAAATGCCACCAGGTCTGTTGGCCAAGTCACCAAGGCGCCCACACGGGGCTCAGCTTTCTCGCCTCTGGTCCCAGGCCTGGTGCTCCCCTGCCTGTTGGCTTCCCTGCTCCATGTGCGGCCCCGCCAGACCTTGCCTGCCAGCCGGGGGACAGCCTGGAGGGGAGCATGGTGAGCTCACGCATTCTGTAGGGTTTAACGTCCTCCCCCCACCCCCTCCCACTTTCCCTTTCCCCTTTGTCTTCATCTCACTGCTCATCCACACTCAGGCTGGACAGGCCCCCGCACCCCCATTAGTTCTTTTTCTCCAGGTAGTTGGAGGGCACCCAGCCCTTGAAGGGCTTCGCCCCATCCAGGATCTGGCAGTACCACCAGCCGTTGGGGTTCCTCTCCAGGACCTCCATGGACACGCCCTCCTGGAAGCCCGCCGTCTCCTCATCCCCCTCATAGTCCGCGATGGAGACATACACGTCTTTGAGGTTGTTGTGGATGAACTGGGACTTCTCGATGGGCTTGGGGCGCACAGGGGACACGGGGATGCCGTTGCGCTGGCCGGGCAGCAGGGGCGTGTCCGAGCCCTGGCTGGCAGCCCGTTCGGCCAGGCGGCCCTTGGCCTCTGCGGCGGCCGAGCGTGCGGTGCTGAAGGAGGAATTCCGGCGGACGCCTCGGAGCCCATCGGTGGCCGTGAGCGACTCGTTCCTTCGCAGGGCACAGGACAGGTTGTTGTCCTTGGGGGGCGGGGACACGAACACCGACTGAGGCCTCACGGCCACCTGCCGCACGCCGTTCCTCATCTTCACGGCGCCGGCAGCCGAGGTCTTGCTGAAGCCCCCGGGGGGCTTGGAGGGGATGGGCGGTGTGGCCCTCTTGTTCCGGTTGACGGTGTTCAGCGCTTGGACCCGCTTCTCGATCTTCTCCAGGCTGTCGGACTTGCCCTCGTTCTGCTTGCTTCTGGGGCTTACCGTGTCTGGCTCTTTGCCAGCAGGGTCGGGCTGCTCATTCTCGCCGAGCACCAGATAGTGGGAGGGGGCCCAGCCCTCCAGCTCCCCAAACCTCACGTACCACCAGCCGCTCTCCAGCCTCTCGAGCACCTGGACCTCCACGCCTGCGGGGAAGCTGATCTCCGAGTCCTGGACCTTCTGGTAGGCACTACACGTCAGGTAGGAGGTGGCCTGCCCTTCTCGTCCCTTCTTGGGGGGACCCGGGGGTGTGGCGGCTGGGGGGGTAATGAGGTCAGCAGAGCCTCTTCGGGACCCCTCACTGGGACCTTCGAAGGCCGTCTGGGGAGGCAGCTCCGCGTCCTCGCTCTTCGAGCCCTTGAGCCCGCCCCGGAGCTGGCCCGTGGGTCTCAGCTGGCGCCGTAAAGTGCTGATGTCCATCTTCTCCTGACTCTGGGACTCTGCTCGGTTCAGGAATGGCTTGGGCCGCACTGATGGCTTGGCCCGGGCGCACGAGGCCAGCCCCGCCTTCAGGTCGGCATCCCGCTTTGGCCCGACTGGGGGGGTGCCACGGATGCCTGCGTCCGAGGCAGAACGGGGCTTCAGGTCACTGCTGTTCTTCGACGAGGAGGAGGAAGAGGAGGAGGAGGAGAAGGAGGCCGAGGAGTGGTTCTTCCCCAGTTCCGCCTGGGCGTTCTTCTCCGCCTTGAGCTTCAGGAGGGATGACGATTTGGGGGAGCCCGATCTGGGGGAGTTTTTCCTGGCCAGGGACAGAGGGGAGCCCCCTGGGGACTCGCTGTCCCGGGAGGAGCGCCTGGCTGACAGGGCGTCCTCCGCACATGGCCGGAAGCCCTCGTTCTCGTAGATGGTCTCCTCCTCTGGGGCCACGTCCTCTGAAGAGCCGCCCACCCGAAAGCGGGCCCGCTGCAGCGAGGAGGCAGGTGAGGGCCTGTGGGCCTGGCCGGGCCGCCTGCCTCCTGAGCCGCTGTCCTCTGTGGGCTCCTCGCTCAGCTCTGGCTCGGAGTCGAAGCCAAAGGCGGGGATGTCATACTCCGGCTCCTCGTACTTGAGCTTCAGCGGGGAGTCCTGGCTGTCCGCAGAGCCCACAGGGCCCTCCTCGGCCTCCTTGGGCTTGCTGGGGGGCGCAGGGGGCGGTACCTTGGGCCGGGTCAGCGTGCTCGTCCGGCGGCTCAGGTTGGGCTTCTTGCGCTTGTCGATGTAGGACGCGGGGGCCCAGCCCTCCTTCTCGCCGATCTGCACGTACCACCAGCCGCCCGAGTTCTTATCGATGACCTAGGGGAGAGCGGGGCAGACCGGTGAGCCGGGACGATCACCGGGCCCTACAGTGTGCCAGGCGAGGACGCGGGCTCTCCGGTGCACAGCTGAGCCACGTGAGCTGCTGAGTACGTGGCCCAGGCTGGAATTCAAACCCGGGTCCCTATCACTTCCTCCCTCTCCCCTGGTCCTCCAAGTCTCCATCAGCACCACGGTCGAGCCGGCCTTGCCCACAGACCCCTGCCTCTCCTCCTAGGCTATGCACTTAGAGGACCTACCGCTTCTGGTCCCTACAGAATCCAACTCACCAAGGCTCCATAGGAATAAAAAAATGCTCTTCCACTGCTCCTCATCCTACCCCCAGTATTGCTAGGACCTCCGCTGGTGACCGTGGAAAAGGGGTAATAAGAGAATGGGAAACTGCAGGTGAGCGGAACTGGGAGGTACGGCCTGAGCCCAGAGCCTCCCTGCATAGCTCCTCCCTGCCGTCCCCACTGCCTGTGGTCAATTCACTGCATGTGGGATCCCAGTGAAATCCCACTGGCTGGAAGGAGCTCTTTGAGTTAAATCATTTCCTGTAGGAAGGATGAGGGTCTGTCAGTCATTTCCAGGTTAGTATAAACTAGTTCAAGGAGTGTCTTTCCCAACTACAATTTGAGATCAGCTAAAGGCCAGGAGGGTCGTGCGGGTCGTGCTACTGTATTCGGCCTGGGGAACATGAAGGGAAGATAATTTTGGGTTGTGGGACACTCCTGGAGAGAGAAGTATTGGGGAGGTGGGGGAGCATGCAAAAACTGGCACGAGGGCAAGAGGGGCAGGGAAGGAAGAGAGAGGGACTGCTGAAGGCAAGCTCTGCTCGAGACCAGCCCTCCGCAGCCCCACCGGAGAGGGAAGACTTTTCTCTTTTCTTTGATTCTATAGTCCTTCCTTTGCCCTGCCCCTCCCATACTTAACATTTAAACTTGGGTAGATCTTAAGTATGATAGTTTGGTTAGATGGTGAGCTTTGGAGTTTTTCTGGAAACCTAGGCACCACTAACAGAATGATTTCTGCACGTTCCAAATCCAAGATGTGATTGAAAACAGTCACACCAGGGACATCATCCCCACAGGCGGAGGCCGCCCGAGGGCTCTTCCATCAGCTGTACGGGTGTTAATTGGATTTAACCCCATTACTATGCAGAGCCTCTCCAGAGAACTGATCTGCACCACAGATCTCTGTCCCCTGCAAGAGCCGTAAAGTAGAATCTCCTAAATGCCAGGCTGGGGGGGGGGGGGGAAGTGCCATAAGATCTGTTACCGCACTTGGCAGAGACAAATAATCAAAGCCCAGGGAGAGAAGTGACCATATCAAAGGCCAGAGGCGCCTGCGGTGTGGACATGGCCAGAACCCAAGTCCTTAGTACTTTGGCTGCGTGGACCACAGTCTCCCAACAGCAGTACTCGCTAATGGGAGTTCTTCAGAATCTCAGCCCCTAAGGTGCTTCTAGGAGACAAAGTGTGCTGAGGCCCAATGGGTCTGGGCCATGCTACTATTCTAGTCCCCTCCTCTTAGAGATGCACAGTGACATAGCTACAGCGTAGGCTCTGACAAGTTCTGCATTGAAAACCACACAACTGGGTAGATTTTGTGTAACCTACTGTCCTTCAAACCTACTCAACCACAGAAGCCCCTCGCGTCCAGGCGCCTCCATCACCAGCGCCCGCCACAGGCTTTGGGAAATGCTTCTGTGAGGGCAGCGCTGGGTGGAGACAGGAGGAGTCCTGGAGTCTGGTCTTGACGGTGGCACCGACTGGCTTAAGGCCAATTTTTATCCCCAGGGTCTTGCTTTTGTATCTTTCCTGCCCCCCCACCTCCCCCCGCCACGTTTCCAGCCAGGCATAAATGGGAACCAGGGCAGGTCTTTGGGGAGCATGACTTAAAACCCTCAGCTTCACGGCCGAGACTCACCTCTGCCTTCTGTCCGCCCCGAAAGCTGATGCCGTCAGAGATGCATGACTGGAATTCGGCAATGGTGTAATACTCCACCTCAACAGAAGGGGGCTCTGGCGGCTTCGGCAGCTGGAACCCCTAAGGCAGGGAAGGGCTCAGTGAGCAAAAGCCATCTGATCAGAAGGGCAGCGGAGGTCGCGCGTGGTGTTTCCAACCAGAATTAGGGCCTCCAGCCTGAGAAGGGCTCTGTCACCTAAGGCTCAGACCGTCTTCCCCAGGAGCCTGTTCTCCTGAGCAGGCTTTCCACTAATACCTATGATTCACTTGAAACTCTTCCAAGCTTTCAAAATGATCAGTTAGTAACAGTGATTTCTACCCCGACATCTCTGGGGGTCCAGTTCATAGACGCTTCAATGGCCAGGTCCCCAAAGGAAAATTAAAAAGCAGAGAAGTCGTTGTAACGAAGCTTGTGCCAACCGCCCTGTGGGAGGAGAGCCATGTCCTTAGTCGAGGAGAAGGGCCACAGGGGTGACAACCGGCATCTCTTTGGGGAGGCGGGGAGGGTTGTGAGGGGGCGTGGAGATGGGTGAGGAGAGCCCCTCGTGGGTCATCGTGATGACGCCAAATGGCCAGGCATGCACTGACTAAAACTGACCCTCTGTTCTGTGGGTAGGACGGAACGTGCTGGATGGGTGACACCGACCCTAAGCATGACGGTCAAGGACATATAGACCATGACTTCTAAGCCTTGTTCGTGTACTTTATGAACATTTATTGAGCATCTCCTGGGTGCCAGACATCGGTCCAGGGCACCAAGCATTTAACGGTGAACCACGAGGACCGCCCCCTTGCCCCCATGAAGCAGACACCCTAGTTTCATCTGGTCCCTGCTCTGGTCAAAACAGATTTCGTGCCGCCCCCTTACTTTCAGTAGGTCCCAGTATCATACAAAGGGGTTAAAGCAAAACAAACTAAAAAGTAGGGGGGGAGAGGAGCGGGAAGGGAGAGGGAAGCAGCTGTGGTGTAACAGGAAGACCTCGAAAGGCCTTGCAGTTGGACACATGCGGGCTCCCATCCCAGCTCGGCAACGCACCAGCTGTGTGGCCTCGGGCAAAGCCTGTGACCTCTCTGAGTCTCACTTTCCTCATCCGTGAAATGGGTCACGAAGAGGAGTAGTGAGCTACGTACCTAACTTCTGGCCCAGCCAAGGACACAGGAAGAGCTCCACAAACAGAAGCCGGAGCTGACTGTCCCTTCTACACCCCACCCTCCTGCTCAGAACCTTCTGCATCCTTCACGGCTCGGCCTGTCTGAATCCTGCCGTCACAGCCCAGCTGCCCCGGGTCGCACTGAGCGGAGGGTAGGAGGGAGCTGCTCTGGTGCCCGGCCCTCCAGGCGTGTGTGGGAGTGGGAGTGGCCCAGGCCCCGGCCCAGCCCCGACCCCTGGCCAGGTGGGGTGCGGCCGCGTCAGGCCGGAACAGTAGCCCCATGGCCGCAAGCCCCACGTTGGGTCCACGGGGAAGGAATGACCCCATTCTTGCCAAAATCGAGTCTGCCTGAAAACAATCTGCTGGAGTGAGGACAGATGGGAGGACAGGAGAACTCACCGTTTAGTCACAGAAAACTCGAGGGGACGATGACATAGGAGCTCCCCTGGGGCTTTTGGCCAGGGCAGAGGTGGTCCCATCCCCACGGCCTAATCCTCAAAACCCATTTCCTGATGGCCCACTCTTCCAGAGACCACTGTTCCTCTCTCTCCAGGGCAGAGGTCACGGATCATGGGGACCCTTGCCACTAAGCCCAGCGAGACTTCCGAGACCTTTCTCCACACAGTGTGACAGGCAGTCCCTCTGAGAGCTGATACGGAAGACAGAAACCCTCACACGCCATCCCATTTCCTCCTTCCCGCAGCTCTAGGTGGTGGCTGCCACCGTCTCCATCACAGAGATGAGGAAATTAAGGCTCGCGGAAGGTAATGGACTTGCCTTGGGTCTCACTGTTCCTAAGTGTCAGAAGTGGAATACGAATCCATGCCCAGCGGGCTCGAAGCCCCACTCTTTCCACGGCACCCCACTGCCCCCGAGGAGAGTTCTCTGTACTAGAGCTCCCGGCCTGCCCCCAGCATCACCGCTGCCTAAGCCCAGGACTCCCAGGGCGTATCTCCTTCCCTGATGGTCTGCACCCCGGGATCCCCACCTCTAGGAGCCGGACCCCAGCAAGTTGAGCCTCTGGCTTTCGGCACACGCGAGTCCTGGCTCTGTACCCCTCCCCAGAGGGTGCTCGTTGGGCTGCCCTGCCCCCCCTTCCCCTGCGGCTCTGGCATCCACCGCAGCCATTGGCTGCTCCCGGGCCAGGAAGGCGGAGCCGAAATGTGGGCTATTCCAGGCCCACATGGATAGCCGCCCCGTTTCCAGCCCCTGGCAGTGCCCTGGCCGGATGTTCCCTCTGGCCAGTCTAAATGTTTATGTCTGCCAGGGTACTGGCTGAGATGCACTGACTGAGCTTTGGAGCGCAGTGCATTTCTGAGTATAAACTGTCCAGCGAGGGCCCCCGGATGGCTGAGATCCCCAGGCTTTCCTCTCTCTGCCCTGGCCCCCACAAAGCTGGCAGCCCAGTAGGGCCCTGGGAAACCCCTGGACAGACAGGCACTGAAATGAGGCCATTGTGAACTGGAGCCGACACGGTGCACCCTCGGAGACGGAGAAAACAGAAGAAATTCAGCACACGTACCAGGCTGGATTCTCTGCGAGGTGGAGGCCTTGTCCTTAGGTTCGGGGAGCCTAGAACAAGAAACATGGCTTCAGAAAGCCCCGCCAGACGATGGGCAACAAACAGTGCCGGACCCCGCCTTCCCTAGGTATGGCCCCCTCCCGATCCTGGGACGTTCCTGGTTTTGTCCCACAGGCTGGAAGGCCCTGCGCTCTTAGGCACTATAGTTTCTTCACTGGGAAACCACAGACCTCTAAGCTTCCTTGGCTGGGTTTTAGGGATCCATGAACCCTCTAAAATGATGTGCACATTTCAAAATGAAGAGACACAAAAGCATTTTTCAGGAGAATGGGTAAGTAGCTCTATCAGGTTTTCAAAGTTAGGAGCAGAAACCATGTCTATTTTTCACTCATGACCAAATCCTTAGAAACTGGCACGATGCCAGGCAAGAAACACTTTCCGACTGATCGCCCAAAAGGTTTCAAGCACAAAAGTTCACTTAAAACCAAGTTCAGAACTAAACTGAAAAAACAGGCTTCCTCCAGATTTAAAGGATGGCTGGACATAAACAGAAGCTGGTCTCTCATAATGTAAGACAGTTTAACCTTGAACTGAAGATGCCACTGAGCCAGAGGAGGACAGAGATTTGGAGGGGACCAGATAGCTGGGTTTCTAAAGGATGGAGGACATTCCTAAAGAATGTCCTCTCGAACTGCTCAGGAGAGGTGAAGTCATTCCTTCCAAGTCTCTTAGGCTTCCAGTAACTGGCAGGAGGTGACAGGGAAGGAGGGAAGGAGAGCTAAGGCTGGGAAAGATATTCTATTGGCTATCAGTCTGTCACGTGGCCTTGCGCAGGGAGGCCCTCATTTCCCAGCCTGGGGGATACATAGCTCTGCACGGTGACCATTCCTGGCTCTCTCCTAGGGAAGGAGATAATGCCACCAGCTCTTCTACTCCTGTAACTGACCTGAGTGCAAGGGTTGTGAGGAATGGCTTTGTCTGCTCACGATGAGCATGAAACAAGTCCACAGAGTGAGGCTAGGGTCGGGGTCCATCTAGATCTCAGGAAGAAATGAGACGGAGGTCCCTGCACCCTGTGACCACTTTCTAAAGAGCTGTGCAGGGAGGCCGCGGGGGCCAGGGAGGTTCTTACTGATCTGGGCCCTCTGCGGGGCAATCCTGGCCACAGCTGGTGAGCCCTGGGCCAGCTTGGAGACACTCCTCTCGGGGACGCCCAGGGCGCTGCCATTGGAGGCATTACAGAGGATGGGCAGGCTGATCTCCTTCTTGGTGATGGGGGCCTCGGGGCCCTCGCCTTCAGCCGGCGGAGTCTCCTTATCCCCCGACGGCTTCTTGTTCAGCAGGTTGCTGATCTCCATGATGTTCCCGATGATCTCCACTGGGCCTGCCAGATTCTTCTTCCGTGCGGGCAGGTCGTCCTTGGCCTTCTTCAGGTAAGAGGCTGGCGCCCAGCCCTCTTTGCCCAGGTACCTGCGGGGAGGGGTGGGACATGGCATCACTGCTGCCTGACCTCACACCCCAGGCTCCAGCTGAGCCTTCTCTACCGTGTTCTCCAAGACACTGGCAATGCCAGCACTCTGGACGGAAGTGGAAGTGAGGGCAGGTGGCAAGGACATGTAGAACACTAGTTCTTCCTCCCTGCCTCCTTGCTCTCTGTCGGGCCCCTCTCGGTGTGGGCTCTCGTGCTCTGCAAAGTCAGGCAAACATGGGACCTCAGGATCAGAAGAGACCTCAGATCCTGAGGTGCTCCGAAGGTAGACGTCACCGCTGCCTGCTACCTCACAACGGAGAGGGCGGCTCTAGAGAGAAGACAAGAGCAGGTGTGAACGCTGCGCATTAGCTGGCGGGCCCCTGGCAAAGGGACGTGATCAGAGAGGCGAAGCAGCAGCACAGGTAGAAGGCGGGAGCCCCGAGTTCTGGTCTCTGGTCCCTTGAACAAGTCTCCACCGTGGAGCTCAGTTTTTTTTTTCTCTTCTGCAAACTGTAGGGACAGACTACCTGCACGAATTTATCCAGAAAGATAGACATATTGAGACCAACTAGGAAGAGGTCTATAAAGAAGAGCGACCCAGTGGGTAAGATACCAGTGCTACTGCAGAGGTGACACAGATCAGGTTCGTAGAACAAGTCCATAAGCAGACTGATGCCAAAGGTAACGTTTCAGGGCTCCTGGGTGGCTCTGTCAGTTAAGCGTCTGCTTCAGCTTAGGTCATGATCTCAGGGTCCTGGCATCGAGCCCTGCATTAGGCTCCCTGTTCATGGGGGAATCTGCTTCTCTCTCTCCCTCTGCTCGTCTCCCTGCTGTGTATATATGTGCTTTCTCTCTCTCTCTCTCAAATAAATAAAATCTTAAAAAAAAAAAAAAAGGTAACATTTCAAATTAGTTAGGTATCAATAACCCACTTGGAGATGACTGATTACCCAATTAGGAAAAGCAAGTACGATCCTGGCCTCACACCATAGAGCAAAATAAAAAAATGCAAGTTGTGAATATTTGCTTAATCTTGGGAGTTGAGAAAATCTTTCTAAATAGGACTCCAAAAGTCAAAACCATAATTGGAAAGACTAAAAGCACATGACTGGATAAGATGAAAACTTCTGGTATGGCAAAACAAAACCAAAATGAAACAAAACAAAATGAAAACGGGATCAAACCCCATAAACAAGAGCAAAAGGCAAATAATAGGGCTGACTTAATTTGAGGTGATTTGATGACCCGAAAAGAAGCTTTTCCCTTCTTTCCCCAAGCCCACGGACAGCTGACTTCCTGGTCCAGCAGTTGCTGGCCAATGCCTTTGAGTCTGGGTCGCAATGTCCCTGTCTGCTCCCGGGGATACATCTGGCTCTTTGGAATGGCTCCTCCATGCCAGATGTCTGACCATTCCCCCTCTCCTGCCTCCCTGGCCTGACCTTGGTCTTGAGCGTTCATTAGGTGAGAGAAAAAAGAATGTGAAAGCGAAAGTTGCTATCAGTATGTCTGAGCGCGGCTGGAAAGCTCCAGTCGGAGGTGGCTTATGTTCACACCACTGGACGGCACAGGCAGGCTTCCCCAGCTCACCTGTGCGGCCCCCGCCCATTTGGGGCCTGGAAGGCGGGCATCAGTTACCAAATGGATGGAGGTCAAGGGGCTGGCCTGGCTTCCCAAGGTAACGGGTACAGAGAGAAGCACCCGAATTTTAGGGTGGATGGGAACAGAAGATGTAGAGATGCCTTATCTTACACATGAGACAGGAACCAAGGCTCAGAAAAGCAGAGCAAGCAGCAGACTCGCTGTTGGCAGCATCAGGCCCGGAACCTGGGGCTCCTGCGTCTCAGAGGAAAGATGAAGAACTGGCTGGCTATTGCAGGTATTCTACAAAAACACGGGGCAGATGAGGAGCAGTGTCTTGTGGGAGTGAAGGTCAGGCCTGCTCGCTGCCCTGAGTGCTCCCATCTCAAGCCCTGTTGTGTTCCTCTTGTGTGGAATGGATAAAATTAGATTCTGGGCAGAGAGACGCAGGGCAATCAGGAGCGGCTGTGTGTATCGGGGTCCAATTTGGCTCACATCTGCTTTCCAGCTCTGGAGCACGGAATGACTCCGGAGGGAAGCAAACTGGGAAAGGAGGGATGGAGGGATGGAGAGAGAGGGAGGCTATGTGTGTGTGAGGGGAGAGGGGAGAAGACAGACAGGAAATGAGGGTCAACACAGAGCCCGGAATGGTGGGAAATGGTCTATTTTAGGGGGTGTCTGGCAGCCTTCTTAAGGTGGGATCTTTTCAGGAGGGTTTTCTCAGTGGAAGCTCCCACTAGCTAAAGGGTTAGGCCATGGGAACAAGAGTTGATGAGAAAAGATGGCTTGGAGTAACCTTGTTGGTCATTTTCAGAAACCAAAAAAGCCCAGCGGCCTTATAGATAACCCCCAGGCGAGTGGCTTAGCTTACCAGCCTGCCTCAGAATGTTTGCTGGCCTTCCCACGTTGACTTGTGGTTGCTGGATTTGAGGGTTGGGTCTAGTTTCTTAGAGAATGTCAAAGTCTAGGGGCCGTGGCTTCGGGGAACATGTGTCCAGGCACATGGTTTTGTCTCACCCAACAGAGCAAAAAAGGACCCTTCAGCCCTCCTGAGTGGTATGTGTGGGGCCATGGGCAGGGATGGCTCTCTTGTCAGGTCACATGAAGGCTGAATCCCGTGAGGCCAATGACCTTCACCCTACCTGTCAGCACAGCCCAATCTTGACCCCACCACAGTCTGCCATGGTCCGAGATACTGTCTCATGAGCGCCCGCGTCCCTGGGGTCAGTCCTGGTCCCTGTGGGACACAGCTCCGAGCACCCATCCTGCCCATAGCGGGCCCAGGGTTCCTAGGTGCGAGGGGCTGGAGAAGTGGTCCCCAGAGCCCACAGATACGGACTGTCAGGAACCCGGTGAAATCACAACAGCTGAGCCGCTTCCAAAGCCCCCCCAAAACATTTCCTGCGGACAAGGCGCCCCTGGGAGGGTGCTGGCTGGCCTCGGAGCCCCAGGGCAGAGGGGACTAGAGGGCAGGACCTGGCAAGGGAGAGGTGAGTGAAGCCACAGGCTTGAATTTGCTTCCAGGCCTGCCAAGAAAGCCCCCCACTCCCCTCCCCACGTTCCCAAAGGGGTTTCTCAGCTGGGAAATGCAGTTAGGCCCTGCAAGAGGGAGGGGCAGGATGAGGAGAAGACCCCCGACCTAGGCCTGGACTCAGGCCTGGCTTCTGCTCTGGCGCTCACAGCCCCATGAGCCAGCCCCGCAGAGGGGAACACCGTGGGGAGAGCCGGCAGTTGGGGATCCCCCCTCAGTGTGGAGCAGGGCCTGCCCGCTGGGACCTCAACAAGGCCTGCGGACGCCAGCGCTTCGGGCAGCCTGAGCTGGAGAGTGCACCCAGGCCGGACACAGAAAACCAAATTCAGATGTGCTGGACCCTCTTGGCAGATGCCCGGGTCCGGGATGGCACCACCGCCTGCAGGTGGAGCCGGGCCCCCCGTGTCCCGCTGGCCGCAACCCCGGTTCTGCTTTCCTCGGCCCTGGAGAGAGGCCGCAGGACGAGCGCTCTGGTCGAGCCGTGTAGCTGAAGCGGCTGAGCCTGGGCTGTGGGGGCACCCCCTGCCCACGGCCACTCCCCCTGCAGTCGGGGAGGGGGGCAGAGGGAGCTCCTTCTTCCGCCGATGCTCCTACCTGATATACCACCAGCCCTCCAGATTCTTCCGGATCACTTCCACAGTGACGCCCTTCTCAAAGCCAATCTCGTCCTTGCTTTGGCTGGTGTAAGGCTGCGCGGTGACGTACTTCTCCTCTGGGGGGAGCGAGGCAGGGAGGCACGGTTATCTGGGGCTGGAGTGCAGGCCCTCCTTCCTGTCTTCTCCTCCCCAGCCTGGCCCTGCTTAGCCAGGGCCTCACTGCTGCTCCCAGGGCGTCGCAGAAGCCAGCCAGGGCCCTGGGTGGCCTGGCTCTCCCCACCTCCCAGCCCGGTAACAGCCGCTGGGGTGCTGGGGCCCGGGGTCCTCAGGGTTCCCAAAGCTCCCTGGGCGGAAGGCAAGGCTAGCGGAACCTGCCCCTCGTGGGGCCAGAGCCAGTCAGTCCCTGGGATGTCTGGCGGCAACCCCCTCTCCCCAGCATGCCCTCCCCTTCCCTGAACGTGCCGCGCTCCCATCCGTGCCCCAGACTGGTTCTCTGAGCCCCTCTCCCACCTCCACCCCGTAAGTCCTGCCTCTGTCTGACCTTCCGGCAGCTCCAGGGGCTCCTCCTTGGTGAGGCCTCTCCGACCACTAATCTGACCACCTCATCAGGTCACTTCCCCCAGGGGATCGAGGGGAACATGTGTTCTATGGGAACGGTGATCCGTGTTTTACAAGGGTCCAGTGGCCAAAGGATCGAAAGCAGCCCCGGGAGCACCGAGCGGGCTGGCGGGTTGACCGCGGTGTGGGGGGCTGCCTGCTCCAGGCCCCCCCCAGGCACTCAGAGGACAGGTGTGGGGACAGCTCCGGCTTCCTGGATCCCTTTGGCTTCTCTCCTGCAGGGGCCCCTGCAGCCTCTGCCTGGGCCCTGGCTCGGCTTCCAGGGAGGTCTTTCTCCTGGACTCACGGCTGGCTGGCCACAGACACCCCACTTCCTGGGTGGAGAGCCCCCCAGGGGAACACTCACATCTCAGGAAGGATCTGGGATGCTGAGCTAGACAGAACCGGCCCCCTGACCACACCCTTTGAGTGGGTCACCCCAAACTCAGTTGGGGCTCCAAAGGGACTAGGCAGTGCACTGCTGAAAGGCTAGGCTGTCAGAACAGGGGCACTAAGTGGGAGGCTTTCCAGGACCTCAAAATAGCAGGAGGTCGGGTTCTCAGATGCCCGTCCCCCTCCTCCCAGCTCCTAGCTGCGACAGTAACTCCTGGACTCCTCAGAGGGACCCCGATGGGCGGCCTAGTCTGAGCCTCTTGCAGGAGTGGTGGGGGGTGGCTGCCACCCCAACCCCCGGTGGCAGGAGGGCCATCTGTTCACTCTGGATTCTTGGGGTCCAGTCTGTAGCCGGACGCTGGGCCGAGGTGGCAGCTCCCTCCAGGTCAAAGGGGCTTCCCTGCCAGGCTGCAGGGGCAGCACTGATGGGCCCGGCCACATCCGAGAGGCTGCCAAAGGCAGAAGTAGGTGACAACCCATGAGAGCCTCTGCTGTCCTTCAGCATGCTCCTCTCGACGGCGAGCTCTTCCTGGAGGCAGGCCTTTCTCACCATCCACTCACTCCTGGAAGCTTTCGGATCCTGCTCCAGCCATGCTGCCAAGACCGCCTGAGAACCTCGTCCAGCCAGATTCTGACTCGGGCCTTTGAGAACTGCAGTGTTCTGCAGGCCAGCCGTCGGCACTCCCGCCTGCCGCTGATCCTGTTCCATCTGCCGGTGGGGCATGGTCGGTCCTGGCCGGCGCCGTGGCCAGAAGGGCAGCGCCAGGCCCCGGGGATCGAGGGTTCTGAGGTTAGGGTGAGGCGAGGCCTGGGCTCCACATTTTGCCTTTGTTCAGCGGGGCTATTTTTAAAAGCCTGTGGTTCCAGCAGGAAGCCATCATTAAAGTATTCCTAGGCAAAGTTGCTTTTGCAGGGAAAAATTATAGTCCTCCTCTTAGGAAGATCAGAGAGGCCCTGCTCTGCTGCATGGCGGTGAGCAGGGCCTCCAGCAGGACACGTGGGCTCGGGCTCCGGGGCCGTGAGGCCCGAGCGGCAGCCTCTGCAGCCCCCTGCAGTCTGTGGGGGTGCTCAGGACAGGGCCCCAAGGGCCTCGTAAGTGCCCTGCTCACCCCTGACCCTCTCCGGGAGGGCGGAAGCAAGCCCCTCCGTCTCACCCGGGGAAGCGGAGCTGCTCCTGCCGGAGGCCCTGGGCTTGGTGGCCCTCAGGCTGCCATGAACACAGATGTCTAGGAGTTTAGGGTCCCAGGAAGAGGTCTGGCCGGCTCAGAGGCACGTCCTGCCCTGTCACCACGCAGGTTCCAGATGACGAGCATTCCAGGGACAACTCTGTCCGTCGGTCTGGGTGGGGGCTGACTCTTCCGGCCGGGCTGGCTAGGGCGGCGGCGGCGTGCCTTACGTCCATGTAGACAACGTGCCACGCGGGCCTCCGGTTCCTAGCTCCCAGGTCCCCCGAGGGAGCAGCCGAGCGGGCCCCTCTACCAGCCCAGAGCCACAGGCCCACATGGGGGCGGCGGGGAACCGGGACAGAGGATGCCGGGACACACTGGAATGGTCTTGGGGTGAGGGCCGAGCCATTTGGGGGCTTCGGGTCTCTAGAAGAGGCCCTTAGGAGTCCAAGTGGAGGAGAGGGGTGCTGTGAGCTCTGGGTGGGCACCTCAGGGTTTCTGGGAAGCACCGAGGCTGTGGTCACTCTCATGTGCCATTGAAGGTTGGTGGCAACTTGGCCCCAGGGAGGGCTGCCCAGGCCGCCCACCGGGTGGGTGGGTGGCTGGCTGGGGGAGGTGGACAGGCCTGTTTTGGTTTTGGGGGCGGGGGCTGGAGAGCCCTGCAGTTTCCAAACCACAGACGCCTCCTCTTTCAAATGCTTTCCCCTCCGTCAGCAGTCTCCCTGGCTCCCCTCCCGGCCCCCACAACCTCCCCAACCCCGCGCAAGAGGCTTTTTGCTTCCAAAGGCCTGGCTGGCGGCGGGGCTGGGGAGGGGCGGCCCCGGGGAAGCACGGCCTCTCTCGTCTAGCTAGAGGTGACCGGCCGCCCGCTCCCCCCACCAGCTCCGCTGCTCGCCGGGGCTTCTCCCCGCCAGCTCTCTGCAAGTTTGTCTTGGCTGCCTGATTTAACTTAGCCCTGATTTAACTTCGGGCTAAGACTGGGAAATAACGCTGTTCAGGTCTCTTATCGGAGAGGGAGGGAGGGAGGGAGGGAGGGAAGTTGCAGGCTTGTGCTCACTTACGTATCTGCACGGGTATGGGTGTGTGTAGCACGCCGCATCTCGCTGGGCGCATGTGTCCCCGTGCACCCGTGAGCGCGCTGAGCGTGTGTGTGGCGGGGGTTACGTGTGAGGCTGTGGGCGAGGCCGGACGGGCACCGGGGCGCTGCCGGGGAGGGGCGCCTGCACTGTGGCCGTGAGCAGCCAGCTGACGCATTTGTGTAAATGTGCGTGTGGAACGGTCTACACGCATGTACACAAGTGGAATTGTGTGTGTGCACGCGTGTGAGTGGTGTGTGTGGGCTGGGGGCGCCGTCGGGGCCGTGCGCCTGTAAGAACATTCGTCACTTCTGAGTGGCCGTGGGCTTGTGGGGACAGAGCTGCGTGGGGGGCTCAGTGTGTGAGGGCACTCGGAGCAGACACCAGAGGGGAGGGGGGAAGGCCAAACCTTCGTCTCTGCTGTGTTCCCAAGGCCAGCGGCCCACTGTCCTCTGCTGCCAGGGCTCAGGGCCCCCTAGCCAGGCTGCCCCACCGCCCCTAGGTCTAGGGTGCCTCTGCTTTATGTTCAAGCTTGTTCTTGTTCTTCCCATGCTTGGCCTCCTGCCCCGCACCAGCCCTCAGGGTCCAAGCTCCGCTCCACCCGCAGGGTAAGCTGGGCTCCCGCCGCCAGGGCCCTGAGCCTGACGCCGAGCCCGAACCATGGCCTCCGCGGGGCCCAGGCTTGCTGCTGCCTGGGGCTTGGGGCAGATACCAAGACATGGTCTCAGCTGTTCAGGAACGAGCTCTCGGGGTGGGGGGAGTCACGGGGCCTCCCTGCTATGCCAGAACACGCCCTGCCAGCTGTGATCCCCGCGAGATAGGAGAAACGGGGCCCCGCAGGCCTGCGGGCTCTTGAGACGTTTAGGGGTTTGTTCAGGGGCCCGCCCCTAATCCCCCTACTTCCCAAGCTCCTAGATGTTGGAAAGGCCCTAGACCTACAAATGTCTTGATTCCCAATCAGCCCGGATGGCAGGCCAGGGGCCTCCCCGGAATCTTCTCGATCAAGCCCCTCACAAAATGACAATGCCTAGTGCTGAAGACTCCGGAGGCTCCTGGCTGAACCCGCTGCCGCCTTCAGAGGTGGCTGGGGCCATGCCCCAGGACCCAGCTGAGACTGGCTTGTGCTCCCTTTCTAGTTTCCCCGGAGCTGGCTGAAGGAGGAGGGCTGTGGGCTGGTCCTTCTACTCTGTCCCTAAGTAATTGCTGGACCAGCTTCGGCGGAGGGAACACCTCCTCGGGGGAAGCGCCGCGAAGGGTGGAGGACGAGCGGAGGACGAGCGGGACAGCGCTCTGGAGACGGGCGCACCCCTGGGTCTCTTCACCTGAGGCCGCCAGGGCACATGCGGCCGTTCTTAGTCCAGCTGCCCCCACAGTCACGCCATGAGTCCCACGACCCTCACCCACAGGGTGTCAACAGAAGCCAGAGCCGCCCCCAACTCCCAGGCAGCCCCCTGCGCCCTCCTCCCCGACACGCCCCAGCCGCAGAAGGTGAGAGAAGGTCTGGCCACCGAGTCTGGGTGAGGTGGCCACAGGGAAGGGAGGGGCAGAGCTGAGAGCGAGGCAGGGCGTTAGCGAGTGAGCGGGAGGGAGGGAGGCGGCAGCCGCGGGTCGAGGAAGCCAGCTCCCACAGTCACCTCGGCCATGCTGCCTGTTGACCATCCCGCCCAGGGTCCACCGGCGATCCAGACGCCGCAGATGGGCCTTGCGTCTCTTGGACACTGGTGTGGGAGATGGCAATGGAGCACGCGGCCGACGGAACCGGCGGAGAGAATGGAGATGAGGATGAGACGGGACGGGGCGGGGGAGGGATGGCGGGTGGGAAGGTTCGCGGCCCCAGGTCCTCCTCGCCGGGACTAAGCCCCTGCAGCGCACACCTACTGGATGGGGGCAGATCTGCCCAGCGACACCACCGGCACCTGGGGAAAGGCTGGGTTCATACCCGTGAGCCCAGGGGCCGAGAACTTTGAATCCTAGCATGAGAGGTGAAAGGGGTCCTTGGCTCCAGCCTGGCACAGGGACGGCCCTCCAGGCAGTCTAGGGGCCCAGCACAGGGCCTGGCACGGGGCCGGAAGCTAGGAAATACTGCAGGGTGAAATGCACACAGGGATGGCCGCCACAGGCCTTGGTTCTGCTCGTTCCCTGCACACTGCCACTGGATCTGCAACAACAGGGGACCGACCCGTCCCCAGCTTCTCAGGGCTGCAGCCCCTTTCGTCTAGCCCACCGTCTCCAGGGTGGCAGCCTGCGCGGCTCCTCTGGTTGCTGGGGGCTCCGCTCCACAAGCCCTCTGCCTTCCTCTGGGACGCCCAGGGGGAATGGACCCCAGACCGGGGCAGCACCCCAGAGGCCCCCACCTCGCGGGACTGCAGAAGCTGGGTGGCATGTTGCCCAAGTATGGGGGCAGGGAGGTCAGCAGTCAGGGTCAAAGGAAAACTGTCCGGACACACCAGAGCCCAGCCCCACCAGAGCCACCTGGGAAGTGTTGGCTTTTCTTGAGGGAGGAGGGGTGTCTCCTTTGACCTGCTTTCAGTGAGCAGGAGGCCTGGACAAGAGGTTAGAGGTACGGATTCCGGGGAGGCCTCAGTGCCAGGTTACTGTGTCACCTGCGGCAGGCCTCTGTCCTTCTCCAAGCCTGTTCCCTCATTGACACCCCCTGCCCTGGTGTGGGAGGGGACAAGGGACTCAATAGGCTCCCTGGAACAGAAACGAGGTCCTGTCTGAAGCCAGACTGGGAAGGACCGATAGCTGATCTCCCGGGCGGGCGTGTCCTGGGGTTCCCCGCGGGCAGAGGAACTCAGCTGATGCTCAGGCCGGGGCCCCGTTAGCAGTGAGGACCGCCTCGCTGAAGCCTCACAAAAGCCCTGGGCCGTAGGCACCAGCCCCACGTTAGAAACGGGAAGCTGGAGACACAGGGTGTTAAGAAACCCGCTGAGTAACACAGCTAAGGACTGGGGAGCACACAGACCAAGGTGTGGGGCCCACACTCGTGGCCTGACAACGTTCCTCCCCCCGACCCTGCACCCCTTAGCCTGCCGGCAAGGGAAAGGGCCCCAATAAGGGGGGCGGGTACCGGTGCAAACCCACCAGGAAGGAAGGTGCCAGGGCATGGGGACCACGGGCAGAGACCCGGGTTTCAATTCTGCCTCGGCCACAAACTGACCCGGGGGCTCCATGGAGGGGACACCTCTCAGGGCCTCTGGGGGGCAATGGATCAAGCACTTCACAGGAGCATCTGGCCAGTGTTGGGCGTGGCCCTCATCATCATCCTCCTCCTCGTCAGCAGTGGGTAAGAGGGTCTTCAACCTCCACCCTGGGCCTCCTACCTCCTAGCGCTAGCATTTCAGGAGGAAGAGGAGCAGAGACCAGAATGTCTGATAAGAGAAATAAACCAAAACAGTCAATTATCTATTCTTTCCAAAGTCGTTAGGGGAGATTTGATGGGATGAAGGCTTCCAATTTCTGTCCTCAGGGCCCAGGGACCTACGATGGGATAGCAGTAGGCCTAGAGTAGAGACGGCCAGAAAGGGGACCCGGGTGGTCTAATCTCTTAGCCATGGAGAGTTGGGTACAGAGAGACTGGTGGACACACTGCAGACGCTGGGGCCTTGGGCCGGGAGACTGAGCCCCGAGCCCCGAGTCCTCCTGCCGAGCGGGGCAGAGATGCCTGAGGTGTGGTGACGAAATTCCCAGTTGCCCAAACACTGCCGGAGGGACTGGCACACGAGTCCCATCGAAAGCATGCCGAGGCATCTATCTGAGAGAGGGTCACCCCGAGAGCACAGGCATGCACACACAAATCCACTGGCTGCCTGATTCTTTGTCCAGCGAGGTCAAGGTCCTCTGCAACTTGCTACCCCTTGTTCTCTGCAAAGCTCTCTCTTCAAACCAGACAGGCTTCTGTGCACACACACCTCTCCTGCTCCTTCCTGCCTACTCGGTGTCCTGTCCTCCCTCTTCTGACATCTCTGCTCTGACATTCGGGACAGGGGTTCCCATTCCACACACACACACACACACGCGCACGCGCACACACACACACACGCGCGCGCGCGCACACACACACACACACACACTGCCCTCTCAGAGTTGCTTACAAGCAAAATGCCTCATGGACAGACACAAGGCGACGTGGTGCAGGGCACCAGGCCAAGGGAGCTGACCGAGCTCAAGCCTTACGAGGATGAGCGTGTAGCTAATGGTCTGCAAGGCTCAGTTCCTGCATCTGGGAAAAGGGGATAACAGTGCCTCCTGGGGGGGTGGGGAAGGCATTCCAAGTACCAGGCCACACGCCTGGGAGTGAATAAGACCTCACTCTACACCCCGGGGACTGTCATTCCTGAGAGACCCCGGGTGAGGCCCGCACGTGGAAGCGGGTGGGAGCACCTCAGGGGCTAAAGTCCGCCGCGGCCGCAGAGACAAGAGACCCAGAGACGAGCCCGGGTGCGGGCTCAGCCCCAGCGCTCCGGAGCAGCTGGGAAGGACCGACCACCCAGCCTGAACACGCAAACCCTTCCCGACGGAGCCTAATCGCTGGAAACCCCCGCGGGGGCTGCAGGCCTGGTCAAGGGACCGAAATGAAGCATTTACATGGTGGGGTGGGGGAGGGCGGGGCTGCAACTGCCCGCAGTAACTGCCGGTCAGCGAGCTGGTGCTCTGCGTGGCGGGCTGCTTATTTTGGCCCGGGCAGCACGGAGTGGAGGTACGTGGGTATGGGGGGGCAGGCCTGGAGGTGGCCTGAGCCCCGGGTGGCAGGCCTCTCTCGCCCTGGCACTCAGACGGGCTTGTCTGGGCCGCCGCTACTGACCGTGAGGGCAAGTGTTCCGGCCAGGACGTGGGGGGCCCGCAGTCATGAGGAGCGGGCAGCCAGCAACGGGAGGTGGCTCAGACTCACTGGGCTCCGGCGGCGAGCTCTGGCGAAGCTGAGTCCGCAGACTGGCTGCCCAGGCCAGCGTGGGCCTGCAGGGGTGGGGGCAGGAGCAGGCTCTTTGAAACCCAGTGAGAAAATGCCAGAAACCCCCACCAGGCCAGAGCTAGTCAGAGAGGCTGGTGGTGCAGTGGGCACCCGTGGTTCCTGCCACACTGACACAGGGCTCCGGCCTGCTGTCTGTGCCTGCAGTCCTGGCTAGGGTGACAGACGCCCGGGGCAGCAGAAGCTGTGTGCACACAGCCCCTTGGGGTCATCCCTGCGGCCGAGCGCACAGTGGGGGGTCGGGGAGGCAAAGGAGGGGGTCTCTGTGGGGACCCCTGAGGAACTGAGGGCTTCCACAGGGAAAGGGAGCTTTGGCGTCTAGTCCTAAGACTGTTCTCTCCAGTCTCTGCCCCCGAGTTGACAAAGCCTGAGATCCACACTCCAGGGAAATCTCCCCTCTAATGTGAGCCCCATGCAGGGACAGCAGGGACAGACCTGAAAAGGGAGGTGAGCTCGTGGACTGGCCCCAGTGAGATGGGGTCCCGAGGGAAGGGCCTGGGACATGGCCCAGCTCCCTTGAGCGGTTCTGATGGTTTTAGGGAGAAGAGTGGGAAAGCTACCCCCAGAGGAACTGGGTTCACCCCAAGGGCCAGAAATGGGTGGGCACCAATCTCTGAGGATCTCGAGGCGGCCTGCTCCCCACATGTGCCTCATGACTCCCCCTCCCCTTGAACCTGTAGGCCCTTACCTTCCCCAGTCTTGGACGTGTTGATGTCCGAGTCATCCCGAGTACCATTCTGGGCCTCCAGGTAGGTGGCAGGGACCCAGCCCTGCTCCTCAGAGGTGCTCACGAACCACCAGCCTGCAGAGGGGACAAGAGAACGCAGTCATGAGTGCCCAGCGGGATGGGGGGCGGGGGAGGGGACAGGGCAGAGCCAGACAGCCTGGGCACCCGGCAGATGCCCGGCCCACGTCTGGCTTCCAGAAGCCAGAGCCACACTGAGAAGAAGCCAAACGTGCTCCCTGAGAGGAGGGCCCGAAGGCCAGCGACCCACACTTACGCAGCATTTGATGGAAACATTTAACGATGAAAATGAAACAAGGACATGTGAAATGTGTGAAAATCACCCCGCAGGAAAGGCCAAGGAAGCTCCAGCTAAACACAGAGACCATTCAGGGTGTCTGAAACCCAGCGGGATCACTGGTGTGGCTGGGAGTTTGACGTTCTCTGCTGTCAGAGGGATCCAGAGATAAATGCGTCCTGGTGACCCGCGGATGGTCGCTGTGCCCCTTTCCCCATCACGGATCAGTGGCATTTGCACGTCGGTGCTACTCACGGCTGCCCTTAACTGTGTTGACATGTCCGTCACCGTAAGTGGGCACTGCACCCTTGAGTGACCCTCGACGGTCACGGCCAAACGATAAAAGCGCGCTCGTTTTCTTTCTCGTTTGTTGGTTCGTTTATCACTTAAACAAATGTTGACTGAGCAAAGTACTCTGAGCGCCCAGGTCCTGGGACTCCCCTGACTGCCTTCAGGCTCTTCTCAGAAGGTACTCTTTGCAGGACCTTGTCTTTGCCCCCATCCTATTCCGATCCTTTTCCACCCCAAAGCCATCTGGCCCCGATTCTCTTTTCTGTCCGTGACCGAGCTCTCTGTTTCCAAATATGGAAGGTTCCCAGGCTTGTCCTGCGGCAGCACTGAGACCCCTCCGCCGCCCACGGCAGGGAGTGGCTGCCCGGGAAGGGGGACACTGGGAGCCTCCCGGGTGCTCCTTGCTGGGAGGCAGAGGCAGCTGCCCGAGGGACAGAGGAAAACAGTGCCCTCGGCACCCGGGGCCACCTCCAAGGTCTTCCGCTAGGTCCCCACTGCCTCACGGGACAGGCCTGGGAGGGCGAGCAGCCCGTGCTGCAGTCTTGAATGCCCACCGCACCTCGCCATCCCAGGAGGTCCAAGACTCTCCGCAGGAAGCTCTGCGGGGCCCGTGAGACGTTACGTCCGCACGCTACCGTGATGACGGGCACGTGTCGCCGCATGCTTGTCGCACAGCGCCCAGAGCGAACCCTAACGTAAACTACGGATCTCAGTGACTGGGACGGGTCAGCGCAGTCAGTAACGAGCGGACCGCTCTGAAGGAGGGGGAGTCCGATGCACGTGCAGGGAAGCACGCGGCAAACGTCTGTACTGCAGCTCAGTTTTGCTCTAGACCTAAAACTGCTCTAAAATATAGCAGTCTTTACCAACAAACAGGAAAAGCCCTGGATGAGCAGTCTGGAACCTCAAAGCCCAGGCCTCTTTGGCTCGGGGGCCTCAGCTAGGTCCCTGTCCCCTCTGGAACCTGGGGTGGATCCCTTCCCCCCCTTCCACGTCCTCCCCCACCAGAGTCGGTCTTTCCCCAGAGTGGGATGGGGTGGCACATGAACATCCTGGGCCTCGGAGTGGCCCAGCTATGATCCCAGGAGCCCAGGCCACAACGGTGTGGCTGCTTCCAACGTGGTGGCTGACAGAGGCCCCAAAGAAACCAGAAGGCAGGCACTCACATTGGAAGAAGCCTCCCCTTGGCTTCCGGAGGAGCACTCTCTAGGATCCCAGCCATTTCTGCCATGAAGCACCAGCCCCAGGGGCTCTTCCACAGAGCCTGACCAGAGGCCGTGCAAGAGGGTTCCCTTCTCCCTTCTCGGAGCGTTTCCGCCACAAAGGTGGCTCTGCCCCCTTGACTGCAGGTGTGGGCACACCCGCCCCGTCATCTGACCCATCCGTCCTCTCCCTGCACGCTGTAACGGTTCCCGGGCTTTCCCAAGAACAGACACGGGTGCTTCGGCGCGCTGAAGCCTCGGTCGCCCGGAAACCAGGAATTGTAGGGCTATGTGGGAAGAGACGGCCTGAGTGCGAGTCAGGAAAGCAGCAGTGCAGTCCAGAGATGGAGAAAGTCAGTCCTCGCGATCGTCCTTCAGGCTTCAGGTTCCAAGAGGAACTGAAGCTGGACCACCTGCTGGGCGCCCTAACTACAGCAAGCCCTTGACCTTCCGACCTTCCGTGTTACTTAACAAAATGAGAGCAGGTTTCGGTCACTGGAATTGAACGTCCCCACCAATGCCATCTCCACCCAGCAGCCACCGAGATTCGTGACCAAAGGTCTGCCATCCTCAGTCCAACCTGGAGACAAAATTCAAGTCCACGGGGCACCTGCCACCACAGATCTCAGCAGGTGGGGATGGGGATAGAACCTTCCGAGCCACTCAGTAACTGGGACCTCCCCAAATTCCCACTCAGCAGGATAACCTCTCAGAGCCCCAAAGAACAGTCACTGTAATTCCCAACCTGGAGTCACTTTCGGGGGGCTCTTAAATGTGGAGGCTTTCCCATGATCCCCAGGTCTGGGCCCCAATGCTAAAAGCACACGGGTTTTGGGTCCTGTACCTCCGAGGCCCTCACCAACCTGACCACCCCAGTTCTGCCCCCCAAAGCCAAGCCAAATTCCAGGGGGCTAAGGAAGTACCCTGAAGGCCTGCCGTCAAAGGGGAGCTCTGCTTCCCAGGAGAGGGCTTCCCCAGGAAGGGCCTGGGCTGGAGCCAGGGATCTTACGGTCATCGGAAAAAACAGGGATGTGCCCGAGACACAGTGGAACTTGGAAGCGTGCGTCTTGGTGAGGATTTGCCAACATCCCTCCACGCGCAGCCCCTCTCAGCCTCTTCTACACCGCGGTGTGCCAGCTCTAGCCTCTGAAACAATCCCTTTCTGTCTCCACTGGGAGGATATTCCCTCCTTTCTTCGTATGAGCCGGGGGCTTCCCAGGAAAGCAGGCAACTTGGTGGCCGCCTGGATGGCCGCTTCTGAGCCTTGTGTGTCTGGAATTTGGGCTCCAAAGTCATCTTCAGTAGAGGCAAAAGAGGGAAGCCCCTCTGTGGGCACCAGGAGGGCTGGGGTGGGGGGAGGAGGGAGTGGGAGGGAGAGATTTTCTCCCTCAGTCCCCACTGAGCTTGTCTGTGTCCTCATTTGGTGTGAAGTCGGTCCATCAGCCTACTGACCCCCTGTTTTCTCCCTCTCCCCCCAGGGCCATATTGGAGACCAGCCCCTGTACGGGCCCTTCCCTTTGGATCCAAGGGCCTCACAATCCCAGGGTTTAGGTCTCTTTTCTGCTGGCATTGTCTCCCCTATCCCCCTATTTCACCCTCTGAGAATCCGTCCCTTCCCCTATCCCCCTATTTCACTCTCTGAGAATCCTCCTTGCTCCCAGGAGCTGGGGTCCCTGACGGTTTTGCTGAGAACAATGGCCTAGGCTTCTGCTCCAGCCCTGAAACGTGCAGAACTAGGCTGAGTGGCTCCGAGCCTCCGATCCCTCCTGCCTCAGGCCCTGCAGAGAGCGTGGCTGTGGGCCCCTCCACTGAGCAAGGGGCAGGCTCCAACGCCGCCCAGGTGGGCAGAGGTGCCCACCCCAGCTCTGTGCAGACCTCCCGGGAGCCCTGGCACAAGTCACACAGCCAGGCCTCTGGGGGAGGCGCCCTGGGCCCGCGCCCACCCGCAGCTGCTGACAAGCCTCTGCCAGATGCCGGCAGCTCAGACGTCAGTTGCTGTAACTGGGGCTCCGGACCAAAGTCCCTTCTGCTCTACCAAGGAGCAATTAAAGAGCCTGAGCCCTTGGGGGTGGCCCAGCTGGCCAAGGGGGCCCACGCATCAGTCAGCGCTGCGGGACTCCCAGGCTCACCTCCAGTGCCCACGGCACCCGCTCCTGCAAGAGGTGGACAGCGTGGGCTGCACGTGGGGGTAGGTGTGGACAGAGCCTCGTATTTCTGAGGACACGGGAGTGCGGTATGCCCACATACGTATCTCTGTGGGGGTGTGCACCGGTTCTACGTGATGATTACGGTCAGGCGCTAACTTTATATACGGTATTTAGTCTTCAAGAATCTCGGGAAGTGTTACTGTCGTCACCATCCCCACTTTACAGATGAGGAAACTGAGGCAAAGGTCATGATTAGGAAGAGGCGGGACTGGACCTCAGTGAATGCAGGCAGTCGGGCTCCAGGGACCATATTCTTCACCACCACAGAAGAGGATAAGGAACTTGTCTGGTGTGTGCACAAGGGCAGGGGTGACTCCCCGAGAACATGGCCCCTGGGTGCCAGCACCTGACACCTGTCACTGAGTGTGTGATTCCCGTGTGCTTGTGTGTGCCAGGAGCCGAGATGCAGGGCTGTGTGTGCTTGAGTGTGCGTGTGCAGGGGCAGGTCCTCTGGAAGTAGAGGGTAATAAATCGGGGATCGAGGGGCAGGAAGACACAAATTCAGGTCCTGGCTTGCTACTTCCTGTGTGATCTTGGGCAAATCAGTAAACCTCTCTGGACCTCAGTCTCTCCTCACCGATACGGGACTAATTAGCGGCGCTTACCTCCTAAGGTGGTTGAAGTGGACAAAGGAGATAAAAGAAGCTTAGCTTGGGGCCTAGCACAGACTTGGAGGTCAAAATCCTCGAGCTGTTATCAACAGGGGTGTGGTCGTTCGGTTTTGCCCTAACAGTCAGCGGTCGCGGGGGGCCCGGGGCTGCCAGCCTGCACAGGGCCAGTATCAGGAGACACTCAATACAGCTTGGTGAATGGATTGGGGGTGTGTGTGTGTGTGTGTGTTTGCACACGTACGCCCATGCAGTTAATCTGTGCAGTTTGGGGATTGCCTTCAGGGGTTCCAGAAGATTGGGAGGGGCTACCTTTTGTGCTTTCCTTAGCTGATGCAACCCTTGAGAGCAAGCACAGCGGGAAATGGGGCCGGAGGGCGAGGTCTCTGGGGTTTCCCTCCCTGCTCCACATGCCAGGGTTATCCTCAGCCTGGCTCTGTCCTTCAGCTCACACACGGCCCCAGAACAGAGACCCCACAGCTTCCTCTCCCCTGACCCACGACCTCGGCAAGCCCTCCCTGGCGGAGCTCCGAATCCCACCAGTGTCCCGAGTGTCAAACCCACAATTCACAGCCGCTCACGCGCGTGCACTTGGGACACTGGTCTTGCTGAGACTGTAGGTACCATGTTTGCTTTGTCTCCAGGGCAGAACTGAGCTTGCAGCACGCAGCCCAGCAGATGAGGAAACTGAGGCACCACGCCTGAGTACTGGAGCCAAAGATCTGAGTCTGAATCCAGCCCTGCCGCTTCTACGCCCTGTGGCCTCAGGAAAGGGATGAACCTGTAGGAGGACCTCATCTGTAAGACCACCGTCTGCCTTGCAGGCTCGCAGGAGGATGGAGAGGACCGAGAACAGCGCGGAGGGTCTGACACAGACCAGAAGCGATGAGCTTTACTGGGGGACTAAAGCCCCAGGACGTGGAAGGTAAGTGGCCAGCACTCATGGATGCCCAGGGGCCTGAGTCGCCTCTACGTTTTTCATGTCCCCAGGAAGATGGGTCCGCACTCCAAGCCGGCCTGTTTGCCTTCCTCTCCCCATCCTCTCAGCCTTTGTTCTTGGGAAAGGAAATGCAGTGAGGTTTCGTGAAAGGGCCTATCACTGGGCTGAGGAAGCGGCCGGAGCTGGGCTCAGACGCAGACGGCGGTTCGGCCCGGCTGCCAAATCCGGCCTCGTCCCAAGAAACCAACCCTTGTTTCCAGGCAGAAGGGAGGAAGCTCGTTTTTGGAAGGAGGTGGGGAGCAGAGAACTTAGTGGAACAGAAGATGGTAGAGACCCCCCCCCCCAAAGGGCCTGGGCTGGTGTGGAGACCCCTCTGCAGACTGGAGCACTCCAGCCCGGTAGTCAGGTCCCCCCACCCCCGGCAGGGGGCAGGGGAGGGGCCCCCATGCCTGCCGCTCTGAGTGGGAAGCTGCAAACTGTGGCAGAGGGGCCCTGAGAAGGGAGCCCCCCCACATACACAAGCTGGAGGTGCTGGAGAAGCCTTTGTCTGGGAGAACCCCAGGCTGGCCAGTCGCCTGAAGCCTCCTTCTCTGAGGGCCGAGTCTCCACAGCGCCAGAACGAGGTCAGAGGGCAAAGGCCCAGAAAGAACAGCGATGTCACCTTTCCCAGCAGCCAACCCTGCTTGTGGGCCTCCGTAAGAACCCACTTCACAAATGGCCCAGGGCCTGAGGGGGGAGAAGGCCACACCGAGCAGCCTGGCCAGCACCTCCAGCTCAGGGCAGGGAAGGGGATCTCCAGCCCCAAGAGGGAAACGCTCAGGCTCGGAAGCCAGACCCTCCCTCTTTCCAGGGTGAGCATAATCCTCAGCTGTGCGGCCAGCTTCAAGGCCCTCTCGAATGGACTCTAACTGGAGCTAGACAATGCTGGCACTGGGGGAGGGACAGAAAGAGTGGAGAGGAAATGGGGACACAGAGAGAGAGACAGAGGTGGGGACAGACAGAAGGTGGGGATGGGAGAACCTGGGCCAGGGGTCGGGGGCTTTAACCTCTCCGAGAGGGGGCTGAGCCTGGCCAAGGCCAGCAGGAAGTGATGGGCACTCCCAGGCCACTGCTGTCCCCAGGCTGACCAGGCCACAATGGCCTCCTTAATGAGAGCGGATAATGAGCTCTTTAGGGCCAGAGGAGGCCAGCTGCACACAATTAGGATGTTAATAAAGTCTTCTGAGGTCACAGCTCAGCGGAGGACAGAACAGCTGGTGGGGGAGGGGGACCCTGCTCCTTCCTCTCCCTCTGAAGTTCCCTCTGTTCTTCAAGGTGTTGTCCTCCAGGAGGCCTTCCCTGACTGCACGTGCCCTTCCCCCAGTCCTGCTCATCCCAGGATTCGGCCCATGAGTACTACTTAGTCCCTCTTCCAAGACACCGGTTTGGATCCTGGCTTCACCATGTCCTAGCTGTGACTTGGAACAGGTTGCTGGCCTCCTAGAGCCTCGTTATACCAGGATACTACGATCTGCCTGTGGGACCGTCTGACATCGGTGACAGGGACCCCATAACCAAGGGCTTACCAAGCACCTGGTCTGTGCCCGACATTCCAGGCATGGGGGTGCTACGGAGAACACACAGGCCTCAGGCGCTCTCTCCCCGCCCCTTCCCCCCCCCCCCCCCGCACTGCACACTGGACAGGCCCAAGCACAGCCAGGGTCCAGGGGCCAAGGCCGGCAGGAGAGGGCCGGGTTCTTCCCCAGAGGGTGACACGCAGGGAATCTCAATTCCGAGTCTGGGAGAGGCCAGCAGACGTCAGGGTCCCTCCTCCAGGACCTTCGCAGAGTCTGACGCAGGTTCGGGCAGAGCAGGGCATCCCTGGAGCACTGCTTCGAGGCCAGGCCTCGGCCAAGGGAAGGGTGCGCTGGCAGGGCAGGGTGGGGGACAGAGCTAGGGACCCCCGAGGCATGGCACCAGCTCAGACTCGGGCTCCCTTGACGGGTGCCCTGTCCAGGCAGTCCCATATTCTTCCCTTGCAGTGGTTTGGAGCAGGGGAGGGGGTGAGGATTTGGAAGCCCTGAATGGGGGCGGGGTGGTGCCACGAAGGGGAAGGGTGCTGAAGGGGGACTGGCCGGCGCCTGCGACCAGGGTGCTCACCCTGCCATGCCACACCATGGCACTCAGCTGGGCCCGCAGGGACTGCTTCTGCCCTGACTTTGGGGCAGATCTGAGGTTTCTACCCGAGAGGGACCAGAGACACAGGAAGGGCTGGCTGCCCATAATCATGCTGTGCCTTTAAGAACAACGAAAGGCAGCCCACCCTCGGCCAGGCCTCCCCCGGCCAGAAGGCTCTCTGTCACGGAGGCCTCTTGCCAAGACACACTCCAGCTCACAGCACGCGGCCGCCTCGCTCCAAAGCAAACAGGCCGGTAAGGGCTCCCCCAGTCTCTCCCAGTGCACCCCCACAGCTGCCTTCCTGCCTGACCCATTCTTCTCGCTGCATCTCTGGCACCTACTCCTGCTCTGCTGCCCATGGCCCTCCCTTCCCCCAGATGGGGCTCTCAGGCCACCGGGGCCCCAGAACCTTCCCTGGGCGCCTGAGGCCCAGATTCCAAGACCATTAGCACAGGCAGCTACGTCAGTTTGGAAGGCTCCGTGGAGTCCACGGCGAGAAGACAGCAACACTGGGTAGCTGTCTCCCCTCCCCCCAACCCAGAGCCAGCCTGCCCGGCTCACTCGCTCACTGACTGCAGAACATTCGCAGGCAGGGCAGGGGCATGCAATAAAAATGATGGGTACAAGAGAACCAGGGTTTTAAGCAAGGACTCCAGAGCCAGGTTGCCTGCATTTCAATCCCAGCCCTGCTACCAACTGGTTGCTTGAATTTGGGCCAAGAGCCTCAATCTCCTCATCTGTAAAATGGACCTACAGTCGCACGTCTATTGCCCAGTGTTGTAAGGGGCCTACAACGGAGTTAACCTACAAGAAGTGTTCAGAATCAGGCCTGGTTCCTAGCAAGGCTCACCAAAGAGCTATTATTAAAGTTGAAGTGTAAGCTGCAGGGATTTTTAAGGAAGGAACCACGACCTCAATGCCCCCCCAGTGGCTAGGGCCAGGGCTGGGGCTGGGCAGGGAGCCAGGTGGGTCTTGGGTGTCTGGTCTCAAGGAGAGAGTGTCTCTTGGCGTCCCTGTCATTGGTCCTTGAACTTGGCAGGTCTCTACTGGAAGCGGGGCCTGGTTCTGCGCCTGGCATGGGTGGGGGCTGTGAGGCCGGGTGAAGTAGAGAATACGAGATGGCCCAAGGCCCTTCCAGAAACAGCAGAGCAGGGAGGGCTGGACAGCCCCGTGCCACAGATGTGGTAGTTGTTGCTACAACGTTTGCTGAAGGAACTACAGACCTCAGGGATGAAGCTGGGTAGCCAGGGAAGAATTCTCAGAGTCCTGAACTGAAGCTCAGATCCAATCTGGAGAGGAGGGGAGGGAGGTGGGGGGAATAGGACAGACAGAGCGGCGGGAGCATGTGTGTGGCCCAGCCCAGTAATGCCCATGATGCTTCAGGGTGGGGATCTTGCCAGATGAACTTGAGGGGCGCTCACCTTCGACGTCACAAGGGAGGGGTGAGCTTCTGAGAATCCCATCAAGAAGGTTAGAGCCTCACAGGCAGATGCCTGAAATAATGCTCTGGGTAACAGAAGGGGTATTTCCCTGATGTCCCAGGCAAGAGCAAGAGGCGAGTGGAAACAGACTGAGGGGGCACGGCGCCGCGAGGCCAGCTCAAGACGGGAAGGGGGTCTGCTGGGCTCCTGTTCACGGCTGGGCCATTTTCTCTCAGGCAGCAGGGCGCCCACGCTGGAGAGTGCCGACCCGGAGAAGGGTCGGGGTGGGGGTGGGCCACGGACCCGTGGGGCGGGGATGGAGGCTGAACTGAGAGGCTGCCCTCCACAAGCTCTCATTAGCTGGTGCTGAGACCAGATCTGGAGAGCACGTGACAGAGAGCCCGCCAGGCCATCAGCACAGGTCCAGGAAAACACGGACATGGGAGCAAGGCCAGAGGACACAGCACGCGCAAAAGTGCCAACTTCCAAAGAAGAAAGTGAATTCCGTGGTAGAGATGGGCAACCTCAAGGCTGGTTCTGATGGAGTGAAACACGGATGCCTCGAGGGATGGCTGAAGAGTCTGCGAGGGAGTTCTGAGCATTCCCAAGCCAGCGCTGGGCAGAAAGACACAGCAGGAAGGAAGGGGGCCAGACCCCGCTGGCTTCTGATAACAAGGGAGCTGCTGGCCCGGCGGGTCTGGGATGTGTCATGGCTGAGCCATCCAGGCCTTGGGGCTCTCACGACCCCCCTGGGGGTGGCAGGGCTGTGCCAAGAGATTCGCAGCTGAGAGCAGACCACTTCTGAAGGGCGTGTGGTGATTCGCTGGTTACAGCCTAGAGGGGGGTCTGTTGGGAGCCTGTCCAGCTGGATGTTTTCATCAGTCCCAAGAGGAGGAAAGAGGGGCTGAGCACGAAGCACCATCGCATTTACCGAAAGCTGTGCCAGGATCAGGAGCTACCCCCGCCCCCGCACCCCCCAAAAGTCTGAACAAATGGCAATGACGGGTCAGCTGTGACAAAATGAAAAGCGGCAGATAGACCAGAGGACAGGCGATCTTATCATCTCATAACTTATCGTGCAAACGTTCTGGCGTGAAAGGAGGGTGCTAGTCACAACTCTGCTGAAATACTAGGAGCCAACTGGGAGGGACCCGGGCAGTGGGGGAGCGCGGGCATCCCTACTCCACGGCGAGGATAAGAAAGGTCCTGGGGTTTAAGCGGACTGCGAGTTCACTGAGTCCTGTCTCCAAGTCTGTGGAATCTGAGGCTGCGTGAGGAAACCCCTGGACTGGGTGACCCAGGTGCCAGGCTTAGAAGGGACAGCAGCAGGATAAGCACCCGTGGCTGACTCCCTGGGCAGCAACCAACCACACAGCTCCCTTTAGGAAGGACTCCAGCTGCCACTTCCCTTGCAGAAGACGACCAACGCCACCTGTTCCACTGGTACCTCCAATTTCCACCTGACGGATGAGCCAGGGAAACCAGCCTCCTTCTCTGCTTCCCCATTCCATCAGGGTCTACAAATCAGACTCGGTTCTCAGCAGGTGTGGGCGTGGCTCACTCTCCGCCCCGCCCCCCCCGCCCCGCCCACCACTTTCCGCCCTGCCTTCCCGCCCCACCCAGGAGGGGGCTGACAGGTGTTTTCGGGCTCCATCTCCAGGTTGCCTCTCTCTCTCACCCCCTCTGAGCCCACATGGCAGGGCAAGGCAGGGGACTTGGGCTGCTCGTTTTCTGGCGCGAGATTCTACCCAAAGGCTTTGCCAGGAAGAGAGGAACTGTGGATCAGCGTTTTTCAACCTTAGAGGCCTCCGCGCTATGCGGGGCTTTTGCCATATCCTGGTGCGATGTATATACTGTGGTTCACTGAGTAAATATATACTTGAAACAACGGCCTTTTTTTTTTTTTTTCTTCTTCTAACTTAAAGCAAATAATTTGTTTAGGAAACTTCAGATCACCACTATGAATAAACAGGCCCACCAGCCCCAACCATAAAATTACAGAGAACAAAGCAATGCAGGAAATCTGAGCTGTGCTGAGTCTGAAGCCGGCTGCGCCTATAGCCTGTCCCCCTTTGTTACAAAAAGAGATTTACTGGAGGTGGGTCAAAGACGGCGGGCCATCAGGCTGAGGTAAATCAGAAGGCTTGGACAGGCACGGGAACAGGACAAAGTCCCTCCACTGCCTGTTGGGGAAGTATTCAACACTCTGTCTGCACCGAAGTAAGGCTCGCCGTGTCCCAGGGTGTTGCATGGTCAACACTCAGGAAGCCCGCTTTGGGCTATAGTGATGTTTGGCTGTTCAAAATGGCTGGAGAAAGAGGCTGAGGTGTCCTTACTGATAAGACAAGCGTATTCCACAGCATGTGCTAATGAGGGTTGTGGCGAGAAATCAGAGAGAAAAGAATGGCAAGCCCCTAGCAGTGTGTCTGGTACTTTCTGGGTGTGTTTCCAGTCTGGAGAGGAGAGCAGAGGGAATCCTCGCTCGCTGGTACCTGTCACTGGAAATGGGAGTCATCTGTATTTTTACACTAGCGGACTTCAGTGCCTGAGAAGTATAGATGGAAGAATTTGTGTATTTTTTTCCCTTTTCTCTTTCTGCCAACAATGGAGGCTTCTTGGCCCCAGAGCTGACCTGGCTTTAACTGAAAGCCTTAGGCTGACAACCGTCCCTCACTTCCAGCTGAGTTCAGCCCCTCTTCAATTGGGGCAGAAATACAACGGGGGCGATTTCAACTTTAAAGACCATCTCCATAAATAAAACAAAAACAAACCCACTCCACAATTTGTCTGGAGCATCCCTCCCTCCGAACCCTCCTGATTTAATTTCTGGGGAATTTTAAATAGAGGCCTTGCAAAACTCTGTACCGCCGGACGTCAACCGCTCTCTGACAGCGTGGATTCCTCGTCGCCACGTGGGGAATGGCCACCACCAATACTGAGGCTTTTCCAGGCTCCTTTCCCAGTTGGAATTTGGGAGCCGCTGGTGTCACTCTAGGAGACTGTGGCCGATGGAGGGTGCCCAGGAGTGTCCCACTTGGGGTCCTAGGACTGCATTTCCCGAACCTCGGGCATTACTGAGCACCAGACATCCAGAGGAGTTATCCGAGGGGTACCTGTACTAGTGTGTGCTTTCAGAGAAAAATGGAAATACTTTGTGTTCCAAAAAGGCATTTTTAGGGGCACCTGGGTGGCTCAGTCACTTAAGTGTCTGCCTTTAGCTCAGGCCATGATCCTGGGGTCCTGGGATCAAGTCCCGAACCGGGCTCTCTGCTCAGCAGCAAGTCTGCTTCTCCCTCTTCCTCCCCTTCTGTGAACTCTCTCTCAAATAAAGAAAGAAAATCTTAAAAAAAAATAAAAAAGGCATTTTCCTATGCTACACGACACAGAAAGCCAATATTCCTTGGCGTAAACAGAAGACAGGTAAGTGGAAAAATGCATACACTGAAATGATGATGCTATAGACAGACCTCCAGTAAGATATTAAGACGGGCTCTATAAGACACTAAGGCTACGGCCAGATTTTCTAACAAACAACGAAACAAGCAGGCAATGTCGGCAAATGTTAACAACACAGAGGCCCCAGACAGACACCTTGCCCTTGACCTAACGTGAAGTGAAAGAGAAGTCAAGATTAATAACCTTCTTGTGAATGGATTCCATGCCATTTAATGCTGTGTCCGCCACACGTTTCTAGGACCCACTCGCTGGGAAACACTAAGCTTGCAGAAGGAGCCTTGGGTTAAGAATATGCAGCCCCTTGAATCAAATCCAAGCTTGGCCGCTAGCAAGCTTTGAGGTCTTGCGCCAACCGTTTACCCTTCTGAAACTGCTTCTTCTTCTGAAAAATGGAAACAAAGCTGCCTGGCCTACTTAGCCTTAGAGAGCCGCTCTGAAGTAACAGATGGGAAAAATGTTTTGAAAAGTCTGGGGGTTGTATGTAGATGGGGGCGGACGGGTTATTATTCCAAGTGGTCTCAGGAGCCTGATGGACTCCTATCCCCACTTCCCCAGTACAACTCACCGCCTGGACTGGACGGTGGCCCTCCCCGCCTATCAGGAAAGAGAAAATGAATACATTCTTCACCATTTTTTTTTCAACCTTCCCAATAACCACAACATGGGTTTCCTAATATTACCTCCATTTTATAGATGTGGAAGCTGAGGCTCAAAGTGGCCACACACTGTCTCCCCCACGGCAGAGCAGACGCTGAACACAAGCCTTCCATGCAGCCTGGGAGGAAATGCCCTCAATCTTGCTTTTCCTGTGCACTCCCAGCAGATCTTGAAAGTGTGGCTCTCTTGGATCCTGCAGTCGCTGTGCCCAGGCCCCATCTTTCAAAACCACCGCCTTTGCCATGTTCCCGTGAATCCCTGCCAGCTGTGATTTTGCTCTCTTGCCCTGGTGCTCCCCCGGCACCCCGACCTCAGGTTTGTGTTGGCTGCCTCCCCCAGCTAGACCAAGAGCTCTCTGAGGACAAAGGCCAAGACTTGCTCATCCTGGCATCCTCTCAAGCCCCGGTCGGGCTCTGTGTTTCAGACGAAGAAGGGGCTCAGTAAATAGTTGTTGAAAATGAAATGTCATGATACACGGGCTAAAGACTTCTTCCTCCCTCTCTGGTTTCTCCAACCACACACTGCAGTCTTTCCTGCTTCCTTATCCTCAAGTATTTCTCCAGTCCAATTCTTGGGGTCAGTGCAGGGTCTGCGGTGGGCTTCTCTCCGGCACTCCTCCCTCTGGCCCAGGGCCTTCTGCCCTGATCGAGCCCAGCAGTGTGAAGGAGCCCCTAGGTGGCATTGCTTCCCCCTTACCCTCCCACCCCCCCAACTCACGGCTCACCTAGGACAATTTGCCCACAGGGACCCGAGACCAGGCGATTTTTGTTGCTTGTTGCATCTCTTGCCCGAGATTGCCCAGAAAGCCAACACTCCCTCCCGGAAGCTCTCTCTTGCAGTCTGCTTGTATACCTGATTGGGCCATTCCCATTTGGGCCTCTCCCCTTACAGGAATGGAAGAGCAAAGCTCAGGGAGGTCCCACAGGCCAGGCACCAGGGACGAGCCCACACCCTGGGTGAGGCTCTTGGAGGAATGCAGAGGGCCGGGCTGCCACAGCAACCTCTTCCCAAGCCCCGCTGGCTGGTGCAGGCCTCCATTGGGACCTACAGAAAACACAAAGCCTTCCTCTTTGGTGGACACAACTTGGAGCTCTAGAAGGGGCAGCCCCAGAGATCTGGTGCCTCCAACCCCCAGAGGGTGGGTAGGGAGAAGGCTGGGCCAAAAACAGCTTCCTTCACCATGGTGCCCTACTCGGGGCATGAGGAACCACAGAGGACTAACCGGGAGGCAGCGGAGAGTACAGGGAAGAAGGTGCAGATTTCCTGAACTCTCTGGGCCTCACCTTTCTCATAAATGGAAGTCATGATACCTGTGCTTTATAGGGCAGTGGTGGTGGTTACAGGCAGAAAGGGGGTTGGCTTGCTGTCTGACACACAGGAGATGCTTTAGCGATCCCTTTCTCGTTCTTCTTACAGTTTCCGACATTAAGGGTCTCCAGAAAGCAGCAAATAGGTTAACTTGAGCCCCAAACACTCAGATCCCGGGATAGCCATCCTGGAGCCCCTGCCAGGTTTGTGGTAATTAGGATGAGGTTATCTCTCTGTGTTTTCCTGTCCTGTTTCCCTTTCGGTCTCTCTCCTGTCTCTGGGTACCATCTTGTCTCGCTAGTTCCTAAGAGGTGGTCGAGTACAGATCCTCCTCAAATCCAAGGAGAAAAGGCCACACTCAAAACAGACATACCCTCAGCCCAGATGCTCCCGCGGTCTCCCAGTTCCCGGCGTGTCATTCTAGACTCGCACGGTTAGTGACTGACACCCGTGGGCACCAGTGACGGAGCTCTTCCTACCTTCCCCCTGCCGGGCTCTCGTGCCACCTGCCCCAATACCCAAAGACAGTCACCAGCACGCCTCGTGACACAGCAACAACCACAGTCCCCTCGGCTGGGCCAGAAGCTTCCCCATTCGACCACCAGCTCCACGATCAAGTCTTCCTCGTCCAGCTCTACTGGTTTGCTTGCTTTGGTTTTTCCGATCGGCCTGAGGGCCAGTCTTGGATCAATGTGCCACCATGGTAGCTGATGGCAGAGAGAGGGGGGAGGAAGCTGGGAAGTCACTGGCCTAGCCTGCCCTCCACACTGTCTTCTCCCGGCCTCCACGGGGTCACCCTGTGGACTTCAGGGCCCTTGAAGTAGACTCCATCCTACAAGGGGTTCTCAGGTGGGGAGGCCTACATGGAGTAAGAGAACAGAAATCCGGGGGTCAAAGTAGACCATGAAGATCTCTGTCCTTTAAGAGAATAAGTCTCGGCAGTGACAGGCCCAAGACGTCTCAGCAGAGACTTGGCCCTCAGCCATCGCAGACTAGAACTACAGCCCCCAGTGAGTGAGTAATATCATCATTGTTTCCGGCCCCCCGGCTCTGGCCTATCCCTCAGCCCAGAATGTGAATGTCCCACCCAACCAGGCTCTGACTCCATTCAGGCTCCCCACCCCTGAAACCACCTCTCGAATGAAGTTTCTCATCCAAGGGCCCTGAGGTGCTGGGCTGGCCCCGTGGAGGCTGAGGACAGGGGTAGGGAGGGCCGGCGAGGCCTCTGGGGCCCAGAGCCCTCCTGCTGCCAGCTGCCACAACAGTGCCAACAAGATGCTCCAGCCCCATCAACAGTGGAGGCCCTTGAAGTCCAAGGAGGGGAGCCTATCTGGCTGCAGAGGGAGGCGGAAGAATGGGGGGCACTGGGGCAGGAGCCCTGGATGTTCATCCTCCCCGTGCAAAGCCCCAAGGATGAGGTCAACTTCCGTCCTCTCCTCCAAGGAGCAGGCAGTTAAAATCCTGCCCTGTTGGCAAGGAGGCCTCGGTGTGGGCCAGCCCCGGCTCTGCTCCCGTTACCAATGGCAGGGAACCACGCCCCTGATGGTGTCCGCGCTCCAGGGAGCAGTAGTATTTATCCCCAAGTGTGAGGGAGCGGATCTGATGCTCACCCAGGAGGTGCTGGTTGAAGGGGGGGTTGAGATGCAGGACCCTCCCCCGCCCATCCACCGCGGGGCTGGGTCAGGGCTAGAAGTGGTGAGTTTCTTTTCTTTTTTTCCTTCCTTCCTTCCTTCCTTCCTTCCTTCCTTCCTTCCTTCCTTCCTTCCAGGAATTTTCATTACATTCCCACCTGCCCCTCTTCCCCACAGTGCTGGGTACACCACAAACATGCAGAAAATGCCAGCTTATGGAGGCAGAAGGGTCAAGGACACCTGGTTGGTGGGCAAAACGGAGGTGAGGATGCCCTAGGCAAACAAGAGAGATTCTGGGCTTCTCCAGTTCACCCAGGAAGAAAGAGGCCAGGCACACCCCTGTCCAAACATCAGCAGAGGTTAGGGGAGCCCTGCCATGCTGGGGCTTTGAGACCCCTCGCTGCCTTGAATTCTGGCCTGTCTTTATATCCCAGAGCTATTGCTTTCACAGATCTCGTTTAATTTGAGAAGGACAGGGGAGGAGGGGCAAGGAAAACTGCATTCTTCCCCATCAAAGCCAAGAGTCTAAAGTAATACTTCTGGTTGTAACTGATCCCGGCCTGTTTGTGATTACGGCCCCTTGCTCGCTCTCTGGCAGGACGGCCCTGGGACCCAGCAGCAGGCTGAAGGCGAGAGACACCCTTGCTCCCTTGGATAATCTTGTCCTCGCCTGACATGACCAAAAACGTCCATCAGCTGCTGCTTTCTGCAGTTCTCCAGGGCAACTCTTCAAAACATTTATTTTAAAAAGGGGGGAAGAACTCACCCCCAGCCCCAACCATGAAATTCCATAACCCTAATCATATCCCTTCTGTTACCAGCACCAGCCTGGAAAACACCGCAGCCCCTGTGGTCCCATTGGCTGATGCAAATTGAAGGGGAGAGGGAGGCTTGGGATTGGTGGGATCGGCCCATCTTCCTCTTTTGCCTACCCCCCTCCCTTTTACTAGGGGAGAAAACAAACACACACACACACACACACACACACACACACACACACACACACACACACCCCTTTCTGCTGCCATAGAGCACAGAAACAGCTCTGCAAAGCTCAAGACTTTCTCAGCTGTTCTTTCTCCGGAAATTTAATCTGCAAAGCATTTGGCCTCACAAAGCCCATTCCAAAGGTGTCCAGGAGCCCACGAGCCCTGTGATCATCATTACAAACCCAGCAATGTTTGCAGCCAGTGACCCATTTGGCTGCTTAGGAGAGCTGGCTGAAGGCTTGCCAACATGGTCAGATTCCCCTCACCTGCTCCCTCTAAGCTGAAACTGGCTTTTCCTTGGAGCCCCAGGGGCCACAAGGGAGCTGAGGAGCTCTGGAACTATGGAGATGAAAGGCCTACTTCTTGCCTGGCTTTGGTAAAAGCAGGATGGTCACGGGAACGGGGTGCCTGGTATCTGGAACACAGCTGTGGCCACTATCTTCACTCCCCACCCCATTTCCATTCTGTAAGTGAGGACAGATGATGCTCAGAGAGGTAAAGTGACTTGCCTGAGATCACCTGATTAGCGGGTAACTGGGCTTGGAACCTAGACTGACTGGAGAGCCTCTTCTACAAAGCCTGGCATCCCTTCCATGAGGGCACACCAGCACCCGGCCCATTCCCACTGTGCCAAGTTGGCAATCCCTTGCCCAGTGGTTCGAGAGGGATATGGGTGGCTAGGGCTGGAGGAAAGCCCCCCAGAGCACAGGGAGATCACGGGCCCAGGCCAGGCCTTGGAGAAGCCTGCAGCCAACACTCCAAGTGCTGGTGAGGGGCCCAAGTCCCCATTCCTTGCTGTGGGTGCGTCCTGATCACAGCAGCCCCAAGGACGGTGAGCATGCTGAGCAGAGAGGATGCTGGGGCCTCACAAGGGCGCCAGTTAGAAGTACAGAAAACAGGGACGCCTGGGTGGCTCAGTTGGTTGGGCAGCTGCCTTTGGCTCAGGTCATGATCCCAGCATCTTGGGATCGAGTCCCGCATCGGGCTCCTTGCTCCTCAGGGAGCCTGCTCCTCTCTCTGCCTCTGCCTGCCTCTCTGCCTGCTTGTGTTCTCTCTCTGTTAAATAAATAAATAAAATCTTAAAAAAAATATATTTATTGAAGTACAGAAAACAAACGAGAAAAGAGAGCATCCAGAAACCCTGGGACTGGAGGCCAAGCCAACCTCAACAGCAGCCTCACCACCTTCCCGGGGAGTAGTAAGAGCCAATGAGGCACAACCTCTGGTCTGCGTGGGGTGGGGGTGGGGGGACCCGCAGCCAGCCAGGGGCAGTCCAGACAAGGGGCATCGCTCAGTGGCGGGGGATCCATATGCTCAAGTTAGGGCATCCAGGGTGATGGTGATCTTGCAGGAGGGAAGTCACCATATGTGAAAAACCAGTCTGTTTCAATGTCCGGGGGTCCAGGGTTGGGGCGCCTCAGTCAGTCGGGGGCAAGGTGGGGTGTGCCCAGCCTTGAGAGGGCAGCAAGGCCTCAGAGACCGCTGCTGCTACAGGCATGGCCCACAGCTGTGCCGTAGCCTGGCCCCGAACTCGCTGTATGATGCTGGGCGGGGGGCTTCCCTTTGCCAGGCTCTGTTCCTCCTCTGACAAAGGAGAGGTTTAGGCAGCCAGTCAGAAATGTCTCCCTCAGCTTGGTGAGAAAGGAAGGGGAAAGCTCTCCTTCCCCTGACATTTGGAGCCCCTGAAGGCCCTCGACACCCCTCCTTAGCCTGCTCATGGCTGGATGAACACCTTCCCTTGGCCACCTCATGCGCTGCGGGCCAGTAACGCTGGTCCGGGCCCGCCCTCTGCGCCCTGGCAGGGGTCATTATGGTTCACCCAGCTTGGAGCCCCTTCCTCCCTCAGCAACTTGCTCAAGGCCTATCTTCCCCAGGAGTCTTTCCTGACCATGGAACGCAGGCGCTCTCTGAACCTGACAGTCCACACAGAAACCCACAAACTTCTGGTCCTGCCCCGCTGTCCCCTCCGGGACACTGCCTAACCCCAGCAACACTGTGCTGTCCGCCTCGCACTTAGCAGGTACACTATTGAAATGATCGACATGCTGCACCCGGGCCTGTATCCTGCAGGGAAGAGGGAGCCCTGGAATGCCAGCCCCCCAGCGACAGGAAGATAGGGATGGCTGCTTCTGGTCCACTGCCGCACCCCGGTGCTGGGCACGACGGGGGGCACGCACGAGAGGCTCCATGTGTGTCGACTGAATAGGCAAACCACACCGTCTGGAAGCATCCCCTGCATGGAGGAGGTCACTTAAACAGGGCTGAGACTAGAAATGTCGTGGGGGAGGAGGAAGGAGGCAGGAAGGCCGTTCTTCCTTGGGTCTGGCCAGGCGACGGGGAGGGACCGGGACAGGTCTATTTATTTGGACAAAGGGGAAAGCAGAGTGGGCTAGGGGCCGGCCCACCAGGGCCCGGGCGAGCAGGTCTCACAAGTGCCCCCAACCCATCTACCCATGCAGCCCAGCCCCGGCCACGGACCAGGCCGAGCCAAAGGCTGGAACATGCACACAACTCTTCTGCAGGAAACTTCCCGTTTGACCACTTTTCTCCTACCCCAGCCAGGGCTTTAGCAAGACTGACCTCTGTTCTCCTGCTCTCTGTGGTCTGGGGAACTCACACAGCAGAGCACTCTGGGGCTTGGTTCTCTAAAGAAGTAAAACCCACAAGCATGAGATGTGCAAACATCCAGATTTCCAAACATTGGATAAATAGTTTGTGTTGGAAGTCCACACCCCATCTCCCCACTGTGCAACCTCGGGGCAAGTCACTTAACCTCTCTGGGCTTCAATTTCCGCCTCTGAGAGACAAGGCCAACATTTGCCCTTCGTCTTACATATGTTTTATAAACTGCATGGTTTTGTATCTTGCAAAACATAAAATATTCTGATTCAGAAAGAAGTCGCATTGAAAAAAAGGTCCCAAATTCCCTATTGGTGGGCGCAAACAGGCAGTCCCCAGGCAGCCTTAACCTCTTCAAGGACACCCTCTGCTCACCCGGCCCCAGCTGGGAATGAAGACAACAGACTTGTAGGCTTGAGGCCACTGTGTTTAGCATGTCCCTTAAAACAAACACAAGGTTCTGGGACACGGAGATCCAAGGGCCATTCAGGGCAACACTGATGGGCCAGATGTTATAGGAGAAAGGGATCTGCACACCAATTTCAGAAATCTACTCGTGGCTTGCTCACTTTATGGCCGGTCCTTGGCAGACTCTCTCTTAGTTTGGCTTTCTCTCACCTCCCATGGAGCCTGGGCCACTTCCCCACAATTTAGTCCAATAAAAGCTTAGGGGAGGCAAATATATTTTAGCATGAGCCTAAAAAGTGCCTGGCTCAGAAGGGAAATGTGGAGTTGGGGCTGAGACAATTAAATGAAACAAAAAAACCCCCAAGAATTCCATGCAGCACATTTCCGACGTACGTAAAAGTGACGCTGGGGTTGCGTGAGCCACAAGCCACTCTCCGCTTAGTTCCAGTGAACATCGGCTCCCAGCAAGCTTCCCGGGGCGACGGGTTTAACTGGGTCACCCTGGCTTCCCCTCCACCCCCGTGGTGAGACAAAGGAGTGCGGGTCAGCACTGGGAACGCAGAGGGTGAGGTTATGGAATCCGAAAAGATGCTGATAGAGAGGAGGGCAGTCAAGCCCGCTACCACGAGTGATTACTGGAAACCCAAGTGCTGGGAACGTAGTATCACGTGGCCGCGGGATTATCTGGGGAGAAAACAAGGGGTGGTTTCTCAACCCAAATTCCCTGAGGTCCTGACAGATTATACTCCCCAGAAAGTGCCACAATCGCAGGGTGGAAATCTGTTATGTCAGGGTGGAGGGAATGCTGTGTGGGGAGCTCTTTCCCCCACGTTAGTCACGCAGGGAGATAGGTCACTTCTACCGGCGACAAACGCCGTGTCCGTGAGTGTGTGTTGGGCAAGCCTAGTGGTGCCTGCTCCCGAGGCCCCTGGGCCGGGGTATGTCCGGGGAGGGGAGTGAGGTCGCCTGTTGGCCACACCGCAAGACTCCCACCTGGGATGTGGTGGTTGTTATACCTAGAACCACACGCCTAGGGCTGGTCCCACCTGGCCTCTCCCTACTTCTCTGCCCTCACTCACCACCACCCTCCCCAAACCAACTGGGGCCTTCTGTTCTTCCTGGGCTCGCTGAGCTCTGAGCGTTCTCAGCAGGGAAGGCCTTCAGAGAGCCCTTCCCTGGCCGCACCTATCATCTCCCCCGGGTCATTCACAGTCATAGGGCCCCGTTTCACACACTGCACTTTGCAAAAATCTCAAATTATTTTCCTGGTTTCCTTGTGACTGTCTCAGCACTCCATGGGAGCCCCAGAAGGGTGGGCCTCTGTTGGCCTCATCACCTCTGAACCCAGCCTGGCCCTCAGTCAACTAGTAGGGACGACAGATCACGTGAAGGTGCGCCTTGCTACAGTCCGGGCAGCGTGAGGTTTAAGTGTTCCCTCGGTGTTCAAGTCCAGAAAAGCAGCCTTTTGGAGGCGCCCGTGAAGAGACTCAGTGTAAACCTATTTGCACCCCCAAAGGGGAAGGCAGCCGGGCATTGCCCTGGGGCGCAGAGGGGCAGCTGGCATCACTTGGGCCTTTGAGCTGGATTTCCAAGGTCACCGCTACAACACACCTTTAGCTCCAAAACGACTGTTCAAGGGCAATGGCCTCAGGACGTGCTGGCGCCCCACCGGAACCGGTGGAGGCGAGACACGGCAGCACCCTGGCTGCCACGGTCCCCACCGCCCCGACCCCGCCAGCCGTCTGGCCGTTGGCTCCAGGCTGGTGGCTGGCCCCAGCCGCGCTCGGTGCTGACAAGCTCTTGGACGCCTCCCTGACGACAGCCCGTGCCGATCTCACTCGAGGACTGATTTCCAGTTCTCAGAAATACCTTCCCCTGCTGCCCTCCTCCTCCCGGCCGGACCTGCTTCCTTCAAGTGCCACCGTGCTCACACCCCTGTCTGCCTCATCAGCTTCCCGCGGCCTCCTCCTTCCTCCCCCTCCACTGCGGCCCAGTGTCCCCTTTCCTCATCAGGATGTACCTGCCGGAGCCGGCCAGACTCTTGCCCGGCCGTCTCACTCCGGCAGGCCCAGCCCTCCACCTGGTGTCCCCTCATGGGGACCTGGAATTCCTTCACCTCTCTGCCTATCTAACCCCCCTCTCTCCAAGGCCCAGCTCGATGCCTCCAACTCCTGCGAGGCCCCCATGAGCCCCCGGAATTCAGCTCTATGCCCTGCAACAGAGCCACAGAGTGACATCGAGCCAGCGTGAGGGGTCGCGGGTGAGCCACTCCTCTTCCCTCAGCCCTGCTTGAAGCTCACAACCCTTTGAAGGTATTGCCTCTGGGTCGCCAATGGCCTCCAACTTTTCCTGTCACGGGCTGGGGCAAGGACAGCTACCCAAGCCAGGGCTTTGAAGGGGCAACGCTGGTCTCCAACACAGTTTCGGGGCTTCGAGGCCCTACGGTAAGCTCCCTGCATGCTCTACGCACCTCGCAAACCAGGAGGGCTGAGAGACTCCTCAGACACTACTGAGTGCAACCCATTCCCCGGCCAGACAGGGAAACTGAGGCCAGAAGAGAAAAACTGGCCTGTCGTGGGCCCCAAGTACAATCTGTGGTGGGGCGGCCCTTGTCCAGCGGCCTCCTGGCGACCACACCCTGAGCACTTACCGCGTTCCAGGCCCCGCACCAAGCACCGAATCCCTTCTGAATTGGCATATTTCAGCGCTCTAGCTGTGGGCCCAATTATCCCCATTTTACCGGTAAGGGAACGGATGCTTAGAAGACCCAACTAGCTTTCCCAGGCTCGCCACTAGCCAGTACCAAGCCAAGATGAAAACCAGGCCTATGGAAGTTGAAGGCCCTATTTTTCTTCCCTAGGCTATCCTGCAATCTCCTTCTCGAAACAATCTCTAGCCTGCAGTGAACAAAGCTGGGCCCAGGACCCCAGGCGGGATTAGAATGCCGGCTTCTGCTCCGGGATTTCTGCTCCATGGCCTTTTCCCTTCCGGCTTTGCGAGGCAGAGAACAACTGCACGCCGGAGACCGTCTTTGACCAGAATGGATTTTGGAATTGCCGGTTAGGCTAGGCTGACTTAGCAGGAACATGTGCGCGTTATACTTCGGAAGAGAAGAGAGGTTGGAGGACCCAGGCTGCCTGACAGCTGGGAAAGGCCTCGTGGGGGGCCAGTTACCCCAAGCAGATGGCGACTGGCTCTCTGGAACCAAACTTAAGAGGCTGTGGCAGAGGTAAGAGTGTCAGTTCACTTATCTGCAAGGCAGGCTACGATAAACCTGTCTTTCTAGAAACAGCCTATCCTGTCTTTATCGGGATGGCTCTTTTCTAGGGTAGCTTGGCAGTCTGAATTAGCAATCAGGCGGTTCCTCAGTAAGCCCATAATCTAAGCAGGTGACACAGAAGCTACCTCAGAGAAGCCCACGGAAGACATCGTCCAGTTGGAGAAGCTGCCCCAGCCTCACAATACAATCCACCCCTTAAGTACCCAGAATGCTCGCATGGAGTCGAGTCTAAGCTGCAGAGAGGCAGGAACCTAATGGGTACGCATGCAATCAGCGTGGGGCCTGGGACAAAGGAGGTATTCAAGAATTGTGAAATGAATCAATTCCTGGATAAATGAAAGTATGTAAGTAGATTTCTCCCTTATAAAAAGCCCACGTAGAACCAGTTATAACCGTGCTCATCAGGAAATCTGAAGGTTACAGAAGAGATATAACCCGCCATACTGAAAAGATTCCAACCCAAAAAAAGCGCGAGGCTGGAGAACGCATTATCTTTGACAGCGCAAAATCACCATCACGACACACAAATTGGAGAGGAAAGCTTATTGGTTTGTCTTCTGTGTCACACAATAAACAGTTACCTTGGATGCCCCCTCCAGAAATGCCCACGCACTGTGCATCCCTGCCCCCCTTACACTCATGGGGAATCAAGGGATTCCTCCACATCACAAAGTCTGGGTAGCATTGAGATCTTAAACCTAATGTTCAGATTCCCGATTCTTTGTTTCCCCACCACACACACAGCAGCTAAACAAATAACATGGTTTGCAGCCCAACACATTTTGGGTACCTTACCCCTCTAGATCTCCTTTCTTTAAACCTGCTCTGCAACAACCCCCGGCGAGGGGCTTGGCTCGGCAGCCATGTTTATTCTCCATGGGGCTTCTCCTGGACACGGCTGAGTGGCCCGGGGCGGGACACCTGATCAAAGGTCTGCCGACTCACGGGCCGGCCAGGAGCCAATCAGATTCGGATTCGAAATTCAAATTTTGAACTCAGACAACCGGAGCCACAGTGAGTGGGTGGCAGTTACCTCTGCTGAAAAGTCCCGCAGTCTGGTCCTGGCGAATAGGCTGCTGTTTTAAGTGCACAGGAGGAGAAGGCAGGCTGCTCTGCAGGGAGAAGATCGCGGGGGAGTTTCCATCTACATGGTACACCCAAGAGCGAGACAGAGACAAGCACAGCTGACCTGGCCCAGGGCTACTCTTCAGTTCCCGGTTTCTGTGAGCCTGGAATGGACTTCACATCCTCAGGCTTGGTGAGATTTTCCTGCAGCCTTTCAGGAATCTCTTGAGCAAGTCTGAGTGCACTTCTGTCCTCTGCTCACTATTCATTGGGACTAAAGCATTGATTTTGGAGGGGACTGAGATGTGCAAACTTCCCAAGGCTGAGTGTTCTCACCTGTACAATTGCTCACCTGGATGGGCCAGTGGAGCTCAAAATTCCTTGCCAGCACAATGCTTTATCTTAATCCTATAGCTATGTTCCTCCAAGGAAGTGTAAGAACTCCCAGCGTTCTCACGCTGGGGCCAGGAAAGGAACAAAGACTCTGAGAAGGAAAGCAGAGGCAGGAAAAGAATGAGCATCTGGTGACTCATAGCCCCCTGTCCTCCCTGGGTCTTTAGTCCTAAGAAGAAGGAAGCAATCATGGAAAGTTGGAGACAAGCTTTGCTCCGCACAGAGCAGAGCAGCTGGGATCCTGTCCTCGCCATTCTGCCAGATGTCAGACCAGATAATACCTGCTCGAAGGTGAAGCCAATGTGGACTTTGAGGCCTAAGGATGTCCCACAAAGCAAGTGTCTCGAATACTGCTGTCTGCGGGAAGGGTGGAGGGGTTCCCAAGGACAAGATGACAGTGGCTTGTCCAAACAAGCAAAGCTATTGAATCTTTCTGCTAGATTTGTCCCTGTTCATGAATGGAGAAAAAGAGTGCTTTCTGGTTCAGCCCTAGGCCCACTGCTTGGTCAAAAAGGCTTTCCCTCAAGCCACTCAGGTCCCACTTTGGGAGTCCTTGACTTCTGTCCCACCTACATTTGTGAAAAACAGGCTTGTCCTCGGTGCTGGGTACACATCAGATCCTCTCAGCTGTCTCTTGGCCCCAAGTTCAAAGGAACCATTAACAAGCTGAATTCCCACAATTTATGACCACCATGTTGGAAGGTGGGACACAGAGCCATCCTTCCACAGTGGCTGTTCCCGGGAGACCTGGGGTCATCTCCCCCAGCCTGTGACTCATCCCAGCCTGCAGCTCGTGGTGATCCTACCGGGGATGAGCCCAGTCTTGCCTTCCCCCTACGTCCTCTGTTGACGGCAGAGATCTCAGCTGTTGGACTCTGAGAAAATGACTTAACCTCTCAGCCTGTTACTTTAGCCACAAAATTTTTAAAGAGCCTTCTACCGCGTGGGGTCATTTCCTGATTCTAATAAAATGAGACGGAACCTGTGGCACCGGGTGTTTACAGTTTACCGACTCTGAGTTGCCTTCCAGACACATCGCTCGTTCGGCCAATGAGATCACAGAGCCCGGGCACAACCACACCTTCAAATGGCTCAGAGGCTGTGGTCCCAGCCAGCGGGCTTGGCGGAGCAGGCAGAGCCTGAGGCTGGTGGACCCGTCTACTGAACTTCTAGTGACTTCTAGCCTTGAGAGAAGGGGACACAGGCAGAGTCCCTACTCTCCGCGGGCCAGGCAAGGCCCTGGGGGTGGGGATGGTGCGCACTTGGGCTACTACCCCAACAATTGGAGTGGAAATGCCTTAACACGCCCACCATGTCTCAAGGTCAGAGGCCTAACAATTGGGTCTTTGTTAACAGAGTTCAGAAGCCTCACTCACCACTCCTTCCAAAGCCAGCTTGCAGGATGCACAGCACACACCTCCCCTCCCCCACCGCAGCCGTCCAGCTTCCATGAACTGCGGACCCACCATCCAAAGGATCTGCAGTTTGGTCCTCCTGCTCTCTCCCCTCCACCCACTTAGTTTCTCTGGTTAAACTGGTTGCACGCTCCAGGCCCCCTGGTTTCTGCCTGCACCAGACAGGGCGAGTTTGCACGGCAGAGAGAGCACTCCAGGGTCCCGGGGCAAACGTCTGCTGCCGCGCAGCTCTGTCCGCCAAAAGTAAAGACACAAAAGTCCTGGAGACGGAGAAAAGCCATGTTCGGGGAGGCTCTCTCTACCTGACACCCAGGGCCCTAAAGAGGCTCCCAGCCATGGAGTGCAGACCTGGGAAGAGGGCTCGGGGAGGTCATTACTCCAACTCCTGCTTCTAAGCCGCCACCAAATGATGTCCACTTCACAGAAGGGTTAACTGAGGCCCAGAGGGATTAAGGGACTTGCAGCCGCCCAGCCGGTAGGTGGTGGGCAGGGTCCGGCTTCCAGGACACTCAGAGGGTCTGGTGTCCGACTGGGGAGTCAGGCTGCTCGAGCCCCTCACACGGCTGTCAGGGACCCCTCAGGAGCAGAGGTGTCTCTATGCTTTTTCCAGGCCCTCACTGTGCCAAGCCCCCCTACTTAGACTTCCAGGTAGTCCTAGAATCCTGGGTATGGGACGAGAGGGTAGAAGGAGGACGTCCCTGGGAATCAGAGTCTCGGAGCATGCTGACTTCCTTCTGTGCGGGGTCTTCTCCATCCTGGCCAGTGGCTGGTACCCGGAACCTTGGGGGTTAATAGCTGTGCTGGTGACACAGGCAGGGGAGGGAGCAGGAGGGTCTCTAAGCCAGAACTCTACTTCTGAGCAGCCCTGACCTTATACAGAGAAGTGAGCACATCTCTCCCCTTGGAACAAGCTCCAAAACGTAGCTCTCAGCTGGCGCCTCCAATTCCACCATCAGAGATCCCTTCCTTTGGGTCTGGAGGTGCTCAGGGTTTCCAGAGCCAGGCCCCTGTGACAAGGCCAGCTTCCCCAGGGTAGGGTAGGGGGTTGGAGGGGTGAGGGGTGGCGACGGGTAGGTAGGGCTGGTGTGAGGACAAAGGCGAAAGGCAAAGGTGTGCAGGTAGGAGACTCCTGTGGGCACCTGGGGTGAAGGGCTCAGGCCTGAGGCTAGGGGTGTGGCTCTGCAGGCTGGGGACGGCCTCTGCCAACCATCCTGCCCATTACTTCAGGAGCAAGGACAAAGCCTGACCTCTTTGGAAGGTCTGTGAAGACCCCAGACCCAGAAGGGCCAGGAGTCCGACCCAAGATGACATCATAGCTCTGTTCTCAGGGAGCACAGTTCCTGAGCCTCCTGTAGCAGGAGCCTGAGCTCACCTCCCCCAGGAGGTCTGCTGGGATTTCCTCAGCATTTCTCGTGGCGTTTCTCATCATCTCTATAGCTACTTGTTGCCCACAGGCATAGGAATTGGGGGTCCAGGAATGTCCCTGTTTCTGCTTTCGCCCTCAGAGGACTCGTTTCTCCTCAGTCTGTCTGTGCCTCGGTTACTCTCTCCATAGAATGGGTGCAGTCATCCTTTGGTCTGCCCTCCTTTCAGGGCTCACAATATTGGAAGGGAAGGGAAGGGAACAGGGAACGGAGTAGGACAGGAAAAGGAAAACAGGCCCCTCCCCTCTGGGAGTGTCCAAACACGGCCCAAAGAGGATCCTGTGCAAGGGACCTTCCCCTGCAGCTAACTGAGACCCAAACAAAACACCCCGGAAGCAATTCAAGCCCCAGCAGGACACGGGCAAACTGCCGCTGGACTTCTGGGCCCTGCGCGCACCTCACACTGACTGGTTCAGGCCCTCCCCTCTCCACCTGCAGAGATGCCCGCCGCACTAGTGGTCCCCGTGAGGACTGTGGAACCGGCCGCCCCCGGACAGCCATGGGCAGGGCCCCAGACGAGACAAAGCCTCAGCTCCCAGTGACACTCCCAGTGACAGGGCGGCTGCCACAGGGCCCTCCGTGGCCCCCTTCTTCCCCGGTCTGGGCCCTCCTCCCAGGTCCTGGCGGCCGTCAGCTCTGCAGGGGGCGGCCAGCTCACCACCCAGCCACAGCCAAAGCCCACAGGCCTAGCCGGTCCTGAGACAGCCCGCAGGGGGCCCAAGAACCCCGGCCCCCACGCTGACGTCACGGCCGGCCTTCCCCACCAGCTAGTTGGCTTCTCTCGCCCCTGCCAGGACCCTGGCTCGGAAGACGGCACCAACAGGGGGAGCTGCCCGAAGGCGCCCCTGAGCTGGGAGCTCCCTTCCCTGTGGCCGCGGTGCGCACGGGGACCCCCCAACAGGGGCCGGGCCCTTCGACCGGCTTCTGCCGCCCTGGCCTCGCGTGCACACAAACCGATTCATTTCCCCGAGCCGGGGAGACATTCTTCTACCACCAGGCAAAGTGCTGGCCTGCGGCCCAAACCAACAGGGGAAACTTCGGCCTCCTCAGCCCTCTCCCCCGCCAGATGGAAATAACGTACAGCTGCAGAGGTGGGGGAGGAGGAAGAGAACAAAACCAGTCAGACGTCCGTCTGTCCGTCCGTCCGCCCGTCAGTCCCAGGAGCCAGGCCGGCCATCTGGGCACTCACCGCTCTCGTTCTTCTCGATGACGTCCACCACCTCCCCGGCCTGGAGGCTCAGCTCCGAGTTCTCCTGCTTCTTATAGTTGGACACCACCACGTACTGTTCCAGGATCATGGGCTCGGCGTTGGTGTCGGCACCTGGCGAGGGCAGAAAGCACGCGGTGAGCCAGCGGCCGGCCATGGCCCCGCGGCCGGGGCGCCCCCTGTCCATGGGGGGAGGCTGCTCCGTCGCCAGCGCCGCTCCAAGGGGCCGCCCGCAGCCAGGGCTCGCAGCTCGCCGGGCCCCAAGGACAGGCCATATAGCAAGGCCCCACACCGGCCCGCTGCGCCGCGGGGACCGGGGGACATGGGGAGCCGGGCTAGGCGGGGGGGACAGCCGGGGACGAGCCGAGGCCCCGGGAGACGGGGAGGAAGAGCCCGCCGCTGCGATGAGTCAGGCACAGCCCGGCAGGAGCGAGCGGGAGGAGAGGCCTGGTGCGGACGTGGTCTCCCCAGACCCCTCGGCTGGCAGGGGCGGGACGGGAGGGCCGCCCATGAGGGCTGAGGCCGAGCGGAGGAGGGAGAGAAAGAGAAGGCAGGGAGGAGGGCCCGTGCCTCTCCCCAGCCCCTGTGAACCCAGAGGAAAAGAGAGGCAGCGGTCCTCCCCTCGGGAGGGAGAGGAACGAGCAGGAGAGAAGTCTCCACAGCCCGGGCCCAGGCGAGAAGTCAAGAGGGTTTGAGGCCACCAATCACTGGGGTTTACTCGCAACCCTTAAATAGAAACACATGAGACCCATCGAATGAGGAGCCAGGGGTGGAGGCAGGGGAGGGGGAGGAGGGCCGAGACTGTTTACTTGAAACCCAAGAAGAGAGTCCCAGCGCCAGCAGCTAGGCGAGCCCAACCCGCCCCCCGCCAACTTTTCCTCAAGCTCGGCTCACCAAGGCGCTGCCACTGAGCCCAGGGGCCTGGTGCAGACACACCAGCCCAAGGCCGGCTTCACTCCAGCCTGGCCGCTGGCCGCTGCCCTCTGCCCACGTGGAGACTGATTCAGTCGCCCTCTACCTTTTAGTGCTGGGCTTTGTGGTCAGGCTCTGGAAAGCCTCCAGCCGCCCTCTGGCAGTTGAGGGGTCAAAAGGTGGGGCTCTGCAGAAGGGCAGATGGGCTAGAGGATCCCGAGGCGGGGACAAAACATCTAAGACAGGGTATGTCCTGATAGGAGTTGAAAGGAACCATAAACCAGAGACCTACTGGTTACCTCCTACAGGAAGTCTTCCCAGACCAGCCACAGCCCAAAGGGAATTCCTAGCCCACTTTATGTGTCTACCACCCCATACATCTGTCAATATCCTGGAAGACTAGGGGATTCACACCACCTACATGGCTACAGAAATGGCTGAGAGAGTCCCTAGGCTCCCTAAGGCTCTAGGTGCTCTAGCCTACAGCAACATTCCCTACACGCCTGAGTCTAACTCGGCACATGTTCTGTGTCCGGCATGTAGCCTGTCCCATTTTATCCTCACCACAACCCTTCTACCTTCCCATTTCACAAAAGACAACTCAGAGGCCCAGAGAGGGCAAGAGGCTCACCTCAGCTCACACAGATGCTAAGGAGAGAACCAAACTCACTCAGCGTTTTAGGTTCAAGCCCATCTCTTTCCATTAAAGAACTGCATCTGATTTGTTTCCAGACACCCATTCTTCTAGCTCAAAGATCTTCAACTTGGCTCCACAGAACTGCCTAGGGCGCGGGGGGGCTTTTAAAGAACCCGGATGCCTGGGTCCCACCCCCAGAGGTCCAGATTTAATTGGTCGGTATTTTTTGGACACTCCTTCCTCCCCCATGGTTCCCAGGTGCAGCCAGGAGAGAGAGGCACTGCTTAGCCCAGGGCAGGGAGCAAGGGAAGGAAAGAAACCTACTGCCCCTGATGGTTTTCTCCCAGGAGGTGTGGGCTCTGCAGCCCCCAGCTCAGCCCTCTGGAGCCCCAGGAGGGACCCTGTCCCCGCCGAGCCCTGCCACATGGATCCGCATAGCCCCAGGCAGCCCCACCAGAGCCAGGATCGGATTTCAGGCAGAAATGCAACCAACAGCTGGGCAGCGGGGCCAGCCCACTCCACGCTCTGCCAGGGCCAGGTCTGTGCCTGTCCCTGCCAGCTGGAGAGGGGCAGCCTCGGGCATGGTGCTGACAGCGACTGCCTCCCACTGTGCCCCTGGGGGGACGGCGGTGCCTCTGTGCCGAGAGCACCTCTTCAGTGCACCTACCGCAAAGAGGCCCAGCCCCTGCCCTGAGAGATACAGGGGCTCCCTTTCCAGTTTGTGGGAAAGGCAAACTCAGGCTACAAACAGAAAAGCGGAGTTCCCAGTGGGTTAGAGCTTCCAAATCCCAAGAGCCCAGATTATTCCGACAACTAACAGCAGACCCTCAGGTGCTCACTCACAGTCAGCTCGATGCCGAGCACCTGACCACATCATTTTGTCGTCTCCTTGGATTCTCACAACAACCCTACGTGGTAGGTTGTGTTAGAGACCCATTTTATACACAGGCAGACTGAGGCACATATGGGTAAGCAGTTTTCCCGAGGTCACACAGCTGGGACGTGAAGCCACACCCACCAGACGGGGTTGTTCGTGTTCTGAACTTCTCTACTATATGCCGCCTGCAGAGATGATCCCTGGTTCCCAGAGGGACCCTGCCTCACTCCATCTTCACACACCCAGCTTTACTGGTGTTTCCTGGACTGGAGGGCGGGTTCCATGTTCACTAGTGCGTCTGCTGAGCCGAACACTGGGCCCACGGGGTGGTAGGCGTTCTGCAAGTGTTTGCAGAATGAATGAATGAATGAAACGAACAAACAGGCAGATAGGTGAACGGAGTCATTTAGTGGTTTGTTTTGAGTCACTAGAGCTAAACCAGGCAGGGCCTCCTCTCTGACATTCAGGAAAACTAGACAACTGTGGAAGGGGGAAAGGGGAAATGGGGAAACAGAGGCACAGAAGAGCAAGGACTGATGTCTGTGGCCAGGAGCTGCTAGAGAGGACAAGCGGGGGTGCTGGAGGGTGGAGAGACCTCAGCTTACTTTAATCCAAGCCAAGGAAATCTGAGGCAAGATTTCAAAGATGGGAAAAATCCCGCCCCCACACCCAGGCCCCCCCCAGCCCCTTGGAAAATTGGCCTAAGCTTTCTGAAGACTGACGTTTTGGGACACAGGTAGAAAAGAGAATGTTCTCCAGGGACTCCAGAGCACCGGCGGTGGTGCCTCTTGGAGGCCGCCCCAAAGGCTGTGGGATGGACAGAGGGACACACGGACACTCTGCCCTCCTGGCTGCTCTCCCCTCCCCCAGCACGGGCACACTCCCGGCTCTCTTTCTCTCTCCCTCTGGCATCTGCCTCTTAGGACATTGCCTGCCCAGGGCTGCCCGGGGAAGGCGTGCACTGTGAGCAGGTATCCAGATGAGAAAGCACTCGGCAGGCGGGCCGGTGGGTGACGTCATCCCACAGAGGCCGCTCTGGATCCCCTCCCAGCCAAGGCCTGGAAAATCAGGGGCTGGAGGAGTCAGCCCAAAGGAGGAGGAGGAGGGGCAGGGCCGTGGATGAAGCCTCCAGTCTCTGGACGGGAAGGGTCTGACAGAGGCACGGAGAAGGGGTGTACCCCTTCGAGAGAGGAGAGCCCCTCCCGGGTTGGAAGGGGACTTTGTAACAGTCTCATCCAGGGATGGGCCCCTTGTCACTTGGAGCCCCTGGCTGGATCGGCTCGGGCTCTGGCAGGTCCCTGGAGCCCTTCCCCACACCTGCCTCCCTCCCACGACCACCTGGACGGCCCCCCGGCTCCTGCCTGATTCTGCCTGCCAACCTAAACTTCGAAATGAGGCTTTTGCCAAGTCAGTCCCCTGCTCCGACACCTTCAATGGGTCCCTGTTGCCTACAGAACAAAGGCCAAATTCAACCTCAGTCTTTCTGACAATCTGAGTTCCCTGACACATAACCCCCCTGTTCCAGGCCACCTTCATGAGTCAACATACGAACCAAGGGCACCGCGTACCTGCCACACTGGTCCATGTGGACTCTTACCTCCAAGCCTTTGCCTTAGCTGTTCCCCTGCTGGGAATCCTCCCCTTCTTCCACCAACTCCAGTCCTCCCCAACCATCTCTGACCCTCCAGGAGCTCCCTGATTTTACTCCAGCCATGGTCTTCACTCCTGGCCTCTGCTGGATTTGTTTCTGGGGCGCTGGGCCCCAGGCACCCGTGTGCTTTAGACAAGAGTCTCCGTGATGAGAGTTGCCCCAGGCTTGGTGCCGGACAGGGCACTGGCCTCAGCTGCCCGAGATGATGCCAAAGCAGAAGATTCAAGTCTGAGGGTCTGAGGTTCAGTCCTGCTTTGCCCCAACTAACTCCGTGACCCTGGGGAGGACGCTCAATCTCTCTGAGCTCCAGTTTCCTTGTTTGTAAACAGGTTCAGGACCCGTACCTAGCCTCATTGGGTTGTTCCGTGCATGGGACTAGGGGACAGCGTTAACGCACTACGTAAACTGTAGACACTGTTTAGAAAGCAAACAGGAAATGGGAGATGTGGGGAGGACCAGGAAGGGTTCAAGTTCCCCTGCAGCCTCAGAACCAGCAGGCAGCTCAAGGCAAGGGCCGCAGGCGCCAGGAAAAGGGTGGCTGCGGCTGTGTCCCTGAAACATGGCTCCCTCTAACCGCACCTCCTGGCCGGCAGGGGATCCTCGCCAGCTGGAGAGCCAGATCAGAGCCCCCTGGGCCCACTCCGGGGGGGGAAGGCCAGGCTGAGCAGCCCCAGGACTCTTATCTACAAGGATCCCCCACGTCAGCCCCTTACCTCTGAGCTTCCTGTCTCATGCACTCTCTGACATTCCAGAAGGGGAAACTGAGGCCCAGAGCGAGCTGGCGGCTTGCCTGAGACTCCAGCCCTGAACTCCTAGTCTGGCTGGTTTTCCCCGGCCCACACTGCTTCCCCCCAGCCTCTCACTCCCAACAGCTGGACTCATCCTGAGAAGCCAAGCCCTGTGGTGGCCCCCGCCCCAGGCTCCCCATGTTCTCAGGGACCCCCCAAAACTCTGGCATCCCACCAAAGGTCCCTCCAAGCGCCCCACAACTGGTTCTTCCCAGGCTGGACTTGGCCTGCCGGCTTCTCTATAGGCCCCCGGGCGGCCAGGCTATACGTTTCATGAATAAAATGTATTGTTGTAGGCCAAGTGCGCTCGGGCTCGCTGGCTCGTGGAAAGGGGAAAAAGGGACAGGAGCCCAGTGATTAGTCAGGCCCGGGCCCTCGTCACAGACAACACCAGAAGGATGGCTGTAAGGAGCTTGGGACAGGCAAGGGGTCCTCCTGGCTGCTGCTTTCTCCTCTGGCCCCCTCCCAGGACGTCCACCTCCCATTCCCTGTCCACAGCTGTGGTGGGGAGGGGCCGAGCCTCGGGCTGACGGCCAGGGCCAGCCCAGCCCCTCTGACCTCTGACCCTTCTGCCTTGCCCCCCAGCTTCCGAGCCTGAATCTCTGCTCTCAGGTTTGGGCAGAGTGGGTGGTGTGGTGGTGCATGCGTGCGTGCGTGCGTTAGCACTCGTAGAAATGGAGGGGCTCCTAGAAGCCCCTTCTGGAAATCCCACTCCTCCGTGTGCCACCATCTCCCTGCAGCAGCGGAGAACCCTGCTGTCTAGGGTTCCCTGCCACTGTCCGGGGACCAGCCCATGTGCTCCGGGCCCACAGTGTATTTGTCTATACACTGTCTACACACTGTCTACACACTGTGCTCTGGGGCCATCACCCACTGAAGGCTCCAAGGCCAGACCTGAGGCGTAGAGAGGGCTGAAAGGAGGGCAGTGAGGACAGCTAAGGGAAGGGCAGGAGGGGGCCCAGAGGACAGCAGGCCTGCCAACCAGGGGCCGCGGCCCCTCCCAGGGAAGCATGCGGCCGGCGGCGCCCACACGTGTGTGCCCGGGACACACATGCTCGCACACACGCGCTCAGGGCAGTACCTGTCACGTCCTTCCTGGGAGACTCAGCCCAGCTGGAGAGCCACACTTCCGAGTCCCCCACGGGAGCAAGCAGCAGCAGTAGGAGAGAGAAGAGAAGCAGAGGAGGAGTGAGAACCGTTAGGCAGGCAGGAGGTCCACGGGGCAAGTGGCCGCAGGCGCTGCTTTGGGCCGCAGCGGAAGGCGGGGGAGGGGAGGGGAGTGGAGTGATTTCCTGGCCCAGGGCTGGCTGCTGGGCGTGGGCCGGAGTGATTAGGGAGGCGCTGGGACCCAGCCGGCGGGGATGGGGATAATGAGGTGTCTGTCGAAGTGCAGGAATCCTCTGGAGCACACAGAATCCTACACAATCCCTGCCTGGCACGGGGCCTGCGGGTTATCACTGGCTGGCGAAAGCAGCCTGGACCTTTCTCTCTGGCCGTGGGGGTGGGTGGCTGGCCCCACGGGGCCCGATGGCTCTGAGGGACCTCACCAGGCCAGCAGGCCAGTCTCCGGTCATGGGGTACCTCACCGCTGGGCTCTGATGTCTTCTTGTCCAGCCCTAGCCCCAACCCTTACCCGATGAGGAAGGCAGGTCGGGGCAGAATGGAAGGAAGCCTCATTCTGGACTCCCTAAAACACCCCGTCTCCAACCCAGGAGGACGGGGACCTTTAGTGACCATCAGAGATGAGGGCTCTGTCCCAGGCTCAGACAGCCACGTCTGATCTGGACCTCAGTTTCCTCATCTGTGAAATGAGGCTAGAAGTTGTCCTCCTGCCAAGGGGGAGGAGCGAAGTCAAAGAACCTAAAAGAGCATACGATGGTGAGATATGATACAGAAATGTGATGAGGCAGCAGGCTCTCAGCTTAGTCAGTGGGGGGAACAGTTCTAGAATATCGGAGGGTCAACGTGTAACAAGCACTCACAGTCTACCTACAGTGTTCAGACTTATTTACTGCCTAGGACAATCCCTTGACACGGGCCTGCATTTTTCACCCCATTTTACGGGAGACGAAACTGGCCCAAGTTCCCACGAGCCCAGAGGAGCGGAGCGAGAAATGGAACCGGGTCTGGGATCAGCCGTGGTGGGTGCGTTCTCTGCCCAATTTCTCATTGCCTCCAAAGAAGCACAGTGTTGGCTACAGCGGGGACAATGACAAGCAAGCGTTGAGCTGCAAGTCTGAGAGGCACCCAGGGCTGGCCAGGAAGGCGGCCTGACCCCATGACACAGAGTAAAGCCAACCATAATGGCAGCAAACGTTTAAGTAGCATTAACTGCACACCAAGCCACGTGCTGAACACACACATACGGTAATTCATTTGCTTTTCAGAACAAACCTCCAACAATAAGGTACTCCCTCCACTTCGTAGATGAGGAAAATGAACCAGAGAGGTTAAGTCATTGGCCCAAGGTCACATAGCTGGTACCGTGTCCACCATCTCATTGTGGGGCCACAGGCTTCGGGTGATCACTGGATGCCACCCACCCTTTAAAGCACCTCATTCTCCCTTGCTCGGCAAGCCACCTACCAGTTCAGTCGGGGTCCCCATGCAGGACTGGGGAGCCCAGCCCTTCCAGCTCTCCCTAGAAACTGCTGGCAGAGAGCGGATCTGGTAGAGGGGTTTAGTAAGGCCGCCGGAGTCTGACTATGTGGATTCCCACCTACGAGGGACTTACTGAACCTCCTCGAGCCTGTTCCCTCCCTTGTAAAAATGGAGATGAGACGACAGACCTACTTTCTAGGATTAATGAGGTAATAGGCAGTAAGTGCTCAGCACCAAGAAAATCAGCCTCCTGGAGCTGCAAGGTTGACAACCAGACGGTGTTTGATACTGAGTGTGCCAAGAAAATGCTGGCAGCCAGGCACAGATGCCTTCCCGTAGACACCCCCCAAACGCCGGGTCAGCTGCAAGTGGCGGGCCGAGAGACCCTGGAGACTGTACCGGGAAACCGACATCCCACGGCCAGAGCCGCTCACCAGGACTGGCAGCCTCCCTGGGCTTCAGGAGCCGCGCGTGGGCCAGCTTTCGTGCCGAGACAAGGTGGACGCACCTAGGTCCTCTGAGGCTTGAGGCTGGGGCTACGACTCCCTGCTCCTGCACCCTAAATGTGGCCAAGTGGGCCGTCACCCAGCAAGGCCATCCGAGGCACCCTGGACAGGCCTAGAGCCGAGCCCACCCCAGCTCCACTATCAGGTCCCACTCAGCCCGATGCCCGCCCAGCTAAGAGGGTCCACGTCTCCATCCGTCTCTGCCGGCTTTGTTACTTTGTACATCTTCCATTTTGGTTTCTTTTGGGTTCTTCAGAAAGAAAACTTTTGGGAAATGCTAAGCTCTTTCAGTAAGCCAAGGGAAATGATTTGGCCCAGGCCTGGAGAACCAAGGAAGACTTACTTTTCTGCTGGAACAAGGGTTAACAAACTTTCCCTGAAAAGGGCCAGAGTTGCTCTTTTAGACTTTGGGGGCCATGTGGTCTCTGACAAGACTACTTACCTTTGCTGTTACGGTACAAAAGCAGCCCCTGACAATCTGTACAAGGCTGAGTGGGCTGTGAGCCAATAAAACTTTATTTATAAAACAACATGGTGGGCTGGGCTTGGCCCATGAGAAGTGGTTTGCCAACATCCATGCTAGAAGATGAAGGCTGTCAGAGAGGGGGAGTTTCGTCTTCCTCATTGGGGGGGTACCCCCAAGTCCTAGGAGAGAGAAGTGGGGACCCTTGGCCCACCGAGACTAAATGCTCACAAGATCTATGCTCCTGGGATGATTTTCTCAACAATTATCTTGAAGGGCCTGATGCCCTTCCAGGCCCTTGGGGTTTGGGCATTTGGGTAGACAGGGCGGGGAGCAGGAGAGGAAAAAAATCCCTCAGCCTCTGGAAACTGAGCCCCATTGCTAAGTGTGAAACAACCCAAGCTCATGCCTACCCCTGCATCCCCCATAAGCAGGCCTTCCCTTCGCTCTCCAAAGGAAAATGGGAAGTGGACCAGAAACGAGCCTGTCTTTTTAAAAACATGATTTATTTCCCAGTCCCCTGGATCTGCAGAATTAATCCAGTTCCGCCGCTCCCACCCCAAGTCTCTCCCCCACTTCGGAGTGCCTTGTCTCCAGCCCACCCGAGCAAGCCCTCTCCCAGGGCGGGAAGGACACCCCCACCCCCCAGGCCTCCTTACAATGAACAGAGGAGAGACCCTGGCTCACAAATCCCGGCCCTCCAGCCAGGAGGCAGACGAGGCTGCTGGCTGCGGGCTGGGAAAGCAGACACAGGGGGAAGGGATGACGGAGCAGGGGCCAGGCACAGCCAAGGCTGCAGCTGGGATCGACGCAAACCAACCGCTTCCTGCCCTCCGGCCGTCTCTCCCCACCTCCCCTGGTGACAGAACCAGGCCTCTACAGAGCAGGGCCAGTGGAAAGCCAGGGGCTCCGGACTGGGAGATTGCACAACTGGTTTTGCTGACTACCAGCTCTGTGACCCGGGGCAAGCGGCTCAACTTCTCTGAGCCTCACCACTCACGTCAAGCATTTGGGCCTAGCAACAGCCAAGGTCCCTGTGGGACATTCTAGGCTCTCCCAGCAGAAACCTGCTAGTCTGTAAAATACCAGTGCTCCACAGCTCACATGAATCTTTCCAGAGAACTAGACCACCTTTCCAGGGAAAACCACTTAAGCACATATGCTCAATACATGGAAACTCAAGTGAAAAAAAAAAAAAAAAGCAATTAATTTAAGATACACAGAGGGCAGGGAACCGAGGCAAGAATCCTTTTAAAATCTTGCTTCTTGTGCTTATCCTGCCACTCAGCTCCCTGATCCCGGGCATTTAGCCCTTTCTCTGGGCCTCTTTTCCTTCCGTACAATGGGGATAAAATACTTACCTCGTCTTCTTTTTGGGGTTGTTTTGAGAGTACAGTGGCCTAATGCCTGTGAAAGGTTTTGGAGCCGGAGGAGGGAGGCCCCTGGGACAGAGGGAGGGAGTGGGTGATGGGGACAAGCTGGGGCCGGGGAGGCAGGAGGTGTGGAGCCGAGACTCCTCCCTCAGACGCCCCCCCCCATCCCTCCCACAGCCCTGCTCCCATCTTGCAAGATCAGCCAGAATCCAGGCCCTGAGGAAGCCAGGTGCCTGCAGGTCCTGCCCAAATATGATGACCCGAGGACACTTCTTAGACACTGAACCTGCTCCTTGTTGGGTCCAGGTGATATGAGAACTCACGGACCAGTTGCACAGGTGCCCCTGGCTGCAAGGAAGCCGCAGACAAGGGACACCCAAGTACTCCATAAAAACACACCTGGATAGAGCGAAGTTAGCAAAGGGACCGGTTCCTAATACGGTTTCTTTTAACCTTGAGTAAGTCCGGAGCAGTGAGAAGCGGGTTTGATTTGCCCAAATCTAGTCTCAAAGCACGTTTCCAGGAATCCTTCCCTGGTGTAAAGCAAGTCCCACCCATTTGAACTAATAAATCCAGAGTGGGCTGTGAGCCCAGGTGGGAGAGACAGGAGAAGAGCCAGCAGCACGATCTCCCAAGAACGAAAGCCAAGCAAGAGCTCCGGGGACTGGGGCAGGGTCACTCACCTCCCCGGCCTCCACAGCCTGAGCCCGGGGGCCCCTGGGAGGGGGAGAGAAGCGGAGACCCTGCCAGGGGCCCCGAATGCAATGAACACCCCCGTCTTCTCCTGGTCCTTCCATTCTTCCAGCCCTTCGTGTCCTTGGGCCCTCAAGACCTCCCCCTCCTTGGGAATTCTATTGTTCTTCCTTCACTGTAGCCTTGAATGGGGTTCTCAAGATCTGCTGGGACCTAGTCTTCCCTCCTCTTTTATACAATTAAACCTCACACAGGGCTGGATTTCTTGGGTTTCCTATACGCTCCACATTTCTTTTCCTTTTTTGACTAAGCTGCAGGGAATCACAGTCTCTGCTCTCAAGCCACAGACGAACTAGGGGCTGAAAGCTGCTGGCTGTGCCGCTTAGCAGAGGGAGAAGGCGCTGTCACTTTGCCAGGAGTGGCACATACCCCGTCAGAGGCACCACCGGTCATAGGACGAAGGAGCTCGGATCCGGACGGCACCCTCCCGTCCTTCGCAAAGGATAGTTCCTTTACAAAACAGAAGTAGGGAGGCCTACGTGACACAGTCACTTGCGGGGACCTGAAACAGGTCCGAACAAAGCATGGCATGAATTAAGAGGACTCAGAAAGAACACAAGTCATAATTCAAACACGAATTCCAGTCCAAGGCCACACGGGCGCGAGCCTGGTAGTGAGTATGAGGGTAAGGCGTGCGCGCGCCCGCTCCCGTGCTCAACTCCTTGCACCTGATCCAGGGGGAGTGGCAGCCTCCAGCTCATCAGAAATACTCAGGGCATGAAAAAAAAAAAATCATGCCCCTGGACTGCAGCTGTGAGGGGTTAATGTGGCCGCTCAGACCCCCGGCCCTGACCCCACCTCACGGTCTACAAAGTGGGGCTTGCCTCAGGTGCCTATGACCCGGGCTGCCCCACAGGGCCCCACGCTGAGGAGGGCCCTGTGCTTGGCTTCATGTTCTTCGGTCTCTCATTTGAAATCTTGAATCATTTATGAATGAGAGGCCCCATAATTATGTAGCCGGTCCTGCCCAGGGCCTGAGGTTTCAGGGCCACAGAACTCCGAGCTAAATAAGTAGAAGTACTGAAGAATAAATTTAGTAGGGCTGGGTTTCTGATGCATATCCTCTCAGAGACAGAAGGCAAATCCTAAGTGGGAAGACCGGGCATTGTCCGCCTCCAGGTCCCCTCCCCACCAACATCTCCGGCTTCTTGGTGGCATCCCAAAGGCTAGAAGGATGCACGTGGGGACTCGAGACTAGAGAGGGCAAGAAATTTGCCTAAGATCACACAGCAGGTGAGTGGTACGGCTGAAGCTAGAAACATACCAGCTCCCACTTCCTAACACTCATGCTGGGCATGGTGCTAAACTTTCTGAGCACTAATTTCATCCCTACAACAATCCGATTTTACAGATGCAAAACGTGAGCCTCTTCCCAAGGCCCAACAGTAAGACTTGAGCCAGACTTGAGCTGGGAATTGGGAACAAAGGGGCCTAAAATAGGGGACTTCATTCTCCGGATTCTCCTCCCCCGCTGGCCAAGGGAGGCTCATTATTGCTGTTGGGCTTCCCCTTGTACGTGCGGCCATATTCCTACTCATTTTGCTCTCAGGAAGGAGGGGTCTGCCTCCTTCCCCAGGAGCTGCCTTTCCTGGAATCCAGACTCTGCGTGGGGGCAGCCGAACCCTGGGCAGGAATGTACTGCTGACCCTCGGGCCACAGGGCTGAGCAGTCAGAGAACAGTCAGTTTCCCTGCTCAGGTGGGGAATGGGGTGGGGTGGGGCTCAGGCTATGCCTGGAGCCCTTCCATAGCCCCTCGGGGACTAGGTCCGGGGGCGCCCACCTAGGCCATGGCCGGGGCCCGCAGAGACAGCCCAGAGCCCGTGGGTATGGGCAGAGGGGCCTGGAAGCCTCCAGGAGCTCTGTGGCTGCCCAGAGGGGGCCGCCCTGCCAGATAGCGACAGGCGGATCTGCTGTTGAAAAGACCAAAGCATCCTGGTTAAAGATGGGGGCTGTGGTTAGGTAGAGGAGCCGTGGGTGGCAGAGACAGAGGGGTGCCGGGCGGGGAGGCCAGCGGGGCTCCGAGCCCCACTCCCTGCAGTTGCCGCCTGACCCCACCGTAGCCCCTTGGGCTGGGTCTCCCTCTCCGTTCTCAGGTCTCACCTCGCCCCGCGCTGGGGCGGTGGTGTGCAGAAAAGAGACAAACTTAACACTGTTCTGAGTTCCAGGATCCCAGCCACCTCCCCACTCCCTGGGGTGGTCTGCCTTGGTGGTCCTCTCCCACTTACTGGGCTATCCCCCTCCCATTCCCCCACCCACCAGCTCCCCCAGCCAGAGCCAGAATCTGTGAAGACGAGGCAGCAGCAGAAACAGGGGCCAGCGGAGTGGGACGAGGTGAGCAGCTGCTGGGTCCCCGGGTCCCCAGCCCCCCATCCTGTGGTCTGTCTGTCTGCCTTGCTCAGTTTCCACTAGAGCCACGATTGAGTGAGTGATGGAGATTAACAGCCAACGGACCCAGGACCCACATTCCCTTCCCAGGGCTATAGAACAGGCAACGCCTTGTCTTCTCCAGATCGGACTCTTGCGATCCGATTATCAATGAACCAGCTGCCCATAATTTAATGAGTGTCTACCATGTGCACAGCAGGGCACCCTTGGCAATGACCAACTGATCCTCCACCATCTGTCCCCAGGCTTGGGGCACAGGGGCACAAACACCCAGGCACTCCTGCCATGTCAGGAGTCACAGGGGCTCAGGAGGGAGGCAGTGGGGCTCCCTGACCCACTCGCCTGGCCCCTGAAGTGCATCGTCCCTTTCCGAGGCTGCCCAGACCCGACCGGAGGGCCGCACCTCGGGCAGGGGTCTGTGGGGGGCGACGAGGTGGGGAGGAGTCCCAACAGCTTCACATCTGTGACGAGACCCTCCTCTGGGGCAGGACTCACAATGCTTCAGCTGACATCTCTCTGGACACTGCCATCCGTGGAACGGGACGTGGGCGGGGCCGAGGGGGCAGGGGCTAGAGGCAGCGTTCACTCCTGAACTGACATCGAGGCTGACCCATTTTCCAGGGTCTGCCAGCCTCCTACATCTGGCCTGGGCAGGATCTCTGTATCATTCATTGACCGTGCCAACTGGCTCCACAATGTCTGGCTAGTGCTATAGTCCTAGCAAGGATCTGGCACATAGTAGGTGCTTAATCAAAATTTGTTGAGTCTCTCCAATCAGATCTGAAGTTCCTTCAGACTCTTAACCCTATCGGCATCCTCACAGCACCCTGAACAGAGTAGGGGGCACCCAATAAATCTCTAGTGGCTGATGGAAGGATACATACTCATTACACTCAGTTCCAAGGGCTTTGTGGGGAAACTGAGGCCCAGCTTACTCCACTGCCCTGGGGTCCTTTTGGCACCCAGGGCCCCGCATATTCTCTAGTCCAGGTTATGCCCCTTGAGCCACATACAGGCCTTCTCAGGCCAGGGTGAGACCTTGAGCCTCGGTTGTGCTGGGCAGAGAGGCTCACAGAAAGGCCCCCCCAGGCCCCGCAGACCATCCCTGGAAGGCTCTGGACCAGCATCTGCTGTAAAGCCCTTCAAAGAGATTATTTAAAAAAATTTATCCGTAACCAATATGGTCTATGGCAAGATGGATGTTGCAGGAAATGGGAGTCTGAGCAAGAACAACGGGCTTATCTGTCCCGTCTGCTGGGAGCAGGGCTCAGCAGGGCTGGGAGCAGCCCCCCGGGGTGTGTGCCAGCAAGCCCTGGGCCTCTCCTCACCCCCACCCCTCTCTTGCTCTGCGCGGGTCTGGACCAATCCCCTGAGCCCTTAGATGCCACGTAAACAGAGCAGTGAGTGTGTGTGCGCGTGCGTGTCTGTGTGCCTGCGCACACATCGCTGCTTGGGAAACCCCCACATCTGGCTCACACGTGACCAAGCTCTTCCCAGAAGGCCCAACTGGGAGGGCCTGGAGGACAGCGGAGGGTCAGGAGTGTGTGAGCTCTCGGGGGAGCGCAGAGTTAACCCTTCGGCACCAGAGCGCAGGACCTCCGGCTAATGCTGGGCTTCTGTCCCCAGGAAAAGCCAGGAAGGGGGCTGGTGGTGCCCAGAGGGCCCTGTCCTGACTCATCGCCCAGGTGCGGGGAGATGGGTGCCCCTGGTCTTCACCTGCAATAAGAAAAGGCTGCTTTTTCCTGTCCTGTCAATCATAGTCAGTCATCAACCACTGGGGAGACTTCCTGGCTGGAGGGTCCTTCCCCAACGGGGATCAATTGGTCAGATATTTAATGAGCCCCTCTAGGTGCCGCACACCTGGCTGGGGCGAGCATGGCCCTGGAATTGTATTTATTTTCTTTCTTTCTTTCTTTCTTTCTTTCTTTCTTTCTTTCCTTTCCTTTCCTTTCCTTTCCTTTCCTTTCCTTTCCTTTCCTTTCCTTTCCTTTTCTTTTCTTTCTTCCTCTCTCTCTTTCTTTCTTTAAGATTTTATTTATTTATTTGAGTGAGAGAAGGAGCATAAACAGGGGGAGTGGGAGGGGGAGAAGCAGGCTCTCGGCCAAGCAGGGAGCCCAATATGGGGCTTGACCCCAGAACCTGGGATCATGACCTGAGCCGAAGGCAGACACTTAATGACTGAGCCACCCAGGTGCCCCTGGTATGTCCCTTTCACGGGCAAGGACATGTGTCCCTCTGGAGACAGCTGGAAGCCAGAGTCCTCCTGATGATAAGGAAAGGGTCAGAGGTGGCCCGTGGGGCAAGTTCTCTCCAGCCCAGGCACATGGATTAATTTTATAATTAGAGCTTTTTTTTTTTAAAAAGATTTTATTTATTTATTTGACAGAGAGAAAGAGATCACGAGTAGGCAGAGAGAGAAGGGGAAGCAGGCTCCCCGCTGAGCAGAGAGCCCGATGCAGGGCTCGATCCCAGGGCCCTGAGATCATGACCTGAGCCAAAGGCAGAGGCTTTAACCCACTGAGCCACCCAGGCGCCCCTATAATTAGAGCTTTTTAAGCTTCAGTGACATTAGTGAACGAGTGGCCGTCTGCGGCAGTGTCTCTGAAACAGCGCCACACAGTAGGTACCGCGGGGACACGGGAGACGTGGCACCGCGAATGCTGAGACTGGCCAGATGTCCTCTGCGCGGCCGTTCTCCCCCTTCTCCAGGCTGACTCATTAAAACCCTCAGTGAACCCGGGTGGAAAGCCTTGCTCGGCACCCCCCGGCGGGCTCCCTCGCACTTGGCCCCACCTCCACCACGGCACTCGGGCGTTGTATCCTAACTGCCCTGAGGACAGGGACCTCCTCCTACCCATCTCGGTGCCCCACGACTTCCACAGCAGGGCCTGGCGGAGCAGGTGCGTGGATGGTCGCTGGAGAACTCGACAAGGCAGCCACGGCGGAGCCAGTGAGGTCAGCCCCGGGCCTGGCGGGAACCAGCTCCTCCCAGGATCCTGTCGGAAACCGGCTTCCTCTGGCTTCGGCCTGAAGGGCCCCCCGCGGCCCCCCACCCACCCCGGAGGAGAGCTGCCGCACGTGTCTACTGTGCTGTGCACTCAGAGCAGGGAGAGCAAGCAAGGTCAGCAGAGAAGCCGAGCGAAGGGCCCCCTTCGGCACAACCGTGGATCAAACGATCCAATGCACGCAAGTGAGACACGCTGGAGGGCTCTTGGCAACACGAGGCCCTGGGGAGGGGTGGTGCAGGGCAGGGAGCTGACGGACGGGAAAAACTTGATCCCATCCAGGGTGGTACAGCTGCACATATGCTCCGTTTCCCTGGGGGGCCACTGCCAACGTACAAAGACAGTCTTCATCGGGCCTCTCGTCCCCAGTCTGTCATCACAGCTTCATGAGGACCTCACCCTCCTGCCTGGGACAATCATGCACCCAACCCTGCCCCTCTTCCAACAGGAGGGGAGAGGCAGCCCCCACGCCCTCGTGGAGTTTCCTCCAACCGTGCACCCGTTAGCCAGAAGCAGCGTCGGGGGGAGGCTCTCTGAGAGGCGACGGCCCCTCCTCCTGAGCACAGGGACGTGAAGGGACCTGGACACGGCCCACTTTCCTCGGTACAAGACTCCAGTTCTAACCTTAACCAATACATCTCCCTGGGTCACGTGCGGCAATGACAAGATCCAGGGGGTGAAGCAGAAAGAGTCGGGGAAAAACGCCTTCCCCCCCCCTTCCAAATGTCTAATTTTTACTGAAACTTTGGAAAATTTTTCTTTGCCTTCACATTTTAGAACTGACCAATTATAAAAAGGCCAGGAGCCAACTAAATCACACACGCCACATTTCTGCTTCTAAACAAAGTAACCCTAGATCAGAAAAAGGTGCTAAAACAATAAGTAATGCACATTTCCCCCAAATCTTTGTTTTTCCACTGGCTTCATCGTTACTGGAAATGCTGCGTCTTCTGTCACATGCCCATAAACCAAAAAGCCGAAGTGAGGAACACATTATTTTCTGGCCGAGGGCTGTGGCGGGAAACATCTCTTTGCTGGACCACAACGTGGGTGTTTCCTACCCCCAAGAAGACAACCTTGTGGAAAGAAAAGGCAGACGGGAGTCTCGTCATTGCCTCCCGACGAGGCCAGGAGGAAGGCCAGCGCTTGGGCAGGCCCCTGGACCGTCCTCCAAGCCCGGACTGCTGGGCCAGAGCTCTCTGTCCCCTGATGGGCCCCCCTTCCCCCCAGGTGGCCCACCATCTCCCCGGTTTGGGAGACAGCCGAGTGCCCCTTCAGGGCCGGCGCCGTCCGTCCTCAGGCAGCCTCACTGCCGATGTACCCAAATACCGCCACCAACCCGCAAGGATGACCCGTCTCAGACTCGACCCTGCCTGGCTCGATCGCCCAATCCCTGGAGAGCCCATCCACGCTGCGAGTCCCCAGGCCCCACCTCAGGGAGGCTGACGTAGCAGGTCTGGGCAGGGCCCCAGAACGCGCCGCAGAGCACATCTCCAGCCTCTTCCTTGCGGTTCAATTCAGGACCATCTTTCTAGTACTTTCCTAGTAGAGGAAGCCCGAAGACAGTAGCGAGGGGCAGAGCGAGGCTCAGCAAGCAGGGCGGAGGGCAGCCGGGCTAGCTGGGGGTGGGGCAGGGGAGGCCGGGAGCCCTGCACGGGCCTGCGGACCAGGGCTCCGTGTCCAGGCCAGTAGGGCAGTGGGGCCATGCTGCCCCGGGGCGGGGGGGGGGGGAGGAGTGGCACAGACACACGTGAGCCGCCTGTTCACTTTCTCCATCCCATCACTGCCACATGGGCTGCTCGTGGCGCTGCCAGATCAATCAGCCTCCTTTCATTTCCAATTAGTTGGCTTTGAACTCCAGGGGTGACATCAGGCTGAGGACCCGGAGCCATGAAAATAAGAATCATGTAAAACACCAGCCCCCGTGAGATGTGCCAGAAGGCGATGGCTTCACGAGACACGTTCATTTTTGGAACGGGCTGGAGGAGGGGGCCAGGAATGTCTTGGCCGTGTTCGCCAAGCAGCCTGGGCCTTTCTCACTGAAAATGGGTGGCTTGGGCAGACAAGAAAGCCTTGGGAATCGCTTTGAAACGTCTTTGCTGATCTTGTCTCTAGAGCTTCCTTTCCAGACTCATCTCCTATCGGCCCCTCTCCTGGCCCTCGCACCACTCCCACCAGACTGGACAGCTCTCCTGACCTCAAATTCCTCACACTGATTCCAGCCTCGGAGTCCTCGCTCATGCGTGGCCCTCCCACCAGGGGTAGCTGCCTACCCGCCTGCTCTTCCCTGGCCTCCCTCATCGTCCTAGCCCTGTCCCCTTCTGGTTGACTCGACAGCCTATGGATCATGACCTAGCCTGTCTTGCAGTCGTTAACAAGTCCCTGACAACATCCTGCTTTCTCTGCTGAACCGTGAGCTCTATGGGGTCAGGGACAGCAATCACTTAAGAGAAATGAGAGCCTCTAGGAGAGCTGCCCTCGGAGGGGAGCGAAGGCTGCTGCTGCCTGCTGTCTCTGCCCCCTGCTCCTACAGCTGGATGGGGCCTAGCTCTGCTCTTTGCCCTGCAGGGGCCTTCGTCTTGGGGGAGGACAGCCCCAGGGGCCTTACAGACCTACTTTTTCTGCATTGTCATGGCCCTACTCACACCTCCGCCTAGCTCCAGGGCCTGGTGGCAGTGTGACCAGTGGGGGACCAGCTCTGCCCACTCTCACTGGCACAGGCAGAGCACCCCTCTCTTAGGACTTTCCTCTACAGGAGGAGGGTAGACAATCTTTATAGTGGCCAGAACTTATGGGCTTTAAGCATATCCACTTCATTAAAAACCAAATTCATCCTGTAAAGAAACCTTTTCCCCAAAGAATCTTTTATGACCAATAAAAGTTCCCTGTAGATGTCTCGGTGCTATTCTCTTGGGGAAGCCCCCAAGCCAGTCTATGGACCCTCCTCCGAGAGGCCTTCAGAACCCAAGTCCTGGTCACCTGTGGATCCTTTGGGCCTTGGCTCCGGATGAAACAGACTTCAGTGGAAGAGATTTAGATCAGAAGGTCCAGATTCAAATCCTGGGTCTACCTGGCCAGGTGACCTGGGGCAAGTTCCTTAACCTACTTCCCTGGTCTATAAAATGGGGCCGAGACCACCTGCCCAGGTTGTTCCAAGGTTTACCAGCAATTATGAGATGGTGCACACTCCACCTTCTCCTGTCTGAGAGGGCCCGCTTCTTGGAGAAGGGCAAATAGCAAAGCCAGGGGAGAGCTGGATACCTATGGGACGGCCTCCTATTCATAATAAAAACGGCTTAACTCTCAGCGAGCATTTACTGTGCCCAGGCACAGTCCTGGAGGTAACACTTCATAGGAAGTGACTCATATTCAAGCCTCAAACAACCTGATGAATCATCATTCCCATTGCACAGACAAGGAAACTGAGGCCCAGGGAAGTTAAGGACTTGCCTAAGACCACACCGCTGGCAGGGCTGGGACCTGAAACCAAGCACTCTGGCTCTAGAATCTGGGTTCTTAACTCTACCAACGACTCCACAGTGGCTGGGTCTAGCTTCTATCTCCTCTGAGGTCAGGCCTTGGGCTTGGAAAATGCAAATAAATGCTTCAGGTGAGTCTTTCAACTCACAGACCAAAGGGAAGACCCATTTCTCCTTTCCTTCCAGGATCGATCAATACTTAGACCAGTAATAGTGGCAGCCGCCATCATTGGGAGCTCGCTCTGCGCCAGGACCTCTGCTATTTCGATCCTTATATTTAATGAGACAGACACTATTTTTACCCCCATTTTCCAGAAGGGGGTAAAGGCATAAGGGGGTCAGCGGTTAGGCAACCTGCCAGTCACAGAGCAAACAACCTGGCAGAGCTGGGGTTCCAACCCTGTCTGTCTGACGCCGAAACCTGAACTCCTATCTTCAAGCCACATGCTTCCGTGCCCACCATAGGAACCCGATGTTATTAACGCTGTCCAGTAGTGCAGATTTTATGATCCGTAAAATGGAAGTCGGACTGAACTCACCAATTTTCCAAGGAAAAGTATAAAGTAAACAGGATTTCAGGAGGAACATCAACACTTGCCCAAAAGAACAAACTTGCCGCACTCTTGAGTAACCCCATCTGCGTTCAGACGAGCTGCAGCTCTCTCACAGGACCCCTGCTGGATGGTTTGGAGCATCAGGCCCTCTGCGGGGCCACCATCCCAGGGCCAGGAGGAAACCGCAGGATCCGTGGCCGCCTGCCCCCCTGGCGGCGAAACTCGGAACTCCACAGCCGGACTGGGGAGAAAGGCAGCTTCCAGGAGTGAGAGAGGAGCTCTGGGTCTTCTTCAGGTCTGAAGAGCACCCTCCGCTCTGGGGAGAGCCTGCTCCAGCCCCCTGTCAGCTCGTGGAGCAAGCCAAGCACCACCACTGGGAACAGGACCTCCCTACCACTGGCCCAAAGCCTCCTCACTACGTCACCTCCGGGGACCCTCCGGGCTTGGCAGCAGGCGGCTGCTCTGACAACCTCATTTTTACGGGCGTGACGGCCACTTTTACGGGTCAGCCTGGCCAGGCTACAGTTCCCAGTTACCCCAGGGACCCCACCACTCACTCCTCTAGGTGTTGCTGCAGAAGGTATTTTGCAGAGGTGATGAAGTCCATAATTCGTTTATTCTGAGTGAGATTATTTTATCCTAGCTACTTGGCAGGGGGGCGTGGGTGCCGAGTCAATCAGCTGAAAGGCCTCCAGGGCAGAGCCGAGGCTTCACGGAGGAGGAGATTTCACCTGTGGGAGACCGTGGCGCTGGCCTGCCCTTGGACCTCAACTTGCAAAGCCAGCCCTGGCCATCGACCATCGACCATCACGTGAACCCATTCCTTGTGAGAAACCTCTTGATGCGTAGCTCCCCCTGGGTCTGCTTCTCCAGTTGCACCCCGACCAATACAGCAGAACCAGTGGGAGGGGGTGGGCCCAAGGCCACATGATTGGCAAGCGGGGCTGACTGACACTCCCCAGCACCCACAAGACCATCCAAGTCCGCTAATGCCAACAGCTCGCCCTCCGTTGCTGCTGGAATTCTCATGACCTCTCACCTGTCTCCTCTCCTGGTCCGTCTCCACTCACCAGTCAGAAGAATCCTTCTGAGATCTAAGTCAGATCATGAGCCCCCCCTCCTCAGAATCCCTTAGTGGCTCTTCAAAGTCAAAACCCTTGAAATGGCCTGCAAAGCCCTACGTGGTCCGTGCTGCTTCCCCCACCCCCAGCTACCTCTCTGCTCTCATCTCCTACCACCTTGCCCTCCACTATTCTCCACTCCAGCCACAGACCTCCCTGCGATGCCAACATGCTCCTGCCCCAGGGCCTTTGCACTGTTTATGCCTTTGCCCTGACTACTCTTCCTCAGTTACCCATGTCACGTCCTTGCTTCCCTCTAACAGGACATTCTTATATATCCACAGTTTATCACCCTAGTGGACGGCACACTCCTCAAGGACAGAAAGACCCGTCCCTGTAACCTCAACACCCAACACAGCACCTGGCCTACAGCCACTGGTGCTCGATAAGGTCAGCTGACGTCTCTGGTCTCCAAACAAGCCATGCTCAGTCCTGCTGTCCCCCCTTTGCCCAAGTGCTGTCCCTTGATCACCGAAGTTGCCTGCTCTCTGCCTCCAACCAGCAAAATTGCTCCTTTTCCCAGATAATGTCCCCTGATTTGAGGCTGCAGGGAGCTCTCTGTCCTGACCCACGTCTCATCCACACACCTGTGAGCTCCTTGACCCCCTTGCTCATTCAGCCAGCACGAGGGGACCCCGCCACTAGTGCAGGCCCTGCAGCAAGGTCTTCCCTCTCAAGGTGGTGGGACACAGATCATAGCCAAGAACACCCACAAGACAGAGTGTGGTCAGTGATGAGCACGGTGATGGGAGGGGGCAGCTAAACACTGGAGAATCGGGGCTTCTCTGAGGTGACAATTAAGCCGAAATGTTAAGAAGGGGCAGCTGTGTGAAAGATCAGGGAACAGCATTCCAGGTGACGGGAACAGCAAGCACACAGGCTGTGTGGAGAGAACAAGCTTGTGTTTAAGGAACGGAAGGTGAGTGGTGCCGGGGAGGGGGGCGGTGGGTATGGGGGGTGGGTAGGCGGAGAAGGGCAGAGTCTGGGGGGGGTGACAGCAGGCGAGGGGCTAAAGCACACAGGGCTCTGTAAGCCGGATTAAAGAGCTTATTCTGGGTGGGATGGGGCTATTTAAGCAGAAAAGCACATGATTTGATACTTGCTTTGAAGAGCTCACTCTAGCTGTGGTGTGGAGAACAATGTGGAGGGGCAGGGCTGGGAGCAGACAGATCAGAAGCAAGCTGAGGTCTTCCTGAAGAGAAAGGAGCTTCCAACCGGTGTGATGGCGGCGGAGGTCGGGCTGGCAGGGGAGGGAGAGGGAGGGTCAAGGGCCACTGGGCCGGAGCAAGAGCGCAAGAGCGTGGATGGGGAAGATGCGGGGAGGAGCAGGTTTGGTGGAGGGAAGGAGGGAGCAGAGGGAAGTCTGAGGCCACACTGCCGGCCGGTTTCAAGGTTACCGGTCCCACCTCACCCAAGAGGCTGTAAACTGCCTGAGAGCTTTCTTGCTGTTGACTCCGCAACAAATCCACTCTCGGCTCTTGACTCCGCCTTCCCCAGGCTTGGCTTCAAGTCTTGGATCTGTGCTCAGTAAGAGACCCCTTGGAAGAGGAGGAACTGGGGCTCGGGGGACTGATACGTGAAAAGCGATGACCCAGGAACAGCACCGGCCTTCTCTGTGCTCGCGCTGCTGGAGTGACTCTGGGAAGCTCCGTGAGCTTCATTACAGAGCAGGCTGGAGGCCTCAACGTGGACTCAGAGAGCCTTACTTTGCCGCGGACTGGGGGCGGCCACCCTCTCAGAGCCTCCGGCCCTCGTCAGTAAAATGGGAATCCCACTGCCCATATGCAATGAGCAAATGAGAAAACGTACGTGAAGTTGCCAGCCACCAGGGGCTGCTCAATAAATAATAGGAGCTAGCACTTTGGGAGAGCTTTCTAGGCTGCAGGCAGTGTTCTGAGCATGCTTACATATATTAGTTTGTACAATCTTCATTATAACCATATGAGGTGTGTATTAGTCAGTGTTCTCCAGAGAAACAGAACAAGATGTGTATATATTTAGAGAGAAAGAGATTTATTTTAAGGAATTGGCACACGTGATTATAAGGGCTCGGTGAGCCCAAATCTGATGGGATAGGATAGGATGGGAGGCTGCAGACTCGGGAAAGAGTTGCAGAGTCCAAAGGCAGTCGGGTAGCACGATTCCTTCTTTTGGGAGAAGGTCTGCCTTTGTTCTATTAAGGTCTTCAACTGATTGGATGAGGCCAGCCCATATGATGGAGAGTGATTTGATTGACTCCAAGTCCAGTGATTTAGATGTCCATCTCATCCAAAAACTACCTTGACAGAAACATCCAGAATAATGCTTCACCAAATATCTAAATACTGTGGCCCACTACTGACGCATAAAATTAACCACTACAAGGCGGGTATGAATATTGTCCCCAATTTACAGAAGAGCGAACAGGCACAGAGAGGGTAAGAAATCTGCCCAAGGTCTCAGAGGAGGAACAGCAAGGCTCGACATTCCTGCTGTCTGGCTCCAGAACTCGCACTTTTAACCATGGCACTAAGTGGCCATTATCATTAGGCAATGTAAATTAAATTTCTCTCTCCTTCCTTTTCCCTGCCTGAGAGTGCAAGGCTGAGAAACTGGGGGAGGCTTTCCCTGGGTGAAGCAGCCTGGGTGGGGCCCTGCTTTATTTAGGAAGCAGCATAGAATGGGAGCCTTGGGGATGGGGGGGTGATGGGGGATAGGGGGACCTGAGAGGTTATCTGGCCCTGCCCTTGACTTTCTAGAGGGAAAACTGAGGCCCAGAGTAGAGAAGGGACTCACCCAAAGTCCCCAGGCTTCAGAAAATACTGACGATTTCAAACTTAAACTTGTATAATAGTTATTAAGTCCTAGGGGTTACCCCGCACGAACTTATTTAAACTGCTACATGTGAGGTAGATAATATTGTCATTTTCGTAGAAAATGAGGAAACCGAGGCAGAGTTTAGAAAACTTGTCTAAGGTCACGCAGAGCAGAATCTGAGCCCAGGCACAGCTAGTACACTTGAGGTCTGAGGCCCAGGCAAGGGTCTTGGCGGGGGGAGGGGGGGGAGATTGTGATAGAACACAATCCCAAGTGTGCTCCTCCTTCCCAGTTCTTCCTCCCCCTCCGCCCCCCCCTCCCCCCGGGGCTCTGACTGCAAGTGACAGCTGGGGCCCTCGTGCAATATACAATTCCTCAGGTTCCTAACGCAGCCTCTCCCTCCTGTTCCCGCAGGAAATATCCTTTTGCACCAATGGGTCGGCAGACCCAAGACCCCCCTGCCGGCTCATAGGCACGTGCACACTGGTCTCCTCCCACAGTAGACACCTCCCAAACAGGGACACAAACACACATGAACACAGACTCTAACCAGATAATCCCAGCACAGTGACACACACACTCAACACCCGTGCACCCTACGGAGTAAACACACCCTCACAGCATACAACCGGGAAGACCCACACATGTCCACACACAGCCCCACCTACACACATGCCCCCCCAGTACATAAACCAGGGCACAACTTTCCTGGTCCCAAGGAACATATCAGCAACCACTTGCACACACAAAACATACCAAGCCATACTCAGAAACACACATGACATACAACTACACGTATCCCACTTCACATTCTATCCCTCATACATGGGCACACACAGCTCTGCGGACCCACAGGTCAAGGCACTTCAGATATGTCCCCACAGGAGCCAATAACTAGAGCCACGTGTTTATACATATCCCACAGGCGCCTGGGTGGCGCAGTTGGTTAAGCAACTGCCTTCGGCTCAGGTCATGATCCCGGAGTCCTGGGATCGAGTCCCACATCGGGCTCCCAGCTCCATGGGGAGTCCGCTTCTCACTCTGACCTTCTCCCTTCTCCCTTCTCATGCTCTCTCTCACTCTCTCTCTTTCCTAATAAATAAATAAATAAAATCTTTAAAAAAATAAAATAAAAAAAAATGTATACATATCCCACATACCCCAGGGCCAGAACCCCCAGATGACTGCTGGTCTCACAACTCACCATCCCCATAAATATGGGCAACACATATGCCAACACGGATCGCTCCAGTCTGCCGCCCTCCCCTCTGCCCACGCTTCCCCAATGACCTATGCGTCACCCACACCCAGGCATGTGCAGTACCCCGCCTCCCCCACCAGGAGAGAATCCTTCTCTGACCCCAGCCATTGGCGCCCAGCACACGGCGTCCGAGGACGGCCCCGCCTCTCTCCCTGTCCCCACCCCTTTCGCAAACTCCTGGTGGACCCTGGTACCTGTCAGGCCAATGCCAGGGACGGTGGCCCCCCTCTCATCCCGGCCTTGCTGCCCCCACCCACGCAGCAATGAGAAAGCGCTCAGAGCTGGGGGAGGAGGAGAAGGTTTGCGTTGCAGGAGTTAATAACTCACAGCCACTCAAGTAGGACCCCCTTCTCGGTCCAGGACCTCACCTTCGCATGGGGAAAACAGTGCGTCTCTGTTAACCCCTTCATCACCGCCTCACCACCGGAAGGACCCAAGAAGTCACAGCAGTGCCTAGCAATAGTCGCCGCAGCCCGCGGGAGGTGTTGGGGGGCAGGATCCGGCTGCCAGCGTTGCGGGGGGGCCCTTCACGAGACACCCCCACACCCTCCCATGCACCCACCCACATTTCCACGGGGAGAGCCTGCGGGGCTCCGTGGGAGAAGGGGAAGGTGTGAGTACCAGAGAGCTTAAGGGCCATGGGCTGGGGAGGGGGACACCTGAAGGGAACACCGCCCCGCGGGACCCGCGGGTCCCGCGGGACCCCAGGGCGGCCGGCAAGGACAAGCCCCCAGAAAGTCCTCTGCAGGATCCAGGAGGTGCGAGCGCCAAGCGGGAGGGTAGGTTGGAGGGAAAAACGCCCGGAGGCTTCCTTACCTGATTTCCTCTTGGAACTGCCATAGTCCCTGAAAAAGAAGCAACAACAGACAGACATGGTTAGGGCCGGGCAGGGCGCGGGGCTGCGGGGCTGCGGCTGCGGGGCGCCCACCGGCTGGCTGCGGTCGGTCCCCGGCACCACCGCTCATGTGATCCCAGGCGGCCCGCGAGCCGCGCGCTCCGCAGCCGCACGCACTGCGCGCCGCGCCTGCCCGCCTGTCCTCCCCCTCCCACCCCCGCCGCCCGCCCCTGCCAGCCCAGCCCCGGCGCGAGCCGCGGCCCCGCCCCGCCCCGCCTGCCGCCGGCACCCCTGACCCCGGCCCGCCCCCGGCACAGGCCGGCCCGACCGGAGGGGCTGGGTGTTGGGGGGGGGGGCACTCTCCCGGTCCTCAGCGGGTGGGGAGGGCGGGGCAGGTTCTCACACTTTGTAAATAGGGAAACTGAGGCCCCAGCGCCCGCGCCCCTCCCCTGCAGCGCTTCCCCTCCCAATTCTTTGTACCGCTTGCTCATGCCCACTCAGACTTCCAGTCACGACTGAAATGTCACCTCCTCAGCGTGTCTTCCCCAACATCCTCCCCATCTCCTCCTCTCCTCCGCATAATTACAGATGTGTGACCCTTTGATGAAAGTCTGCCCGGGCCCTAGACCTAAGGCTCCGAGTTCACACTGTGTCGTGACTCCTATTACTGGGCCTGGTGTAGGTATGGACATATATTGACTGTAGGCTGAATATTGAAGATATGTCTTGCACCTTAAAGGCCTGATCAGGCTGGGAAACTGGGGGTTCAGCAAGCAGTGAGGGAGGGCACAGCACAATGTAAGGGTAACTGTGAGGCTAGGAATAATAAGAATGGAACTTGAACTTCTGAGTAAGTACTGGGTTCAAATGTCGTCAATGGCAAAATTCAACACCTCCGAGCCTCCATTAAACTGCCCTGGACTAACCCAGGCTGGGGCCTGCCTGGCCCTCCAGCAAGGAATCAACCCAGGCTCCGGATCAGGTTATTTCCCAAACCCCGCCCCTGTTCCTGCCTTTGGCCCCTCCCACCACCGCTTCCATCCAATCCTCAGGGGAGCGTCACAGGCCTCTGAAATGCCCAAGGTTCCTTGAGTGCTCAGGGGAGGCTGGCTGGGGATCTATCTGGAGACTAGAGGAAATGCCTTTATTTTCCCTGGGGGGATCAAAGAAAATGCCAATTGCTGGACTTTGGTCTAAGCGAACTGGCCCGCTAGGTCTGTCAGCTGGAAAGAAGTGATTTCGTGAAGGAAGGAAGCGCAGGTTCATAAGAAAGGGAGTCGACCTCATGGAGATTCCCTGAGATTCTGATTCTGGAGGTCTAGGGGGGTAGCCTGAGCTTTTGGGGAGTTAAACACCAAAGTGACTTGCTTGCACAGCCAAGGGTGAGGGGTTCTGCCTCTCCTAGGCTCCTAAGTTTTCTCAAGTTTGGGCTCAGACCCCCAGTGGATCAGAAACTGGGGTGGAGGCCCAGCAACCTGCATTTTGGATACCTTCCCTCTACCTGCCCCTCTTGGTTTGAGAACTCCCTTAGTACTCCATGCTTCTTTCAATCCTCACATCCACACTAAGGGGAAGGTCCTATCAGCCCCATTTTACAGATGAAGAAGCAGAGGGTCAGCCAGTGCCCAAGACCATCCAACTTGGGAAAGAGCCATGGTACATACACCTGCCTGCAAGAATGGAGACGGCAGGGTCCACGGGGTGGAGGAGGACCTGCTGAATCTGTTGTCTCCAAACCGAGTTAGGGAGGGGGTCCCCACTGCCCCCCAGCCCCCCCCAGCCCCACTGCCCCCCAGCCCCAGCCCATGCCTGGACATGAGCCAGGCATGCTCATGTCCCTGGGACAGAAGGGAAGGCCAGGACAGGCCATGTCCTGGAGTGCCTGGCTGGGCCCCTTGAAGCTCAGCTGTGGGGAGAATCCTTAGTGGAGAGGAGAGTGTTAGACGGTGGCTATGTCCTGCCCAGCCGACTTGCCACTCCCGGGCAGGAATTCATTCTCGGATTTCTTGCAGAGTGAGGGAGGCCCGAGAAAGGACCTGTGTTCCTGCTGTTCCTGCAGCAGAAGCCCTCGGGGGCCTGGGACCACAATGGCTCACTGCCCATCCACTGGCTGCCCGTGGTCCCGGCGGGGGTGGGCTCCTCCCAGTGCCATAGCCACCTTCCTCCTCTCTCGTTTGTGCAGCTGCCGGCTCCCCAGGATTCCCTTTGAGCTTGTCAACAGTACCAAGAAGGGAGGCAGGCAGGCCATTATCGGGTGACACGGGAGCACACCGAGGACTGGAAGGGGGAGAGGGACATAATTCCCAGGTGCTGAGCGCCTCCTCTGTGCCGGGCCCAGGTCAGCAATACTCAGCTCGGTTATTCAAGGAGATCATCTGGGGAGCTGGTTACAAATTCGGATGTGGAGCCCCCCCTTCGGCCCCCGGCCAACCACACTGTGCATCTCAGACAAGTGTTGGCTGAGAACTCTGCCCCTTCTCTACAGGCAGGAGGGGCACTGCCAACCCTGTACCATTGTCCCCGTCAGGACACCGGCCACCACTAGGAAACACTTCTGCTTAGTAAGAATGATGTGCTTGCAGTGCCAAAGAAGCTTCCAGACAGATCCCCTGGCCAGCCCTTCCTTTAACCAAAGTGTCAGCCCCTCCCACCTGGACCCCCTGCAGGAGGTGAGGAGGGCAAAGCTTAGAGAAGCTGACAATTTGTTCAAGGTCACACAATGAGTAGGGATGAGGCTGGGGAGAACCCAGACCTTCCTCCAGTGCTCAAGTCCTCAAACACGGCTACCCTGGAGCCGTGGGTGCAAGGAAGGGAGGGGAACGGCAGGTCTGTGGGGGCCTGAGAAGCACCCCGGTCAGTGGAGTGGAGGCTCCCTGGCAGCGGGCAGTGGGGGTGGCCGGGCTGTGACGGAATGGCGGGAGTGGCCGGCACAGGAATCCTTCATAGGGCACCTGGCCTCCGACCCAAGCAGGCACGGCCTAATAGGAAACCTCTTGCAGGTTTCTGGTTGGGCACCTTTGAGCAAAGCCGTTTTGTATTTTCAGCCACTGAGTATGTTAGGTATCCAGTGGTTGGCACTCCCCCATCCCTCACATAATAGGCATGGTAGGGGAAGGCAGGGGGTGCCCACATCCAGCTGCCCTGGGCAGGACTGCAGGCCCCTCTGCTGGGGTTCGGCTCCCTAGCATCTCCAGATCCCCTCCCCTACTTCTCCCCGGCTCCAATTCTTGCCCCCAGCTGGTGCTGATAGCCCCTATCCTGCCCGTGATTCCACTCAGGCAGGTCCCAGTCTAGCCTCCTGCCAACTTGCTGCTGAATCACTATATCCCAGGGAGCCACAGGAAGCAGAAGGGGAGGGGAAGACCAGTCTCCCTCTAGTGCCGCCAGAAGCTAATGTAATTGCGAAGGCTCCTGACCTGGTTCCATCATTCCCCCGCCCCCGCCCCCACAATCGCGGGATATAAGCAGTTCATCTCCTGGCCCTGCCTCTAGGATGCAGGGACAGGTTCCGGAAGCAGACAGAGCCCAGTTCCACCCTCTGCTGCTTGTTAGCTGGGTGCCCATCTTGAGCCTCTGTTTCTGTATCTGTGGAATGGGAATAATAACAGTATCTTAAGATTCAGGGAAGATGAAATGTACAGTATGCATAAAAGGGGTTGTGCAGTACCCGGCCCAGAAATTGCCATATAAATTGTCTTTATCTGTCTTTCACATCTGGAATTGACCCCACCTCAGTTGCTACCCAAATGACAAAAGCCTGTTTAAACTTGGACCTTACCTTGATGCTGGCAGCATAGTACCCAGGAGGGGCTACTCCAGCCCCATTTGCAGAGTTTTGGGCTTTCACGGACACAAAATAAGGACTGCACTCTGCTGAGCACGCCTCCCCTCCCCCCGCAAAGAGCCTGTTCCCACGCACTGAATGTCTGAACAGGGCCCGTCTGGGCACAATCATATTTTCAGGGAGACACTGACCCCTCGGAATCGGCATGCCTGGGCTCACTTATTGAGTGACTTTAACCTTCCACAGTGGCCTACTCTCTGAGCCCCAAGCCACAAGACATAAAGGTCCTGCATCACTGTATGGCTGAAAGAGGGGTCAGCTTCATTTCCCCCCCTTTTTTCCTACTTCCCACTTCAATTTCTCTTGGTGAGACATGCTGCTTCCTCCTGTGAACATTTTAGTGAGGGGACTGGGCCGGAGACAGCAAAGAACACAAGGCCGGAGGCAGAGAGGAGGAAAGGCAGTTAACAATTCCTACCTGCTGGTCATCTGTCTTTGCACAAGCCTTTCCACTCCCGCCCTCCCCTGAGAGTTTCCAGCATGCATGTGACCGTCAGCGCCCTGAAATAGACAGGGGCGGTGGGAACCCATTTGATGAATAGGAACACCGAGCTCCTGAAGGCTTCTGTGGTTTTCCCAGCCTCCCAAAGCGGAAGTGACATTCCTGACGGGGTATTCCCCACCCTGAGGCTCACCGGGGAGCAGGCTGCGAGAAGGGGATGCTCGAGCAGCGGGGGGAGGCTCTTGCTGGGGAAAGCAGGCGGCCCCCTGCCTGTCAGGGTCCCGGGGTGGGAGGCAAAGCCAGGGAGAGGGGCTGGAGGTCTGGCCGCACCAGCTCTGTGGAAGGATGCTGAGTCCCTGCCAGGTAGAACTCTGAGTCCTCTGCTGCCTGCCACCCCCTCTCCGCCCCGTTCTTGCTCCCATTAGAGAGCGTCCTGGCAGAGGAGGCCGCGCACATAGGAACTCGCAGCCTGATGTTCTCACCCTCCTGTCTGCTGGCTGACATTGGCCGCTTGGCCCAGGATGCCCATCTGCAGGGCCTGCTGCTGCTTGGAACTGCTTGAGAGGCCTGCTGGCTGGACAGACGGCTGGCTCTGGGTGACCTTGAGAGCCCAGGGGTCTCTGGGGACCCGGGTGGGGTCCTGGGCCCGAGCGAGGGTATGCAGTCATGGCAGGACAGTGACACGGAGCCCTCGAGATGTGTAACAATGATCTTGACTGCCATTATTTGCCACGAAGTATGTTTTCAGCTCCTGCTATGGGCCGCTCGTGAAGGCCTGGGCAGGTGAAGAGAAATGTGACCTGCTGTGGCCTGCGAGTTTAGGGCAAGGTTGGGGGAACACAGCTAACCAGCACAGGGAGAAAACTAACATTCTGAGACGTTCCAAAAGGCAGGAGTGGTTACATTCCAAATGCAGAAAAAAGAGAGATCCTGGGGCCGCAAAACATCTAAGCCTTCCAGGAGCAGTGGCTTTGAGCTGAGCCTTGAAGGATCAGGGGTGTTTGGATCCATGCAGAGGGTAGAGGGTAGAGGGTGGAAAGCTCTAGAACCAGGAACAAGCAGTTCCAAACAGGAGTCGAACCGGGGAGGGTGGGTAAGCAGTTGGACAGGCAGGGAAAGGCCAGGCTGGTGGGGGTGGGGGTCGATGTCCCTCTGTGAAATCCAGAAGATTTCAGAGTCAGGCAGGATGTGGTCAGAGTGTAACCAGAGGAAGATTTTTGTTAAGAGGTGAGGCAGGTGGTGAGGGGGCAGGATGGGAGAGAGCTGGTGCCCAGTCTGGCCCTGATATCAACAGAGCCCGGTTCTGGGTCCAGCTCTGCCCCAGCGGCTGGTGCACCTGGGCAAGCTGCTTTAAACTAACCGTATCAGGGAGCCCTCCTACACTGCTGGTGGGAACGCAAGCTGGTGCAGCCACTCTGGAAAACAGTATGGAGGTGCCTCAAAAAGTTGAAAATAGAGCTACCCTACGACCCAGCAATGGCACTACTGGGTATTTTCCCCAAAGATACAAATGTAGTGATCCAAACAGGCACATGCACCCAAATGTTTATAGCAGCAACGTCCACAATGGCAAGAGCCTAGATGTGCAACAACAGATGAATGGATAAAGAAGAGGTGGTATATATATACCGTGGAATACTATGCAGCCATCAAAAAAAGAAATCTTGCCATTTGCAACGACATGGATGGAACTAGAGGGTATTATGCTAAGCGAAATAAGTCAATCAGAGAAAGACAATTATCATATGATCTCACTGATATGAGGAATTTGAGAAATAAGCAGAGGATCATAGGGAAAGAGGAAAAAATGAAACAAGATGAAACCAGAGAGGGAGACAAATCATAAGAGACTCTTATTCTCAAGAAACAAACTGAGGGTTGCTGGAGGGGGGTGGGGGGATGGGGTGGCTGGGGGATGGACACCGGGGAGGGTATGTATTGTGGTGAGCACTGTGAATTGTGTAAGACTGATGAATCACAGACCTGTGCCCCTGAAACAAATAATCCGTTATATGTTAATTCAAAAATAAAAAAAATGAAGAAATAACAATAACAAATAAACTAACGCCTTTCAAATGGCAGGCTGTGACCCCTTAGTGAGTTCTGAAGCCATCATAATGTGCTCCAATAAGCATTTTAAAAAGGTAGACGGAACGATGGCATCATTCATGGTAAGGTCAGTATTGTCTTGGGAAACCCATTTCAGGTGTCCGCCTACTAACGGGTCTGTGTTGGGTTGTGATGGGAAATTTGTTATTATGGCAGAAAAAGCTTTTAAAAAGCACTGACCAACGAACACCAGGGGCCCGTCTCCCCAGCCCTCACGTGCGGGATCTCCGGGGGCCCTCCCGGCCCAGTGGGACAGGGCACACTGAGGGAGGAGGGTCTGGGTCAAGGGGCTTCGGGTCAGCTGAGGTCGGAGGCAGGCAGGGGGGTTTTCCCACCCCGCTTAGCCCTAAGCTGGGTCTCTGTTCTGACTTTTCAGAGCCTTTGCACGGAACAGTCGTGCGGGGCAGTGACCTCCAGGGAAGATAGGAGGGGGCATGAATGCCGTTCTTTGCCCCCATTTGTGCCCTGATGTAAACTGTGGCACTGAGGGCCCTTGTGTCCAACAAGAATCCGTCCTTTCTCCACAGGATGTGTTTTCCAGGGTCCTGAGAATGGGCCCCATTGTGGCCACGTGGACAGTCCAGAGAGGCCGGAATTCCTGCCCTGGGTGAAAAAAGCTGAGTTCCCGGGGAGGGAAAGGGTCTCGGCCCCCATCCCCCCGCAGGCTGAGTCCCAGGGAGGCCCATGCTGGGGCTATAGCACACCCCAGAAACCTCCCAGGCCTTGTGCTTATCTGCCGAACATCCCAGACTGTCTCGGCCGCTGCTCCATCCACAGCGAAAAGACAAAGCGCTGTCTGTCTGTCCTCTCTGACTGGACCCACCACACCGGGCAAGGGCCCTGCGCGTGACGCCAGCCCGGGGACGGCTCCACTGCGTCCAGGCCTCGGAGCGGAGGGTTAAGAGCGCGGGTGGGACGGAGCCTGGCTCAGCTACTTGCCACTTCGTGCCACAGGCAAGTTATTTAACCTCTCTGGACCTTCCATGGTCCAGGGGAGACACGAATATCCTACCTTTGTAGGGGGATGACCTGAGATCATGTGCAAAGCTCTTAAAACAGAACCTGGCGTGTGGAGAGAACACTGGCCAAGAGTCTGGCTTCACAGCAGGGGCTCGGCTGGGCATGGACGGCGGCCAGGACCGCGGAATGGCTGGCTGGCCCCTGCTCGTGGGTACGGCCTTCGTAAGAATCTGGCCCTATGGCTCAGGAGGCCAGCTCAGGACCCTGAAAACAGCAGGCCTGGATCTTCCCTTGTGTGCGTACCAAGAAGTCCCACCTTGATGGCGACTGACGAGCAGTCCGTGGAGGACAGGGAGGCGGGGGTGCAGGCACAAAGCTGGCTTCCTGGAGGGGAGATGAGGCCGCTCAGCCCACCGGCCACGGAGAGCTATGAGCCTCCCACAGGCTGCCTGAGCGCCTGCCCTCTATGCTGCCTGGCCCTGGGTCTCCCGAGACTTCTGGGGACGGCAGGCTAGACCCGGAGAGCCATGGAAGGGGCGGTGACCAAACACAGTGCTGGGCTTCAATTGCAAAGTTCCTGGACAGAAGGGCAGAGAGGGTTTTCCCTGTTGGCAGCCTTCCTGGTCTCTGTCCAAGTACGTTTGTCTGTCCACCCACCCGTCGTGTCTTAACGGAGGGGTGGCTGAGGGCCAACCGGATCTTGTGTCTGAGCAGAAGTGGGGGCGGGGAAGACCGTTCGGCCCTCCCAGAGCACACTGTGTAGTTGGGAGGGACGAGACAAACACGCAGGAGACGAAAACACACAGTCACGCTGTGAGCTGACATCCTGGTCAAAAGGATTTGCTGGGTAGGGATTTCCTGGGAAGGGGAGGCCAGAGTGTCCGGGGCAGTTGGGAAGGGTTGTCCAGAAGGGGGGCTCTCGAGCTACCCTCCAAAGATGAGTGTAGAAAGCGCAGAGGCGGGAAGGAGGTTTGGGTGCAAGGGATGAGGTGAGCAAAAGAGCAGGGGCAGACACAGACGGGGGCGTGCGTGAGTGCGTGTGCGCACTGCTGTGTGCTCGTGTGTGTGCTGGGAGCAGAGGGCGAGGAGAGCTCGGGGAGGGAGGCTGCCTGCCCGCGGCGGGGGTGGGCAGGACCAGCGGCTGGGGCTGGGCTCCAGTGAAGGCACACGGCTTAGATGGTGGAAGAAACATGGTGGCAGAAACCCAGGGGTGATGTGTGTAACAGAAGGATTTCCCCTAGAAGGTGCAGCACCGGCTCCGTGAGGGAGAGGCTGGTTTCCATCCTGTTCTGCTTATCCCTGCGCAGCCCACGGGATGGACACTTTCTCAGGGGAGACGGAAGCCTGCTTCGCTCCCCGCACTCAGTGGCCCCTTCCGCAGAAGTGTGCCTGGTGTGTGTGTATGTGTGCGTGTGTGTGTGCGTGTGCGTGTGAGTGTGATACACGCTGGGGCCGCACTGCCGAGCAGCCCTCCGGGTTGCCCCCCGGCTGTAGGGCTACTCGCTCCCCAGCCCCGGCCGAACTTCGAGCTGGGCCGAGGGCCCTCTGCTTCCCACAGACGCCCAGGAGCCTGTCCCAGGCCCGGCTGTGCTTATCCCTGCTTCAGCGCCCGTGGGAAAGCACGCCTGAAGCGGGGCGCCGGGCTTCTCCCTGCTCTCTCTTCTCCCCCTTCTGCTCCGGCACCAGCCAGGAGCACCTTGGCTCTTGGGGCTCACGTGGTGTGGTCTCTTACAATGAGAGAACCCTGCATCTCGAACTCCACATCCCAGATGTGCAAGCACCGAGCACCCAGACGGGCCCGACCCTTTGACACCTAAAGCAGGTGCTTTAGGCCCACTTTACAGGGGAGGCTCAGAGAGGTCAAGTAACCTTCCCAGAGCCACACAGTGAGCGGTGGGGAAGCACTTACGGCCTCCTCACGCGCCCTCCCCCCACCCCCGAGTGTTTCACAACATTCCAGCCCAGCCGACTCCCCCATGGCACTGAGTGTCCCAATTCTGTCCCCACCACCTAGTGGTGCCCCACCTCGCGCTGCCCCATGGACTGGTGATCATTGATAGAAATGGCCTCCTCCCGCACCAGCCAGCGGGGGCGGCCGCCGCCACTGCATCTCTCGAGCACTTGAGATGTGGCTCGTGAGACCCAAGAACTGAATTCTTAACCTGATTTAACACAAATTTAATCGAAATGGGCACAGTGCATGGCCCAGTATGCCACACAGTGCGGGCTAGACCCCTGCACGGAAGGCCCTCGCGGGCTGGGCCCAGGCTCAGGGTGGAGGGCGGGTAAAGCCACTTTGCCAAGGCCAGCTGCCTCCTGGGGGCCTGGGCCCTCACTGATGGGAGGGGGCAGGGGTGAGAGCCCAGTGTGGGTCCCCCCACAGCTAGACAAGCGGTGCTGCTCCACGAAGGGGCAGGCGGCCGCTACACTCCGGGCACTGGGAATGCAGGACAAAGGGCTCTGGGCTCTGGGACCTCAGAACGCCCGGGCCAACCCGGGCGCACAGCTGCCTGGGGGCTTCCCAAGGGCACTTCCTCAACTACCACCTCTCTGAGCAGCATGGGAGAGAGAGGGTGGACCCAGGAGTCTCCAAAGTTACCAAATTGGGCCTCCCGGTGTGGTGGTGGTTGGGGGAGGGGGTTCCCAAGACCTGGGTTTCAGGTTCAACTCTGAACCAGAGCTTGACCTGGGGGATGGCACTCTCTCTGTGCCTTGGTTTCCCTGGCTGAAAAGATCAAGGACTGGGCCCCTCTTTACTTCAGCAGAGAGGCCTCCAGCTCCAGGCCCCAGACAGGCCTGCAAGCCATGCGGGCCAGGGGAGGAGCAAGCCTGGAGCCCTGGGTACCAGCTTCCTGCTCCTGCCCTCCCACCAGACTTGATGGTGCTCCCTCCTCTGTGTCCCCCGGGCTACAGCTGGTGAATTCACCGCTCTCCGGGATACTCGTTACACATCCCAGGGGGCCAGCCCTGGGCCGCCACCTTTGTCTTCTGCTGTGTAATGACCCCTGAGCTTCTGCTGCCAAGAAGTCCTATGTGGCCCTGGAGGTGGCCTGAGCCCTTGGACCCTCAGAACGTGGGGGGGCGGAAGGAGAGGGGGAGGTAGGGGTGGGTTGGGCCTCAGTAGGCGTCACCACTGAACAGCCCGCCACACTGAGTGAGCCCTTCTTTCCCAAAGATGTGTGTGTGCGTGTGGGGGATATACTGCTATTATTATTATTGTTATTTTTATACTGTAATTGACAAGAATAGTACTTTTTCAATCAGTTACATTAGACCAGCTCCCAAACGAAGCCCTTAAGACATATCAGCTCATTTCATTCTCACAACACTCCTATGTGGTAGATTCTCTTATTTCCTCTGTGTTACAGAAGAGAAATGGAGGATCAGAGAGAGCATGTAACTTCACCAAAGTAACACAGCTAGGGAGCTCAAGCTATCTTGGTCTAATGCTCCAATCTTTTACCACTACGTGGCTGATTTATACCAGTAAAATCCAGATAAGCTAAATTAGGAGCAGTGCGGAAAAGGTAAGATGGAGGCAAAGACTTGGGGTCAGAAATACGGAAACAACACCATCAAGTTGTAGACACTTTCTTAGGGACATTACAACTTCAGCTCTCGTATGAGGAAGGGGACCCTGGCTGTGACACATGGTGCAGGGTCCCGACCACCCGCTCAGAGCGCCCTGGCTGACGAGTTTCTCCGGGGGGCTCCTTGGAGGCTGTGCCACAGAAGGGAGCCTCCAGGAGGCCCACGGCTATGTCTGCAGCCCGAGGACAGCCCGGCCTCACTCAAGGGCAGGACTGACAGTCCAGAGGGGCCGTTTCTCTCAGCAGAGTTGGCATTTATTCTGGGAGCACTGACACTGGCCTGATGCTATCCCAGGCTCTGCCTCCCTCTGACTGTCTCTCCTTCCCGTCCTCACCTCCTAATATCACTTCTGACAGCCCCAGAACCTGGCCTGGCAGGGCGCCCTCTTCTCCTTTGTAGCTCGGGCCTTACTACGATGTCTTTGAGGTTTCCTCCCCTCCACAGCAGGCCCCAGGAGGCAGGCCCGGTTTCCCCAGCCTCACGCAGGGTGAGGCACAGCAGGTGTTTGCTGAATGAGGGCACCAACATCCTGACCATGGGCAACCTGGCTCGGGGCCGCGGGGGGCTTCGGAGGGGCTAGCCAGAGCTGCGGCATGATCCTGAGCTGGCCTCTGGGCAGACCCTGGGTCTCTGCCCTCCACTCCGTTACTCCAGGTAAAACCCTGGAAGTGCTGCTTCCTCCAGGGGGTCCTCCTTGATGATTATGGGTGGGCCAGCAAATGTGGACATTAGTGTGTATAAAATGTCAGAGTACTTGGGCAGTCACTGTCCTGGGCTCCACCCCCTGGCTGTGACGTCACGCAAGTTTGCCATGGGAACTACTGGGCCAGCACGGAGAGGGAGGTGGCAGGCTCATGCTGACAGCCCACATACTGCCGTGGGATGCATTTCCACCTCACGCGGGTCTCCCTTCCCGGGCCCGACACAGCGCCTCACTGCCTCCTTTGCACGGCTCCCCCACAGGCGCAAGTCTGAGAACAAGGGCGCACGTGCGCTTAAGGAAGGGCCACCCGTTTAAGATGCTAGCTCCATAGTGAGCTGAGACCTGAACCCAGCACCGGCTGACTCCTAAGCCAATGTTTGGAACCATCACGATCATGATCTTTCTACCCTTCTCAGAAGCCTCCAAGCCAGCACTCCCAGGCCTTCAGCAGCCCAGGCCCTCTCCCTCCGAGCAAACTGGTAAACTGGGTGAAGAGCTGAGAAGAAAAGGGAAAGGTTGCAGAGACGGAGAGGAAGGGAGGTCTCTCTGAGGAGGTGAGGATTCTAGGAGAACGTGAGGAGCGGGTGGAATGGGGGGTTGCTGGGGCCTCCAGGCTGGGCATAGGGAGGGAACCAGGCCTCCGTGGCCCAGGCCACCTTGAACCTGCTCGGAAGTCATCCTAAGCACAATGGAAAGCCACATCAGTGTTAGCTTACACACGCTCTTTGGAAAGCCCTCCTCTGGCTGCTTTTTGGAGGTGGACAGGGAGATGGGGGAGCAGGAGAGCTGGAGGAAGAAACTTTAGTGGGTGCATAAAAGCCCAACACCCCTGCCCTTGGGTGGGACCACCAATCCTTGCCAGACCCCAGAGTTCCCTATGGGATGAGCCCCATAGGTCCACAAGGCATCTGGCTGGTCATGCACTACTTTTGGCTGCCTTCCCTCCCCTGCCTAACTTCACCCCCATTGGCACCCTGCAGTATCACCTCCCAGATAGACTGCCTGGGCTCCAATCCTCCCCAGATATGCTTCTGCAGTATTCTAAACCAAGACACCCGTCTCGCCCTGTCTCTGGCATGAAGTATCCGCCCCCTACAACTTGCCCACCAACATCCTCAGCCTGCTGGACCTAGGACATGGCCAACATAGTGCGGGGATTCCCCAGACATGCCGACATGAGGGTAACCCACGTCCTCTGTGTCCCAGCTTTCAAGGTGGCTGCCAATGGCACCGCGGGTCTCCGTGAGGCTCTGACCAGTAAGAGGGTGGGGGCCAGAGCACGCCCTGCCATTAACTTTAAATTCTCTGGCTTGGCAGGCATAGCCTTCTCTAATTGGGAGCCTGCTTCTGGGTAATTAGATCCAACCTGACCGCAGCCCAGCTCCCACTCCCCTGGCCATCAGAGCCGTCGGCCCCTCCTAGTCACCCTGGGCACGGCCCCCATGCTTCTCCCCATCACACACCCAGTGTAGTTAGCGGGGCACACCTCTGAAGCTGGAAGAGTTTGAACCCAGCCTCTAACACTTATTAGCTGAGAAGTAACTTAATCAACATAAGCCCAAGTTTCCTGATCTAGAAAAAGGAGGCGTAAATCTCACAGGATTGTACTGATGGTTAAACAAGATCATGCTCAAAGGATCTAGCACAGTTTTTTGCACATTTTTTTGCAGTATCTGCCAAGTCTATGGGCATATGCCCCGATACGGGGAACTGTAATGCCCAAGGTTTCCACGAGGCGGAGCCAGATACACACAGATCCCAAGCACTAAATCACCCAAAGTTAAGCGGTGCCTAAATTCCAATCTACAAGGCTTGTGAAAGGGAAGGGTCACATAACCTGCAGAATGCTTGTCTCTTCCACATCTGACCATATCTATGAATGTCTCATTCTCACAGCCATCAGCTACCACTGCAGATTCCAGTTTCTATATGCTTGGACCATTGCAATAGCCAGAGGGTCCTGATAGAGCACAGAATGTCAGAGTCAGAAGGGTCCCTTAAGAACCCCAAATTTTGCTCCTTCACTTGATGCTGAACTATACAAAGGGTTAATGACTATCCAAGGTCACCCACTGGACATTAGAGACCTCAGGCCCAACTCCTCTGGCCCAGCCCTGGCCAACGTTCTCAGTCTCCAAGAAGACAGAATTTCTTTCAATTCTTTGAAACTGCCCCAGGTTCAGGGACTCTCTCTGACCTGACTGTCCTTGTCTCCCACTCTTCTTCAGTGGGTGGCTCTGGCCTCACTCTCAGCTTGAATGCCACCTCTCTAGGGAGGCTTCCCTGACCACTTCAGCAGGCTAGCCCCCTGCTGTGGACAGCCCAGCACCTGTAATCACTTGTTTGATTTCTGCTGTCTCCACTGAATTGGCAGCTATTATTATAAGGCCCATTTTACAGGTGGAGAAACTGAGGTCTTGGCCTTTAAATAATTCCTAGGCCGCAGAGTGGGTGGGGAAGGAGCCAGGGTGCTAGCCAGAGACCTTTCGTGCTCTGCTGCCTCCCACAGCAGCAAGCCAGGCCCTGCCCATGCAGTCTCTCCCCCCACACCACAAGCTCCCCAGGGAGGGCTGAGCTGTGTCCACTTCCACGGCCCTGTGCCTCACACGAAGATGATCAGAAATGCCTGAATGAGCGAATGCCTCCTGGCCGGACGGCAACAGAAGAAGGCCTAGTCTAGGAGGCCGAAGACCTGGGTTCGAGGATTAGCTCTGCCATGGACTCCCTGTGGAGGGGTAGCTAACCAGAGGACTGGTTACAATGGAGGGGTGATCATTATAAGGGAGGGGGAACCAAGACACCCTTGAACATGACATAACTGCAAAGCAGGCCTCTGGGACTCTGGGGGGTGGCTCATCCTGCGGCTTTGGGAGCAAGGGAAGGGGTCCGTGGGAGCCTTACGCACCTGCATACCAGGACCATCCTCCTGGGACATCCTCCAGGACACACCCCTGAACCCCTCTACCTTTCCTATCCCGCCACCTCCTTCCCACTCCCACTGGCGAGCACTGAACCCCTGCACCAGGCCTGGGAACGGAATAGCCCTTTCTCTGTAGCCGCGGCCCGCACAGGCCTTTGCTCTGAGCTGGGCTGTTGAGGCGGCCTCCCTGCACTTCCCACCCAGCACGACAGCTGGGCCCAGAAACCCTTGTTCCCCAGAGCCCATGCCCCTTTCAAGTGGGTTGGAACCAGCTTCCTGTGGGCACCTTGCTCCCATCTGCCCACCCAGGTCAAAGGGGCCGCGGTAGGCGGTGGGCGTGGTCTGCTTGTGTGAAGCTCTGTGCTGTCCCAGCGCCCAGCTCCCAGGGGACCCACGGTCCCTCCATCCAGCTGGCTCCCTCACCTGACAGTGTAAAGAGACTATTCGTGCAGCTGCCAAAGGCAGAGGGGCTGGAAGGTCAGTGAGGGCCACGTCCCTGGCCAGATGGCTGGCGGCACAGCCTGCTGGTGAGGGTCTGACCGGGGCTCTGCAAAGCACAGGGCAGGCAACTGGACTCTCCAGTCCAGTTCCCAGGGCACCAGTCCCCCGGGGAAGGCCAGGAACACAGACACCCCAGAGTTCTCGATATGCAGCAGGGTGCCTGGGGGCAGGGGGGGCGGCCGCACACCCCCATCAGCAGCAACCCTGGCAAGAACTCGCTGAACTAACCATTTCCACTCCCCCAGGCTTTCCAGAGTGGTCCCTCTGCACGCAGGCCTGGAAGAAAGGGAAGAAAGGGAAGGAGAACAGAAGGTCCTGGGAATAGGCCTAGAATTCAACTGGGACTGAGGACAGGGGTGCCCCCGGGAGGAGCCTCCCCGAATTCTCAGGACCATCCTGTCCATACCACCCCCACACTCTCTTCTTTCTGGGTCCCCGAGACAGGGCTGGCAAAATCCCTTCTGGCCTCCTGGCCTCTGTTTTCCCCAGGGGACGGCAGCCATGGCCTCCATCCCTACCAAGATATAACTGGGAAAGTGGGCCAGGAGACCCTCCAGAGGAGTGATTTCTCTTGGGTCTGCCGTCCTGGCCACCCCAGCCCCGAGCCTCTGCCTGCTTCTGCTTTGCCCCATCCTCCGTTCGTGGAATCCCTGCTCAGTGCCCTCTCAGTCAGCGTGCCCTCCGGACCGAAACCCAGGACTCTGCCCGGGACAGGCCTCCTGGTGGGATAGCCTCGCCTTCTCGCCGGCCGGCCCGGCCCGGCAGCCCCATGGCGGGGGGCAGGGATGCTGGGGCGGACTCCCAGGCCAGAAGCCGGCGCTCTAGGGGGACTGGAGCAAGGACAGTTCTGGCCCAGTCAGGCCATGGGCCCACAGCCTTGCAGCCCAGGTCCCTCCAAACATTGGGCCATTGTTCCAGTCCGAAACAGAGGGTGGCTCTGTGGCCTTGGGGCTGAACAAAAACCTGTTTAGCAAGGCTCTGCTCCTCCCACACAAGTTCAAGAATTTGACCAGGATCCTGGCGGGCTTCGTGGGAAGAAATAAGCTGAGGGACAGGCCTGAGCCTAGAGCTGAGAGGGGACGGCGGCGAGCAGGAGACCCTCGGCCTGCCCCGTGGAGGGCCCGCCACATGCCCCTGGTGCCATCGCGTCAGTGTGAGCTCTGCCGGCCACAGGCTCCGGGCTGCCAGTGGACGGATGCATGGGACACTAAGTGCGTGACAAGAGAGAAGCCAGCAGCCCAGCCTGGCCTCTGTTTTGCCCTCTGTGACAGGGACAAACGTGTGTAAGCTCCCCCAGCCGGGGGTTTGGGTGGAGAGCAGAGGGTCAACTGTAGTCGGGAGACACAGGGAGGATATAACACAGCCCTGGGGCCGTGAGGGACAGTGTCTCATGGCTGTGCCCTCCCTCCCCGGGTGAGGAGGACGCAAGCCCCAGCTGACCGCACTGTGTGCCAGACCGCCGACCGACCTCCCCACGACCCTTGGGCGCAGGCACCATCGCGATTCCCACTCCTACAGATAAGGAAACTGAAGCACAGAGAAGCAAGAGGCAGAGTTGGCCCCTGAACCCAGACGAGTGACACCAGAGGGATCAAGAATGCTCTTCACTTGGCTCCTAGGACTGTGGGCAGTTATACTGACAATTTTGTTAAATGGCCTCAATTTTGCTGTGGCTCCCTCCACACAGGCGCCAGGCCACAGAGACGTGGGCAGGGGGCACCCAGGAATAGACCCGCGCGACATGGTCCGTGCCGCTGCTGTGGCAGCTGGCAGTGGCCTGTAGGTGGGGTTTTCTAGAAAGTGGGACTTAGTCGTGCAGCAGGTGGGGAGGGGCGTAGGACACTGCTTCAGGTGGAGGGGACAGCAGGGCACGGGATTGGAGGCTGGTGGTAGCTGGCTGCACTCTGGTGACAGAAGACTACGAACAAGGGCAGGGCTGCTGGCCCAGGAGGCCGGAGAGAGGCAACGGCAGGTCATAGGCCTTGGGAAGGGGGTGTCCTCATGGGGCTGGACCTCTCCCTACTGGTTTGACCCTTTCCAACAGGAATGTGCATCAACCCAGGGCCCTGAAGACAGGCCTCATGGGGGTCCCCTTGAGAGCCTTTGGGTTCACTCTTCCAACTGGATGAGAATTGAGACTTGTAAAAAGAAGCATTTGCTGGGTCGTGTGGCTGAGTCCATGGGAAGTCCTGCCAAGCCAGCCTGGGCCTCCCTTAGCCCCCCTTTGCCATCGCAGACACCCCTCGGGAATTGGAGCACGGGTGCCCACTGCTCAGGGGGCTTCCCGCGCCTGTGGAAGCCAGACCAGCTGATCCCCGGCCCGCCGGCTCAGCAAGGGGTCGGTCCTCCGGGGGCTCCAACATAGCAAAGCCCGGGAGGGCAGAAAGGGCAGGTGTGGCCCCAGGACCCTGCCGGGGGTCACCTCGGGCACTGCGGGGGTGCGAGCTGTAGCTGCCTGAGGCCGGGCTCAGGGGCTTGTCAGAGTTAACCCAGGATTCGTGTTGCACTGAATTCCCTCAGCTCCAGGGGCTCGTCTTTCTCTGCCTCCTGCAGGGTTTGACTAAGGCTGTCCCTACCCCAAGCCGGCCACACAGCTGCCCCAGAGTCCCCAGAGAGGAGACTAAGAAACGTCACTAGCTTGTCTTGCCCAACCTGCCCACCGACCCTCATTACCCTGGGGCCATGTGCCAGGGGCTGGAGGGAGAGATGCTCAGTTCCCTCCCAAGGGGTGTGTGTGTGTGTGTGTGTGTGTGTGTGTGTGCGCACGTGTGGTGGGAGGGGGGCAGCTGACAGGATGGTGCCTCCCATTCCCAGGCAGGCGGGCCTGTCTAAGGCCGGCTTCCCCCGCTTCTCAGCTGTGTGGCCTGGGGCAAGCCATGTGCCGCTAGGGCCTCTGTTTCCCCATCTGCTAAATAGGGACAACAGTATCGACTTCAGGGGTGGCCTGAGATTTAAATGAGATAATACAGAGAGTGCAGAGGAAGTAACCAATAAAGCTAACATCTTCCTTTTCCTTTCTGCCCCCCCACGAAGACACTCACACACGCATACACATGCATATGTGCACACACACGCACACACACACACACGTGTGCACATTCCTGTTCGACCACTGGGCTTCCCAAGAACACATCATCCTCAAAAAGAAAACAGCTGTCAAAGGGGCCAAGGCCAGTCTCCACGTGCCCTGGCCAGGGCAGGACCAGAAGGGGGCGCTGCGAGGAGAGGGCCGACTGAGGAAGCCTGAGCTGAGCCCTGGGTTAGGGCCAAGGTCGGAAGCATCAGCCTGGAGACAGCCTGCCCCGGGTTTGGACCCCGGCCCCGCGGCTCGCCCGCTGGCTGACTAGGTAAGCTGCGCGGGTCTCTGGGCCTTGATATCCTCTGTGGAATCACGTCACCGCGGGCCTCCCGAGTAAGACTCTACCGAAGGCTGAGTGCTCAGTCTTGCCTCTGGCAGCTACTGTGAGCACCTGCTCTGGGCGCGGGGGATGTAGTATGGAGAGTGCAGACACAAGCTCCTGCCCCCCCGAACCGACGTCCCAGGGAGAGACCGACAGTCACTGCCGTGAGTGAACAGGCCACGTGTGGGTGATGATTCGTTCTCCATGAGGAAGGAAGGACGAAGCCCGGAAGGGGAAGGCAAGCACTGGGTGGATTTTACAGAAGGCCGAGCAGCTATTTGAGGACAGACTGGAAGGAGGTGTGGGAACAGGCCCAGGGGCTCACTCAGAGAGGGGCCAAGTGGCCCAGGCAGAGGCAAAGACCAGCGCAAGGGCCCCAGGGCGGGAACCCCGCTGGCAGGTGCAGGCAGCGGCCGGCAGGCCAGCGTGGCTGGACAGGAGTCAGGCGGGGGAGCGGCAGAGGGTGCCGTCCAAGGGAAGGGAGGGCCGGGCCGAGGGGGCCCAGACTCTGAGGGAATGGGAGGCGCGGAGGATTTTGAGGAGAGGAGCGACATGATCTGGCATATCTTTCTAAAGGATCCTTCCTTCTGCTATGTTGAGAATGGACCCTAGGGAGCACGGGGAGAGGCAGGGAGGCCAGTCGGGAGGCCAGAATCCAGGGGAGGACGGGTGATAGGGTGGCTCGCGGTGGCAGCGAGGGAGATGGTGAGAGGCAGTCAGAGTCTGGAAACACGCTGAAGGGAGTACCCGCCGGATGTGCCGAGTGGGTGGTGGGGTGTGAAGGGGGGAAGGGATGCGTCTACGCCGGGGTTTGGGCCCAGCCCAGAGCAGCCCCCGTGGGTGTTCATTGTGGGAGGTGGGGGAACGGGAGCTGCCTTCCTGGGGGGGGCCGCCTGAAGACGGGGTGCCACCATGGCTGCACTGGGTCAGGCTCACCTGAAGGGTCCGTCTGCAAGGGACATCCTTTCTGCATGGGGCCGGGGGTCGAGAGCGAGGCTAACAGTTCTGAAGATGACCCTGCTCTCCCCCACAGAAGCCAGCCGGTGGCCCAGGATCAAAGCTGAGGGGCTCGGGCCTGGTCCGCCTCCCCCGTCAGGGCTGGGCTCCCACAGCCTTGCCTTCCCAGCAAGACGGAAACGGGACCCAGGTCCCCCGCCCCAGGCCCTGTGAACACCGGCAGGGCCCCTGCGGCCGCACACTTGAAAGAGCCAGGGGGTTATCTGCAAAATTCCAATTAAATCCACAGGCTTTGATAATTTGATAAGCCGCTCTACAGTCGCCCCTGAGTCAAAATACACTGTTACTTGATCCCGTGTTTATGTTTCAGGACAGAGGGGGAGGTGTAGTGAGGCGGCTCTGGGGGGGTGAGGTGCAGGGCTGATAATTCATCAGCCTGTCAGGCCTGGGTCACCGACGGGGCCGGGCTCCAACGGCAAGCACGCCATGGTCTGGAACACGCGTCTCCCTTGGCAGCTCCTGGAGGCCGAGCGGGGCCGGGGAGGAGAAGCCCTTCAGAACTGTCTGCCCACAGCTGACCCTACTTCCGGAGCCTCAGGTCTGCCTCGTGCGGGAGGGCTCCCTGGGCTCAGCCCATCTCTTGCCGGACCAGCCGTGAACCAGCCCAGGTGGCTGGGAGCCCCTCGAGAAAGAGGCCAATAAGCCCACTGCCGTGGGGACTTGGAAGCAAATGCTTTTTGACCCCTCCCTGCAAAAGCCAGGCTGTGATCTGCAGCCTGGGCCACATTCCATTCTGTTCTACAAGCTTCCATGAACAAGACAGCGGGGTACTTCCTATGGGTCCTGACCAGGCTGTCTTCATGCACTTGTTACCTGTCAGCCCTCTGGACCACGCCACGCACCGGCGACCTCACCCGACAGCATCCATCCCTCTCCCCTCCGAGGGGCACGTGATCACATGGGACTTCAGTGACAATCACCTGGGGAGGGACATCTCTTCTCTCCCCATGGAAGGAAGCGGAAAAGGAAGGGGAGGCTGTGAGAGACTGGCACAGCCGGATGGACCAGGGCCACTGCTGGGGTCTCCGGAGCCTTCCTTTGCCCTGGGAGAGGGAGGACGGCTAGGATAGGAGCCCAGAGAGGGGAGAATGGAGAGGGACACAGAGAGGCGTCAGGATCACCGTCCCCCTGACCCCTCCCAAGCCAGGGAAGCAGGCGGGAGCAGAGGAAAGAGTACAGGCCTCTGTGTGAACCTGAAGAACGGGGTTCAAGTCCTGGGAGCCTCTGTTTCCGTATCTGTAACGTGGGGGTAAGAATACACAGCTCCTCTCTTATGAGCCTGACACACAGTAGGTGCAGTGAGAGCAATGCTTCTCCCTCTGGTGAGAGCACACATTTGGGTCTCGTTTGGCTGTTTACGAAGCTCTTGCCCAGCCCTCTTGTCCTCTGAGCTTCACCGATAATCCCTGGAGGGAGGCGGAATAGGGACTCATCACTAGTCCCTTTGTGACAGAGGAGGGAAATGAAGCTCAGGGAAGCCACGGGAGTGACCTGCCTCGAGGCTGTGTGGCCAGCAACCAGCAGAGGTGGGGCGTGAACTCCTCCTAGTCTCTGTGGCCTTCCACGCGTCTACCTTGTGAACCTGTCACTGATGAGTTTCCAATGGTTTGTAGCATTTGCTCATTTCTTAAGCCCATGGCAGCCCTCAGAGAGACAGCAAGCCTCTGGGCTGGGTAGGTTTTTCTCCCTCGGAGGGCCCAGGCCATTTTATGCTCTGGATCTCCTAATACGAGTGAAAAAAGAAGGGCCCCTCTCGGCAAGACTGCCATGTACGGGTGCGCAGCCTACGCACTCACAGTGCCGTGAATGGTGCCCTTAGAGGCACCCAATGCACACCCTTGTCTTCAGCTTCTCCTCCCTATCTCCAGATGGCCTCCGGCCTCTTTCCACCTGTCCCAGGTCACTCCTGCGTACTAGTCTTTCCCTTCCCTCTGCTGTACCCACCCCATCTGCCTCTCAGCCACCCATCCTGGTACTTGGAGATTTTAGGGGAAAAGAGATATTGAGGGAGGTGATCTCTAGCACCCCCACCCTCTCCCCTACCAACCCCCTTCCCTGCCTGCCCTCTTCTGTCCTCATCAGATGTCCTCATCATCTGCCCTCATCAGCTCCTGGTGGAAACCAGAGTTCTGGCTCTACTGAGAACCCAGTCTGGTGGGGGAACTGAGCAGGAGAGGGGGCCCTCACAGCGGAGCCTGGTCGTGTGGGTGAGAAGCCGGCATGATCGGGTAGGTCACCCTGACCACCAGACCCAGAGCATTCTGACTCCAGAGAGAAGAGACACCTGCTTGCTTCCCCATTTCTCCCCAGACGTGGAAATACCAGCCAGCACCAGACCACTAAGAATCAAAGATTTGGGTTAGAGCCTCCTGCCTGTCACACACCCGACCAGCTGTGTGACTTTGGACAATCACCTAACCTCACGGGGCCTCGGTTTTCTCCTCTGTAAACACAGCTACTGACTGTTAAGCCTGGACATCTGAACAGGGGGACCATTAGACTTTCTTTTACCTCATCTGCTCGTTACAGTAGCCTGGGAGCTAGAAAGAGTGGGCAGGAAAACCTGCTCCCCAAATGCAGAGACACCCTTACTCGCCAGCCCTGGGGTCAAGGGAAATGAGGAGCAGGCTTTGGCAATAAGAGCCTGGGAATAATGGTCCACATGCCTTTGGCCCATCTGTCCCTTTCCTTGTGTCTCCACATCCCGAGCCTCTCCGGGCTGCCCTCCCCTTCAGCCCACAGCTCGAAGCACAAAGAAGGGGCCTGAGCTACCACTTACTCTTTCGGGGGGTTGACATCCTCTGGTCGGGCCTCAAAGAACCGAAAGACTTCATCACACTGTGAAATGTGGGGAGGCAGCCGGACAAGTGCCTGTGGAAAGACAGGAAGAAAGGGCATTAGGTCTAATAAAAACCCCAAGCCGTCACCTTGGGCTGCCAGTGCTGGCAGAGGCTCAAGGATGGTGCCGTGCGCGACACAGTCAACCGGCCAGCCGCCCCCCCAACCAGACAACTCCTCAACAAATCAACTGAGCAGCTAGCAGCTAGTTGGCTCCCAGTAGCCAACCTGCCAATTGATCCACTAACCAACTAGTCAACTAATAAAAATAACTCATTGGTCAACCCCAATGAATCGATCAACCATCCAGCCAACCATTCAACCAGCCAGTTCGCCAACTAAACAACCAGCCAACCAAGCAAAAAACAATGGCCATCGATCTCTAGGTCCCAGGGCCCTCAGGAGCTAGTCATTGCACGTGAACCCTGAAAGAATTCTCTCCCGGTCACAGGCTAAGTCCAGGATCCTGAGCCCCACAACCCACCAGCCTCGTCTCCCACTGGCCACATGCCAGACATGCCAGATAGTCACTGTCTCTAAATACCAACTGCACAATTACTTAATGAGAAGCAGATCATTCTAGCAAGGACGACAGGGGGCTGTGACAGAATCTGATAGGACCTAGAAAGATTGGCAGAAAGGGGGTTTTAAGAAAGACGCTTTGACACTGAGAGGAGAAGATGGGCACCATGCGGGGATAACTGTCCAGGTCGGAGTATAGGCCAGCTGTGAGCCTGTCACCCAGGGAGGCCTGAGGCTCTGTGACGGGTGACCGCCAGACGTGGCCAGAGCTCCTGCTGTGCCCCAGACCAGCCCGTACCCCACACCGCATAGCCTGGGGCACCCGGCACCCCTGATCTGCCCAACATGGAGGCGGGGGGTATGTGAGACCAGGTGAAGGCCTGCTCCTGGCTGCCCCATTCCGTGCGCAGAGAAGATCCTGGAGTGACTCTTTAGGACAAACAGGAGGGGCCGCTGCCAAAGCCGGGCTGAGGGCCAGGGCCAAGGGAACTCTGGGCTAGAGCCAGGAGGAGAGGAGAACTTGGGACTGTGGGACTTGTGAAGGACTGCAGCCGAACAGAAGCCAGTGCCTCGCTGGGCCCCCTTTGCCGGGGCTGCTGCAGGGGCCATGACCCAATCTGGCAGCTCCCCGGTACCGGGCGTGCAGGGGCCTCCATGTACGGAGTCACTAGGAACCTCCCGATGGTCCTTTTGAGGGCGGATCTCATCCTTATGTTACTGGTAAGGAGGTGGAGGCTCAGGGAGGCCACGTGGCCTGCCCACGGGCCCTGTTAAGGGTTGGAAAGAACTTGCTAGAATGTAAGCTACGAGCAGTTGGGAGTCTTTTCTGTTGCCTGCGTGTCCCCAGATCCTAGAAGAGTGCCTGGCACAGAGCAGGCAGGCAACAAGCATTCGCTCAAATGAATGAATGAAGGAAGGTTTTCCTGTGCCAAAGCCTGATATCCAATAGTAGTGGGACAAATAACGGGGCAAAAAAGAAAAAAATGCACACGTGGTCTTTGGCCGCAAAGGGAGAGGTCTAGTGTTAAGGAACAGGGAAGCGAGTGCTCATTCTTCTCTGAGCTGGTCAGCTAACCGTGCAGGTGTGGCAGCCCACCATGACGGTCCTTTCTGATGTCACGCCCACGCCTGGGGAAGATAAGGCCCAACTGCGGCAGGTCAGACAGCATTATGCAGCTGTTCTTTCTGGAGCCTGTGGCTTTCCAAGGGTCTCTAACACATCCCATCCCACGAATGGCCAGGAAACAGAAAAGAAGGGAAGTGAACATTTAAAGGGCAACTACTGTGTTCCAGGCACCATCCCGGACCCCTTGACCCCAATCATCCCGACAAACAGTGAGGGCTTTTCAGTGTGTGTGTCCGACATGGGGCTCGCCGGGGGTCACGGGGATGAGTCAGACGCAGCCTCTGCCCTTGCACAAGCATGTCTGATGATGTTGTCGCTGGACGTAGACATCCTGTCCTGGAGGAAGACATCCTTGCCTTGTTTATGACGGAGACACTGAGGCTCTTGTGCTAATGGGCGGAAGGAAACCCTGGGCTCAGAAGTAGAATGGGTGCAAACTCCCCCCAAAGCGTCCAGGTTTTCGCTTAACCTACTCGGCAGGTGCTGTTTTCTCCCCCAGGAGGGGGAGAGGGAAGAGGAAAGGACCATGGAAGGAGAGAGAAGAAGGAAGATAGAAAAGGAGAGACAAAGAGACAGACAGACGGAGAGACAGATATACAGAAAGAGAGAGAGAGAGGTGACAGACAGGGACAGAGGGGAAAGGAGGCCTGTGCGCAGCAAGGGCCCCTGGCAGAACCGAAGGGCTGGCCGGGGGGCAGGACCATGACCAGGCTGCGGGCAGACTCGCGGCCAGGGTGACGTCCCCGAAAGGAAGAGGGAAGGGAGCCAGGGCAGGTCTCCAGCCAGCCCAGGGCGCTAGCACCCTCCCCCGAGCACACTGCCACCCACCCGCAGCGCGGGCCCTGGCCGGCCAAGGGCTCGCGCAGCCCAGCAGCGAACACAGGGGCTCTTCATGCCGACAGAGACCGGCATTCCGGGGGCAGAGGACGTGTGGGCCGTGAGGGCCTCAGACAAAGAGGCCTTTTGGTTGAACCACCGTGCATCTTTATTTAACAGAGAGCCCCGAAGGGAGCCGCATGGAGGGCTCATCCTGATTTCAGGCTGATGAAAGGCTCTCAGCTCAGGGCAGCTTCCATCAGCGCCGCTGCCGCCAAGCCCAGCTCTGGCCAGAATCGTTTGGCAGGAGAGCTGGAAGCTGAGCAGTCAGGCCCCGGAGCCTGGGCCGGTGATGACTGCCAGAGCTGGGGAGCCCCCAGTCCAGCCGTTCTGAGAGGAGCAGGTGGGGGCCATACATGGGTATTTCCGAGGACACCGTCCAGGCCTAAAAGTCTGCCATTGGACATTCAAGATTTCTGCCGTGGGGTGGTTAAGTCTGGGCCTGAGGGCCTCAGGGCCAGCCAGACATGGGTTTGAGTCCTGGCTCTACTGTTCCTGGGCTGTGTGATGCCCTCTCTGAGCCCGAACAGTGGGTTTGATATGGCACCTATCTGGCAGAAGGCCAAGTGAGAGCATGATGAGGAAGAGCCTAGCACAGTGCATGGCACTGAATAAACACTCCGGAAATTTCAGTTGTACTATTGTCTTCGCTGTCATTATTCTTTAGGTGAGTGCAGTGATGCATACTAGAAAGAACACTGGGGTGGGAACGAGGAGACCTCAATTCTAGTTCCAATCTGGCCCTCATATACTCTACATGAGCTCACCTCACACCTCAGGTTTTCATTTCTTCTAGGATAAAGTAGCTTAGCTCTGGAATCTCATGCTATCTCATGGAACACCTGTTTGAGGAGGTAAAATGAGTTCTGTGGGCACATGTGAAATGATGCTTTGTAGATGCCCACCTTGGAGAGCAAGGTCTTGGAGAGCACCATGTTCGTTAGTATAGCAAAGGCTCTGAGAAGTCCTGCAGGGAACCTATAGAGCTTTGTTTAGGTCAGCATTTATTATCATGACATGATTGGGGATAGGCTCATTTAGTCATCTCATTAACATTATATACCCATCTCACAGGGTATGACTAATTCCAGTTTTGCAGAGAGGTTAAGTAATTTCTCAAGGCCACATAGCCAGTAAGCAAAATTTTCAATTAGGCCATCTGAGTCCGGAGCCTGAGCTCTGTCTGATCTACTGGTCTGTACTGCCTCCAGCACTACCCACAGGTCTCTGATTATGGAGCAGGCCCTCCAACAATTCCTACTGACAGCCCACGGAACACAGCTGGGATATATCCAGGCCGCAGACATTCTGAAACTTCTTCCAGCTCTAACCGGCCACGGCTCTAGCACTGCAAACAGCACCATTATGAGTGAATTCAGTGTCTGACCTATCATTCAATCCGACTGAGCCTTTCGATTCAGGTTAGGTGGGAAGAGCCGGAATGAGCATGACCTCCTAGCCCTCAGCATCCAGGGAGGGGGCACTGCCCCATGGGGCTGCTTAGAGTATGCAGGCCCCTGCCTCACGTGAGCTGAACTGACTCCAGTCCCTTTCTGACCTTGCCATTCTGTGGCCCAGGGTGTCCGTGAGCTGGCTAAGAGCAGATCTGGAGAAACAAGGCAAGGGAAGGAGCCGAGGGCAGCGGGTGCCTGCGAGACTGGTGAAGAGGTGCTAAAGAGCCACCCAGGTTTGCCATCAGCCAGTCCTTCCAGTGGCCCCCTTCCCCAGTCCTAAACTGCCCCGAGTCTCTAGCTCCTGGCCAGCCCCACACGGTTTTCTGGGAGCCAGTGACATGGCCCACCATTTGCACCACATGATCATTCTAGAAGACGCAGATTCAGATAAGAGAGAGGGTGGCTGTGTGCCTCTGAGACCTCCACCCAGGTGCGGCTAGCACAAGCCTGGTTTCCCGAGTGCAGTGGCATCAGAGGGGGCCCCAGGCAGACTGTCCTCAGACCTTCTTCCAAAGGACCCCTCTCCACGAAGCCCACCACTCTGGGTAGGTCTGTCTGAGGACAAAAAAGTTTTACATTTGGCAAAACAACCATGGGCGTCCCGCTCTTTCCACGGGATCAAACATTTTCCTCTTTTTAGGAACATCATTTTGATTTCTAATCAGTGGAAATCTAGGCAAAAGCTGAGCGACCAAGGGCAGTGGGGGGCGTGGCACAGGGGGCTGGAGTCCCGCCCATCCAGCCACCCACTCCCCGACCCAGCCCCTGGGCTGCCTCTGGCCTGCCTGGGCTCTTCCTCCTGGATCCCTACCTAGGAAGCTGGGCTCCTGGAACTTCTGTAAATCAGTATTTCAAACACAGGAGTTCTCTTTTTGAAGGACGGGGCTGCAAATCCTTTTGAAATGGAAATAGCATCTCATTCACAGCAGCAAGGGAAGCCTAGTCACGAGGGCTCCTAGTTGGGACTAGGAGTTGGGACATTGGGACTTTGCGGATGTATCACCCTCCTGGGAGGTGTCCTCTGCTTGTGTGTGATCTTTGTATCTCGTTGGCAGAGACTGTCTGGACACCCACATGGGGCCAGGCTTCCTGCTTGGGACTCTGGCTAGTCGGGAGGCAGCACTTCTGATGGACTGGACTACGGAGGAGGGGCAGATGCTGAGGCCGGAGCAGCACTTGGGATGAGCCCGCAGAGGGCCAGGCCAGGCCCCTCACGGGTCCTTGTGGGCAGTGGGGCTCCTCTGAGGGTCTCCAAGAAGAAAGGGGACACAATCAGCTTTATTTCAGGCTGGAAATCCTTTTCCTGGGTCTTTGTGGACTAAGAGAGATGGAGAGATTCTACCACTTGGGTTTCCCCAGAGTACTAGCCAACTTGGGAGGCATGAATGCATCAGTCTTTGCTCTCTGCCTCAGTCTCCCCAACAGCAACACTCCTGGCCCAGGCCATCCCTTAGAATGAGGGCCACAAGAACAGTCAGTTTCCCCGTATCTAGGACTGAGCATAGCAGGAAGCTTCTGATGCTTCTTCAAGGAGTGCTTTTCAGTTGGGACATGAATCTTTCTCTTTATTAAGGTGAGAGCCAATGACGTGCCATGCATGGTGGGAGGGAGATGCCCGGGACTAAGAAACACCCCCCCCCCCAGATAGTCTCAGTTTTGGAATCTGGGAAGTGGGGATAAAAATGAAGGGGTCTGGGAGATGCAGAGAGCCGGGGTGGGGTGGGGAGAGATCCTTACCCCTTCAGGGCTGACCCCCTCCTCCCCCAGTCTGACTACAACCAACTCCTCTTCCCTCCCACAAAGAAAGCCATTGATCCTGAAAGCAAGTCTCTCTTGGACAGCAGAATAATAGAAGCAATCTCAGCTTTTTGGGCAAAAAAAAAAAAAAATTCTCGTTGCACCCACCAGGAAATGGAGACTTGCATAAACGTCATTACCATGGCAAAGGGCAAGTTGATCGTTCTCAAACACTCCCTCTCACTGCCCCCCACCCACCCCTGCCCCAGGATATTTATTTTATCCCACAGACAAACTCTGCAAACATGTATTTCACCCGCGCAGGAACGGGGTAAATGGTATCACTTATACAACTGTTAGTCCCAGCCCCTAAAGTATAGCTCACGCTTGTTAGTGAGATGAAAGTCTTCAACTTTTTGAGGCCACAGAACCATTAAATATTAACCGCATAACCGTGTTGCCCATTAAATTAATTTATGGAGTTAAAGAAATGCCTTTGGAACCCTTCTTGATAGACACCCAGCCCTCAAGTGCCACATAAAACAATCCCCCGGCTGGTGCTTGGTCAATTTTCCGTGACGCTCATCCAATCGGCTCCATATATGTTTAAAATGAACACTGAGATTCGGGCTGTGAAACCACCTTTGGGCAGAGGGACTGGCTGGCCCGCGAGGGCAGGGAGCCCGAAGTCTGGGGAGGTCTACCGCACGGTCAGACTTTCCACGTCTGAGTCCTGGCAGGGGAGCCGGCTGCTCGAGGTGCAGGGCCAGCTTCACAATCTCGGGTGCATCTGAATCCCCAGCAAATCCCAGCCTGGGAGTCCATGTTGTCTGGCAGCCCGAGGAAGATGCTGGCCAGCCAAGCATGGCTGCATATGGAGGGTATTGGAAATAAAAACCCCAGCAGTGTGTCCAAGGCCAGACAGGGACAAGGGAAGGACTGGCCGTGGAGCAGACTGCACATGGCACTGATCATGGAATTCACGGACGGGGTCAGTGATATTGAGCGAAACTTGGCCACAGACTGGACCATGGGAATCAGAGCTGTGCCATGCAATGTGGGGCGTGGGGGTGGGGGGCTGGTAGCTAAGGACTGTTTCTGGCTTATTCCTAATGACCATTCCAAGGTCATTCCAAGGTCTCCGACAATCAGACCACAGATCCCAGCTTTCTAGTTCAGCAGACTTAAAGGTCACTTCTGCACTGACCTGCCCCCCTGCCATTCTCAGAGTAAATTACAGCCTGTGAGACGGCTGGCTCCTTGCTGAACCCGACGTGGCTCTGAGCAGCTCCTGTCTGTGCTAATCAGGTTAGGCGGCCCTGGTCTTGCAGACCCCACTTAAATGGTGCCCCCCTCCCCGGCCAGCAGCAGCACCACTGGGGCCCCAGAGCCCCCCGAAGCTCATCCTGACTCAGGAGTCCTGTTCAAAGCCCGATCCCCGGAGATAAGATGTTATCAGCTTCCTCCCCGGATGGCCTAGGACACACCGACCGCACCAGCCTCCGAGGCTGATGGGAGCCATAAATCCCCAGCTGGGAGAGGCCTCCTCCGCCCTTCGCCCCCTCCTCCCCAGGCTGTGCCCATTTATTTAACTTCTTGGGAAAGGAATAAAGAGAAATAAAAGCTCAGGCGGCAGCCATCAATTCAACTAGAAATGGCAAATGCCCTTTAAAGAGAAAAAAGAATATTGACTTGAAGAAGAGGAGCCTCTCGCGTAAGGGAATTCATCACTGGGAGTTCTTTTTAGGTTATGGCAGGAAATGTGACCAAGTATAATGGGCACAGTCACAAAACTGAAACTGGGGTTGATGGAGACTCCGTGCGAGCACTGGTCTTCCTATCGGCTTGGGAACACCAGTTAGTACATTTAGCAACTTGCTTCTTATTTAAACTCTTTTATTGCCCAACATAGTGTTTCTGAATCATAAAGTCTCAGCGCATAAACAGATCCTGCGGCCACAACTCTGTGCAGGGACAGAGCATTTGAGAAGCGACAAACATGGTGACACACATTCTCCCCTCCAGCCCCCTTCGGGAGCCCTGCGAGGGAGCTGTCTTTACCCTGTTGCACAGGTGAAGGGGCCTGGGGCTCAGAGAGGTAGACTAGCTTGCCCGAAGTCACAGAGCCCGTGGGGAGGCAGTGGGATTCGATCCCAGCTCTTCACTCGAGCACCAGCCCTCGAAACCAAAGACAACCCCACATTTGCTTCTCCTCAAGATTCTTGAGTCAGACTCCACAGCGGGTTTCATTTAACTAAGAAATCCTATCTCCGTGAAAGCCAGTGGGAACATTAAACTGTTTACGCCTCGTAGTAATGATAATCCAAAGCCGTATCTGACTGACTGACTGCCACTCCGTGCCGGGCACTTGCTGGCCTGTGTCACTTGCTTTCCTCCCCATGACTACCTTCTGTGGAGCCACTAGTCTCCTCGTCATACAGATGAGGAAACTGAGGCTCTGGGAAGTGAAGAGGCTTGCCCAAGTTCACAGAGGTAGTGAGGGTTTTGAACCCAGGCAGCCTAGCCATCCGGAGGCCACGTGTCAAGGCCACTGAAGTGGGCGCCTGGCATTTTCCCTGCAGGGGCCCGGGCTCTAGTCGAACTGAAAAGACCAACGGGCTCTTCTCCATGACGTCACTGTCACTCTCCCATCTCTTCTTTGGCATTGGCTGTTTTCATGCACCTGTGCACACACGCCTGTCTCTGTGTGTGTGTGTGTTGAGTGTGAGCACTGGCACGGGTAAAAATGTGTACATAAACATCTGTAACCATCAGGACTTCTGTGAATAAACAAATACGCAGTTCAGAGGTTTCAGATGCTATTGAACTCAGAATTGATTCCAGCAATTCTGGTCCCAAAAGGAATTCAAAGCAACAGCTCTTCTGTGTCCAGCCAATGTCACATACGGGACATCCCCTTCAGCTGGAGACCCCTCAACCGAGCTCCCACGCTGGTGGAAGGGATTTAAAATCGTGTTTTGTAGACACGGGCATGTCCCCAAAGAAGTCAAGTCTCAGCTGTGCTCCCAAGGCCCTTGTGGCCCAGAGAGTGGCCCAGTCACGAGTGACCCTCCCCAAAGGACACTCAGACCCTCTGCCCTGGCTGGAAACGCCAGGTGTCAGGAGGCACCTGCTAGACCACAGCAGAAAGTGTGGGACAGACGGCGCTCCTCCAGGGACGGACAGACAGACTCTCCGGCAGGCGGGCAGCCCCTCCCCCACCTCCAGACGCTCCCTTACCCGGCAGTACTCGTCGATGGGCTTCAGCCTCTTCACGGCCACGTCCCGGATGTGGCTTCTCCGGAAGAGGATTTTGCCTGGAAGAGAGAGGCCTGTGAGCTGAGTGATTCTGGGGAAAGCCGCCGTGGGACCCCGGCCTCCTACCCTCTCACTTCCCTCTCCCTCGGCTTCTCGGCATCTTAGCTGGCCACCAGGTGCCACCGCCCCTGCCCATCGTCAGGAACACAAGAGAGGAGAAGTCACCTCTCCCAGGGGGCAGGAGGCGCCTGAGGCTGAGGGCCCAGGACCTCTGGGGCCCAGGAGCAGCCTCCGCGGCTGCCATCTTGGCCAGATCACCTTGTCTGGGTCTCATGGCAGGATGGATGGCCTGATGTGGGCGCGGCTCCCAAGTGACCTCACAAAGAAATACAAAGGACGGCCCAACCCACATGTTGTGTTTTGTTCTCAGGCCCTTCCCTCCTTGAGAAATCGGCATTCATTCCTGACAGCCAGGCAGGAATTCCTATTCTTAGTTTAGGTGGGTGGCTATTTCCAGGGCGGGCGCGGGCCAATGCGAGGGAGCGAGGCTGCCCCGGCCTGACTTTTCTCCAGCTTCTCTGCACACACAGCCTCGAGCAGTTCCGGCCACGGTGCAATTGGGCTGGTACACCCCTCTGCAGGTGTGGGAGGGGCTTACAGGAAAGGCCAGCCCCTCAAACCTTCCCAGCAGGCTCTTGTGTGCTAGCCCAATTCGATTTTAACAACTAGATCAACGCATGGTCCTTTTCTGCCAGTTCAATTTAGAATTTGTACTCCTTGGTCTGACTCTCAAGTCCTAACATAGCTGACATTTCTGTGTCCCATGGCCATCAATGTCTAGGTCAATGCCCCCTTGTTAGAAGGCCTTCCTTGGTTGGCCAAGCTGGGAGTCATCTCCCTCTTTCCAAACCATCCACACACTTTGACCATTCATAAGGCATGTGCCCCATTCTGCTGTGTGTTAGATATCCGAGAGTCCCCGTCCGTCAGGGCCCGTCTGACACATCTTAGAACCCACGTAGCTCGACAAGTGGTCAAGTGCTCGCCCTACAGTTGTATGAGGAGGCATCTCTTGTCTCTGTCTGCCCGATTTCCCTCTGGAGAGCCTCCCTCCTCCATTCCCAGTCCTTGTGGTTCAAAGGGGCTGACCACACTCCCTGGCAACAAGGGTAGGCATGTAGGGGCGCCTGAGTGGCTCAGTGGGTTAAAGCCTCAGCCTTTGGCTCAGGCTCGTGACCACCTTTATTATTGCCTGAGAAGGAAACCCACGGAGAGAAAGGAGCAGTGCCCAGAACAAAGTAGGTGCTCAATAAATGCTTCCTGAATGGTTGAAGAGCAGTAAAGAGATGGCGAAGGGCAGGTTCCTTTGACATCGTCTGAGCAGCTGGACATAGTTGTTCTGAATCCAAGGTCTACCTGCTACTTGCCACATGTATAAAACAAGAAAATGATTTTGTATTGAAACTAGGAGATAGATTTTTATCACTTGCGTGGAAGGAGTTCTAATGAAGATAATGGTTGTTGCCATGTGAACAAAAACGTAGTTTGCAGATCAGTTCATGTGAGCTTCTTCTATCGAGGCCCCAGGGGGGTACCAAGCATTGTCTTGGTTGAGGTTGTTTCCCAGAAGCCGACCCAGAGACGAGGAGCATCGGTGGCTTATTTGGAAATGATTCCTGGGGAGTGGAAAGGAAGGCAGGGAAGGGAGGGAAGTATTGCCAAGCCAGTTAACCCCCCTGGGGAGCCAACAGCTCAGGTCCTCTGAGGAGCCCCTGAGGATAAAATGGACTGTACCTCAGACATTTCCTGACTGCCGGTGAGGAGCATTTACCTCTAGCTCGCAGCCTGTGACCATCCAAGAGCATCACATGTCCGGCACTTGCAGCCAAGTGTGTTTGCGAGGCTAGAACAAAAGCCCCGGCTGTTCCCATGGGCAGCCTCGGGACACAGAGGCGAAGGGTAGGGGACCAGGGGTCGGGGGCACTGAAAGCAGCTGTTACCACCTGAGCTCCTGGTCACCAACCCTGCTCCCGTCGGACAGCAGAGCAGCTAGCTTGGCCCATTGAGGGTGACTTGCTTCCCGCTGGTGTCTCTTGTGTCCCCACATCAGGTGTGACCAGCTCCTTCCTCCCCTTGGGGTCACATTCCACTCAGCACAAGGCTTTGTGTACAGCAGGCGCCCCGCCCCTCGCCCCCCCAGGTGCCTGCTGGCCCATTCACTTTGCTCTCCTGTGCTGTCCCGCAAGCTCTCCTTCCTTCCTCCCTCTCTGAAGCCAGGCAGTCGGTCGTCTCCCCGTCAGAGGCCCGGCCTTCTGCAGACTGGACAATGTCAGCAAGATAAATCAGCTCTGCCACGTGCGTTCCTTTTGAAAGGAGATAAAACAAGATTTATCGAGACACTGGAGACAGCCTCTTTTCCTTGGGGGGAAGATGTCACAGATTTGGTATTCCTGGCCTCTTTGCCTCCTACCCTTTTTTGGTTGCCTATCGCCTTGCCGCCCGCATGCGGCAGGAGTGTCCGCGCACAGCTCTGGGGACCGCACGTGAAATAAACGTGCAGCGCAGGAGACCAGCCTGACCAGATGACGGCAGCCCCGGACGGCCTTTCTGAGCCCTCTGCCTGAGCCTCCTTCCCCGGGAGCTGGAGGATCCCCCGGCCCGGGAATGCCCCTGGCCACGCGGCATCTCACAGAAACCAGAAGGACGCGTCCGAGCAGCGGAGCAAAGCGAAGGAGAGACCACAGCAGGGACCCAGGCCCACAGACCTGGCTGGGCCCCGTGCTCCTCCTGGAAGGAGGTGAAACATGACTTATCCATTCTCCAAAAACAGCACTCGTGCCCTTTCTCATGCCGGCGAAGGACGAAAAGGAAAGGAGGCAGATGGGAGACAAACTGCCTCCCTCCTCAACGCCCCTATCTCAAGGCCGACCCGGCCCCTGAGTCTGGCGTCCCCAAGACGTGGAAATACACACGCAGATCACGTAAGAGCTGATCCCGCTGCAGGCAGAACCGGCAGAAAGCTCCTAGCTAGGGGACAATGAAGGAGCCTCCATAATGTGCAGAGGGCTGGGAGAAGGGAGGGATGGTGAAGGGTGGGAGAGGTGGGGAGACAGGTGAGAGGGCGCCCCGCCCACACTGGTGCTGCACCCCCACCTGGCCCCTCGCGCCCACCCCCTGCAAGTGAGGCCGCCCTGCCTCTGGGCCGGACACCTTCTACCCCCTCCAGAGACTCGTGGGTCTATCGCTCAGGTGCAAAGTCAGAGGAGAATTTCCGTACAAGCCATTTCCCGGCTGATTTTCTTTGGAATCCCAACAGGGCTTCTCTCCCTCCCACTGAAATCCTGTCAGGAGCAACGTTTTCTTTTCTTGGGGCTTTGGCCCAGGCAGCAGAGGATAGGAAGGGGAAAGAGGGAGGGAAGATCTGGAAGGGATTCTACGGTCTTGAGTTCTTTGTTAGGAATCCAAACCGCACTCAGAAAGCCACACCGGGGACTGTATTAAAAAGGAGAGAGAAAAAGAGGAGGAGGAGGAAAATCCCCATTAAGGAAGCCAAGACCACAGGGCATTAAAGGCCTCTTGTAAATGTAATTCAGCCCATTGACAGCTCCTGCCAGAGTCTTCAAAGCCGCGCAGACGATGCCCCAGAAATATGATAAAGCATCATAAGGAAGATTACACACAGGCCATGAACCAGACCTCAGGACGTAACTCATTCCCGAAAGTGGAGAAGAATGCTGTCAAGCCTGATGGGGTGCAAGCACATAGCTGTAGGTCCCTCTTGCTGCTGCTCTGGGCTGAACTGAGAAGGGGGGACAAGCGGAAGGAACAGGGGCCTCAGCAGGAGGCCTGGGTTCAAGTCCTGCCTGGGCCACAGGGACCCTGAAGTGGGGTCCTCCTCCACTGTGGCCTCTGCATTCTCATCTGGAGATGGAAGGCCTGGGGCTCCGTGGCTGCTCCCTCAGAGGTCCTAAGATGTATACAGCAGGCGGGATGGGACTGAGAGGGGCAGAGGAAGAGGGAGACCAGCAGAAATAGTAGCCAAGGGCTTAGCATGTGCCCAGCACGTGCTAAGGGCTTTCCACTGGATTCGCTTACTTAATCCTCATGGCTCTGAGGCAAGTACTTTTCTAAAAAAAAAGACTTTATTTACTTGACACAGAGAGAGAGTGAGAGAGCACAAGCAGGGGGAGCGGCAGGCAGAGCGAGAAGGAGAAGCAGACTCCCCGCTGAGCAGAGAGCCTAAGGTGGGGCTCGATCCCAGGACCCCGGGATCATGACCTGAGCCGAAGGTAGAGGCTTAACCTCCTGAGCCACCCGGGCGCCCTGCAAGTACCTTCATTATCCCGACTTTGCACAGGAGATGGTGGCTCAGAGAGGACTTCTCCAAAGTCACGCAGCTATTAAGTGGCCGAGTTGAGACTTCAACCTGGGATTTTGGAGCTCACATAGTACGAGTGGAGAAGGCAATGAATCCAGAGTTCTTTGGGGGTCCCGTCAAGTAAGGCCTTGAGAGTCACGGTGAGGATTTAGGATTTTAGCCTGTGTGATGCGAGCATTATGTCCCCCCTGCTGAGGGCTATGCTGTGGTCTGGGGAACAGCTGCCTTGGGGGCTGTCTGAGGGCTCTGTGAGCAGTAACCGTGGACGGCGGCATACGCCATGGCGTGCCACGTACGGACAGTCCCCTGAGGTCTCTGCCTAGCCCATATAAGTGGACCGGTGAACGGAGCAGCAAAATGGGAAGGAGAGGGGACGCAGCATCTAGTGGACTCTGGAAAGAAAGAGCTCCCCGAAACAGCATACCTCCCTGTGCCTCCTGTCCCCCACCCCCGTGCTGGGGGGGCACGTATCACCCAGAAGTCGGTGGGCATTGCCTGGCAGAGGTCAGTCTCTGCCCCAGTCCCCAGTGTCACCTGACTTTCTCACCAGGAGTGTCCACTCTGGACCAGGACACACAGTGGGGGCCTTGACTCAGGAAGGTCCCCATGCTTAGTGGGGCAGGGGATGTGTCCTCCTCCCGCCCAGGATACTGGGCACATAATGAGGCCTTGCGGTGGTACCCGATGGGTCTTGGTGATTGGCATTTGCCTCTGGAGAATGAATTGTTTCGTTAGCCAGGGCGCCGGCTAGTAGGAAAGGACTCGCCTCGGGGCCTCTTTTGGTCGTTCGAGATGATCTATTCTTGGTAGCCTCTCCTCTTCGTGTTCGCAGTGCACATGTGTGCACGTGTGCTTCCTCGAATGACCTCCTCTTGCTTGCTTCCTCTGCCTTCTGGAATGCCGTCCATCCATCCATCCCTGTCCTGATGCTCCCAGTGCTAAGAACACCTCAGAGAACATGACAGACGGGGACCCTGCCCTCAAGGAGTTTACCTTTGAACTGGGGGAGGGGATATGCATGGAAGGGATACAGTATGCAATTTTCCTATCTAGTAAGTAGTTTGGTTATATGTACGTGTCTCCCCCTACCTCTAAGAGAGAATAAAACAGGGTAATGGGAAGGGGCATGCTGGAGCGGGGGGCTAGGGATGGGTGGGGGAGGGTTGAATTCTGCTAGTGGTCAGGGAAGTCTGGCAGAGACTTTGATGAGGAGAGGGAGCCAGTCATGCAAAGCTCTAGGGCAAGAGTGCTCTACTAGAGGCGACTGCACAGTGAAACTGAAAGACAGAAAAGAACCCAGTAGCAGTCCTGTAAGCCACAGAAAGGAGTTTGGTTTTCTTTGCAGCACCTTGGGCCTCCTTCCCCATCCCAAGGCCTCCTCCAGGAAGGCTTCCTTGACTGCCTGCCTTACCCTCCTTTGCCAGCCACCAGGACCCTCTGGCAGTTACCCCATTCCTGCCCACCCCCATCTCCTGCTGTCCCAGAGAATTTGTTAGGGAGTCACCATCTTAGGGCCCCCTCTTACCTTCCCAGCCCCCTGATGTACAGGCCATCCCTGCCTGCCAGGCATAGATGCTCCCAACCCCCTTCCTTCAGTGCAGCCCAGAGAGCCTGGAACGTCACAGGGACTAGCCTAAGAAAGAGGAGAGGCCACGGCAGGGCCCCGAGGTCCCAGACCCCATGGCACAGAGACCTCGTTCTCCACGAGCGATGCTCCTATCCATCTAATTGGATCTGAGGACAAAAAGGGGAGGGAGTGCGTTAGCCTCCCAGGGCAGCTATAACAAAGTCCCATAAGGTCGGTGGCTTAAAACAACAGGAATGTATTCTCCCCCAGTTCTGAGGCTGGAAGTCAAAGTACGGGCAAGGCTATGCTCCCTCCACAGGTGGTAGGGGACAATCTGTCCTTGCTTCCTGCGGTTTCAGGGGCTCTGGGTGTTCCTCCGCTGTAGCGGCATCACTCTGCTCTCCGCCTCTGTCTTCACGTGGCCTCTCTGCTCCGTCTGTGTCTCAAACCTCCCTCTGCCTTTCTCCCATAAGGACACCTGTCTTTGGGTTCATGCCCATCCTCAATTCAGGATGATCTCATCTCCAGATCCTTAACATAATTACATCTGCAAAGACCCTTTTTCCACGAGGTCACGTTCACAGATTCGGGGGTTCGGATGTGGACCTATCTTCTGGGGAGCCACTATTCAACCCACTACACAGGGTCATGGGAATGTCCACAGAGCTGGCCCGACACGTGACAGTCTTGTATCCCTGGACTGCAGTCACCCTGAGGGCAGGGATGACTTTCTATTACTCCCTTTGTCCCTCACAATCCCGCACGGATCCAGGTGCCATGAATGTGGGTGCTGCCTGATGCCCCCAGGAAGCTCAGGGGATTGTTGGAAAAGCGTATGTCAAGGGTCTCTGTCCCCCTCTGGGGACAAGTAAGCTGTGCGGATTGGAGAGCAAGTAAGCTGGGGGGGGGGTTCCCCTCTGGCTCTGCTGGCTGATGTGGCACCCAGGAGAGCCTCTTCTTTGCCATACCAACTTGTGGGGAGAAGATGCTAAGGTCACTAGAGGAACCCCCCCACCCCTGCAAAAAATGACATGCATGTTTGCTCATAGCGTGTGCCATGGTCTGAATGTCTGAGCCTTTCAAAATTCATGCTGAAATCTTAATGCTCACTGTGATGACATTGGGGTGGAGCCTTGGGGCGGTGGCGAGGTGAGACGGGAGGCGGAGCCCTCACAAATATAAAAGACACCCCACAGAGCTCCCTAAGGCCTCCATCTGGTGAGGAAACAGAGAGAAATCTGCAAGCAGAAAGAGAACCCCCACCAGACCGGGCTGGCATCCTGATCTCGGACTTCGAGCTTCTAGAACTGTTGGAAATAAATTTCTGTTGCTTATCAGCCCCCCCAGTCTGTGCTTTTTTGTTCTAGCAGCCCGGCCGGACTGAGACAGTGATACAGACAGAGGCACTGCCTGCGGGGAGGGAAAGGAGTACTTAGCGTCCACACCCACAGCTCTGGCTCCAGAATGAGCTAGAAGAGCAGGCATCTGTGTGTTTTCCTGTCAGCATCTCCAGTGCAGCCTCCCGAGTTTCTTTTGGGGGACAATCCCTCCTTCCTCCTCAGTCTGTCTGATTTCGGTGGGGCTCATCTCACCCCAAACTGCTGGCATTACCAAGCAGTATGGTCCAGGCACGGGCATGTGACCCAAGTTGGTCTGGGAGAATCGGCCTGGGACTTTTGCCGGAAACACCAGAAAGAGAAGAACTCTTTCTCCAGGGGCTGCTAACTCAGACACTGTAGACCCAAGTTGCCAGGAAGTATCTTTGCAAACCTCTGTCACCATTTGGGAAAAGCTTGTTCGAGTGGCCAGAGAAGAAAACAAAACTAAGAACTAGAGAGAGACACAAGATTTGGTCACCTGCATCCAGCCATGCCTGAAACCATTATCCCTGAAGTTTTCAGTTACATGAGCCAATAAATTTGCCCGATTTCTCTTAAACCAGATTGAGATGGGTCTAGTCCTTGTCACCTACAGGTTCCTGACTCGGACGCCTGGCCCTGCCATTTACTGTTGTGTGATGTGGGACAAGTCACAACATACTTGAATCTGTTTCCTCAAACTGCAAAATGCACGTCCTAAAGCCTAACTCAAAGGATTACTGGGAGGTGACAATGAACCTCTGTACAAAATCACTGAACACAGAGTCCAGCCTATAATAAATGTTGAGCAAATGGGATCTCTTAGGAGCTGACGATCCCAGCTCAGGTAGGTGGGGTAGCGTCGGGGTGGGGGTGCAACCTGGCCCCACCCACCTCCTCACCGGCCAGTGGGATCTGGGCACCGCAGGGTTTCCCCAGCACCCTCCACACCTGCCCTCCCATTCAAGGCCAAACACTAGCTCCCTTCAGCCTGTAGCCACCTTTCCTGATTCAAATCCCCGCTCCCTAGAAACACCGTCTCCCACGCAGCTCCCATTTCTCTCCTTTGGGACGCCCTTCGGTCAGCCCCATTCAAAGAGCAGAGAACAGAACACAGAGGAGCGGCCGCGATGACTCACTCCACCCGCCCACCTGGGGGCGCTAGGGGTGACTCACGCAGGTGAGCCGCCCACGCGGCACTCCCCGCCCTCTTCCGGCACATTAGGGGAAACCGACTCACAAAAATCCACCAGGGTTTCGCCACAGATGGAAACCCTAACTCTCTTGCAGCCACGGAGTGCTTACCGTAAGACCCATCACATCCAAGGGGAGGAAAACGATCTTCCAGATTCTGGATTGGAGGGTCCCATCCCCAGGGCAAAGATAGGCGTAAGGGAACCCAGTCTTTCCTTCCCCCAGGTGGGATTTAGGGGTGTCTGCTAGGAAAAAAAAAAGCACCTAGTCCTGTCATAAGAGGTTTTAATTCATCTTTAAGGAATCAAAGAAAACTGAAGTCTTTGAGCAGCCTTGTAGAGCCGTCTAAGATCAGAACAATTTTTTCTTTTTAAAAATACTTCTTTTAAGTATAATATACATACAGAGAAATGCATATGCATATGGATAGTCAGTGAATTTCACAGAAGAACCCACCTAGGTAACCAGCGCCCAGGCCAAGAAACAGAGAGTCGGGCGAACCCCAGAAAGACCTTCCTTGGGCGGGAGCAGATTTTAGGTGGGGTTTGTTAGCCCTTCTGTCCTGGTGTGGATGTTAGAATTCGGGAGTGGGTGATACACATTGCAGAGAAGGGCCACTAACACGCTGACTGTTTTAGTGGTATTTACTTAAATTTTCTCCAGGCTTATTTAAAAATATATGCTTTATAAAAATAAATAAATAAAAAATAAATAAAAATATATGCTTTATGATTTGATTCAAGGTGCAGCAAATTTAAGTTCAGAGTGAGTCTGGATCCTTGGAATGAAGCCCCTTTTCTATGAAATGTGAACACACTTTTATTAATTGTTGTAAACGGGGGGGTAGATGTTTACCTACAGTGCTAGCTTTGGGAAGAGCTGTGTTCACAGAAACAAAACCCCTGAAATTGTCTACTAGTTCTGTCTTGTTTTGCAGAATGCCCAGGCTTGGTCTTTAGCCCTGATATAGACCAGAGATCCTTCATTAGCTATACGATCTGATTTTAGATTACATGCTGCCAGATAAGAGCAGCTCGGGTCTTATGAATCCCCTATAAGGTAGCTGGCATCTAGGGATTCCCAATAAATATCAGATTAAGGAAGATGCTGGCCACGGTAGCACCACAGGTAGGAAGGGCACACAGGCTGGCCCAGCCCAGCCCTGGGAGGTAGATGGAGCACTCCTGCCCCTTAGCCCGAGGGAAGGGAGAGGCTTTGGGATTCAATACAACTGTACTTAAAACGACCACACTGAGGACAGATGCCACTTGCGTGCCATTGGGGTTCCTTAAGGCACAGGCTATGGGACGTGGTCTGGAGGCACACGGCTGGGCATGGGGGAGGGGTCTGATGCCAAGCACCCGTGGTCGCAGAGAAGGGCGAGGCCCCATCACTCTGTCATGTGGTGACCTTTTGTCTCTCGGACTCCCAGTCCATTTTCTACCTTGTAGCCCAAATAACATTTTAAGATGAAGCCTTTGCTTAAACCTTTCCTTGACTTCCCAGGGCACTGAGAACCAAATCGGAACTCGCTTCTGTGGCCCGGGAGGGTCTGACTCACCCCTCCCTCTGCCATCTGGTCTCATCCTGCCAGCCACGCTGGGCTCTGTGAGGGCCACAGACCCGCCACCTCGGGGCCCGTGTGCATGCTGTCCCCTCTCCAGGGACACAGTCCCCGGGGCTCTTGGCACAGATAACACCTTCCACAGATCCCCGCACAGGGAGGCCTGGGCAGGCCACTCCCAGTGAAGGGGGCCTCTCCACCTCTCTCCCAGCCCTCGACTGTCTCCTTCCCAGAACTCACTGCGGACGCTCTTACCTCTTTGTCTGATGTCTTGTTTCCTATTGTGTCCTCAGGGCCCAGCACAAAGATTGGTGCACAGCAGCCCCAGTTAACATTTACTGAATGGGTTAAGTGTGAATGTGTTGATACCCTCTTGCTCTAGACGCTCTCTCTCATTCTCACACACACACACACACACACACACTCAAGGGGACTAATAAAGGCGGCTCACTCTGCATGTGCTGGGGGGCTGCTGGCCCAGACCTGGGCTGCAGCGGGGACAGGCTCGCCCTCCAGGACCCAGACAGAGCGGGGCCAGAGAGTGTGGTTAACTCGGAGCCCAGCATCAGGGCCAGGCTGTCCCCACCGTGTGGATGTGGGTGTGGCGGGCGTGGTGGGCAGTGGCTCGCACCCTCCCAGTGAGAGCCGCAGAATAAAAGGCCCCATTCAGCCCAGTAGCCTCGGCTCCTCCCTGCCAGGGGAGGCTGCCCTCAGGAAAGGGGACGGTGGGACGCTGGGCAGAGCTTTCCGGCAGCCTCTCCCTGTGGCCTGGCCCCCAGCAGGGGCTGGTGGCAGGGACGGGGCGGGGGGGAGGCTGGCCAGGGCTATAGGGCCTCCGGGGCGCAGAGACACAACAGAAAAGGCCGAGGAGGCTGTGGGCAGGGGCAGTGCTGGTTCCAAGGCTGATGCTGAAAGACACTGTTGACTTCTGATGGTCTGAAGCAGAGGAAACTCCCCAGGATGCAGAGGCCCAGGAAAAGCAGCCCCGCAACCACAGGCCTGGGCACGTCAGCCGGAGGGAAGTCTGCCTGCTTCTCTCTGGGTGGACACAGTCCCCCAAAGCCTGCTTTTCTTGAGCTGTGGCGCCGTTGGCAGAACCGAGCCCAGACAGCCGGCCTCCAGCAACCTCCCAGCGACACCTTCTGTGCTTCCCCAGCTTCTGCGGGGGGGGAGGGCGAGGACAACACCAGGGTGGGCAGCATCCCTGGGCCCTTGGTGTGTGCCGAGCACCGTGCCATGCATTTTGTGTTTATTCTTTTAGTTGATCCTCATCGCAACTTATGATCGAGGTACCGGGTTCCGTTGTCATTCCATTTTATGGCCAGGCAGACTGAAGGTCAGCAAAGTGACCCGAGGAACCCGCCCAAGGTCAGAAAGCTAGTAAGTGCCAGGGCTGGAATTTAATGCGCCGTGGCCTTTCTCTAGGCCGCCTGGAGGTGCCTGGGCTCTCAGTGGTTTTGCTCTAGTCCTCCTTTTCTCTGTACCTTTTCTCTGCGTATCCCATTGGCCTGCCTTCCCCCAGAGCTACCTGTCATCCCAACCCCACGAGCACGGTCCGCGAGCACCACTCACTCACTAGTAACCCAGCGTGGGAACGGGCGCTGGGCCGGGATGACAGGCAATGCGGACGCGGCCCGGGCCTCCCAGAGCACGCCGTCTGTGTGCGCCCTGCACTGCAGTGTGACCCATTACAATGGGGACACACGGGAGGGAAGACAGGCCTGAAAGGTGGTAGGAATGAGCCAGGGCAAGGGAAGTGGAGAGAATGTTCCAGAAGGAGGGAAGAGCCTGAGCAAAGGTCCAGCGGTAACAGATCCCAGCTGAAGGAAAGTGAATGTGCTGGGAGGTTACGGGGTGTGGGTGACGAGCAGTACTAGAAGATATCGAATGGGTGACGGGTTTGCTCACACCACAGAGAGCAACGCAGAGCCATTCCAGTTGTATTATTTCAGAAATAACCCAAGTTCCTGAACCGTCGAGGTCAAGGACCAGAGTTTTTACCAGAAGGGGGGGGGGGGCGGACACACAGGCACCATCAGCCCTTCTGAAGTACTTCTCCCTCAAGTCCTAGCCCTGAGGGCCAGGGGACGGGGGACACAATGGGGTCTGCTCACCGACTGGGCACGCACCATGGGAGTCCAGACCGTGTTCTCATGGTGTCGACGCCCACCACAGTCCTCACAGATCCTGGGGTTAAAACCAGGAGATCCTGGAGGTCATCGTGTCCAGCCCCCTCACTCTCTGAGGTCAAGACTGGCCCACCCAACATCACACAGCAAGTCAGTGGCCAGGCTGGGACTTGGCAGGGCCCTGGGGCTGGCAGCCCCGTTCTGGGGCGGATTTTGCAGCTTTTGTACCTGTAGGTTATGTTCCCCAGAGTCCCCAACTCAGCTGCCTTTCCTCCCTCCCGATTTCTACCCCAATCCTAACCCCACGACAAGAGCTGCCACCATCGGCACCACTTCAGAGGACACTGGAGCAGTGACAGAGTGACCTCTAAGACTGGGTTATAAGAGAGATCGCAGGCCCCTTCTTGTCTTGCTCTGAGATCACTCACGTCGCAGGAAGCCAGCTGCCATGGTGTAAGGACGCCCGAGCATCCTAGGGAGAGGCCCACATGGCAAAGACCGGAGGCCTCCCGCCAGCAGCCTGCACCAGTCCCCAGCCATGTGAGCGAGCCGTCTTGCCCAGCGAGTCCCCAGTTATGCCTTGTGCAAGCATTTGGACTGTTAGTTCATAAGAGATCCGGAATCAAAACCGTGCAGTTGGGGCGCCTGGGTGGCTCCGTGGGTTAAAGCCTCTGCCTTCGGCTCAGGTCATGATCTCAGGGTCCTGGGATCAAGCCCCACATCGGGCTCTCTGCTCAGCGGGGAGCCTGCTTCCCCCCCTCTCTCTGCCTGCCTCTCTGCCTACTTGTGATCTCTCTCTCTCTCTCTCTGTCAAATAAATAAATAAATAATCTTTAAAAACAAACAAACAAACAAAACCGTGCAGTTAAGCGGCTCCTGAATTCCTGACCTACAGAAGGAGTGAGATTAGAAGCTGCTAAATTTGGGGAGTATTTTGTTACATAGCACCAGGTAACTGACACGGGCCCTCACTGCTTGTGAGAGAGCCCCTGGGTTACCTGAATTGGAGATATTCGGGGTGTCAGTTACAAAGGCAGATTCCTGGGATTTACCCCGCCCCCTGAGTTAGAATAGGGGAATGGTGGGAGGCAGAGTGAGAACCTACGTTCTTCAGAACACCCCTCTCGTGATTCCCATGCACCTCGGATGCTGAGAAGTCCTGAATTAATCTCACTCCCCTTAACGGATCTGAAGAGGCTCAGAGAGCTGCTGGGATGATCCTCGCCACACATCTAAGCCGAAGCAGGCCTGGGCCTGGAGCCAGCCCTGGACTCCCAGCTCAGTGCTCTTCCTATTTATTTCCTCTTTTGTCCATTTCAGGTTGCTTTCTGAGGAGTGAGCTTTCTGTTCTTTCTCTCTCTCTTTTTTTTTTAACTTTTTTTTAAAATTTTTATTTATTTATTTGACAGAGAGAAGGAGATCACAAGTAGGCAGAGAGGCAGGCAGAGAGAGAGGGGGAAGCAAGCAGAGAGCCTGACGTGGGACTCGATCCCAGGACCCTGAGATCATGACCTGAGCTGAAGGCAGAGGCCTTAACCCACTGAGCCACCCCAGCGCCCCTCTTTTTCTCTTATTTATATTTACGGTGCACGCCTAGCAAAATGCTACACAATTATTTGTCTATGTAAGAACTAGCTTGGCTTGCAAAGAACTTTGTTGGCACTAAGCAAAGTGTGGATGTAATGCTAAAAAGGATCTGGGGGAGGAGGCCATGCAGAGAGGCTGGCGCTGCTGCCGAACATTGCATCAGAATGAGCACACTTTCTACCCACCCGACGCGTCGGCTCTAGGCGTTCCTCCCGGGCCAACAACATGCAGTGTGCATAAGGCAGAAACGATGGGTGAGGACAAGGAGGGCGTGTCCTGAGCTCCTGTCACCCCAGTAGGTAAGAATAAGAACCCCACTTTCATTTTATAGTATTTGGGGCTTAGAAAGAACTCACACACAATCTTATTACATTGCCCTTACCCATTGGGTCTTTCACTGGACACATGTGAGCAGCTACTAAGGGCCGCGTGACACTCCAGGCTCAGAGGATCTGCAGATTTGTTTATTTAATAAACATTTATATATGTTTACTATGTGTCAGGCACTGGCGTAAGCCCTTTGGAAATATTAACTCACTTAGTCCTTACAACAGCTGTACAGAGTAGATGCCATTATTCTTCCCATTTTACAAGGAAATTGAAGTACACAGAGGTTAAGTCACTTTCCCAAGGTCAAACAGTTAGTAGGGGGCAACACAGGGATTGGAAGCCAGGTGATCTGGCACTAGACTCCGCCCTCTTCACTAAGATAAAATATGGCATGGTTCCTGTGCTTCAAAACTCCAGTTTTTAGAGCGCCTGGGTGGCTCAGTCGGTTAAGCACCTGACTCTTGATTTTAGCTCAGGTCATGATCTCAGGGTCGTGAGATCAAGCCCCACACTGGGCTCCGTGCTGGGCGTGAAGCCTGCTTAAGATTCTCTCCCCTTCCTCTCCCTCTGCCCCTACCCACACCTCTCTCTCTATTAAAAAAAATAATAATAAAATAAAATAAAGGCAAAACTCCAGTTTTTAAATCCCCATGACCGCAGAGGAAAAGGTGAAGCCCAGAGATATCTTCTAAATTTCCCTGAGTCACACAGCGTTGAGACTAAAAGCTAGGCCTGATTCCAGGCAGCATTACTTTGCCCCCCTTTTTAGTGCCTGGTCACAAAGCAGGTCTAGCAGAAGATGAGTGTGAGGGCAGCAAACAAGGAAGGCATTTCTAGAGTCCAGAAAGAGAGAGGGTTTCTCCAGGGCCTCACTGGCAAATCTAAAGTATCCCGCGAGACCCCCAAGCAAATGAACAAGGCTCACTCACTGTCCAGGCCGTCATGATTTGTGACTGTCTGTTGCCTGCTCCTATTCATGCCTCCAGATATTTTGGGGGCAGTGTTATTTATAGACCACGTTTCTATTTATATTCTCATTGAATTCCTGTTAACCCTAGCTACCTTCTCCCCAACCCCCCAAAACCTAGAGAGAGGAGGATAAGAACTCTTTCTCACCAAGTAAGTCAGGGGCAAAGGTGAAGGTCAGCGTCTTGGCTGTGTGTGCAGTCTTTCAGCAGGAGCCCTTTGCAGGGAAGCATTCAAGACAAGGGGGCTTTCTGCGCTTTCCAAAGGAAATGGGGGGTGGGGGGAGGGCACAAAGCTGGCCTTATACAGAGGCAGCCATATTCTGCCCATGCAGTGGGATTTGAGGTGGGCCTACAAGACCTCTGTTTCCCTAAAATGATTTCTCTTTTGTATGATATTTCATCATTAGGCATTGATTCCTTTGGTCTTAAAAGCTATTAGATCACAAAATATTGGGCCTGTGAGAAAACCTAGTCAGTATCAAGTCCATTCCTAGTATTTCCCAGATGGGGCAACTCAGCCTCAGAGAGAGAGAGGACCTCTTCTCATGGGGGATCTGAACGAATACACTGAATTCTACTATAATGCACAGGTGTTGGAGGAAGAACTGTCAGGAACAGTGAAAGAAACTGGGAACAGCAGAGTAGGCTCAGAATTCCTCTAACACCAAGTTTTAGGAGTGAACAAATAAAATCATGTGATGTTTCCTAAGGTTCTCTTTGGTGCCCCAAATGAAAACTTCTTCGTTTTAGGTAGGGCCATATAGAAAAACAAAAGCAAAGTGAGATTTCTTTCTTTATCTTTTTCAGTCCCTTGTTGAGCTGTAGTTTAGGAAACTGTGATGATTATTGCTATGTGGTTACTTTATAGTTGTGTATTTACAAAGCCTGCCTTCTGGAAGTCAATTATTCCCTTCTGGCCACTATGCCTGCAATTCCAGTGTTGGCCACTAGGTGGCTGGCTCAACTTGGGTAGGTCAAGTGAAAGGTAATAGAAAATAGTGTCATCTAGACAAGACATTTATTGTAGGAATGTGACACTTTCTTAAGTGTCCAAAAAAGGACAGTGATCAACCTCTAATTGATATAATTAATTAAAATTGATATAATTGATATCTATCAATATATCTAATTGATATAATTAATTAAAAGAACATACAGAACTTGAAATGAAGTTTAAAGAAACGCAAACACTCTGGTACACCCACTGTTCATACATCAAACCTTACCTGTTAATCCCCAGGTAGTACATCTTTGGTCAGTCCCGCTCAGCAGCAAGCACAGCCAGGACGTAGAGAACTGTGGTCAAGAGCTTGGGCTTAGAAGTAGAAGGACCTGCCGCTCACTAGCTGAGTGGCCTTGGGCAAGTCATGTACCCCTCTGGCCCCTGATGCTTCATTTGTAAAATGGGGCTACTGTCAGTAAACTAGGCAATCTAAGCACATGAAACCCGTTGCACAGTATCCGGCAAGAATACAGACTTAAATGGTAGCTGTAGTGCTTAGGCAGGAAGGAATCTTGCTTTCTTTTTTTTTTTAATTTATTTATTTGAGAGAGAGAGCACAAGTAGGGGGAGTGGCAGAGGGAGAGGGAGAAGCAGACTCTGCTGAGCAGGGAGCCCAATGCAGGGCTCAATCCCAGGACTCTGGGATCACGACCTGAGCCCAAGGCAGATGCTTAAGCCACTGAGCTCCCCAGACGCCCTGGGAGGAGTCTTTCATAGCCAATTCCACAAAAAGTTATCACCGGGCCACTTGCTAGTAAGAGAATAGCTCTGCCTACCCGATAGAAGACTTACTTAAGCCATCTTCACCAATTACCAATGATTGAAGGTATAAATTCACTTTGAGATGAGAAAGAAGCTGAGAGTAAACACTGTACCAAGCAGAGAAGGCCCCAAATTACCAGTCGCTGGCTCAACTCCACCCCCCACCCTTGACTCCCTTACTGTGAAGCTTAGGTTTGCAGTAGTTGTTTTATACAGAAGAGCAAAAGATGCTTCTTTTAAAAACCGGGGGTGGTTTTTTTGGTCTTTTGCCAGACACTCCTTAGAAGAGACCCAAGCATTTTCCCTTCCTAACTGTGCACACAGACTTTAGACCTACTCGTGCTGTGCTGTCTCCAGAACCACAGAGGATTGATTCATAGGCCTCTCCCACCTCCAATTCAGAGAGACTTCTGAAATAAAACCCTTTGCAATCACCTGGACCCCAAACTTCACCCCATCTTGGAAGAGCAGGGAGAAAGAATGTCCTGACTCACAGCTGATGAGGGAGTGTGGCTGGGGCCCGAGCATCCTCCTGGTTAGGCTGGGGAGTGGGGGACAGAGGCTGGGCTGTGACTTATGCCCCCCTCCCACAGGGTGCCAGCAACAGGTGGGCAACTCAGGTCTGCATAGGGGTGTGAGGCCAACGAACCAGCTCTTAACCAAGTTCCCTAAGTGAAGCTTGGGTCAGAAACTGATTCAGCAAGGCAGGTTCAGTGGTTTATATTACGTGGATGGACTGAACGTAACCCAGCACCAAGGGAGTCCTGAACACAGTCAGACAGCCTAGGGAAGGGCTTCCCTGGACCTTCAAACAGTGCTTCTCAAGCTTTCCTGTGCAGGTAAGTAAACGGCAGGCTGCGATTTAGGGGACCTGGGGAGGGGCCAAGATGGCACTTCTCACAGGCTCTCAGATGATCGTGCGACTCAGCTGTGAACCAAATTTTGAGCAGCAGACCTCGAAACACACAAGCCTGCATGCAAGACCTCACTCCCAGAGAGAGAGCCCACCTTTTGTGTCGAGCCCCATTACCAACAGTCACCAAATGACCAGCATGTATTAAATGCTTGCTGTGTGCTGAGCAGAAAACATTTCATTCAAGGCTCTCGGCAGCCCTGGGGGACTTTCCCGAAGGAGGAGGAGGGGTGGAGACACTGAGCGAAGCTGGCCCGGGTCAGGCAGCGATCTGACTCAGATTCCTGGGGCTCGAAGGCCTCTGGGGCTGAAAGGTGATGCTTACCTGCCTCCCCCATGAAAAAAGCACCATTTCAAGTTCAGACAACCAGTACCAAGTAGAAAGCCCTGGTGTGACCCCAGATCTGTTTGAGCCCAAAGCCGGGTTCAGGTCTGCCGGCAGCACCGGGCCACCTGAGGGCTGGCAGAGCGGCGGAGTCCCCCGGCTTCCTTTGGGATCGCCCTGGTTCATTCTCGCTAAGGTGAAACCTGGCCCTTCTGCTCCGGCCTGGGGAGCAGCAGAAGCGCAGCCCCCCCCCCAGCCCCTGCCCTGGAGGGGACAGCAGAGCCAGCGCTGCCAGGCAAGCCCTCCTTCCCCACGCACTTCCTCTCCTGCCTTCCGAGAGGGCATTCAGGGGAACAGCCGCCATCTTCAGGCCACACCAGTCCCCCAGGCCCGCTGCGGTCTGGAGGCCGGGCAGCCTGGTGTCTGGGGACCCCTCACTGGACATCAGCCCTTGGCACTGTGAAGGTGAAGGGGAGGAGGTGTTCGGGGGGCCCAGGGGGACTGTACTGCCCGAAGCCAGGCAGCCTCTGGATGAATGGTGCATCAGTTCCTAAGGGCCTGGGGCGTCTCCAAGGGTCGGCTCCATTCCTGCCAGGGAAGAGCTCTGGCTTGGGGCTCCGTCCCTGGGCCTGGGTCCAGTTGGGGTGACCTTGGCGAAGAGTGGAAGGGTCAGGCCAGGGACACTGTGGAGATCTGCCACCAGTGCCCCTCACCTCTGAAGAAGGGGGGGTGAGGTCCCTGTCAATGGACCTCTGTTCTCCCTCCTCCACCACAACCCTCATCCCCCCACTGAGCCCAAGACCCAGAAACCAGAGTGTCTAGTGCCTGGAGGCTCCTGGGGAGGGAGGCTGGTGGCCGGCAGTCCCCATCACAGCATCTTTCACTGGGCCTAAGGCTTCAGCTATCTCAGGGAGGAGGGGGGGACATCACTCTTCACTCCCCAGGGTGAAGTCCAAGGTGGGGGTTTGGGGCGGGTGCTGGGAAACACCGGGTCTGCCATCTTGGCCAGGGCTCCCCCCAGCAGGACTGGGGGCATCCCCATTATCCACCTCTCCCTCACTCCCATCCTTCAGCAAGTCCTCTCGGCTGTTCCTCCAAAACAGGTCTCAGACCGACTCCCCTCCATGCCAGCATCCAGCCAAGGCCAAGCCACCCCCCTCTCTCACTGTGCCTCGTCCCCCTCCAGCCGGGGCCCCCACTCCACGCTTACTCCCTGGGGGCCCTTCCAGGGATCCTTTCAAAACAGAAATCTGATCCTGTGGCCCCTCAGCCTGAAACTTTTCAGAGGCTTCTCACGGCCCATGGGTCCAACCCTCACCCCTCAGCGCGGCCCGGCAGCCAGGCCGAAAGCCCACACAGCCTCACTGACTAGGCTTCGCCGTGCCCCAGAGGCCCAGAGCCTCCTTCCTTCTCCTGCCTCAGCGTCCCTCTTGCTCTGACCTGCACACCTGGGATCAGGGCACTGGCCTGCCCGTCATACACACCTGAGTGTGTATTTAATGACAGGGCCGCTCCCGGGGCACAGCAGTCTTCTCGAAGTATGGGGTGAAAGGACCTGACCCTTGAGAAAGAACATTCAGGCATCAGCTAAGGGAACAATTTACTCTCAGAAGGAGAGACCAGGAATGTCACAGCGACCTGAAATCACAGGCGTCCAGTGACTCTGCCAACACTCAAGGCAATCCCTGGTTGCTCTGGTTTAACTTAATCAATTTTATGCCTCAGCGATTAGCAAGAGCTACGCCTGAACCCAGCATCTGGACGCCCGGGTCCGGGCACGTTTTCTTTTTTTTTTTTTTAAAGATTTTATTTATTTATTTATTAGGAAAGAGAGAGAGTGAGAGAGAGAAGGTCAGAGTGAGAAGCGGACTCCCCATGGAGCTGGGAGCCCGATGTGGGACTCGATCCCGGGACTCCAGGATCATGACCTGAGCCGAAGGCAGTCGCTCAACCGACTGCGCCACCCAGGGGCCCGGGGCACGTTTTCTTGCACGTGAAATGGAACAGACAGACTGGACCATGAAAAGAGACACATTTCTGCTTAGATCAGAGGCCTCTAAGGGGAGGTGCTAGTCCCTTTAGGGCTGAGGGTTTGGGGTGGGTATTGAGAAGTCTGATTCCCTTCTAGAATTACCTGTGGACAAGGAAGACAAACTGTAATGAAGTGATCTGACCCTCTCCCCGGTCTCGAAAGGTGGGGGTGACACAGGGGAATGGCCAAGGGACCTAATCTACATTTCCTTATAAAAGTCAAAGGGGCCTTGGAGGGGCTGCCTCCCCGCACAGCCCTCATTCCTGGTGAGAGCCGGCAGTTCCCGAGCCCAGAGCCGGCCAAGCCGGCGGCCCTGCTGTGTTATCATGGCGACAGGGGCCGGGGTTGCTCAGCCCTCAGCCCAGATCAGCCCCCTGGGCAGGTCCTCAATCCTCAGCAACCGGCTCCTTACAATGTCCAGTCAGCACAGGCAAGAGGCAGCAAGAAGTGCCACCAGGGCTGAGAGGCGACAGGCGGAGCTGAATCCGCACAGGGCGGGAGGGCAGCAGAGGGCAGAGCAGAGGAAAGCCCATGGCCCAGCCCGCCTGGAGGGGAGGCAGCCGCGCGGCCCCAGCACGTCTCCCTTTGTGGCCCACGCAGCGCTGGCCCTGCACTAACTGCTTGGAACGTCTTCCCAAGCCATCATTAACCCATTTGACAGATGAGGAAACGGACCCTGGAGGCCGTGTGCCAGGGCCGGAGCCACACGGCTGATGCCGGGCTCGGGGGCCCTCTCCTTCCAGGGGAGCTTTACGGCAGGAGACTCGCCCTGGGGCTCCTCCGGTCCGCCGTTCCTGTCTGCCCGGCTTTCCACGGTGACTCCGGCCCCCCGCGCCCCCCACATGTTTCATCCTCTTGCTGTCCTTCAAACACACACCCTCGGCAACACTCAGATCACTGACCTCGCTGTCCCCTTGGCCCGGCACCCCAAGCCCTGATCTGCCCATGCCTCCTCAGTGTTACCTCTGCAAAGAGGCCTTTTTTGACCTCTCATCTTGTGCCCCAATCAAGACACCTGGTTATTTTTCTTTCTGGCCCTTATCACTATTGGAAATCGTGATTGCAGTTTATGCCCAGAGGCCCGGTCTGCCTTGCCCTCAGCGGCATCACCAGTGCCTACGGCTAGGCCTGGAATGTAGTAGGTGCTCAATAAACCCTAGCGGCAGGAATGAACAAATGTAGCTCTTTCGAGCAGCATTCAGGACCAGCGGCCAATAGCAGGCCCTAAGAACCAGCGCCCCAGATTCTCCAGAGGGGGAGAATGATTTTGGGGGTGGGGGCAGTAATTACAGTGAGAAGGACCCCACACCTCCAGGGAAAGTTCGAGGAAACCCACTTTTAGAACAGTACACGGTGCCTCTTAGGCCTCTAATCTTGTCGAGCTTCTTAAAACCCTGGCATTACCAGCAGTAATGAACCTTCTCCATCACTGAGAAGGTTCGTCCTTCCCTGCCACCCAGGTCATCAGTGAGGCTCAGAAATCTCTTGGGCACGCTCCCTCGGGTGTCTGCCTCCCTCCTGGCTTCCGAGGCCCCTGGCTCCTGGTGCAGACACACAGAAACGCCTCCAGCCCAGGGAGAAAGCACCAGCCCCACCCCCCACCCCCCACCCCCGCAGCAGCCACGGACCGCTTGAGCCCAAGACATCCCTTCCCCCTGCTTCCTTCAGCTTGAACAAACACCGGATCTGCCGCGCAGGGAGGGGAAGGCCCCGGAGACCGTGCCTGCCGTTCACCCAGCACCCTCCTGCCCTGTGGCTCGGGGCTGCCTCTCTGTGGAGGAGCCGCCGTGCAAACTGGTGAGCCGGCACAAGGAACGGAGCATGCCTGCTATCTAAAAATACACACCTCCGAGTTCACAAGCCCCCAAGGCTGGCAGCGCCCCCTTCGATCACGGCTCACTTTCCTTCCTCAGCTAGCCAGCTTCTCCGGGAGCCCCGATGCCTACAGGTGGGACTGACTTCAGCGATTAGGATGAAGGGGCTTTCTAGGAGCTCAGAGGCTCAGTCCCGGGCAGCACACGGGGACACCGATGGCCTGTGAGTGGGAGGGAACCTCGCAGAGCCTTTGCAGAGTGAATTCCCCTCCTCTGCTCCACCGCCTGGCTTCTGTGCTCCCTCGGTCCCTGGTCGCAGTGGTTTGCTTTTTACATCAGCAGCTAGCTACACAGTCTACTTCACTCTGTAATGGCCATTTCCTCCCAGGGAGCCTCCTCGGACTGGCAAACTCAGGATATACAGGAAATCTACTCCAATCCCAGGATGGGCTACAGGAGATGGATTTTCCACAACAGTCTTTTAAAACAAGGCAGAAAGTTCCATGTAAACAGTAGGCTGCCCTGAGAGGCTGCAGAGCCCACCGTGCTTGGCCCGCTGTCCTAAGGAACATCACTTCTGTCCACCCCTCCAAAAAGCAGGAGACCCCAGAAAGCAAAAGGTACACCGGTGAGATCATCTCCCCAGCTCTCCTGCACATCTGCACGTCTTGCCAACAAGGCACTAACTGCCTTTGTTCTGAATTATCATTTCAACGATGTTTGTAAAGACGCTCCTTGAAGGGCAGAGGTAGTGTTCTGCTCTGGGGAAAGCAGGTCTGCACGGCCCCTCGGGACACAGAGATAGCGTGTCTCTCCAAAGCAAACCGGGTAGGTTTGCTTACTGCCCGCTATAAGAGGTGTGGTCTCCCTAAGGTCTGGGTTCCTCTCCTCTAATGTAACCCGCAGGCATTCATCTGGGCCCATGGGTCACCCCCATGGGACTTGGAGGCAGTGGGAATGGATGCAAATGAGCCCTAAGAAAGTCTTCTGTCTGACTCAGAAGTCTCCTATTTTCTGCGAGCATTCACGGAAGCAGGGTAAGCTACCTAGCTGGCTTGCAGATAGGATAAAGTCTTGGATCTTTCAAAGTTCTTGACCATTGTTCTGCTCCTCCTGGCATCAGTGACACTGCCCAGTCCTCATGCTCCAGGTCCGTCCTGTGTCCAGCAAGCTCAGAAGAAGTCCCAAGTTACCAAAATATATGAAAATCACAGATTTTTTTTCCCCTAAAAAAGGCAGTGCTCTGCTTTGCAAAAGGGTTGATCACATGACTCTCAAATAGAATTGTATTTCGGACACCTAAAGGATGATGTGATTTGTCCACAGGACGGAATTGGCAGGGGTTCTCAGGAATATGCCTTCATGTAAAACAAGGCTCACCTCTACTTTTCTCTTGGAGGTGGGAATGCCAAGAGGTCAGGCCTGGGAGTGGAGCTTCTCAGCGACTACTGTCAACTTCTGCCTCCTTCTGAAAGACCAGGTGGCATGCCTGTCCGCTAACACTAGTGACCCTTAACCCCTTACAATAAGAATCAATCGCTCGGGTCTGTAGCTTATGTAACTGCCTCTTGCCAATATCAATTTCCTGGCTCTGATAATGGCCTGTAGTTACCCGAGATGTTACCACTGGGAGAAGCTGGTCAAGAGGTGCCCCACTCAGTGACTATGTGATGGGCAGAAAGTGATCTCACTTCTCCTTGAACTGGGAACAACGCCACCTACCTCCAGGGTGGTGGTGGAAGGAACTGGAGGGAAGGAATGTAGAGTGCCTCGTCGTTTTGCAATGTCTTGGGAGTCTACTTCAAAATAAAAAGTAAAAAAAAAGAATGCTGGGAATTAGGAAACCAAATAGGCAACCTCGTTAGACTCATAATTAAATGAAGGCAGTGCTCTGAAAGCCTTGGGGGTTATCCTATTTATAATCATGTTAAAATAATAATAAACTAAATGGTTTAAGCACACAAAAAAATCAATTTTTCAGCTGCAGTGACCTCAGGCACTCAATAGAAGGAGAGCCATTATAGGCCACCTGAGTCCCCATGAGGCTCAGGGCACCTCCCTGCCTCCACATGGTGTTTTCCCGAAGCACAAGACAGCAGTGGCAGCTGGAGGGACCGCTGGGGTGCTGGGTCCTTGGGCAGAAACTTCCAGGTCCCTAGCCTGGGGGATTTGGAGGCAACAAAGTGGGTGGAGGGAAGCTTCTACCTGAGGCCGGCTGGGGTAATTCCTCTCTGTCCAAGGAAAGGTACAGGACACAGAGGGAGGATGACCGCTCTATTACTTACTCGCTAAGGGGTGGGGGAAAGGTTTGTAGAGTGCCCAGCACAAGGCCAGACGCACAGTAGGAGCTCCATAAAAGGGAGCTCATACCTAATGGAGAATGCCCACTTCCTGATCCAACCGGGGGCGGGGGGGGGGCTTAATAAAGCAGCCACTATGTGTCCAGCCCCGTGACAGAAATGTGGGAGGAGTAGATAGGGGCCTCATCTCCAAGGAAGGCCACAAAGGTCAGCGGAAACAGCCAGGGGTATCTGCCTCACTCTACATAATGTGAGACTAGAGGGATACTTCCCCTTCTCCCCTTCCCCCCACTCCCAGGACCTCAGGCCCTGGCATAATTCTCTGCCTCTTCCTGCCTCAAAAACTGCTTGGGTCTTCCTCCCAGAGCTGCCCTGCCGGAGAGAAGCACTTGTCCCACGTGAAGGTCATGACTCTCCGTGTCCCTCCTGACAGCTCTGCGGACCTCACAAACACAGATGGGCCCGGGCACCGTGGATCTTCACCCTGAGGCCGGGAAAGCAGGGTCAGACGGCGGGAAATAACTGGACTTGGCGGGGAGCCCTCACTGACAGATCCCCTACAGCCCTTCGTCCAGGATTTGACTGATAGCAGATGCCAGACCACTGGCCTGATCACCGCACGGGCTCTCTACCCTCACCTTCTTGACCCTGCTCGCAGCCGTCCGGGCCCCAACTGCCACTCCAGCCGGACTGTGGGACGCTCAGTCTTCTGGGATGGGGCCTCTGCCTTCGGCCACAGAAGCCCCAGACCCTCCCCACTCTTCCCACCCGCAGGCTGACCCTGAACGCAGGCCAGACACCCCCCAGACATCCCACAAGCCAGTGTCCTAGATCCTAAGATTTATGACTCACATGTAGGATTTTTTCTTGGCCAGGATTTGACTGGCAAATGAGGGAGCTTGTGACCCCATGAAACCACGGTTTCCGTCCTTTCTTGCACCAGCCAGTCAAAATCCCATGAGCCCCGTGCCCAAGCCTGCGGCCAGGCCCATCACCTCCTGGAGCCTCGGAAGCTGACACTGAGACCCTCCTGGAGATAACTAGCGCTCTCTGATTTCTCCCCATGGCCGTTCCTTGCTCTGAAATTCCAGGCAAGGCAGAGGGCTGGCAGAGCTGCTCCCAAGGCTTGTCGCGAGCCCTCCTGAGGCTTCTAGGAGGGAAGGCAGCTCGCATGTCTGACTCGGGTGCTGCTGAGTCATGCTGCCCGGGCTGAGCCCGAGGGAGCGGGCAGGGGGCCTCAGACACCCTCCTGCGAGGCGGGCAGGTAGGAACAGGCTTCACTGCTGTTAGATAACCGAGTGGATGTTGGCCGCTGCCCAGAGCCCCTCACCAGCACGTGCTCCCACCCCTCATTACTGCGGGTGTTCGGTGCAGGGGCTCACAGCTGCCCCTTCTCCAAAGGCATGCCCTCTGCCCTCAGCGCTCAGGACGCACCTTCCCCCACTCCGAGCCCTCTGGGGGAGGGGCGGCTTCCAGACAAAGGAGGACCTGTGCTGTCTCCTGTAATGGGACAACCCAGGCCGTCCACCCCAGGCTCCTTCCCCTGCCCTGTCCTACCTCTCCCACTGCCCTAGGCTGTCCGCCTGAGAGGGCCCCCCCGCCCCCCACCGTCACTTGTGTAAGAATCCTCACCTCAGGCTCCGCTTTTAGGGAACCTGACCTAAGATAGGAAACATTCATCATTGCCCTTCTCCCTTCCCCTCTACTCCCGGGGGAGCCACCTCCTTGATCCTGGGCTTGGGGCAGGTAGGGAACCCTCATGCCCATGCGGCTCTCCCTAGTTCCGATCATGTTGCCTTCTATTTTCCTTACGTTCAAGAGAGGGAGTGAGTAGAGTATGGAAGGGTTAGGAAGTTTCTAGGGGCAGGGGGAAGCCAGGTACAGGCCTGGGGGCTCCCCGGGTGGGATTCCACATGACCAGCAATGGCCACTCTGAAGTCCTGGACAGTGAGTGAGTAAGAGAAAACATCAGAGAGGAAAGCCCACTGCGGGCAGAGGAGAAAAACAGCAAAACAGGGGAAAGGAAACTTCCTTTGGACGCAATGGGGGCCAACTTCCTTCCACTCTATAATATCACCCACTGTGCACAGGTCCCATCACGTCGAGGCTGGAAGGGGTCCTGGGATGGCCTGTCCCGGGAGTTGGGGGTGGAATGGGGTCAGGTGACTCTCTCTAATAGCTGCCGTTTACTGAGCACTTACTATGGGGCAGGCACTGTGCAAAGTGCTTCCCAAGAATTCTTTTTATCCTCACCACAAGCCTGTGAGAGAAAACTGAAGGTCAGAGAGGGCCCCGGTCCTGCAGCAGCTGTTGGGGTATCCTTCCCTGAGGGGACTAATGGGGCGGGGAGCCCTGGCCCGAGGTGCTGGTGCAGGTTACACCTCCTGGCTGTGTGGCCCGTGCAAGTCTATTAGCCTCCCTTGGCCTCAGTTTCCGTGTCAGTAAAATGGGGATAATAACCTCACTGGGAGGAGCAAACGAGAGCACACGTGTGAGTGTGCTGTGTGCAACACTAGGCACAAGTCAGGAATTGGTCATCTTAACGGCTAACATTTATTTAAGTCCTGCTAGAGGCTAGCCACAGTTCTAAGCCCCTGTAATGTATTAATTCGTTTTGTCCTGACAACAGCCCCATGAAGTAGATACTATTATCACGCCTATTTTCCAGATGAGAATACTGAAGCATAAAGAAGGTAACACACGTGATACAAGCCAGACTTTGCCAGGGGAGGAAGCCAGCAGCGCGATTCCCCAGATGCTGGACTTTGGCAGCAGCCGGACGGGAGCCTTGGGATTCCCCACCATGGTCCAAGCCCACCCGTCCTCGGAGCTCAGCTCCAGGCCCCCCTCCTTCAGGAGGCCTTTGCCGCCTCCCTCAGTTCACAATAACACACCGCAGACACTGAGAACTGCACCTCGGGGAGAGGGTCGCATCCTGCCTCCATCGAGTCCCTCATCAGGGAGTAGGTCTTGCCTCTCTCATCTTCCCTAGTAGCTTGAGGGTTCCTTAGATGAAGCAACAAATCTACATCCCTCCCTGGCTCGCCAGGCCATCTCAGCCCCCAGCCCCACGTACTGATTCCGGGGCCTGGCCCAGGCTGAGCCCCTCGTAAGTGCCCGCTGACCGTATGAGGACAAGGTGGCATTTCCCCAGAGCACTGGCCACCAGCGTGAGAAAAAGCCCAGCTTTCTCAAGGAAACAGGCAGCCTTCATGCCCCCAAGGCCAAGTCCACTCCTGACACCAGGGGGCCGTGCTGGCTTCACGGTGGCTCTGAGACACTAGTGTCCACAGCATCACAGCTGGGCTCCCGAGCCCTTGCTGGGCAGAGCCTCTGGACTAGACTGGAGCAACATCGAAGGTCAGACATGCCTGGGTGTCGCACATCCCAGATTCCCTCAGGACTCAGTGCAAAGCCAGGTAGGGCATTGAAGTCCCCCCATGTGACCTCCTCGGGCAGGGACGGAGAAGCAGTCCTCTGCCTCCATCGGAGCAGCACGGGGGTGAGATACTCTACCCTCCCCGACTGGTTCCAATCTTGCCCAAACTGTGGGATGTGGAGGTTCTTCGTCGCTAAATTAATTCTCTCCAACTCTAGCACGAGACTCGGAGGACAGCGCGCAATGCTCGCTCCTCTGTTTGCCGGCTTCGGCAGACGGGACTGTGTGAGGAACCCCTTTCAGAGAGGACCCCCTCTCGGAGCACAGGGCCCCTGTGTGTGTTTGCAAGTCACCATGCAGGTGCTGAGCATGGGGTGAAGGTGGGCCAGAGAGTTAATGAGGCAAGGACCCTGCTGATGGCCATTGCCGGGGCCCAGGAGTGACGGGGTGGGGGGAACCCCACTGGGACCCAGCACAGCCCCAGGGTCTGGGGAAAGACAGGGGATCCAGAGCCGGGAGGCAGCCTCGCCCCCAGGTCAGGGCAAAGAGCCCAGACTGGAGCAGACCGAAGTTCACCCCTCAGCTCTGCCACTTTCATGACTAGTTACCCCACATCTCGGCACCCCAACACCTTCATCCCCCCAAGCAGAAATGAGAATACACACCTCAGCATGGAGATCTGTCGATGGTAACAAGAAAGCACTCTGTCAGCTCTAAACTGGGCACCAATGTAAAACGTCACAGCAATAGCAGACTAGGACACAGCTGGGCAGGTTTTTCTCTAAATTACGCATAACCCGTTGCTGTAAATATGCTCCTAGATGGTGTAACAGCTAATGGCCCTTCTGGCCAAACACATCTGGGTTCGAATCCTAACTCTGCCAACTCACAGGCCGTGGCACTCAGCACTCGAAGCCCCAGCTGGCTAACGAGGCAGGGGGATCCAAAATCAGACGTGGGGAATGTGCTCAATTTAAGGGATTAGTCGGAAGCGCTCGGCCTGGAGCTCTTCATCCTTTCCCAGGAAACCAGAGTCCCAACACCTACGAAGTTCCTTAGAAGTTACATGGCCAGGAGAGACGGCCTGGGGATGGTGGGAGAAACCCCTGCGGGGCCAGTGGCCTTCACAGTCGGGGGCTTCCCCTCCTCTGGGGGGTTGTCAGGAGGTAGATTCGTAGGCCCACCCTGCTCAGAGTTTCCGGCGTAGCAGCTGGCCTTTTCTTGGCCTAAGAAATGCTTCTCCCCAGGTTGCCTCCCATCCCAACAGTGGAGCCATCCAAAGCTTACCTGGAAGGAAGGGGATGATTCTCTGCTTGGGGTCCTTCTGGCCACCTTCAATGGGAAACTTATCCAAAAGCTGCATCTGAGAAGCCAGACAGACAGAGGGACAGGATTCAGAAGACTGGAACAGCCCTCGGAGTCCCTTCCCCACTCCACTCCACGGCTTCAGGGCCCCACTGCCCTCGCATGGCTGAGTGACGCCTCGACCCCTCATTTCACAGACGATTGATAAACCACATGGGGCATGAGAGAGAGGAGGCCAGAGCTCTCTACGCATCAAAGGGGTGTCTGAACAATCTCAAGGAGGCATGGAGGCCTGGGGCGCAGGGGGGCGGGGGGCGAGTGTCTGAAGATGCCCCCTCACGAGGCTGCAGGAGAGACCAGCAGGCTTTCAGGGCAGGTGGGGTTTCCAGAGCCTTCTTTGGGCCCACCTTCCTTCACACGTCAGTTACTGGGTGAGCCCTTTGGCCATTGGCCGTCTCACACCCTCCTGGGCCAGGACAGGGGAAGGCCCCACCTGATACTTCAGACAGACCACCCACCTTCCAGAACCCCTCTGCGGAAACAGACCCAGATGTTATTTTAATTGTAAAACCAAACCCAGCCCACTGCCCCCACTGCAGTAAGACCCCTCCTCCATTTCCTACCTTCCCACCCTGAGATTGCTGCTGTTTTTCCAGGGACAGACCCACCGGAAGAGTTTCCAGGGTTCTGGAGGAACAACTATTTTTTTTTCTTCTGCTATTCTGGGCTGAAATTCTGCATAAGCTGGAAAAACACACAGGAGACAGGATGGACGAGGCCACGGCCCCTGTGTGTGGCTAATCTCCCTCCCAAGGCACAGGCAGAAGCAGGAACAGAAGGGACAGGGCAGGATCCAGCTCTGCGGCCCCAGCTGTGTGACCCTGGGCAAGGCACAGAAGCCTTCTCTATAGGGCTCCAGGCCCCTCCTTGGTCAAATGAGGAAGATCAGTCACATGACATCTGAAGTCCATTCCTTCCTTCAAATATTTATTGAGCACCTACTTGGAGCACTGGACACCAAGAAAACGGAAGTAAAGAAAAGCAACAGGGGCTCCTGGGTGGCTCAGCCAGTTAAGCGTCTGCCTTGGACTCAGGTCATGATCCCGGGGTCCTGGGATCGAGCCCTCCATCGTGCTCCCTGCTCAGTGGGGAGCCTGCTTCTCCCTCTGCCTCTGCCCCTCCCCTTGCTCATGCTCTCTCCCTCTCTCATAAATAAATACAATCTTTTAAAAAAGAAAGAAAGAAAAGCAACAAAGTCCCTGCTTTGGGGGAGTTTACATTCTAGTGGAAGGGAACAAGCAGTAAACAAAATAAATAGGTATCGATAAAACCTACGAAGAAAAATGAAGTGGGGGAAGGTGTTGGGGCCGAACAGAGGTTGTTCCTTTGTATAGTGTGCTGAGAAAGGGCTTAGGAACCAGATGGCAATTCAGCAGAGACCACAGGAGGTAGGGAAGCAAGCCTCAAGGAAGGCAGAGAATGTTCCAGCAGGGCAAACGGGAAATGCAAAAAGAGCCTGAAAAGGCCAGCGGCGTGACTGCTGTGGAGTAGAGTGAGCAGGGGCTGCAGCGCAGGCAGCGAGATCCGAGACGTGGACCAGATCACAGGGAGGAGGGCTTAGCTTCAGGGTCACGAATGGACCAGAGGCTGGAAGCAGGGAGACCACGTAGGAGCCCCCCGATGGAGGCTGGGCCCAGAGTACCGGTTCTGTGCTAGACCTCACAGGTGCGTGTGCACCTGCGTGTATTCCCATCCATGCAACCCGCCCGCCCAGCCCTAACACAGGATTTTAGGACCCTCTCTTGCACAATCATTATCCAACACGCACAGGCTATTTAGAGCCCACGCGTGAAGGGCGGGTCATTGTTGGATTCGATTCAAAACAAGGCAGAGACTGCACCATTATTAACTTTCACTTCCTAAGTACAGACTGAAATCTAGCAAAAGCTGGCTCGTCAGTTTTCAAACCCTAATGTTGTAAGTCCATCTCTCAAACCTTTAATAACTGCCTGCTTCATGTAAATATACCCACTGGGCCATAACACTGTGAGCTGGCGTTGAGGATATATATTTTTCAATTAATACATTTTCAAACAAATTCAATGCAGAATAGCACCCCCATTTTCACCTTTTCCCATTTTCCTCCCCCATATTCTGTTTCGTACATTTTATTTCTGTATTACGTAAGAAAGAATTCCGGTTCACGGAGGGGAAAACCAGAAACTATAGAAATTGTGGATGAACAAAAAGAGTAAGAATCACTCATAAATCATCCCCTAGAAAAAGTGACACTAATGTTTGGGGGTATATATCCTTTCCAGACATTCTTCCATGCATGTAAATAAAATGAGCTCCTCAACACTCTTATATTATTTAATGAACAATTTTCCACGTCAATGAATACTTCCCTATTGGCATCCCTAATTGGACATGGAATGTCAGTGTTTGGATGGGCCATAGTTTATTTATCTACTGTGCCACTGCCGGATATTTAGATTCTTTCTGACTTCTCTCTACTCTATATAATCGGGCTAGAGCGACCATCCCTGTCCATGCATCTACGCACACTTCCTTAATACTATTTTCATTTTTGTTTCATTCTGTTGGAATGTACGCATATTTAGAGGTGCCTTAAATCCTCTCTCGAAGAAGACTGAGGATAAATCAATGGCTAACTAACATGTACCGGCCAGGCCCAGGGTCTCTGAGCAATGGCTCCATAGAATTTCTGAGGAAGAGTATGGAGATGTCTGAGAAGGAAGCCAGGCCCACCAACATGCCCTGCTGAGGAGTGGTCTGCCCTCGTCAAACTGCCCTCGTCCTGGGGCACCTACATGGCTCAGCTGGTTGAGCATCTGACTTCGGCTCAGGTCATGATCTTGGGGTCCTGGGATCGAGCCCCGCATCAGGCTCCCTGCTTAGTGGGGAGTCTGCTTCTCTCTCTCCCTCTGCCCCTCTCCTATTCGAGGGCGGACACACTCTCTCCGTCTCTCCCTATCTCAAATAAATTTTAAAAATCTTAAAAACAAAACAAAATAAAACAACTATTCTTGTCCCAAAAGAGGGTGTGGGATTTAACCAAGCTGGAGCTCAAAGGAATTAGGTTCTGACTCCTACACTGCTCTTCAGACCCAAGATTCTGAGATTCTCACGAACGGTACACCGGGAATGAGGGGGGAGGGGCAGGCAGAATTCACACGTTCATTCCTTTCCTCTAAAGACACTGGCCGTGTGCCTTCCAGATGCCAGGCCCTCTAGTAGATGCAAGAAATAAGTTAAATTATAGCCTTTACACCAAGAATCTCACGATCTAGCTGTACGGGGCGGGGTACATGCATACCTTCCACATGCATATGGGACACCGGCCAGCAGGTGAAAATGGAGGCTCTGATTCAGGAGGTCCAGGCCAGGGCCTGAGAACCTGCATTTCCACCAAGCTCCCAGGCAATGCTGGAACTGCTGACCCGCGGACCATACTCACCACACAGCTCTAAAAACGTTCCGTCTGTGTGACAGTCACTAGCCACGGGTGGCTGTCGAGCACCTGAGATGCAGTCCCTCCAAAGTGAGGTGTGTCATCAGTGTAAAGTATGCACCAGGTCTCAAAGACTCAGTACGAAGACAATGTGAAACGTCTCATTAACAAATCTCGTATTGGTTGTATATTGAAGTGGTAACATTTTGGATCTATCAGGCTAAATGAAAATGCCTTTAAAAATGATTTCACCGAGGGGACGCCTGGGTGGCGCAGTTGGTTGAGCAACTGCCTTTGGCTCAGGTCATGATCCCAGTGTCTTGGGATCGAGTCCCACATCGGGCTCCTTGCTCCGCAGGAAGCCTGCTCCTCTCTCTGCCTCTGCCTGCCTCTCTGCCTGCTTGTGTTCTCTCTCTGTTAAATGAATAAATAAAAAGTCTTTTAAAAAAAATGATTTCACCTGTTTTTTTGGACGCTTTTAAGTGGCTGCTGGAAAATTTAAAATTACATATGTGGTTCACATTATATTTTTGTGGGAGAGGCTCTTCTAGGGCAAGATGGCGCGCAAAGTGTCGTGTGAAGTCTACACGTGCCAGAATCATCTTTGCGGGGGTCGGGGGTGCTGTTAGTTAAAAATGCAGTTTCCTGGGCCTCATGTGGAAGTTCGTGAAGTTTGGCTGTGGTGCTAGATAGACAAGCAAGTTCTGGAGTGACCGGGAGCGGTGAGCACATACAGACAGGATCCTGAAGTTACTGAAGGAGGAGGTCAGGGAAGGCTTCCCATAGGAGATGAGGGCAGCTCTGTCCCGGCAGGGACGGTCACATACCCTGGGCCTTCCCTGCCAAAGAGCTGTCTGAATTGCCTCAACGGGTTCCTGTGTCCCCTGGAAGGCAGGGGTCATCTGATAGCCCCGCAGATGTGAGTTTTCCCTCAAAAGGCCTGCTGGAGGATGCTTTACAGCTGGCTTCTCTCCCACCTCCTCCTTCTGTAACAGATTTTCTTCTTCGCCTGCCCGGGCTTCGTCTGGGCCCTCCTGAGGCCAAGAGAAGCCCATCCGCTGAGAGTCCTGGGTCAACATACTCTGGAACCAAGAGTACCCAGCCGGCCTGCACTGCTCCTCCCCCACCCCCCAGCCCTCGGGGCGGAATCCGGCCACACCTGTCACCTACTCTGCCCTCCCTGTCATCCCCAAGGCCCACCGGCCATGGGAGAAGGACCTGCCCTAACCAGCCACTGGTGACATTTCCTCTGCCCATAGGTCACCTCTCAAAGAAAGCAAATCCCCTGGCTCAGACTCCAAGAGGAAACCAAGCCAAGGCGGCCCAACCGAGTAGACTCAGTATGCGGGGCTCTCAGAGCTGCGTGGGTCGGCGTCTCGGAGCAGACGCAGTATGGCAGAGTGGGGGGCGATGGGATGAACGTCTGGGCCGTGGGCGATCCCCAGTCCAAATGTCACCCGACCCGGGAAGCTGGGCAGGAGGGGCCGCAAAGGGGTTCTGTGGCCCGGGTGGTGCTCCGTCTGCAGGGCTGGGTCTGAGCGAGAAAACCCTCATGCGCACGGTGGAGGGGGCTGCCTCATGCTGAGGCCTGCCAGGCCCGGGTGCTCGGGCAGGGAGGCAGGAAGGCCCTGCCCAGCCGGCAGCTCTGCTGCGGCCACCTTTTCAGGCAGGAAGTGGATTCCGCTGTCACTCCAGCAAGGGCCTGACTCAGCTGGAAGAAAAGCAGGGCCCACTGCCAGGGTCCCGAGAGAGAGAGAGAGAGAGAGAGAGAGAGAGAGAGAGAGAGAGGCGTCTGGCTAATGGAGCCCTTCGAGGCCACATCAGAACTCCGCAGTGTGCGGGGGACGTGGGCTGTTTATCTAAGGGGTGGATAGTGTGAGAGACACAGAGCAGCCCGGCTGCGAGAGCCAGCCCAGCCGGAGAAAGCTGACTCAGCAGCTCTTCCTGGGCAGGGCTGAGCAGCAATAAACACTGAGAGAGAGAAGGGTGGGCCCGAGCGCAGCTGGGGCACATGTGGAACCCAAGAGGCCGACTCCTCACCCTTCCGAGAGGGCGGAGTTCCGGGCCACTCTCGCTTTGGGGCTCCAGCCCTCAAGCCTTAATCCTCGTCACCATTTCCAGTTCAGGAATAAAGGGAACATTACTACAAGAGGGGGGTTCCCTAACCCATCGATCCCCCTCAAAAAGACGCAAGGCCACACAGTATGCCTGGGGACCACGAGCGATCAAGGGAAACCTCAGACCTGGTTTGTCCATTCTACTGGGTGAGGGCGAACCGGTCCCTGGGCTAGAGGCTGGGGACACAGCAGAGGATCACGGAGACAAAGAGGGACAATAAATAACAATATGGGTGGTTTTTCTTAAAGTTCCCATCCTTTGTGGCCTGACATGGACTTCCCCCTTCCCTACCTCCACCGATGGCCTTACCAAGTGGCATCTGCCCTGGGAACCCTTCTCTGACCATCCCAGACGGAGCTCACCACCCCGTTACTTTGAATTCTAATGGTCCGCCTGCTTCGTAATCCCCATGATAGTACTTGACACAGTCTTTTGTGATTTTTTTGGTCCAAGTTCATCTCATTGCCCAAGAGGAAGCGCACTTCCCCCTTGAACGGTTCTGGTGCCCCTTGTAGAAAATCAGTTCACAATAAACACATAGCTTTATTCCTGGAGTCTCAATTCTATATGTCTATCCTTCCAGCTGTGCCCCACCCTCTTGGTTTCCGTAGCTTTGTACTAAGTGGTTTTAATAGACCTCATTCTTTAGAATAGTTTTAGGTTTACAGCAAAATCGAACAGAAAGTATGGAGAGCTCTCATACACCCTTTGACCCCACACACTCCTGGTCCCCCTCACTATCACAGCCCCAGACCAGAGTGACATATTGTTACAACTGACGACACTACGTGGATACATTACTCTCCCCCAGAGTCCACAGTGCGCATCAGGGTTCACTCCATTCTATGGGTTTACACAAATTATAGTAGCATGTGTCATTATTATCTATCATATAGAATAGTTTCACTGCCCAGAAATCCTCTGTGCTCTGCCTCTTCATCCCCTTCCCCCCAGCCCTGGAAACCACTCATCTTTTTACTGTCTCCACAGTTTCCCTTTTTCCAGACTGTTGTACAATTGGGATCCCACAGTACGTAGCCCTTTCAGGTTGGCTTCTTTCACACGCACGTAAGCTCCCTCCAAGTCTTTTCATGGCTTGACGGTTTGTTTTGGTTCTTAGTACTGAGTAATATTCCACTGCCTGGATTACACAGTTTATTTCTCTATTCATCTACTGAAGGACATCTTGGTTGTTTCCAATTTTTCGCGATTATGAATAATTTGGCCACAAACATCCCTGTGCAGGTTTTTGTGTGGACGTAAATTTTCTTTCTTTTTTTTTTCAAGATTCATTTATTTATTTGAGAGAGAGAGAGGAGAATAGGGGGAGAGGCAGAAGGAGAGAATCTTCAAGCAAACTCCCCACTGAGTGAGTTTGCCTCTGACATGGGGCTCAATCCCAGGACCCATGAGATGATGACCTGAGCCAAAACCAAGAGTCATACACTCAATGGACTGAGCCACCAGACACCCTGTGTAGGACACAAGTTTTCAGCTTATTTGGGTGAACACCAAGGAGGGTGACTGCTGAACTGTATAGTGAGAGTACATTTGGTTTTGTAAAAAACTGCCCACTGTCTTCAAAGTGACTGTACCATTTTGCATTTCCACCAGCAATGAATGAGACTTTCCATTGTTGCACATCCTCACCAGCATTTGGTATTGTCAGTGTTTTGGATTTTCACCATTCTAATAGGTATGTAGTAGTATCTCATTGTTATTTTAATCTGCAATTCCCCAGCGACATACAATGGTGTGCACCTTTTCATAGCCTTATTTGTCATCTATCTTTCTTCTTTGGTGAGGTGCCTGTTCAGATCTCTGCCTATTCAGTAACCAGGTTGTTCAATCTTGTTATTTGTTGTGTTTTGAGAATTCTTTGTATATTTTGCATAACAGTCATTTATCAAATTTTTGCAAATATCTTTTCCCAGTCTGTGGCTTGTCTTGTTATTCTCTTGATGTATTAAGTTTTGAAATCAGGAAATGTGAGTCTTCCAGCTTTGTTTTTCTTTTTCAGAAGTATTTTGGCTATTTTCAGTCCCTTGAATTTTCCTATGAGTTTTGGGATCAGCTTGTCAATTTCTGCAAAGAAGCCAGTTGGGATGTGGTAAGAATGCATGGGCAGAATCTGCAGATGGATTTGCAGAGTTCAGCTATCTTAGCAAAATTAAGTCCTTCAGTCTATGTACATGGGATGCCTCTCCTTTATTTAGCAACATTTTTGTCTCAAAGTCCATTTTGTCTGCTATCAGTATAGCCATTACAGCTCTTTTGTTATCTAGTATAACATTTTAATTTCTTTAATGATTTTTTTCACTCTATTTTTTAGTTCTTCATGGTTCCCTAGGGCGTACAGTATATATCTTACCTTATCAGAATCTACTTTAGGTTTACATAACTTAATTCCATTTATCACATTTTTGAGATAGAGAAACATTAATCCTATATAACTAAATTTTCTCTTCCCCTTTTTTGTATTATTGTTATACACGTTTCATTTAAATATGTTAAAAATCCAATAATTGTTATGATTACTACAGTAGCCCTAGATTGGGAGCTGGAGGGAAAGGGAGCCCTGGGTTGTGGGCCTCATACAGCAGAAGTAGAACTTCTCCATTTGCCATTTGGGACAATTTCCAGAGACTTAAATTAAAAAAAAAAAAAAAAAAGATTTTCACCATTTTTGGTTGTTTCGGTTGTTTCACTGGGGAGAGAGTCCACGGAGCTCATCGTACAGTCATCCTAAAAGTAATCTCCTTTCATGGGTTCTTTCTGTTCCCCCACCCCAAGGCACCAGGCCCAGTGCTGGCTACCCACCTAGGGCAGGGGTCATCACAGTCTTGGTGCCTAGTGATTCTCAAAACTGGGCACATATCTGAACTTTCACATGAAGATATAAAAACAGTGGATTTGGAACTGGCCAGCACCTCTAAAACAATTATTAGCAAATCCTTTTCTAGGGAAGGTTCAGCAGGGCTCTCTGTTCAAATGAAATCTAATCTCGAACTTCCTACATTATAATTCTTAGAGTACAGAGAGCCCATCAGTCCAAGAAAACTTGTTCAAAAGACTATCCTTTTCCCATTGAATTACATCGACTCCTTTGTCAAAAATCAATTAACTATATATGTCTACTATATATATGTCTATATATGTGTCTATATATGTCTCTATATATATACCTACAATCTATAACTATATACATGTACAATTAATTACATAGGTCTACTACTTCTGTATTCTCTATGCTATTCCAGGGACAGGGTTATATACCCCGACATCAACACCATCCTTTTTCTTAATTACTATAGGTTCTTAGTTAAGTCTTTTTTTTTTTTTTTAAGACTTTATTTTTTTGAGAGAGTAGTTCTTAGTTAAGTCTTAAAACCAAACTTCTTTTCCAAAACTGTTTTGGTCATTCTAGAGTCTTTGCATCTTCAAACACATTTTAGAACAAACTGATTATTTTCTACAAAATAAAATAAATAAATCCCTCCTGGAATTTTTAAGATTGGAATTGCACGGACTCTATAGATCAACTTAGCGGGGAGAATAGCTACTTAACGATATGGAGACTTCTAATCCATGAATATGATAAACCTTTTCATTTACTTAGGTCTTTCAGTTCATTCAGCAATATAGTATAATTTTCAATGCAGAGGTTTTGCACATCTTTCATTGAATTCATTCCTAGATCTTAAAATTTCCTTTGTGATTTCTTTTTCTGGACTCATAAACCCAAGAAACTCAATCAACTTCAAATGCAAGAAACATAAAGAAACTACACTGATCATAAGCAGAGGACTCAAAATCAGTAATAAAGAGGAAATCTTAAAGACAGCCAGAGGAAAAAATATACATTACATTCAGAGAAACAAAGATAATGATGGCAGCAGATTTCTTGTTGGCAAAAACACAAACCAGAAGACTGGGGAAAGGCTTGTGATGTCCGCAGGGCCCCAAAGGTCTACTGGGACTACCATGATGATTCTGCTCCATGTTTGGGAAGCTCGGCGGTGAGTGATTCAGCAGGTCCTACACAACAACATTACATATCTCTTCATCTACCAGTTGGTCACCAAATAATTTATCTCCACATCGGGAAATTTTGAGAGCAAAAGGGAGCGCTAGTAACAATTATGTCATGATAACTGGTATGAAACAGCACTTCCAGGGCTGTGCTGGTTAAGGGGTTCCTGTGATGATCCTAACTGTGAGTTCCCAGCACCCAGCTTAGGTCCTGGTATAGAGCAGATGCTCAACAAATGCTTGATGATAAAAATAACATTCATTGAGAACTCTGTTAGGCACTGTGCTAAGACTTTTCACATGGCCTATCTCATTTAATTCCCATATCAACTCTTTGAAGTAGGTATTATTATTTTCCAGAGAAAGAAACCAAGACACAGAGAGATTAAATAATTTGCGCAAACTAACAAGGTGTGGAACTGGGATTTAAACCCAGGTATTCTGGCTTCAAACCCTGGTCTCTCAACTACCACGGTCTGAATAAAGAAATTCGGTGAAAGAAAGAATGCAGAAATTCCACCAATTAGGGTTACATTCTCATTAAAATTCATCAAGGTGTAAGAACAACATGTAAGCAGATCTAGTCACCTAATTTACCACATTAATCAAATAAAGAATAAAAACTAAAGGATCATTCTCATAGAGGTAAATGAAGTATCTAATAAAACTCAACATCCATTTATGATTTTTTTTTAATTTAGCCAATAAGAAATAGGAGTACACTTTCTTATTCTATCTACCCAAAATAATCCCCAGGGAAGCAACTCTGGGACAAACTAAGGATGTCGCCCACTAGGACTACGTCTCTCCGCTATTGTACTAATGATCCTTGCCAAGGTCTCGGCCAAGACATTAACACAAGAAAAAGAAATGAGAGACTCAGAGGGAAAAAATACAACCATCAATATTCACAACCCATATGACACTATATACAGAATCAAAGAGAACCTTTAGGAGATCCACACCTCTGGACTTTGGAAATTTCTAACACCCTTATTAAAAAAATTAATGGGGCGCCTGGGTGGCTCAGTCGGGTAAGTATCTGACTCTTGGTTTGGGCTCAGGTCATGATCTCAGGGTCACGAGACTGAGCCCGGTGTCGGGCTCCGACTCAGCGCAGAGTCTGGTCAAGATTCTCTCTGTCCCTCTCCCTCTGCCACTCCCCCAGCTCACACTCTCTAAATAAATAAGTAAATAAATAAATAAGTAAATAAAATCCTTAAAAAAATTAGCCCCCAGAAGGTATAAGACACTAGGCCTTAAAAGAAAAAAAGGAGGGCCAGACAAGATGCTGCGGCAGACAGGTTCTGTAAACACAAAGAGGCAGCGCAGGCATGAGGCGGGGTGGCAGGTGCTCAGAATGTTCCCGAGATGAGGTCAGGTTGAGGGTGGGTAGACAGGAGGGATAGGTTTTCTCTTATCAAAAGGTATAGGTAGGTATAGGTAGACAGGTTTTCTCTTATCAAAACCACTACGGCCTCCAGGGAAGACACCTCACAGGGAGAGAGCCAGGAGGCAGAGAGGACCCACACACCTGGCCGAGGAGCTGCCCGCACCGGATGCATTTACTAGCTGCAGATGGGCCCGCGCAATGCTGAAGCCGAGGCACAGGGCGCTGCCACGCACCCCAACTTCAAGCAGGGACCCAACCCAGCTTCCAAAGTCCTTAACGAGCCAAAGAAGTCTTGGCCACTTTCGGGAAAATACGCAAACCTGCACTATCTCAAATCCCTTCCCAGCCTAGCCTTTACCTGTGATGGGCCACGCACTGCGTAAGTGCATTTCAGAAAGAGTGTAAGTCAGGGTCCATGATCTGTTTGGGCGCTGGGAGAGCCCACATGGGCACAAGGAACTGACCCAGTGGTGTTAGCTGAGTGTCAGCCCGAGAGGTGTATAAAGCCACTGAACGGGAGCTCAGGGCAGGACGAGATGAGTGTGGCTGGGGTGCGCATAGCCGACTTCTCAGAGGAGGACACGGCAGAGCGAGGCCTTGCAGAAAGGACAGGGAGGAAGGCAAATACGAAGGCTTGGCAGGGGGAGTGTCAGGATTTCCAGATGAGGCAGTCAGGTTGGAGTGAATAGACTTGTTCGTGAATCGCAGGAAATGCTGCCATGTGTCAGAGAAAGCAGTGGAGGCCCCGGATAATTTGTTCCAGTGGTTTGGGGGTGACCACACAGCTGGCACCAGAACAGGATATGGACTGATGCCTGGTGTGCCACTCCACGGGGTACCGGGCATCTGCAAGGATCACTGGAAACGTGCCCTGATGGAGAGAGTGCCATATCCAGAGCTCGAGGGTCGTGCCACAGGTCGTTGGACAGTCTGGGGTGGGGAGGGCAGGTGAGATGATCCAGAGGTCTTCTGGGGAAATAACACTCCCCAAACCACTGTCGACAGCGGCTGGGTCTGATGACTTCTTGGCTCTGCTGTGAGTCTGAGATGAACAACCCAAGACAACAGAGGAGGCTGGGGGTTCTGCTGGAGCCCCTCACTCTCCCCTAGCTAGCTTCCCACAGGTGCTGAAGACATTCTAAGCACCTATTTAAAGACCACCAGTCTGCAGGGGGCACCAAATCATCGGCCTCTCCAGGGAGCCCTCACATGTCAATTTCCAAGGTAAGTGCCCAGGAAGATGCCAGCTTGGCATCCTGGGTACAAAGGTCGTTGGAGCATACTCTCCAACAATGGTTCCTTGACTCCAAGTCTGACTCTGCAAATCCTGCACTGGGACCACTCCTGTCTTCCCAGAGCTGATATCTCAAGACTAAGGACACCCGGGGTTTCATGAGTGCCCGAGCCTCTACCCCCACCATGACCCACCATGCAGGGGCAGGTGACTAGCAAGAACCATGAGCTCAAAAAGTCCACTGAATTGATCCTCCGCTGCCTGCCTCTCCAGGCTGCTGTGTGAGCCAACAGGAATTCACATACTGAGCAATTACTATGCACTACCCACAAGGTAGATAGGATTAGCCCTGTGTTTTATAGATGAGGAGACAGGTACACAGAGAAGTTAGGTGGCTTGCTCAACAACACACAGCAAGGGAGTAACTGGGGCGAGGTGAAGCCCCGGTCACCGGGCTTCTCAAACCTATGCATTTCCCCCTTGGAGGTAGGACAGCACAGACAGGGTCTCCCTGGGGTGCGCACAAGCCCCTTGCCCACACAGGCCCCATACCACCACTATTATGATTTAGCTATCATTTTTCTTTAGTTTCCTTTTTGGTAAGCTTGAATGCTTAGTTAAGTTGGATATTAGCTTCCTATTCCTGCTATAAGAAATGACCACAACTTAGTGGCTTAAAGCAACATGAACTTCTTTTCTTAGAGTTCTGGAGGTCAGAAGGTCCACAGTGGGTCTTCAGGGGCTAAAATCAAGGTTTCCTTCCCAAGATCCCAGGGGAAGATCCATTTCCTTGCCATCTGGAGCATCTAGAGGCCACCTGCATTCTTTGGCTTGTGGCCCCTTCCTTCATCTTCAAAGCACATTACTCCAAACTCTGTTCTCACAGCTCCTTCTCTGGCTCTCCTGCCTTCCTCTTATAAGGACGCCTGTGATTACACTGGGCCCACCTGGATGATCTAGAATATTCTACCCTTCTTTTTTTTTTTTAAGATTTTATTTATTTGAGAGAGAGAAGGAGAGTGAGTGGGGTGAAGGGCAGAGGGAGTGAATCTCAAGCAAACTCCCCACTGAGCATGAAGCTCGACACGGGGCTCGATCCCATGACCCTGAGATCATGACCTGAGCTGAAACCACCAGTCAGACACTCAGCCGACTGAGTCACTCAGGAGCCCCATCTTCTCCCCTTCTTAAGATCCTTAATCACATCTGTAAAGTCCCCTTCACCATTTAAGGTAACAGCCACAGGTTCTGGGGATTCGGATATGGATATCTTCAGGCGACACTGTTCATCCTACGTCTCATCTGAAGCACTAATATCTGTAAAGTCAGAAGCGTCTGATGTGCACGCATGTGTGCCACTGGCTTAGGGCTGCTGTACCACAGACGGAGTGGCTCCAACAACAGAAATGTATTGTCTAGGTTCTGGAGGCTAGAAGTCTGAGATCAAGGTGTTGGCGGGGCTGGCTCCTTCTGAAGGCCGTGTCCATGCTTCTCTTCTAGTTTCTGATGGTTTGCTGGCAACGCTTGGTGCTTCTTGGTTTGCAGGAGTATCAGTTCAATCTCCGCCTTCATTCTCACACAGTATCCTCCTTGTGTGTGTGTCTAGGTCCAAATTTCTTCTTTTTACAAGGACACCAGTCACTGGATTTCAGGGCCCACCCTACCGCAGCATGACCTCATCTTAACTAGTTACATTGGCAACGACCCTATTTCCAAATAAGGCCACATTTGAGGTACTGGGGATTAGGACTCCAGCCTATGAATTTGGGGGGACACCAGTCTTCAACCCCTAACACCAACACACACTGAAACAATACATAATCATTGAAAGATAAAAGCATTTCCTCATACACCGCCCCCAAATTTCTTCCCGAATTCACAGTAGTACCTATACGACATTCTGGAAAATGCAAATCATAGTAACAAATGGTGCAGAGCCAGTCAGATCTGCATTCAAATCGGTTTCCTCATCTGTAAAATGAGGACAGTGACAGAGACTGCCTGACACGATGGGTGAGAGGAGACAAGATGTGTAAAGCGCTGGGCACAGACACATTCGCTGTTATTATCACTCTTGTCATGACACCAGTCCAGAGGGAAGGCTGCAGCCCCTGAGGTCAGGGAGGCAGCAGGGAGAGCGTGGAGACAGACAGGCCTGGCTCTGAGCATCTCAGGGCCCCGGGGGAGCTAACCAGCTGATGTGCATGGGCTGGGCTTGGGGAGGAGGCCTCTGGCTGTGCCAGCCGCTCATCAGGTGCATGGGCGCGGTCTGGGACACGTCGGACATGAACATGGTGGGGTCTGGGCCGAGAGCCCAACACCGGTGGCAGGAACGCACAGAGGGAAGAAAGCAAAGATGTACAGGACGGTGCTTGCCCGAGGAAGCCTCCTCGGGTCCAGAAGCTGTCCGAACTGGTGGCTACTCCGTCTCCCCTGGAACTTCCCAGGGGCCTCATCCCACGCCCCCCTGCCCCCCTCCCCCCACAATGCTGACCCACAGCCTTGTGAGAAAGAGCACTGCGTGGGAGTCAAGAGAGGAGGGTTCCAGTTCCGGCCTGCTGAGGCTTGGGGGGCCTAGGGCAGTTCAGGATAAACATCTGTCCTGTCCCACACCTGTTGAGAAGACACACGAGAAAGTGCTGCCAAACACCGAACACACACTTACTCCTACTTAACTTCTCGGAGCCTCAGTCTCCTCATCTCTGAAATAGGGTCAAGTCCATTTTTCTCCTCCTCATGGGCCGAAGCAAAGTTCGCAGGGAAAATACATCTGCAAAGCGCTGTGACACGTGCCAGGCCCAGAGGGGACCATCAGAAGCAGTCACCTCTCTGCACTGCATCATTAATCCTCTAGCTAGCGATGGAATGCTCGAGCTCCCAAGTCAGAATTCCAAATCGCTCCTTCCTAGCTAGGGGACCTTGGCCAAGTCACCTAACCCCCCTGGGACCCAATTTTCTCATCTGTAAGGTGGAGGTGGGGAAAAACAGCCAACCCACGGTGGTGTGTGGATTCAACGAGATAACACAGGTAAGCGGGCACTTGGCTGCAGGTACCTGATGAATGGGGTCACCTTTGTCAAGGGGAAGAGACTCCAGCGCGCCCTTCCTATCTCCCACGGCCCTTTCCGCCTCCAGGTAGCTGCTCAGGGCCATCGACCTGGCTATTCCGCCCTGTCAATGGCTGAAAGAACGTCACAGGCTTCACTTAAGGCTCTTGCGCTTTGTCCCAACATGAGATTGCTCAGGCTCCCCTCGGCCAAGAGGGAAGGGGGTGACGGTAGGGCAGCTGACCCCCTGGGAAGCTGGGGGCTGCCAGGGCGGGGTCAGAGGGGCGGGATTCCGTCAGCTCTGAGTCTGGCTTCAGGTGGGAGGGGTTGAGGCGGGGTTCCCTACTGCGGAGCTGGAGCTCACCCTGGCCCCTCCCATCACCCCCCCAGTGGGTCAGCCTCTGGCGGCTTGTCACCCCACTTTCCTCTGGTCCCCAGGAACGTGCAGGGCTGCAGGAGCCTGGTGCCAGGGCCAGGACAGGGAGTGCTGGGCAGTGTGAGGGGCGGGGCTGGAGGGGTCTTCTGAGACTGAAAGGACGAGCCTGGACTTCCTCCTCCAGGCAAGAGGGAGCCCCGGAGGGCGCTGAGCAGGAGCACCCCAGTGCAAGTGGGATTCTAGAAAGATCTGGCCAGTACCTGGGATGGAGCAGCGGTAAAAGAGACATCTGTGTGTGGGACAGACTGCCAAAGAAATCCGCTCCCCCATAGAGGATGAGACCAGCCTAAGGTGAGCCTGCCCACACTGGGGTGTGTGTGTGTGTGTGTTTTCCAGCAGGGTCCTGGCTGAGGTCACCCTATTCCCTCCTGCGGTGGGGGTGGGGCCTCTATCTATCCCTTGGCCTCACCAGAGACCCTCCTGAAGTTTCTAGCCCCCTCCCCCCGCAAGCTGCCAGACACTCCCCTCCCCCCCCACCCACCTCCAAGGACCATGACAAAGTGAGAGGCCCTGACGAAGGTGAAGAAGGAGAAAGAACATACTCCCACCTTCTGACGGATCTTCTTTCCGGAGGAACCACACACCCAACCCCAGTGGTCGTCAACTCTTTTTATTCTGATCATCCCTCTAAGTGGCTCAGAACTGTGGTCCTCACAGTATCCTCCTAGCCACCATGGGATCAAATTCTGGCAAAGTCTCAGAAAAGACAGCATGTTCTTGGCAGAGATGAAACCAAGACAGACCTTTAGTGGTCCCGGGCCCAGGCCACTGTTTAAGGCAGTGAGATTCCAGAGCTGGTCCCCAACACCCCCCCCTGACGCAGTACTCTCTTGGAGAGAAGCCAAGTGGGATGTTTCTAATCAACAGTCCAGTGTCCTTCCCTTCCTCCACCCCCTTCTCCAAGCTTCTTCTTCCCCCATTTTGTTGGACTACAAATGGATCAGGGTACTTCCAGACCCTTGTGCAAAAGGAAAAAACAAAAGAACAGGCTCAAGAAGAAGGCTGGGGTTGCCGGGCAGAGGGCAGTTCTTTCCCAAGGCCTTGCCCTGGTCAGTATGGAACCCTGGCCTCCCCACAGCTCGCCTCTCCTGTGCTTGGGAGTGCTGCTGGTCAGCACCAACATCGGGTGGGTCATCCTAAAACCCAGGAAGGGTGCTGAAAGCTTCTTCAAAGGTGCTGGAAGCGCCAGCACGACCCTGGGCTGTCAGGCAGACCCAGCAAAAGCCAGGCAGGCCCAGGGAGTCCTGGCCAGGAGCCTTCTACACCCGGTGACTTGGGTAGGCCCCCTGCCCACACCGCCAACTTCCTCCTCCATTAGAAACTTCACAGCATGAGAGACAGAAACATGTGAAACTCCTCTGACGGTTCCAGCGGAGGGAGTGCTAAGTTGCACCATCTCCAACGCTGCTGTGATGTGTTCCCATCCAGTGGTTTTATCTCTAGCTTCTTGACCTTTGTTGGCTCTCTGCCTTCCGGGATCACAAGCCTATTCGTGAACCTGTGCACCACTGACCTCTCCAGTCACGTGTCCTGCTACCTCTGCATGTCCCCACACACTGCACGGCCTGCCTGCAATCCTCCCTGGAAGTGAGATGCCAATCCCCATTCAGGCTGTTCTGTGCCTTTGCAGAGAATGCCGCACCCCACCTGATCTCTTGCTGTCAACATCTCCGAGGCCTTTGCACTGGTTCATCCCTCATTTACTCTCTCCTCTACATTGCTTCTGTAGTTTGGTCATATTTCTAGAACTGTACATAACCACCATATTGTGATTATTTATTTATATACCTGCCTCCTTTCAAAAGTTGTACATTTCTTGTAAACAACATCTGTGCCTTGATATGCTCACTTTCCATCATAGCATCTGACTCATAGCTGGGCACACAACTAGACTACATTTCCCAGCCTCCCTTGCTGGGAGGTACAGTCATGTGACTGAAGTCTGATCAATGGAATATAAGCAGGGATGATGGACGCCTCCTCCAGACAACCTATAAAATCTCCCTCCGATCCTCCACCTTTCCTCTTCCCTCCCCTGCTGACTGGATACAGAGATCCATGGAGAGTGGAGTCTCCAGATGGAGGAGCCTGGGTCCCTGAATGACAACCTGGAGCACAGCCCTCCAGGATCCAGTCTGGGTCTATGATGTGAGCAGGAAAAAATCCTCTATTACAACGTGTCACTGAGAGCTTATAACACAGAATTAGCCTGTCTGTCCTAACTAATACAAAGGAGCTCAGTCATGGCCTGGTGAACCGAACTGAAAGACAGAAGACTTAATATAAAATGCATCTACCCCACCCCCTTTCACTGATCCAGTCAAGCATCATGTCCCCTGCATGATCGAACTATTCCTGAAGCCAAGCCATCACCCCTCTTCCCGCTCCCCTAGCCAGGAATCACACATACAGCATTTAGAATGCCATGCATTAAGGAAGGGCGGCCCAACAAGGGTGGGGATTGAGGATTTGCCGGATGACCTGTAAAAGTCACCACACGTGAATGAGCCCCAACTTGAGATCCTGGTTCCACAAGTTTGTAGAAGGCACACCGAGACACAAAGTTGAATTGCAGGGAAGGGCCTCCTTCTACCCACACAGGCATCTACACCCCTGACACATGACCATTCCAGCTCACGGGAACATTTCCAAGGACGAGAACCCACTACCTCTGAAGCATCCCCACACCAACCACCCTTGGCAGCTTCTGGAGATTGCTGGAATGGCATTCTGCATACAGAGGCCCCGTTCGCCAGGCCAAATTCCCACGGGGTCACAAAGCCTGAGACCAAATGGGAGAAAGATCGCATTTGGACAGAGGAAGAAAAAGAAAGAGGACTTCGAATGTCCCCTTCCAACACCCTCTGCCCTCACTACTCAAGGTGTGATCTAATCCTATCCTCACCGGAGAGCTTGGTGGAAATGCGGAATCTCAGGCCCCAGGCAGACCTACCGAATCAGGATCTGCATTTTAACCACATCTGAGTAGTTTGTGTGCACATTAGAATCGGAAAGCCCTCGCCGTTCTTTGCCATAAGGATCCCAGCTAATCTTCAGCAGCGTTCCCACAAGTCCAGCCTATCCGCACAGATGGACATACAGGAGGAGGAACGGGACCTAAACCGTAGAACTTGCCTTTAAAGGGTGGGGGGTGCAGGTCGGGCACCCCATTCCCTACACTCAGCACCAGCTCGCCGTGCATTCATGTATTTATTCAACACCCGTTTCCTGAGCACTATGTGCTGAGAACAATAAAATGTAACAATGTGACAGCGCTGGCAGGCTCTCTGAGGAAGTGGTCAAGGAAGGCCTTTCTAGGAGATGTCATGTGAGTTGAGGCTGGAGTGCCCAGGAGCCAGCTGCTTGAAAATATGGAGGAAGAGTTTCCAGGCAGAGGGAACAGCAATGGCAAAGGTCCTGCGGCAGCATTATGCTTGGTGTCCCAGGAGCAAGGGGGTGAGCGGTGAGTTAGAGCCAGCAAAGGAGGGCACAGGGGGCTAGTCTGGAAGGGCGGACGGGGCGGGGGCCCACCACCCAGGGCCTGGCAGCAGGGCGAGAAGTTGGGAGTTCATTACCAAAAGAAAGGGAGACTTCCAGAAGGTTCTAAACGGGGTGTGATGTGATCTGATTTATGTTTTGAAAGGATCACTCTGCTTGGCGGGAGGAGAGGAGTGAGAGTAGGGAGACCCCTGAGGAGGCCAGCTCAGTGGCCCAGGTGTCCTGGGCAAGGTGACGGGACTGGACCAGTGTGGGGACACAGCAGACAGAGAGGAAGGGGGGCAGAGCACGGCTGCATTTTGAGGGAGGTCATACGGGATGTACTGACTTGCTGTTGGGCTGGCCAGGAGACAGGACTGGCCGGGTCTGGGGTGACCCCAACTGGGTTTGAATGCCTTCGGCACTTCAGGCACTTCGAACAGCTGAGCCAGGCCGTCCAAGTTCCCTGAACCAGACTCATGGCCTCCGGGGCTGACGCTGCAGCCTCTGTCCCAAGAACTTCCTCCCCGGTCACCGAGGTCGGCCATTTAGCCCACCGGAGTCTTATCTCGGCACTTCTCCTTAGGCCCAAGGCTTCCTTCGTAGGAAGGAGAAGAAGTACATTCGTAGAAGGAGAAGACAAGGTGGAGCGTAGATGGAAAAAGAAAAATCCCAAAGCAAAAATGAGAACTCAGGCAGAGCTGCCGGGGGAGCCTGGTAGAGCAGCCCGTGCGGTGAGGCAAGCCACCAGGGCCGGCCTGGGGCCTCCCCGGCTCCGCGGCCAGCTCTGTTTCACCAGGCTTCCCTGTGAGAGCTCCATTCCTGCCAGGGAACCGGGAAATGCAAGAGGAAAACGTCCCCACGGGGTGCGGTGCCCTCCAGCCCAGCCTGGTGCCCAGCTGGAGGCCGCTTGTCTGGGCGCCAGCCCCGCTCCGGACCCAGGTGGTGCCTTCCTCCCAGACCCTTTCGACGTGGCCACTGCCCACCTAGCAGGGGTGCAGGAGGAGGGGGAAGAGCAAGGAGGGAAGAAGCTGGCTGCTTGAAGGTGGCCGGGCGCCCGTGTGTGTGCCTACCTCCCTTTCGGGCTCTCCCTCCGCAGAAGCAGGACTCTCCTGACCTTCACACGTGCCCGAGGATGTCCTGCCTCCACGCCTTTGCTCACGCCCGTCTCCCTGCCTGCACCCCCTTCTCAGTCTGCCTAAAGCCCGCCTTTATCCTCGACCCAAGGCAGGAGGAAGGGAACCCAGCATTCGCCGGACACCTCTACGTGCACCACTGTCTGTCTTCCTTTCATAAAGTATCTGAGGTCAGTTACACTTCCACATGAAAAAAGTGTCGGGCAAATGTGGCAATGCCTGAACGTTTGCTAAATCTGGGAGGTAGGGCCCCTGAGATGCTATATTGTTTTCTGTAGGATTAAACCATTTCATAACTAAAAATAGAAACAACAGAACAGAGAAGCTGACTGGCCGCAATGCAGAGAAGCTGCTGGAAGGGCCAGACGGCAGCGCGGGGAGTCCTGGTAAGAATGCTGTGGGTGCAGGTGAGGCATCCGGAGGGCTTGGCTGAGGGGCTGAGAATCAGTGCAGGGGGGAAGGTGGGGTGGGGGAGAATGCGGGAGGGGTCTAGATAGGAGCTGGGGTTCACACGTGCTGAGGGGCAAGCAGATGTGGGGCTTATCGGTGGAGATGCCTTGCAGGGCCGCCAATGGGTTGGCTCATAGCCAGCCCCACCCTGAGCCCAGTGACTTGCCCATGACAGGTGCTTACCCTCTACCCACCCCTAGGTGATGGCAGAGACTTGGAGCAGAGGACAGTCCTTCATTGAGAGAAGTTCAAGGGAGAGCAGAGCCCTGCCTGAGCCAGTGCTCTACCTTACCCAGATCACCGACAGCTGGTGAGGGATTTGGGGGACCAGCTTGACCCTACAAGGGCAGCTCCCTATCCTGCCCAGCTATGTCTAGTGGGAATAGAACTGGGGCAGGTGTGGCCTTAGAGGAATGGCTAGCATGGGGTGGGGAGGGATTAGGTGATGGAACCCACAGATGAGACTCAGGGGAACCTCTGTCCAGCCAGAGAAGGGGAAAAGCCAGCCTGACGTTCCTGCCCGCCACATCCCCAGCCCTGCCCACAGGAACCCAGGGCTCCACTCTCTAGGGCAGCCGGGGTGAGGGCTGACAGCACTGGCAGCCCCCCGCGGCCATGGGCCCCGGGCACAGCCGGCCCAGGGAAGGGAGACTGCACTCATGTCTCTTCTGAGATGGGGAAGATGGGGAAGAGCCAAAGGCTGGCCATCAGGGGTGCCCTTTGGAGGCAGGGCAGCCTCCCACCAGGGTGCCCCGACCGTCACCTGATACCAAAGGGAATGCCTTTGAAAAAGGTAATTATGAGGCCGATGCCTGGTGCCACATACTCCCCGGAGAAGGAGGAGGACAGCCTCCCTCCTCCCACCAGCTTTTACCTTCAAGGCTGCAGGCCTGTCAAGCCCCTGGCCCCCACGCAGACCAGGATCAGGTCCCGCCCTGCCCTTCTCCCAGAATCCTGCTCAGGATGACAGCACATGGAGGGGAAGAGGGGAACAAGAGAGACCCCGACTGACAAAGACAAAGCACAGTGAGAGAAAAATGCCTCCAGGAAAGAGTCTTGGGAAAGGCTCCAGGGACCAACGGAGCCATGCCAAGAGACAGGCTGAGACTCAGAGACCCTTGGGGAAATAGAAAGGGATAAACAGAGACACTGGGAAAAGAGCGAGATGGAGAGAGAACACCGCAGGAAGAATCCAAGACTCGGGAGCAGAGAAGAGAACAGGAGCCTGTGCACAGAAACTGACAATTCTCTCTCTGCTCAGCCTGAAGCCTTCCTCCCCTGCCTGGGCAGGGGGTCAGGGCAGCACCCCCTCCAGCGGGCCGCCAAAGCCTTCCTGGCAGGGGTGGGCAAGGACCCGTCTCCTCTCCGAGGTGCCAGGCCCTCCCACGTGGGCTCTGCTGTGCTCTGGCCCACGCAGGGGCCACATCAGAGCTACAAGTGGCAATGGGCAAAAGGGGTCTAGCATATGGATTCTAGAGCCACGCTGCCCAGTCTGAATCCTGACTCGCCCACTTGGAGAGGGTGTTTCTGCAGCTCTACCCTTCCCCACCTTGGGTCTCAACTACACAGCCAAGAAAGCCGGGCATTCCAGACTAGCCCAAAGCGTCCCGACGGCACCAAAAAATATAAGCGCTGATGGACAGAATCTCAGTGTGGAGTCCTCCATTTGGTAGATCTCTTGGCCTGTCTCCCATCTCGGTCCCCACCCTACCGCACTGTAGGATGGAAGGAGGAGCGGGCACGGCCCAGCACCCCAAGGGGCACACACGGGGTTTCCCTCCACCTTCATACTTGGGGTTCCTCCTCCCGAGGTTCCAAGAAGGAGAGTGGAGCCCATCTCCCTGAGGAGCCAGACGGGCTGGCCTTCACCGGAGATGCGCTCAGGAGACCAGCCAGCACGGTCTCAGCGGGAAGAATGGTGCCTTGGCACATGCCGGAACCTCTCTGAAAGCTTCTCAACTCCAGCCCATGCAGCAGCCTCCTGCTTCCTATTTGGTTTGTTGCTTTTTTTCTTTCCTTAAGGGATATCTGAATGCGGTCCATTTAGCCCTAGGGACACCCCTGCACCCGCCCATTCCTAGCCTCTGCTCCCGCCCCCTGCCAGCGCGGAGCTCAGACTCCGGCGTGCTGACCCGGCCACTGTGCCCTACTGGGCGCCGGACACACACTCCCTAATTAGCAGATGGAGCCCAACCCCGGCTGGCATTTGGGGCCATTGACCGGCCAGTCCTGCAGCACTCACTGACCACAGCTTCGGGGTGCCCAAGATGCTTTCAGGGCTGGGAAAATGTTCCCCTAGTCCAGACTGGACAGACACGGTGTCCACGGCGCCCCTGGCCTCCTCCAGAACGACCACCACCCTGCCGGTCCGTAGCTGCCCCGGGCTCAGGGGGGAAGGCCTCCTGGGCCTTATCTCCTGGAAATCCCACACAGCTCTGAGGCTGCTTCTGTACTGAGAGCCATTCCCTCGCTGAGAAGGCTGAGTCCTGGAGGCCAGGTCCAGGGTCACCTGGCTGGTAAGAGCTGGGCGCCATGCACACACCATCGTCAGTCTGATAACAAAGCCAGAACTTTCCTTCGCCGCGAGAAACTGCCCCACCTGGAGAACCAGGAATTTGGCATCAAGAATCCCACGTGCTCTTCTGGAGATCCCAATGTCACCCGGCTGCGGGGGTTTCTGAGGAATCTAACGCCCTTCTTCCTTAGCTCCAGCTAAAGCGAGGATGAGAAGGAAGCAGTGCCCATCCTCCAACAACTCTTACAACGGCCTGGCCTGAGGGGACATCCTTGAGATGCAAGAATCATAGCCCCTAAAATCAGTTGGGGGCTGAGGTCCAGCCAAGGTGGTGGGGAGCTGATGAGGGGGGTCCCTGCAGTTGGCATCTCCGGGTCCCCCAGCTGGTGGCAGTTCACCGGCCGGGGGGGGAGGTGGCGGGGAGGTGCAGAACAAACTGTCTTCCCTCGAGCCCGTAACCCAGGCTCCCACCACTCCCCCTGACTGTCCCACGCGCCTAGTCCCACACGAGTCAAAACCAAAACAACTGGGGCCAATGGGTGAGGGGGTGTAAGGATGCCCAGACCTCCAGGCCCAGATCCGGAGCTGCCCGGACAAGCCAGCCAGGGTGCCCCCAGTCCAGGCCTGACGGCGGGGGTCTACGCTTTGGGTTGTTCACTCATGCTGTGCCTTCTGCCCTGCCCTGACTCTTCCACCAGCTGGGGGCTCCGGCTAAGGCCAAAGCCGTGGGCCTGGCTTTTCTGTCCAGGACGACCCTGACTTTCCCCCATGGGGTCCCCAGCACCAAGGCCAGTGCCAGGCACGGACCCGGCACTCCTCTAAAGTTGCTAGGAGGTCTCTCCCGAGGGAAGGGAGTGACTTGGTCCCGGCTGAAGGCTTCAGGGAGCACACACACACACATACACACTCACACAACACTCACCTGACCACCACCAAAGATCTTCCTTCCCTTCATTCTCCAGGTTGGAGGGGACACTGTCCTCCACCCACTTTCCAGCCACCTTTATCCAAAGGGGGGTAGCTGGGGGCCTGGTGGGGGCAGAGCTGAGTTTTCCAGGTCAGACCTCTGGGCCTGAGGCCAGAGGAGGAAGGAGCTGACAGGCGGCAAGTGCACTCCCGGGCCTCCCTGACTTACCGCCCGAACACACCCTGACATGACATCTGATGCCAGGAAAACAGGGCGCGCAGCCCCAAGCAGTCACACAGGCGTGTGGCCTGACTCAGACGCTGCCTCTGGTGGAGCTCAGTTTACTAGCTGAGAGAGGTGGGCGGAGGTAGGCAGGTCATGGGGGCTGAGCTCCAGGAAGCAGCCGATCCTGAGAAGGACCCGCCGTCTGACCTTTCAGGAGCTCGAGAGAAGTCTTCTGCTCTTGGCAAGGGCTTCTTCTCTGGGGAGGGGACATGCCTCCTCTCCCAGGAGCTTTCTTGGGGGTGCAGTGGGGCGTTCCCACCCTTCCCGGCCAAAAACCGAAGGAGGCCTTCTGGATGGGAGGCCGGCATCTGGGACTCGCAAGAGCTAGAGGCTAGGGTGCCTGAGTTCTAGTCCTGCTGTCACTTCATGGCCTTGTAAGTTGGACAGATCCCTTCCCCTGCTGGAGCCTCGCTTTCTCATCTGGCAAATAAAGGAAGAGGACTACATCGGAGGGTAGCCAAGAATTTTCACGCAAGGTGCTTCTGCCAACTGACAGGTAGTCTCTCCCTGAAGGTATTTGATTTTGTTCTTTAATTTTTTTAAGGTTTTTGTTTTGTTTCTTTTTTTAGATTTTACCAATTTGTTTGTCAGAGACAGTAGAGAGTGCACACAAGCAGGGGGAGCGGCAGGCAGAGGGAGAAGCTGGCACCCCGCTGAGCAGGGAGCCCGATGCGGGACTTAATCCCAGGACCCGGGGATCACAACCGGAGCCGAAGGCAAAAGCCTAACGGACTGAGCCACCCAGGTGTCCCTGATTATGTTTTTTAAGAAGGATTCTGGGACCATCTCTGGGCTCATGATCGACGAGTGATGTCTGCCATGGGTGTAGGATTGGGAACATGCCATGATCAATTAATGATGTCTGCTGTGGGCATGAGGCTGGAAAGTGGCCACGTGAGCTCCAGAGAGGTCTTATCCTGGTAGGTGATCTCTAAGGGCCTTCTGGTTATAAAACACATAATTCCACATTTGATTCCCCAGCAGACCTGGTTAACACTAGTTGGTAAGCACGCACCTCTCGTACTATGATACTTACACACAGCTAATTTCTCTCCTTGTAAGAGACATTTTCATCAGCCCTGCGGGACTACTACTGGGGGAGCAGGCAGCCTCCTGGACTCTCTCCATCCATCCATACTCACAAGATTACACCCAGAAAGTTACAGAAAGGAAACGATGCCAAGATTTAATACCCAGAGGACATTCCAGCTTTTCTTACAATTGTCCCCACGTCTATAAAGGAGCTTCTCCACTGTGTGAAAATCCCACCCCAGCACAGGGAAGGGATGAACAATCAGCAATGGGCAGAAATAGCTCCTGGCTTTGTGGTGCAGTCACAAGTGAAGGTCTCATCTGACAAGGTCTGTGTCCTTGAGCTCCCTGGGAGGCACGTCCCTGAGTCACCTACAGACCATGTGCTAAGAACACCAGCATCGTTGTGAGTATCCTGCAAGTCTGGGCTGCAGAGTCAGAGAAGCTCCTCTCCTCTCTTCGTATCTTTAGGCTTTGCCCGACTAGAAAGTTCTCCTCATGGCAGGCTCCACGAGAACCCAAGCTCCCTCCCCTCTTATTTCCCTTTACACACAAATGTGTGAGGCTGTCCCCCTCTGTACTCTGCCCCAAGTCCACCACCTTTCCCCGCCCCCACCTCTCTCCATCTATTCTGGACCTGCGAGGCCCCTGTGTACAGGGTTATTCCTAAAACTACAGGGTTGGGGAAACTACCCAAGAAGGGGTCACTAGTGGAGTACTAAGGAATCCTGGGATTCCATCCTGAACTGGCCTCGAAGTAACATTTCACTAGGCCTTCCCCTCCCAAACTTCCCTGGAGAACAGATACCCTCAGCAGCCCCCCCAACCCCCACCAACAACAGAGCTTGGCAGAGGAGAAATCCGGAGAGAGAGGAAGCTGGAGTTTACCCTCAGGCCACAGGGGCAAGATGAAAGGCAGTAGTTAAAGAAGGAGCTAGCTGGGGGGTGGGAGGTGGGGAGGGTTAGAGGAGAGGGAAGCCAGCCATGGAATTCCCTCTGGAATCCCCACAGGCCTCCCTGGAATCCCCCTGTGCTCCATCAGGAATCCGAAAGATGCCTCCTTCCAAGAGCAAGGAAAAACAGCAACCAACAATTCCTTGTTTTCCCAACAGTGTTGCTGGGAGGACTGTGCGTTGGTAATGTTGGTAATCACTCTTCGGAGGTGGAGAGCTTTATCGAGGAAACTCCTAGCACTGCCACCTGCCCCTCCTGCCCGGAGGCAGGCTGAGCCGTGGGACGAGGGTGGAGCCTGTGTCAGTGGGGCAAGGGAGAAAGCTCCGCCTGCAGCCGCAGTGGGCATCTCCAGCTACCTCCTCCTGCAGTTATGTTTCTGCGAGCCTGCCTGCCGAGCTCTCAGCTTCCCTGTGCCGAGTCTCCATGCTGGTCACGACTCTGTGGGCTTGCTTCATGCAACTAATTGAGTTCTCAGTATTACCCCAGGAGGCAGGTATTTTCGCTACTCCCATTATACAGAAGAGAAAACCAAGGTACAGAGAGGTTAAAGAACTCACCAAAGGTGATACACAGTTAGGAGGGGCTGGAGCTGGTCTTGGGCCCCTATCGCCCTGGCCGTGGAGTCCCTGCCCGTAGCCCCTGCACCCACCACGCGGCTCTTAGTGGGTTTGGTCGTGACACATGGCCTACCGCCCAAGTGCTGCTTGCCCCAGTGAACACGCATTCGTGTTTTGAGCAATATTTGAATACAAGATTCCAGTTTGACAAGATAATTTGGACAGATCCCTGGGGTTGGTTGTAATAGGTTCTAACCAGTTACATTCCATAGGACTGATTGAGAGTGATGGCTTAGGAAGTATGAGGTAATGTGATTTTAACAATTATTGTCATTTTCTTTCTTTGGTTAGATACGCTCTTCATGTCAATTTTTTTTAAACAGGTGTGTCTTCTGTCCCATTATACTATAATGACCAGGAGAGACATATTCAGTGTAGACTTCCTTTTCCCACCTCCTCCCATAGATATCTTCTTAATTATTAAATATTGACATTGTAAATAATGCATGAATATATTCTCCCATTTTAAAAAAGTAAAACGTTACAAATAAGGCTAAGTTTCCCGTTTGACCAAGATCCTCTTCTCACTGATATCCCCCACCCTCTTCCAGAGATAACTTTATGACCAATTGGAAGTGCATCCTTCCGAATCTTTAAAAAACATTTATATACTTATGCTGTGCATGTACTTGCAACCAATAAGTCTTGCTGTTGTTTTTGCCTACATACTACAGTGCGTGACATCTGCAGTGGTCATTCATTAACATTTCTTGGTGATCCATCCATAGAACTGAGATCAATCTCGCTCGTTTTGACCGTTGTACAAAGTGCAATGAGAACACCACCGCTTACTTAGCGACCGTCTGTGGATGGCCACAGCGTTTCCCACTGTCGCCACGGCAAACAACGTGAGGTTCTCCGCGCCTTCCTGGGACTGGGGACTGGCTTCAGTCAAGGCCAGTGTTCTCCTCTGCCCAGGGCCTGTGAGCAATCACAGGGAGCCACGGCTCACCACGCCTCGGGAGCTGCCACTGCCGTGCCAGGCGCTGGAACTCTCTACAGTCCTTGGAACGCTACTGTTCTTAGAACTTGGCAAGTTCCCTCCCCAGGCTTTGCCCCCCTCCCCTTGCCTTTACTCTAGGGCCAACGGCTTCAAACAACACAGAGCTTGCCTTGATGATGAAAAGACAGAGCCTGCAGGAGAGACACTTCTCCCCTCCCCCGTTCTGCTCTCAGGTTGGTCCCTGGTGCACATCAGGACCCCCCCCCCCCAATTTGACCGCAGCTGAGGTGTGCTCTGAACATCGAACCAAAAGAGAGCAAAGCTATGAACTACACTAAATGAAGCTGAACGAAACAAACACTAAACCCAATTCCAAATCTAATAAGTAGAAAGATGAACACAGATGTTGACTTGCAAAGTGACGGGCCCAGAATAGGATTCTTCTCCTCCTAAAAATGCAGTGATCCCATAACACACTACAAATGGCTCCAGAACACACACACGTACACTCCCGTCCCGAGGCCAGGAATGAATGGTTTGGGGAGGACAGTCTTGTTCATCCGGGTTGGCCTGGCTATTGAGAGCTAGAAAGTGAGTGTGACCCTGGGTAGGGGTAGGTGGGGGGGAAAGTCTATAGAGAGATGAATAAGGAAGAGGGATGGAAGCTCTTCACGACAAGGTAAACCCTTCAGAGCACGTGAGCGGTCCTGAACGACCTCCTCAAGCCCATCTTGCAAGCAGCGTGGGGGATGCCTAAGGGCCTCTCCTGGCTCTCGTCAAATATTGACCCTCTGCACTCACTGGCCGGAGTTCAGAGCCAAGGGCCAGCGGCAGCACGGGGCCAGTGTTTGCCGAGCGCTTACCGCAGCCCACCACCTTGGAGGTCAGATTGGGAAACAGCCGTCCGGGGAGCCGGGCCTTCAGAGAGCCTTCCGGTCCTGCCCTGGCGCGGGGGGCTACTTAACAGTGAAGGAGTTGGGCAAGGACATTTACAGAGGCTGAAAGGTGGTCCAATGCCAGGGAGAAGGCGACTGAAGAGCATCTGCGGCCCTTTACCGTCCTCCTTCTCCCCTTAACTGCACGGCCACGTAATCCGAGCCCTTTAGGGCCAAACGGGCCTCACCGTCAGGCCTCGTCCCAGACAGCTCCCTCTGGACACGTCCCTTTTCCTGGTCGGATAGGCTGAGTGGTGGATTATTTTTAGAAGAAATCAATTTCCACTCGGAGACCGAGAGCCTCAACTCTCCCTATTCCCAAGTTAACATCCGAAATGCCCTTAGAAGCCCTCTCCAGCACTGACCCGGTGTCCAGAAGTGCTTGGAATTACTCTATGGATGGGGCAGATCATGCCCAGGAGGAAGCAGAACCTCCTTCCTCCTGCCGGGGCCCTAAAGATTTGTGAGGGCAACAGGGAGGGTCGGGGAGGGTGGCCGGGCCCTCTGGGGCGGGCTCAACGCCAGATCCGGCCTGATCTGTGTCTCGGGTGGTCGAAAGCAGCACAGTCGTGATACAAAGGTTCTGTATCTGCCCGTGTGTAGCCCGGAGCCACCGCGGCTACTGCGCACTCACCTCACAGCGAGTGTGGCCGACAGAGCCGGTTCAGTTCATTCTTACAAATTAATTTAGCTCAATTTAGTCTTTAAAATTTTTAATTATGTTAAATGGAGATGGAAATAGCCCCATGCGGCTAGCGGCTAGCACGTGAACAACACAGGTAGGAAGCCTCCACACCCACGGAGCCGGGGAGAGGGCCGCAGCCGGGCACATCCCCGTGTGTGTGTGTGTGTGTGTGTGTGTGTGTGTGTGTGTGTGTGTGTGTGTCTGCGCGCGCTCGCGACGCAGAACCACTGGGGCTGATAGCTGAAGGCAGGAGATACGGGGACAGACGAAGGTTTGGGGCAGAGTAGAGGGGTCTTATCTTCATGCCCTGGGAAGGATTTCAGGGGGGTATGAATGACCAAAAAGGTTATTAAAATTATATATGTACATTCATGCCTTTATCTGGAGAAAGAGTCTTTTGCTTTCATTAGAAGCACAAAAGAATCCCTGATCTCAAAAATGGAAGACAATAACTCCTTGATCTGTCAGATACCGCTTACTTCCTCGGGGAAGCCTGCTTTGATCCCAGAGGATGAGGTTTCTCGGCCGTATCTCTATGGTACTTTTCTTTATAGCACTTGAGAGGTGTAAAATGATATATACATAATTTTTTTTAGATTTATTTATTTATTTATTTGACCGGGGGTGGGGGGAGCAGACTCCCTGTTGAGCAGAGAGCCTGATGTGGGGCTCGATCCCAGGACCCTGAGGTCATGACCTGAGCCGAAGGCTGAGGCTTTAACCCACTGAGCCACCCTGGCACCCCTATACATAATTTTTTTAAGGTTTTATTTATTCATTTGTCAGAGAGAGAGAGGGGGAGGGAGAAAGCGCAAAAGCAAGGGGGACAGGCAGAGGGAGAGGGAGAAGCAGGCTCGCACTGATCAAGGACCTGATGCCGGACTCAATCCCAGGACCCCGGGATCATGACCTGAGCCGAAGGCAGACGCCTAACCTACTGAGCCACCCAGGTATACATATAATTTTTTAAATCAAAACTCATCTTATTTCACTAAGGGATAAGTCTCATAAATTAAGCAGTAACCAGATCTGCTTTTGCTCATCAATAAATCCCCGGAGGCTGACACAGCACCTGGCACATAGAGGATAAGCACTTAGGTTGATAGATTGAGGGCGGTGGGTGGGTAGGCAGGCGGTGGACAGATGGACGGACGATGATGATGGATAGAAGGAGGCAGGCATGCCAGCATAAATGAATGAACAAATTAGGGACATCCTTTATGTAAACCCAATAACTGTAATTCTCAAAAAACAACCAAAGACCCCCAAACTGACATGGTGGTGTGGGGCTGTACCACTCCAGGCTGCTGTCCCAGCCAGAACCGTACAGGTACCCTTTTTGTCCCTTCATCCCAAGAGGAATGCTCTTTCCTTCCTCTCCACCCATAGAATGTTGCCAGTCCCTCGGTCTAGTGTCTATCCGGTCTCCAGTGGCTTCATTGCTTAAAAGTCTACTTTCCCCACCAGACTAGCAGAAGGAAGGGACCTTGTCCTTCTCAACTTAGCATTCCTCAGGCTGTGCCACTTCTGTCCTACAAAAGCACGAATGTACTGGAGGCCAGGCCACTCTTACCCTGAGCCAGCCTGACTTATTCATCTTCACACGTCCACCCTCACCACTCACAGCCAGGGTAAGGTTGCCAGACTTAGCCAAGTGGAAATATAGGACACACCACAAAATGTGAATTTCAGATAAACAATGAATCACATTTTTGGCATAAGTATATCCCATGCAATATTTGGGACACACTTATAGTAAAAAAATAATCATCATTATTAATCTGAAATTCAAAATTAATTGGCCATCTCCTATTTTATCTGGTGACCCTACTCCGGGGCCTCAAAGGGAGTGGGTGGCCAGTAAGTAAGGAGTGTGGGTGGCCTGGGGTAGGAGGGAAATAAGGAGATAAACGACCATCTCCGTAAAGTCCTAAGGCTTCATTCAGATAAGTGTAGAAGCGCAGTTACTGGCTTATCTGCGGGTCCTCTTCCCCAACGCCATGAACGAGCCAGCTCCTCCGTGCTTCACCAGACGCCTCATTCATGCCACGGGGCACATCAAAGAGGCACAATCTGTCTTCCAAGCACAGTCCTTCCGCTCCTGCCTCCCCCCACCTGCCACCCGCTGGGGGCCGGCTGCCCTGGTGTCGGGCGTTGGATTGTCCTTTCCCAAGGCTCTCGCATAGATTTGCTCATGCAAACCTCACGACAACCCTCCTGGGTGGTACTATTCAACTCTCCATCCCGCAGATGGGAAAACAGAACCTAGAGAAGTTAAGGCCCGTTTCCAGGATTACACAGTGTGTCAGAGCCAGTAACCAGTCCCAGGCAGTGTGTCCCCAGTGCCCACGTTCTAAGCCACTCTCTCGCACAGCCGCTCAGAAAGGCCTGTCGCGAGGGCACCAGGGACCAGAGACAGAGGCAGCAATGTCATTTGTTCTTCCTCTATAGGAGCCACCATATTAAAATCAGTGACCCTGATAAATAAGAAAGGCTTTCCAAAGTAACACCACTGAAGGTCCTCATGTCACGAGCTCTGTAAAATGGGTTCACAGAGATGCTATGCTTGGCTCAAAGGTTAAATTCCAAAGAACCATCCCAACCCCTTTCCAAACTGCACCTACAGGGTGGCGATGACCCATGTAGACAGGCCTGGCCGCGCTCATGGTGGGAGCCAGCACATCGCACAAGACGCTCCATGCTGTGTGTCCCAACACACAGGAAATAAGCCCTCCAGGCAAGGAAGAAGTAGGGGGAGCAGCATTCCTTTCTCGTGAGGTTCTGCAGCGAGGGAGGCGGTGAGGGAACAGAACAGAAGAGGGGGAAGAAAAGCTCTGATTTGAGAGTTTCCGCTGGCTTGCAGACCCTCTCTGGCTCATCAATGAGTCCTTTCAGGGTTCCCTCCCCCCAACTAACATCATTTCCTGTCCAGCACACTATACCCATTGATGGGGTATCAGCAAATCCCACCAGTTTATACCAGAAGGACCCAAGGAGACTGGACAGGAATGGGGGAGGTGAGGAGAGAAAGAAGCAGGAAGGTAAGGAGTGGCTTTCCACACCATATTGTTGGTTTAAGACAGGATTTACTGGAATACGGGAAGCTGGCTCACCTTTGGCTCATCTCGTAAGTAGAGTGATAAGGACAATGGGATAAAGTCAGGTACTTGGGGGCAAACATGCAGGCCTGGCCTCTCCGAGATGGTTCACCACCAAAAGCCTGCAAATGAAGGAGTGGACCTTGGTTGTGAGGGCCAGGAGTGCGTTTCTCTTCCTTGTGTTTTTACTGGCCTACACCAGGCTTAGAGCCCTAAGGAAGAATCTAGAACCTCTCAGATTTCCCTTCCTGGTATAGGAAGGGTTTCTGTCCAATTATGGTGATTCTGCCTTGACAGCTGCCTGACTCTGATACGGAGGCCTAGGCCCCCTGCTGGTCACGTCTGTGACCCTCCAGCCTGGGCCACACTGATTGGTCCAAAGAGGGCACCTGACTGAAATCAAGCCAGTCCAAGTCTTCCCCGGGATTTTCACCTTGAAACTAGTCTCTCTGGTGTGGGGAACCAATAGATATGAAATTCAGGAGCTGCTGACAGCCAAGTTCCTCAGGAATCCGAGGACAGGGCCCAGAGAGAAGCAGAGAGCAGACACAGAGAGAAAGCAGCTGTGTTTTCAGCCCCCCGTCTCCTCTTCACCCTCTGGCCAACTGCATGACCGTCGCCGGTATCTCCTTCCAACCAAGTCTCCCATTTGTCTGAGCCGTAGGAGTTTAAAAGTATCCCTTGTGACCCAAACAAGTCTACCCAAGTGAGCCGGCATCAAGGGAGGGATGCAGGAGGAGCTGTGTGAACACGCCTGCACCCAGAGAGAGTCACATACACCACGCGCACGTACGAACAGGGCGGCGAGGGCCTTGTTCGGCAAGACAGACGCAGCGGGATGCCCAGTTTGCGTCTGCAGTTCAAGAAACTGCTTATTTTCTGTTTCTGTCTCTCCTGCATGTTTGCTCTTCTTGGCCTGCAGTGATGTGGTGGCTCGTGTCTCTCCCCGGTTGTTTGTAGTCACGTGCCTGCTCCTGCCCACGGCCATCCTCCTGCCTCCCCGCCCTGCTCTCCTACCCGGCAGGCAGAGGAGGGTGGCAGAGCTGGACTGCTAAGACCGTCAGAGGAAGCCCGCATGGCCCAGTGTCTCCCTGTAACGTGCCAGACGGAGCCAGCCACAGCTAGACAGGCCAGGCGTCCTCACTTGTCCCTCTGCTCTGACCGAGACACTGGCCCCGAGAGCTCGGGCACGGGCTCTCCAGAGGAGTGAGGACATGAGCGAGGCCAGCTCTCTCGGAGACCCCCAGAGACCCGGGCCACTGCAGGTGAAACTGGGCACCCTCTGAGCTCAGACCAACTCACCTGCAGGTCAAAGAACTTGCTGTACCTGCGGTAGATGGTCTGGGACGTGGAGTCGGACCAGGTCACGTTGATGATGTAGACCTGCGGAGAAAAGGTAAAGTAAGGTCAAGTGAGTGTGTGGTGAGGGCCAAGCTTCAAGCTGTACCAGGCACCGTTTACCACCACGGGGGGTGACCATTCCTACCTCCGTCCCCAGGACCCAGCAGGGTCAGGTACCACATGTGTACACACATCTATTTAAACACACACACACACACACACACACATCTAGAAAGATATTCAATAAACTACTAAGGATGATTATCTTAGATTAGGATTACAGGTGGTTTTCACTTCCTTCTTTTTATTTATATGTATTTTATACAATGAACATACCCTGGGGTTGTCAAAAATTCCCACTTCTAAGTGAATGAAATTCTACAAGAGAGCTTCCCAAATTGTAGGTGCTGGAGCCCCACGCTCTGAAATTCTGCATAAGTAGATTTGGGGGTTTTAGGGCTCAAGCATCTACATCTTATTTTATTTTGTTTTTTAAAGCCTTTTTTAAAAAAAGATTTTATTTATTTATTTGAGAGAGAGAGAACACGAGTAGAGGAGGGGGCAGATTACAAGGAGACTCCTCGCAGAGCAGGGAGCCCAAGGAGGAGCCCAATCCCAGGACCCTGAGATCATGACCTGAACCAAAGGCAGATGCTTAAATGAATGGGCCACCTAGGCGCCCCTTAAAGGCTTTATTTTTTTATACAGCAGTTTTAGGTTCACAGCAAAATTGAGCAGAAAGTACAGAGTTCCCGTATACCCCCTGCCCTCTCCCACCACTTGAGCGCTACATTGTTAAAATTGGGCATCTATCCTTTTTAACAAACCACTTCTGCTGTAGTTGATCCTCAGAACCCACTCTGAAAAGCACTTCAGTGACCATAAGCATTTCGGAGACGCGTGGTTCATCCCAGTATCCCTACGTCTTAGCTCAGGGCCGGGCACAGAGCAGAGCGGGTGCTCAGGAAACATTTTGCTGCACTGAACAATCAAATGGACACACTGGATGAGAGGCAGATTTGCAGGACAGATGTCAGCGCGTGTAAGATTGGTAAACTTGTCTGAAATGCAGGCATTTCCAAGACCCCATTCCCAAAGTCACCCCACTCCCTGGGGCTCATGTTCTCCAAGGCTGCTGCCTCAAGCCAATCTAGAAGGCTCCCTGGCCCAGGAGGTGGGCAGGCCTGCTGGCGGGAGGAGAAAGTCCCCTGCCACACAATCCAGCCTACTGTCCCCACCATTTCTGTCCCTTTCACCTGAACACACACCAAAGGCACACCCTCCTCGGGGAGGGCTCAGAGAGGGACGGCTCCCCCAGAAGAGCTCAGGGCTATTCTGCTGACCTTCCCCTCTGGGGCCTGCCGTGACTCTCTGGGGTTAGGGGACAGCACTGAGACACAGTGGGACCCCTGCCTTGCTTCCTTCCTCCCAAGAGACCGAGCAGCTGTGTCCACAGCTGTGGCTCCCTTGCCTGGGCGCCCATCAGAATCTCCCGGCGGGCTTCACAAAAACTCCAATTCCAGACCCCTCCCTAGTGATTCTGACTCAGTAGGTCTGGGGGGGAACTCCACCTGTGAGAAGAAAACGGCCAGCGAAGCCAGGGGTCTCAGCCACTGTGAGAAGGAAGGAATGTGAGCAAAGAGGAGGAACATTTAGATCCCTTGGCCTCAGGGTAGCTGAATGGATGCCCAGAGCAGGGCTGTCTTAGTCTATCCGAGCTGCTATAACAAAATACCATCGACTCGGTGGCTTAAACGACTGACATTCATTTCTCACAGTTATGGAGGCTGGAAGTCCAATATCAAGGTTTCCGGTGAGACCGACTTCCCTACTTTCGGTTGGTCGCCCTGTTCCTGTACCCGTATGTGGCAGAGAGACGGGGCTCTGGACTCTTCCCCGTCTTCGGAGGGCACTCACCCCACCGCTGGGGCTCCATCCTCGTGGCCTCATCTAAACCTGATCGCCTCCCAAAGGCCCTGCCTCAAATATCATGCTGGGGATCAGGGCTCCGCCATTCGAATCTGGGGGAACGCAAACGCTCGGTCCACAGCAAGGGTTTTGCCCACAGGGCTCCGGGGCTCTATGCGCGGCTGCGCAGTGAACCTCTAAGCAAACGAGCTCCGAGTCCTCTATCCCCCCCACCCCCCGCCCCGCCCCCGAGCCCGCTCACGGAGGCTGCCTCGCTCAGCACAGCGTTCACTATGAACTGAAACCGAGCAGAGGGCCATAAAGCAAAGCAAAGAGGGAGGGTTGCCACCTGGACATGGGGTATTCATGAGATGTTTTATGTGACCCTGATAAGAAAGGTGTAAAGTGAGAAGCCATCCCTATCTGCACAAACCCAACATAAACCATTGACTATGATCATAATAGATAGGGGTGTGCTTTGCTTTTGATCATATATAAACATATATCTCATAGAATTAACCACAGGAACCACGTAGGTAATTAATGGCCACGTCAGTCCAGTGCAGTGTAAAGCACTCACAAGCATCAGCTCATTCAATCCACGACGTAGCTACCGTTGTCATCTCCGTTCTGTACAGGAGGAAGCTGAGGTTCAGAGAAGCTAAGTAACTTGCCTGAAGTCACACAGCTAGTAAAATACCGAGCAAAGGACTTGAACCCGGGTCCAGCCAGGTGCAATTACCATGCTCTCAACCACACTGGACTATCTTTCTGAATATAAATTTAAGAATGTGGATATTTAAATCAAACTACTTAATCAGGACTGAAAGACTTCTTTCTTAATAAATCTCTGGGTGGCCTGAAAAGTCTGTGTACGCCTTGCATAGGAGATGGACCTAGAGGAATATGGAGGGGTCATGTCAATTCTAAGAGCAAGAAGAGGCAGAACTTGGGGCCCAGACGGAAGTCAGTGGTTAGGAATGCTACAAAACCAGAGAAATGCAGAGGAAACCCTCACACGCAACTGGCTTCACTGACTGTGGCCAGATGCTCTGGGGTTTTTACTGGGGTTATAACCCATCCCATCCCCCCTGCTGACTCCCAGCTCCTTGACCCCCAAATCCTGCCGGCCCCATCTCCCCTCCCCACAGGTCCCGGGCAGGGAGCAGAGGCTGTACATGGCCAGGTGCTGCCTTCCTGACCTCTGCCTGCCAGACACACAGTAAGGAGGCCCCAAGCGGCAATGCCCTCCCAGGAGAGAGCCTGTGGGCCATTAGACAGCAGCCTTTCTCCCCGGCCAACCAAGCGGGGCCCGGAGGAAGGGCTTAACAGGGGCTTAACATGACCCATACTCCATCCTCTTCAGTAATTAGGGGCTTCCCTTCACCTCCCGGGGAGAATTAATTATAGGCTCACAGCCTCCGGCAGCTGGGAGGCCTCTCCATCCGCAGAGGAGGAGACTCAGACCCAGGATGGTGATTTGCCGAGGAAGACGCACACACTCTGGAGTCAGTCGCACCTGGGTTTCCCTCTCAGGACTGCCCCCGCCGGCTGTGAGACGTCAGCCCGGCCTCTCAGACCCTCAGACTCCTCCTCTAGTCAGCAAGCACAAGCTTGGGGTCCCCACTGTGCTGGTTACCATAGCAGGGGTGCTCACCCCGTGAGGGGAGAGCCGAGAGAGGAGCCCACACCTCCCAGTGCCCAGGCCAGCGCCAACCAGCACACAACCCCCTGCCCGAGTCCTTTCCCTTCACAGAGAACATCTCTGCCTGACCCTTGACGGGAACCCACCACAAAGGCGAGCCTCTGGAGAAAAGCCAGAGGGCAGGGGGGGTGGAGGTTGCCCTGTGAGCCTCGCGGGCTGCAGACACCAGGCTTCCACAAAGCAGCTGTGCTTCCCCTCAAAACACGTTTCTTTCCTTTTTGGGCAAAGGTTTGTGCCCCGCTTCCCATGCTCTGAGTGAGCATGGGGTGACCCGGGTGCGGCAGTGTGGAAACGAATCCTCACTCCATGTTCCCCTAAACCTTTCGGATTTACCAGAAATCCCCCAGCCTCCCTTCTGGACTAAGGTCTAAATCTTGAGTTGAGGAAATGATCAGAGACCTCTCCGGAGACAGAAGCCCAGAGGTCTGGGGACAGCCTCCAGACTCCTTTCTTTCATCTGGGCAGCCTCTTTCAAGGGCTCACCTGCTTTCCTCCAAACCTTGAACATCCTAGATTACCAGGCGAGCGATGTAAATGCAAAATTCCAGCCCAACCCACGCAACCCCCCACCCACATTAGATTCTCAAGCCTCTCGGAGCCCTGCCTGCATGGGAAACCCTAGCGATAAAGCCCCAAGAAAGAGCAGGTGGAGGGGAAGGGGGACAGGGCAGAGGTCACCCGAGAAAGCCAGCTCTGTTTACCAGGCCTGCGTCAGGGGCCCAGATAAATTCTCCTCCGGCTGCAGGAGTGGCCCAGATAACATTACCCCACAGCTGGTTCTCAAGAAAGGTTTGCAATTAAACATCCTGCTTCCACACACTTTACTTGGGGTTATATTTCCCGGGTGGAGTTTCCCTTACTCTGGATTTTAAAAACCCACGGATTCTATTTCCCCCGTTTCTGGCCATTTCAGGCAGATGGCGGGCATCTAGGAGGCCTCGCTGTCGACCAGCAACTGTGTCAGGTTGCTCTCGGAGAGGCAGCTCCAGAGTCTTATGTCCACCGGCCCCGCTTACTCTCTCCCGAGGAAGGTCTCCACCACAGACACAACCGGGGAAATTCTCAGCAGAACCCCAGCACGATGCCCTGGTCCGGACAGCCCACCCACTCTGGACCGCCTTCCATCCGTTCAGCTCGACAGGCCCAGAAACGGCTGAGGCTTCCAATCCTTCCGAGTCTCGCTCCTTTCAACAAGAAAGCAGCCATGATGCAAATGAGACCAGCGGCTTAACTCCAGGGCACTGAGAATGAAGCCCAGCACGGTTCCTGTGGAGGGACATTCACAATCGGACCTGGGCTACAACCAAAGAATGATCCAGAGATATGGCCCAACCATTCTTAGAAGGCCTAGGACCTGCCCCATGTTTAAGCAGAAAGGGCCAGTATAGACCTATTGCTCCCTGTGCTGACAAAAAGTACGGTTAGAGGCAAGGAGTTAGGAACTGTGGGAGAAATCGTCTATCTTCGTGGCACTGTGGCTCCGTTTACTAAGGAAGGTCTTATTTTGTCTGGACCCCTGCCAGCTGCCCCTGGCCCCAGGCCAAATGGAAACTCAATGACAATCTTCCTTCACCTGCTCACACTGTAGTCCATCAGGTGGCTAGGACTAGGGCCGTTGCATACAGTTGTACAAGTTGTTCACTGCCCAAAGACTGCCCAGCCACGGGGCAAGAAGGGGCTGAAATCTCACCTATACCCTGCACCTCATACTGTGCACTTTGGTTGGAAGCTGTAGGAACACAGAAAAGGGGTGCCTTATTCTAAAGCATACACAGTGCTTCTGGCCAGGACGTCGCACCCTGTTCCGGGGGGGGGGGGGCTGTCACTGTTTTTTAGGGCCCTTGAGGTCACAATACCTCCTCAGGACCCAGCTCTTCAACTCCTCTAAATCTTCTAGATAAAGGGATGCTTAACATTTGGGGCTGAAGAAGTCAGAATAAACACAGCCGGTAAAGGGGAGTTTACATCTGGGGACATGATCATCACTCCGGCTTCCGGCGGGAGCAGTCCATCATGCCAAGTTCTCCGAGAAGATGATGCCAGCCCATCTAAGGTACCGATCAGCTCTAACCTTCTACTCCAAGGGTCCCACGTACTATGTCCTACCCCAGGGAGGGGAGGCATGGGACATAAGTTCCAAATCAGGCCAGACTGATCCTTGAGGTCCAAACTACCTGGCAAGGCAGAGGACCCCAGGGCTGCTGCCCCCGGTGCAAGTGGCTATACCAAACATTGGGCCAGGGCCCCCTTTCCTCCCAGCTGGGCCCACTGAGTCCCACAGTGAAGGCCATGGTGTCAAAGACTCATCTTGACCGCACCCAGACAGAAAGCCCCAGAACCCAAAATGTGACCTGGGTCCGCTAGCCGAGTGTCTAGCCGTCTCTTGCCGTGCTCCTAGTCTGATTTCCACCATTAGCCAGTTATCAAATCTGCCTTTATTTGCCAATTGTTGGCCCCGAACAACCCGGCACTGGACACATGCTGACATATTGTGTCCCTGCCAATTTAACACGGCCGAGTATGTTGTCCGTCCCCCTCCCACAGCATGGGCAGCAAACATCTCCCCCAGCCGCTCTGGTGTTCCCCAGACCCACCAATGCACAGGGCACACTCAAGTTATGACGGGCCGGTGGGTCCACCAGGTGAAAATTCACGGGGTTGAAGCACCAAAGAGGTCACAGGCAGCAATACTTGGGGACTACCCTCCGCCCCAACCTCCAGAAGCAAATCCCCAGTGGCCACGCGTAGACTCCGGCTACATCTGGCTCGGCGCAAGGGTCTCAGCCAACCTAAAACCTGGTCGGCAAGATCAAGTTTCATAGTCTGTGGCTACTTGGCTAAAGTTTGTGCTCATTCCCAGGGTACGGCCCTATTAAAACTCCAAGCCCTCCTCTAGGGCGGGTACTTGTTCTCGGGGTGGGGAGGACGGTGACGCCGCAGATTTGGGGAACAAGCACCACCTAGAAGCTGGGACTGGAGGGTGCCCCCCACCCCAGCACACACACGCACGGTGTTAATGACCAGGTGGTGGAACCTTTCCCGTGCTCAGACCACCCTACTCCAGGCTCGCTCTGGACCCCATGTTTGTGCACCAGTCCCAGTAAACGCAGCTGAAGCGACCCCAGGAAGGCTCTGGGAGGGACGGGGAGTATGCTGGCAGAATGTTCCTCCCAGAATTACCTGTCCACCACTCACCAAAACATAGCTGCTGCCGCTGCTGGCCCGAATGGCCCTCATCGGGGAGAAGAGGCTTTTTGGAGGGGTTTGGAGAGGGGAGAGCCGGCTCCTGTACCTTATCGAACACTTCGAGAGTGTTTGGTGGGTGCCCATCACACTCCGTGTGGGGGCCTGCTACTGTCTGCGTGGACCATGGGCCTTGATTGCTTACTTAACTTGAAAGGCAGTCGGTAGGCAAGAGAGCCCGGAAGAAGCCTTCCTATTACTTGCAACTCCACTTACGGGTGGGGCTGACAGTAGTTACCCCACTTTCAGAGAGCTAGCTGTACCTCCCCATTAGCATGGAAGCTCCCCGAAGGCAGATTACGGCATCCTAACGCTCAGCGTGAGGCTATTTGCCTAAGAGGCGCTCACTTAACGTCCCTTAAGCAAGCGAAGGAACAAAACAACCAACAAACGTTGAGTGAGTGCTTACCTAGTACCTGGTTTTGTGCCGAGCTAAGTCCTCTGACCTCCAGGCTCTTACAGCTCAGCCTAACGAATCAATCAGGCAAACAGTGCAAGATGGAGTCACAGGGTGCCAAAACGTGGGGCACAGGAAGGACCGAAGGCAGTGCTGGCACCATGGGGGAAGACAGCTTTGAAGGCATTTGATGGGTTTGAACATTGGCTCTAACATTTCTCTGTTGTGTGGGCTTGGGCAAGTGTCTTGACTTCTCTGAGTCAGGGTTTCCTCAGCTACAACGTGTGGTTTATAATGGGAGCCTCTCATTAAATGTGATGATGGACATGGGGCCCACGGCAAGCACCCAATGAACATTCCCAGGAAGAGAGAGGGCGCGAACCAACTCCTTTCCTCCTGCGTGAGACGTGGAGCAGGATGCCAGGGAGTGGAGCAGGAGGGGCGTGGGGAGCGGCAAACAGGGACACAGATGGACGAGGATGAACACGCGTGTGCGCACACACACCTACACATGCCCACGTGCACAGGCACACCAGTAGCGGAACCAGAGCTGGCCTGGGAGAGCAGAAGGGCAGACACTGACTGCTGCCTGGAGCCAGGAAAACAATGGCCGTCCTCAGGAGCCCCCCACTGAAGGGATGGGCGAGCTGTGGCAGGCCCCTCTGGGTCGGAGGCTTTTTTTTTCTTCTTTATTTCGCGTTTCCTGGAGGGGAAATGAGTGTCTAAAGTAGGAGCTCCCAGGATTTACAAACCCTCCATGGACCTTAAAAGAAGGTTCCATTGTCAAAGCTCTGTGTATATGATCACCAGAGCTGGGAGAGAAATAGTAAGAAGAGTCTGTTCTTGGAAACTTTTTCTCATTCGCACAAATTATTGGTTTCATTGGGAAGAACTATAAGGGCCACGCCCACTTCACGGAGCACCTACTGCATTCCAGACATTGCTAAGCACTTTATTCAGGTCCTCTCATTTAATCCTTGCTACCATCTCTGGTCCACAAACGAAGACACCTAGAGCGGTAACTGGTCGACCTAGTCGCACTGGCGGCACGTCACGGAGCTCGGCTTCAAACGCGGCACGACTACACAGCCGGACCGCCTCAGCCTCTTTAATAACTCCACCAGAATGCCTGGAACAAGGCCGAGTCCCGGCCCCAAGGCTCTGCCCTCGTGCTTCTATCTGCTGCTCTCTTGAGGGGTGGCCTCACATGTGGGTGACCTATCAGGTGGTCCTGAAGTCGCCCATGTGGCAGGCGGGGAAGGAGGTCTGTAGGGGACCAGCGCTCTACTTTACATGATCTGAGTTCATCACATCAGCTCCATGAAAAGTTGTTACTCACTCTGAGCCCCAGTCCCCAGCCAGAAAATAGGGATGCTAATAACTAACTGCCTCGCCCGTGAGGATGAACGAGAACACAAAAACCCCGTCCAGGGCCTGGGACACCGTAGCTGCTCAATAAATGTGACCTCCCTTCCCCATCCTCCCTCCTCCAAAATGCCTTCGAAGTGCACTTAGAACTTAAGCCTCTTCCCTAGAATTTTCTGGGGACCCCAATTAGCCCTGGGTCTTGAAAGGAACCCACTTTGGGTTTCTAGAGCTCTGGACGTGGTCCCCACTCCACGCTTTCCAGAGTCCGAGGGCATGCAGTGGAACCTTTGTACCTTCGTCCCTCCAGCTGTGCCACCACCCTCTGGCCCCCCAGCCAGCTTATCAGAGCAGACAGGTTCTGACCACCTCGCACCCGCAGCTGCTCAATGGAGAGGCAGCAAAGGGGCAGTGGACATCCTGGCTACCGCCCAGGACCCCGGGGTGTGTGGCAGTGTGCCCAGACTGGGGGAAGGAGGCTCGCCCTAATGTGAAAATCCAGAAAACCTCGAGATGCACATGGACATTCAGGAGCTAGAGTCCTGGAAACCTTAAACAAGCGTATCCTCTCCTGACCTTTATATAAAGAGGGTCACGCTCCTGAGCTTCCGTGGGGCTTGGGCACAGCCCAGGGGGCCGAGGAAAGGGTTAGAAATGAGGATCCTCACTTCACACACTCTCAACTCAGTGGCTGACCTGGGCCCGCTGACCAGGACACACACATCCTGTGAACGTGCCCCACTCCCTCGTCACACCCTAAAGAGCAAGGCAAAGGTTAACACACATAGCCTGGCTTCCTCTTCCTGGGAAACAGAGCCGCCGGACAAGGCCAGAGGCCAGCGGCCCCCTCCACACACAGCGTGCAGAGGAAATGACCCCAGTGCTTCCTCCCCGCCGTCCGACACACTCACACCTTCCTCTCTACTGTGCTCAGCAAAGCTCAGTTTCGACACTAATGATAGCTGTCATTAGGAATTTTGTTGCAAGGGACAGACTGGACAATCATTTTGGAAAGCATTTTGGCAACCTCTGTCCCAAACTTACATTGCCTTTGACTCAGCAATTTCACCCCTCAGAATTTATCCACACAAGTGTGTGTGTGCGTAGGTGTCGTCTTTGTGTATATAAAGATGTTTATGGCAGCCCTGTTGGTAAAAATAAGCAAAAAGTTAGGAATACTGAATGTCTGGTGATTTTAAAAATGGTCACATGAATTATGATTCATACACTTGTTAAAGAGAAGAAGGTGGCTCTTTCTGTGTCATTTTGGTAAAATGTCCACACTACACTGAGAAAAGAAAAAAAATTACGAAAGAGAACGTATACAATATGATCAGATGTATTTGGGGAGACGTGTGTTGTATGGGGGGTTATGTATGTGAATATGCATGCACATTTGAAAAGTCTAGGAAAAAACGCAAGAAACTGTTAAGTGGTTATTTGGGTTAAGAGAAGGAGAAACAGAATAATTTCACTTTACACTTTATACATTTCTATTTTATTTCTTTTGAACATGTATGGCTTTCATAACTTAAAGCAAAATTTCCATCTTATAAAATGATTGTGTCCTCTTAGCTACCGCCAGCTCCTAAATATTTATTCTGCTAAAAATCCAACGTTTGGGGGCCCCTGGGTGGCTCAGTGTGTTAAGGCCCCTGCCTTCGGCTCAGGTCACGATCTCGGGGTCCTGGGATCGAGCCCTGCATCGGGCTCTCTGCTTAGCGGGGAGCCTGCCTTCCCCCTCTCTCTGCCTCCCTCTCTGCCTACTTGTGATCTCTCTCTCTCTCTCTGTCAAATAAATAAATAAAATCTTTAAAAAAAAAAAATCCAACGTTTGCTCATCCTTGGGGAGTTTTAGGGGAATTCAAGTTCACTGTGGAGCCCTTGAAACCACGGTCTGCAACCCTGAGTACACATACAATCACCTGGAGGGCTTTGAAAACTCTGCCTCCCAGGCCTCACCCCCACCCACCCCACCACCATTTAAATCAGAATCTTGAAAGATGAGGTGAACACAGGTAGCTGGCAAAGCTCCCCAGGTGAGTCTATTGGTTGTGACAGGGTGAGAACCACTAAGGTGAAACAATACTAAAACAGCACTGAACTAGCTGGGGAAAATACTCCTTAAACAGAAAGCAATATGATAGTATAATCTGTACTATTAACAGTCAGCTCTGCCTTCAAGAGGATTAGCAAGAGAGCTTGTATTTCGTGATTTTTCTAAAAGTTCTGCCTCCAGTTTTGGAATTCACCAGCTCGAATGGGGAAAAGAAAACAAGGGGCTCATTTGTTCTGAGCTACGGCTGCGTCTCGCTTTCTTTGGCAGCCTGTGACCATCCTCATCTCCCCGGAACCTACATCAGTGACTAAGGGGTCAGAGTCCAGCCCTTTGTGGCTCTGGGAGGAACAGCTGAAAGAATTAGAGGTACTGAACCCAGAAAAGGCATTTAAGAGACACATGACAGCTGGTTTCGTATATTTCAAGGGCTACAAATGTGGGCGGTTCAACCGCAGTGGGACCCAAAGGAGGGTGGTGGGTAATGAGGGCAAATTATAGGAAGGCGGGTCTTTGCCTAATGTTAGGAGGAACCTTCCAGCCAGAGGGCCCGAAGGATGGCAGGGGCTGTCTGGAGAAGTAACGGGAGGCTCAGGGCAGGAGATGAGTGACCTCCTGTTGGGATGTTGCTGGAAAATCCCTTCCCACCCAGCCGTCCAACTTCCAACTCTCTGAGGCCAGAAACGCAAAGTTTTAGCAAAATCCACGGGGAAGGCAGCCCCTTTCACAGTTTTACGCTCTCCACAAATATGGCCTGAGCACCCGCTGAGGGCCAGGTTCTGAACTAGGTGCTGGGCAGACGGGCAGCGAGCCAGACAGCCAGACTCTTGGAGTTTGCGTGGTGAGCGCCGGGCGCGGACACGATCGCTTCTGATGGTCCGATAAAACCGAGCACAGTGACGGAAACTGGGGGCGGGGGATGGCTACTTTAGACACACGGCCAGGGAAGACCTCTCTCAGGAGTGGATATTTGAGTTGAGACCTAAATGCAGATGGCAAAGCACTGCTTACCCACTGGGGAGGTGGGTGGGACCTCAGTTTGACTCAATCCAAAACTGGAAGGGAAGCCACCCTCCCATCATCTACAAAAGTTAACTCAAAATAAATCAAAATACCTCCGTGTGAGCAATAAAACTGTAAAAGTCTTAGAAGAAAATATAGGTGCAAATCTTCATGACCTTGGACTAGTCCATAGCTTCTAACATATGACACCACAAACGGGTCACCAAATAAACGGGACTTCATCCAGGTCGAAAACTTTTGCGCTTCAAACGACACCAGCAAGAAAGTGAAAAGGCAATCTAGAGAACAGGAGAAAATATTTGCAAATCATACACCCGATAAGGGACTTGTATCTAGAGTACATAAAGAACTCTTACAACTCAATAATTAGATAAATAACTCAACTTAAAAATGGGCAAAAGATCTGAATAGACTTTTCTCTGAAGAAGATAGACGAAGGGTCAATAAGCACAAGAAGAGAAGCTCAACATCATTAGCCACCAGGAAAATGCAAATCAAAACCACAGTGAAATACCAATTCATGTCTACTTGGGACGGCTATAATCAAACAGAGAATTGTAAGTGTTGGCAAGGATGTAGAGAAATTCTAACACACCACACAGAGTCACCATATGACCTGGCAATTCTATCCCAAGGTATCTGCCCAGGGGAAATGAAAACTCACATCCACACAAAAACTTGTATGCAAATGTTCTCAGTGGCATTGCACTGTAAAATATATATCATAACCAAAAAGTGAAAACCTAATGTCCAGCAATTGATGAGTAGCTAAATAAAGTGATGTGTTACGGGGGACCTGGGTGGCTCAGTTGGCTGAGCGTCCGACTCTTGATTTCAACTCAGGTCATAATCTCGGGGTCATGAGATCGAGCCCCACATCAGGGTCTGTGCTCGGTGGGGAGTCCGCTTGAGATTCTCTCTCTACCTCTCCTGCTCGCTCTCACTCTCTAAAATAAATAAATAAATCTTTTAAAAAAATGGTATGTGTCCAGCCACTCAATGGAACACTATTGGGTTATAAAAAGGAATGGAGTACTGATACATGCTACAATAGGGATGAACCTTAAAACATGATTCTAGGGGCGCCTGCGTGGCTCAGTGGGTTAAAGCCTCTGCCTTCGGCTCAGGTCATGATCTCAGGGTCCTGGGATCCTGGGATCGAGCCCCGCATCGGGCTCTCTGCTCAGCAGGGAGCCTGCTTCCCTCCCTCCCCCACCTGCCTCTCTGCCTACTTGTGATCTCCTTCTCTGTCAGAGAAATAAATAAAATTTAAAAAAAAGAAAGAAAGAAACATTATTCTAAGTGAAAGAAGCAGACACAAACAGCCACATTTTATAAGATCCCCATTTATATGAGATGCCCAGAAGAGGCAAATCTGGAGAGACCGGAATAGATTAGTGGTTGCCTCAGGCTATGGGTGGTGGCATTAGGGGAAATAGGAAGTGACCGCTCATGGGGTTGCCCCAAAGAGGGATGATGAAAATGTTCTAAGATTGACAGTGGTGATAACTGCACATTGTCCAGGAATATACTAAAAACCATTGAACTGTATGCTTTAAAGTGGTAAATTGTACAGTAGGTGAGTTATATCTCAATAAAGCTGTTTTAAAAAATACTAGAAAGGAAAAGATGTCACTCTCAGTTAAGGGGTTCTTGCCAGACGGGCTCCATTTCCCCATCCTCTCAGCGCACCTAATTCCTTCAAGGCCCAATCAGGACCCACTGCCTCCTAGAAGCCTCCCAGAACTGCCTCAGCCGTGGCACTCCCTCTACCCCTTCATCTGGCCCACAGCCAGCTTGTGTAGGGAAGGGTCGGGTCACGTCCAACAGTCTCAGAGAAGCCCCGTCCTGGGCCCCTGACCTCCGTGTTGCAGATCACCAACACTGGCCGTAGTAGGTGTGCCTGGCTTAAAATGCACCTGGCTTCCCAGGCCCGGTAAGAAGACACCAGGTTCTCTTTCACAGAGGATGGGAAAAAACCGATGCCAGAAACGTCCTGCTCTCTTTGCCTGGAGAGTTCGCTGGCCCCAGCAGAGCCTGGCGTGCAGTAAAACTTTCCCAATCAAGCAGCAAAACTGGGAACACCGTCAGCTCCTGTTTGGCTTTCAGGATAGAGAAACTGCATTTCAGATCTGCTAACCCTGCTCTGATGCTGGAAACGTCCACAGGGGAGTAATTCTGAACAAGGTGAAGTCTGCTCACCTTCTTTAGAAGCATAATTCTCTGTCTACGATCCTGACCCTGGAGTCTGGCCCAGCCTCCTTTCACCTGGTCCCACCCAGTTCTTGCCCCCCACTCCAGGCCTATTAGCCTGTCAGCCCAGGGTCTTTCCCCCTCTCCCCAAACCTTTAGGGGCACATGCAGCTCCGGCACCCACTTCGGCACCAAAGACCCAGACAGCCAATTTCACGTGAGCCCATGCCTCCAACCCATCCCCAGAACTGTCCTCAACTGAGTCATAGACCCTGCGCAAGCAAGTATTTTATCCCGACTTCCCTTGTTTTCCCTACAACATCTAAGGATACTGGGCACATGGTAGATCGTCAATAAAGACTTGTCACTGTCATCCAATAAAATTCAGCTCCATCCAATAAAGAAAGATTGAGAGCTTAGCATGTGCTGGGCTCTGCGCTGGACACTGGTGACCCAAAGTCAAATAAGACAGTCCTGACCTGGGGGAGGTCCCAGACTGGTGAGAAAGAGCAGCACTGTTAGAGAGATTGCTGTGCAAGCTAGTCTGAGAGATGTGCACCATTGTGGGGGAACCCAGAGAAGGGGGACCAAGCTGAGTCGGCTTCCTGGAGGAGGTGGTGCTGGAGGTGAGGGGAAGGGTGAAAGATAAAGATAAGGAAGGTAAGCCGGGTGACAAGGTGAGGGTGGTAGAGGCAGGAGTGTGTTGTAGGCAGAAGAACAGGACTAGACAAAGGCTGGCAGGGGGCGGGAGGGCACACGATAGCCTGAGCTGGGGGCAGAGCCAGGAGTAACGGGGGTGGCTGGCGCCTGACGCCCGAGGCCGTGAGCACCAGGAGGTGAGCTGAGAGTCCCTGGCTCTGGGGAAATGATGCGGGCAGGGGCGAGCAGGAAGGGAGGAAGGCAGAGAGGCAGACGTCGGAGCTGGAGTGTTTCTCAGGTGGCAACCTGGAGCGGTTTGGGACTGGAGAGGGAGGGAAGAGAGGCGTGGGGGAGATCTAAGGTCCGAAGGAGGGAGAGAGGAGGATGAAGGAGCCTACAAGGGGCAGAGAGGCCTTGCGGGGGGAGCGACACGAAGGTTAGGTCAGGCTGGTCAGGAGAGAAGGAGGGAACGGAAATGCATGGGGTCTGGTAAGAGGCCGGGGGGACACTTGAGACTGGGACGTCTCTAGACATCTCTGGGAGATCCCGGATGGACCGCGGTCAGGATGCAGGGGAATGACTGGAATGGATCTCAGGGATGGGAGTGGGGGATCCCAGTTACCGGCAGTGCAGGGGGTGCGTGGCTGCTCGCTGTCCGGTGGCTGACGCCTAGGGCCATTCTGTGCAGATGCGGTGTAAGCAACTTTTGGAAAAGGAGAGGGACCAAGCTCTAGAAGTCCAAGGTTTGTTTTATGCTCCATTCATTCCCTGGATCCAGCTCTGAGAACAAACCTTATAAACCTCCCCTGCCTCCCCCAGCCTTGGCTCAGAATCCAGAGCGATTTGAAATGAGGGAAGGGAGTACCAGGTCACGTCTTCTGGGCCCCACCCCGCTTCTCCCTGCCCTTTCCTGCTGCGAGGCCGGAGGAGACCCTCGACTCTGCCACAGCCAAGTGCAGAACGTCATTTGCTCCCGGGTCCCCTCAGGGAGGTGGAGGAGGGACCTGCCAAGCGGGCTGGAGAAGAGCCACGCACAGCGCCCGGGGAAGCCTGCCAGAGGCTGCATCTGGCCGGCTTCCCGCGCTGATTCCCCATCTGGCCCAGGCTCGGAGGTGAGACGAGAAACACACAGCCGGCCTCCTCCCCCAGGGCCCCCCAAAGTCACGTCCTCCAGGCATTCCCTCGGGGGAGGGTGGCCCCTTCCCTTCCCTCTGACCTCAGCCTGTTTCACTTGGCCAGAGCCCCCTCCAGGGAGCAGGCTCCCTCCCCACATCTTCCCTCACACCCAGGCCCATGCAGGGCAAGGTGCGAGCTGCAGATTCCAACCCTCCCAGGCCACGCACCAGAGCCCAAAATCGGGGTCCGCCCCTCTTAGCCCCGTCTTCTGAGATGCCAGCTGGGCTGCAGAGGGCGGTGGGGGTTGAGGTGCTCGGCCAGACACGGCTGCCTCCATCTTCTCCCCGATGTGTGGACTTGCCCTCCAATGTCAACCGAGGAGCCGGGGCTGGGGGAAGAGACTCGGAAGCCCCACGTGCGGTGTCCAACAGCTGCCGGACGAAAGGCTAGCTTTGCCTCTTACATGGTCTAAGATTTTGCACAAATTATCTAATTTCTCGGAGCCTTCACTTCCTCGCCTATAAACTGAGGAAACTGCTTTGGCCAGTCTGAGTGAGGATTAAAGGGGGAAATGCACGCAAAGGGCTTAGCACACGGCTGGCCTGCAGCAAACATCCAGCGCGGGGTGGTTCACCCCTTTCGTTCCTGGCTTCCGCCGGGGGCTGGCGGTGCCCGAGCAGACAGCGCCCCCACCACCACTGCCGGCGGCCGGCTCCGAGGACAAGTGGTAAATCTATGATTGTTTTATTCTTGTCTTTATTCTTTATTCTATGATTGTTTTATTCTTGATTTCATCCTTCTTTTTTATTTTTACACATATTTATTCCGGGAAGTAGACAACTGAGCTCTTCGGTTTATTGTATCTACTCTATGCAAAAGCAACTTCGGTGAATTTGTTATTTCGAATATGCTCTCTGATGGGGTGCTTCCCGGGCCGATGTGACCCCTGACGGCTCAAGCCCCCCACGGAAATTCCGGGGCTCTCCTACATCCGTATGCACACAGGGATTCTTCTCTGGCATCCTCCCACGCACCCCGCTCCCCTAAATACAGAGGCAGCGGGTCCAGCGGCAAACCCCCAGCCCAGCCGTATGCTCACGGGCTCTCTGCCCTGTTGCACCTCCCAGCATTGGGGTGGAGGGGACGCCACACCGTCACACCTGTTAATGGCGAGAACCCCAGGAAACCTCGGAGCAAACCCCAGGACAGAGGCTCGCTTCCAACTCACAACCCCAGAGGAAACGGATCTCAATGGCTCCAAGCCCCCTTTAGAGAGCATTCCACCACCCTCGGAAACAACCCTCTAAATCCAGAGTAACGAGTTGAGCCACACGACAGAAAAATTTTAAATGGGCCAAGAACATAAATAGGCATTTACCAAAAAAGAAATCCACATGGCCAGTCCATCCCTCAAATGAGACTCGACCCCATGTGTCAATGAAAAAAAGAAATCAGAGCTACAAGACATTATTTTTCTTTTGCTGACTGGCAAAACACTCATGTTTGGTCAATCCCGGTGCCGAGGAAGGTATGAGGAAACAGATATGTCTCCTACGCTGTCGGAGGGATGCGAATTCTTTCAGGAGGGCCCTTTGCCAACGAACATTAAAATGAGAAATGCAAACTCTTTGACCCACCAATTCCCCTGCTAGAAATTCATCCTGGGGATAAACTCACAAATGTGTGTCAAGCTGTATGTCCAGGGACACTATTGGCAGTATCCATCAAGTTGTTCCAGGATATCCTCGGAATTAAATTCTTTGCAACTGCCCCAAGAGAGAGAGTGTCTAGGTTTGCCCATTGGAACATTAGGCCAAGGGAGAAGGGAGAAGAACAAGGTGCAAGAGAATCCATCCTTTTTGCATAAATGTACCGCAAGGTTCATGGCACCTGAGGAAGGGACGGAAGCCAACCTAACAGTGCCAAGCAGGCTCGATGCTGGAGGCAGCCACACAGACACGAGCTCTGGGCATGAGCAGTGCCTCCATTTACTAGAAGAGGATGCTGAGGGCCTGCGAGGGAACGTGCCTCGCCCAAGGTCACCCAGCGAGGATGCAGGAGGCTTGGATTCCAACCCCTGTGTTCTTTCCAGCTTACGGCATGGCCTCAGGCCTTATATTACACCTCACTGGCTCCTGGAAAGCTGAGGGAGCCTGGGGATCCCAGAGAAAGGGAGGTGACTGCAGAGGATGCTGAGGAGAGGGAAGGAGGGCGAGTGGGTAGGGGGGCGGCCTCAGCTGGACCAGCCCAGCCAGGCCGGTCAGCGCGCCAAGGCCTCACGCACTACTGCAGTGATGAGAAGAGACATGTCGGCACTCACGCCTAAGGTCCCCACCTGGGAGTGCTCCTGCCTTCCGTCCTCAACCAGCTGGTCGCCACTCCCCAGCCCCTAGGAAGACACTCAGAGGCTTGCCAGGCTATTTTGAAAGCTTGAAGCCTTGCAGAATGTGCCCGATATGGCACTCTTCAGGGCAACCTCTCACCCGTGGGCCCACATGCTCTCCTCCCGCTGTAGAAACGTGCAGAGGACAGAGGAAACATCCAGTGGTGCCCAAGGGGAGAGAGGGCAGGGATGGAGTTTAGTTCTGTCAGTGGCTTTGGCCAACTTCTCTCACCCTTCGGGCCTCAATCTCCTTGTCTTTAAAATGGGAAGACAAGGGAAAGGGAGGAGTTGGGACATGGCCGCGGGTGCCCCCCTCCACTTCTAACATTCTCTGTTCTCTGGGTGCTTCTGTGGCTGGGGGAGGTTTAACTGAGGAATGCTGCGGCAGGCCAGAGCTGGCCCTGCTGCCCACAGCTCCGGCTTCCAGCGCATGGGCTGGGCCAGATGGGAGCGGAAGGCTACTTGAGGTCAGAGGCTGCGCTTTGTGTCTTGCTCGGTCACCACAGGCTCTGTGACCTTGGGCCTATAAGTTCTTCGGCTCTGGAGGAGGCCTGGGGTGGCAAGCAAACATTCAGCAAGGCTGAGCACAGGCTGCTGGTCTGAGGGACCACCGCCCACTCTGTCCCCGCCCCCAGGCCTGATGCTTTCCCCTCGACATGAATGGGAGTCTCAACAAAGGAGCTGAGGAAGCAAGAACACTGTCCCCTGAATGTCAACCACAACTGGAAGGGGCCAGGATTGGCCAATCAGAGAACAAGAGAATCAGACTCTCAGGACCAGAAAGGAACCCAGAAGGTCATTGAGCCCTGCCCTGTGCTTGCCCATCTCCAGCGGTGACAGGGAGGCCACAAGTAAGGCAGTCAATCCATTCAAGCTCTGGGCATGGGACCATCAGGACGTTCCTCCTTAACATTGATCTGAATCTGCTTGGTGCTCACGCCCGCCCGGATCCACTAGCTCTGTGCCTGGGCCACCAGAGAGAGAGAGAGAGTGAGAGAGAGCAAGAGAGCGAGCAAACTCTCCTACCGGAGGTCATCTCACAGCCCTCTCTCCCACACCTCCTCTGCTCAAGGCTGACCTCCCCCTTCCTCTGGTTGGCCCTGGGACCAGTCCTGGGTCTTCCGCCATCCAGGCTGCCCTCCCTGGGCCCCGCTCTCCCCAGGGTGCCCCGCGGCCCAGCCCACCCTGCCAGGTGCACACACCCTGAGAGGAGAGAAGGGAAGCAGGCTCTCCCCACCTCCCTCCCTCTACACTTCCTAGACCCTGAACTTGCAGGCGTGCATCCGAAGATACGTGAATCCTGCGGAAGTGTGCCCAGGGCGTGTGCAGAGTCCCTTGTGCCGCTGACGTCCGCCGAGCCCCCGGCAGCCCAAACCCTGACATCTCCTGCTCCCCTTCCCGCGCAAACCCACTGCCCTGCCTGCACGTAGCCCACTGATCTCTTGGACCAAAAAAACCCAACACCTTTATGCCTCCTCAAGCATAATCCTCTTCGAGGTAGTTTTGGAAGCTCGCCTGTGATGGGAAGCACTGTCTCTCCTTCCTCCCAGGTCCCCTGTAAATGTGAGCAGGGTGACATCACCATCCCAAGTCACCAACAAGCCTTTCCGGTCGGAGACAGAGAGCAGAGCCCTGTGGCCCACTCCTAGAGACTTCCCTTCAGGTCAGAGTTGGCACACATCGTTCACTTCTATGAAGCGGAGTGCTCCTGGGGAAATCAGAGTTGTCTATAACCAACTGTTTTATTTTTCAAACCGCAAGAGGAGCTCTCCAGACAAAAGAATTGCCAGCAAGTTTTTTCACAAAACAAGAAATCCTTTTGTAAATTAAATAAGTCATAAGTTAACCTGTTTCGTACACCTAGAGTCTCAAGAAATCCAGCCAATAAAGAGGCCTACATTGGCTCTGGCCTCACCCCGTGCTGGACTCCTGACCGAGCGTCTCAGGCCTTCAGGCACATCCGTGATATTGTCACTCCCACTCTGCAAGCAAGGGCACCTTGGGTCTGAGCGGTCACAAGACTTGCCTAAGATCCCATGGATGGAAACCCAGATGGCCTGGTCTGTCGGACCCCAAAACTTCTGTTCTTTCTACCGCGCAAGGCTGCCTCTCAGGTCTTCTTAAAGAAGGCTCCACTTGGTGATGTACTTTCTGCAGACCGAGCCCAGAGCCCAATCCCAGGCCACCAGCGTGCTCCCCAGCTCCTTCCTGCGATCGGACGGTCTCAGACCTACTGGGAACACGCTGGCGCTGGGAAACGGAGAAGAGCCAGGATTTCGGTGGCCTTGGCTCCTGGTGCTAGGAGCTTTTCCCTTGGTGAGCACACTTTCCTTCTGGTGCCCCCCAACACACATCAGAGCCCAGGCCCACTTCCGTTCAGGGTCTACTGACAAAGCGGGCCCTGCCCTAAGTTCAGGAGTAAGGGGCATTCTTGGACCTCACCCTAATTACCTCTAAAATGGGTATCACAATTTATAATTGGGGGAGACCCTGAAACACCACTGAGACCCTTGCCAAATGTTCCTCCTTCTTCCCAGAACGCCCTTCTCGTTCCTTCCAAATTTGCAGAGCTGCCTCCTGTTCGTGCTTCAGAGCATCCTGTTCCTTTCCAGTCGGTTCCTGATCTCAGACGGTAGCTGCACATCCCTCTCACTAATGCCAGTCGTCCCAGTCAGTCTGTGAGCACCTCCTCTCCTGGTATGTAATTGTTTTGATCCACCCAGGAATCTGCTGCCCCGGACACAGGCCCTGGCACACAGTGGGTCCTTAAGAAATGTTTATTGGATGAATGAAAGAAGATCACACGGGAAAGCGGACGTCGGCAGGCTTTTCATGGAGCCAGCCTGGCTGGGCCGGTGCAGGGGGCTTATATGGGCGGCATTAAGTAACTAGGAGATGCTGCCAGGAGGAGCCTGGGGGAGCCAACAAAACGGGGATGCTTCAGACCGGGCAGGAGGTAGAGAGAAACAGAGGGCGCGGAAGTGACCAAGGGACGAATCCGGTTCCTTCCAAACAAGGATATCCCGAGGTTAATATGTCATCCTCACAAGCCCACACCCATTGAGCAGATGACCACATTTAAAGAATTACCCAGGGAGCTTGGGGGGAGGAGGGGCGGGGGTGGGGGGCGTCGCCTCCCTAGGACCACGGAAACTTGGCCCTCAGCAGCCACTGTATGTCGTCAGCTGTAACACGGAAACAGTGGATCTGGGACGGTGGCAAATAAAGCCTGGGCCACTCGCTCCCTTGTGGGGAGGGCTGCTGGCACGCCTGCAGTTCCTCAGGACCGCCTCGACGTCTGTTTCCCCCAGCCCAGAGCGCTCACTCCTTCCTATCCCCCTTCTCAACTCCTACCCGCCTTCAGGGTCTTTCCTCCCTGACCACTTCACAAAAATGGAGGCTCTATCATGGTTTCAGGCCAAGAGAATGTACCTTGGAATTGGACATGTAGTTCAAGCCCAGTTCCACCACCTGCATGTAAGCGGTGTGGTGTTGGGCAAACAACATAACCTCTCTGAGCCTCAGTCCTGTACTTGTAAAATGAACTTCACAGGGTTGCTGTGAAAATTCAAAGAAGTCATGGTACAACACCTGTAGCATAGAGCCCAGCACGTGGTCGGGCCATCACCAGCTAGGACCCCACGGACTTTCTGGTACCCCTTTCTACAGGGCCCGAGAATTATCTTTCCACACGAGGAAGTATTCTCCTCGCTCCTAAACTGTGATGTTTTTGAGGGCAGAGCTGTGTCCCGGCCTCCTCTGCATAGGCCTTGGAAAGAGGGGGCAGTGCTGAAAAGCAGGGGCCTATGTTTGATTTCCAGATCTGTTCCCTATCGCCCATGTGACCACGGGCAAATATGCCCGTGCCTGCTGGAGCCTCCGTTTCGTCGTCTGTAAAACGTCGATGACAAGAGTCACCCCGCCCTGTAGATGCTGGTGTGAGCCCTCAGGGAAGGTCTACGCGCACGGAGTTTTGCACGGTTCCTGGCATAGAATTCAACAAATGCGAGGGACCGTGGTCACCAGCCCGGCAGGGCCCGGCAGAGCCCACAAGGGCCTGGCACATCTTTAGGGAGGGAAGGAAGGCAGTCTTCCTAACCAGACGCCGCGGTCGCTGTCTGTCCATTTTGAGCAGAGCCGGGCTGCTGGCCCCTCATGTCGGAGGTCAGAGCCGGCACCGAGGGGAGGCTGGTGCTCGGGACAGAGCGCCAGCGAGGCAGGGCCAGGGCCCCAGTGAGCCGAAGGAACCGCAGGCCATTCTCCAACCCCTGGGAGTCCTTCCTGATGATTCACGGACCACGTCCTCAGGTGTAAGAACAACATTCTCGCATTGCCGGTCCGGGGAGGATTTTACCGCCGCCCCTCAAACGAGCTTCCCCCC
>CM052812.1:52592716-52686147 GCA_028533885.1 Nasua narica
AGAACTCGGCCGGTGCAGAGAGGTGGGCTGGAGAAGCCGGGACGGACCTCATCGCTCAGCTATTCCGTGTCAGGGCCGGGGTGGGGGGCTGCCTCCCGGGCTGAGGCGCTGCCCAGAGCCCAAGGGGCCACTCGCTGCGAGTGTCTACCTTCACCGGAGCCTGAGGACGGGGGTCCCTTCCTGTGAATCTGCCTGTCGTGCGGGAACAAAGAGGGTTTCTGTCCCGCCCTTCCCGGCTCACCTCCTACCTCACCCCCAGCTCGCGCCACAGTCGGACCATCGCCTGGGGGAGCCATGAGCCATACAGGGGTGCACGAATCGACCCCCCAGGTGAAAGGCGCAGGCACGAGGTCTGCAGCTTCATATGGGGCACACACTCTCTCTCCTTCTTCGGTGTGCACTCACCCGTTGCAGCTCACGCTGTCTAGATCGTCCTTCCTCCTTTTGAAGTCTCCACCGCATCTTGTGCCCACTGAGTGGGAAGTTCCATGCAGCCGGGTTCTTATTTTCTTAACGCAGTGGAAATATTTGGCCTTTTCCATAATATTTAGCTCTCCTGATACAATACATAGACAGTACTTTTTTTTTATGCTGTGTTTTCAAGAGACTGTTTATTTAATGACAATCTGTAGGATACCACACACAGCTATGGAAGGCGAGCCCTGCAGGCGGGGGTTAAGGGGAGAGCAGAGGAACCATCTAGAATGTTGTACTCCCAACCCACTTCTGGGACACACACAGGCATCCCGGCTTCTCTACAGAGCGTAATTTATTATGCCTCTTTTAAGTTACAGAGGCTCTCCGAATCACTCCCCCCAAGAACCCCCATCCCAAAAAGCAATAAATGAGAGTAAAATGAACACATGTGAGGGTAAGAAGGTAATGCCACTTTTAAAAGGAAGGACTGTTTGTTTTTTTTTAAATAGGTCTGGTTCTAGCCTTTGAAGATGATGGATTAAGATGTAATCCTGTGTCAACCACCCAACAAGTATTTACTGAGCACCTGCTAAGTACAAAGCTCTGGGGAGGAAGGCAGGGGAGGCTGCAGAGAGGGGCCAGGCTCCATCCAGGAGAAGGAAGAAGAAGGCCCTCGTCGCTGCCCTCCCAGGGCTCACGGTGAAACCGGAGAAGTCAGGCAGACAGACACACAACATGGAACCAGCATAGGACCCCAAGCCACGCTCATGCCTTCCTGGGCTGAGGCCGGGGGCGAGACTCCAGTACCCGTTCACGTCGGCGACATCAGGAGTCAGAGAACAGTTAGGACCCATTGTCAACGGAACACGCCAAGCCAAAATTTGGACAGTATTAGGTAGGATGCTTTTCCCTGTAATTATCCCCAGCAAAGGAGCCCAACTCATTTCCGTTTGCAAACAAGGCTCCAGCCCACAACTGAACCAGAGCTAAATCCCAAAGCTGGCTTTGGGGATGGGCCTAACATCCGGGGAAGGTCTGCAGCCCCAAGCCCACCTGCTGGTGCAGGTGAAGCAATGTCTTTCAGGGGCCGTTCCTGCAGTAAAACCCCAGAATGGTCAGTGAGGGTTCGAGGCCTGAGCAAAGGGGGAAACAAGATAAGACGGGCTTATTTCAGATTAAGTTGAAAAACAAAGGAGGTTTAGTTCTGAAAAGCCAGCGGAGCTCTTAAGATAATGAAGGAAGGTTTTAGGTTTCTGGTCCCATTAGTGAGAACTGGGTAGGGAATTACAAAAGGAACTTTGATTCCAGGCGAGGGAGACAGGCCAGGAAGGAGTGATACGAAGACATGAAAACTCACTAGGTCTTCCAGCTGAGGTTGGACCGGTCCTGGGAGAGAGGCGTCAACAGCCTGGAGGGGACGGAGGGAGAGAGGGAGATGAGCTGCTCTTCTGGATAATACCAGGTGTTGGGGGGTGGGAGGGAGACGAGAAGCCTGGCTCATTGCTGGCGGGTGTATAAATGGTCCAGCCACTCTGGAAGCAGCGTGGTAGTGTTTCCTTAAACTCAGTCTGTGCGTGCCCACCCTGTGCCCCAGCAATCCCACCCCTGGGGAAGCCTCTGCGGTTTGTAAGGGCTGTAGTGTATGGGGATGTTGGCCGCAGCAATGTTCGCAGTGGCGAGTGTTGGAAGCAACCTCGGTGTCCATTAGGAGGGGAAGCAAGTGCGTACCATGTGGTAGGTGCCAGCGGGAAACTCGGTGGAACAGCGAGAAGCAAGGGCGCAGGTGCACACGGTAACGTAAGTCGATCTCAGAAACACGGTATTGAGTAAAAGGGGAAGTCACCAAATAAAACCTACAGCACAAGACTCATGTAGATTACAAACCACAAACACAAACAGCACAGCCTGTTTTCTGGGGCTACGTGGGTTTATATTGAACAGGCTGGATGGATGCGTATGGGGAAAAAGGAGAGGAGTGAGGATTGGGGGTGAAGGAGAAAAATGAAAACAAAGCAGGAGAGCTTTGCAATGGTGAAAATACACAATGAATTGAAAAATACGATGAACTTAACTTGCTACACCTTAGGTCAGAAAAACCAGCAGAGGATGTCCTCTTTGGGGCGGGGAAAGACACAGTACAGGGAAGACCAGCAAATATTGATGGAGGGTTACACTCAACATCCACCAGAGCCCTTGTCTTCAGGAGCTTGGCATCAGGAGCTCAAGGAGGGGACCCCATCTGTCCTCTCCTCACCCCGAGCATCTGGGACGGTTTCTCCCATACACTTGTTCAATTGCCCTTGCCCGGGAAACAGACTCATACATCCACGGTTCTTACAAGCTGGGAGTGGAGGAAGCCCGTCTGCCTCGGATGGATCTGGAAGGCTCTTTACAAGACACACTGAGATGAGCAGGAAGGGTTTTAGCAGGTGAGGGGCATGGGCGAGACAGTGGATACTGATAGGGCAAAGATACGGAGAGGGTGGCTGGGTGACCCAAAGGTGATCGCTCTGGTCCAGGCGGTCTGCAGTGTCCTGCGGAAGTCCATCTAGGCCGCCACGTGGCCTGGGATTGCTTTGATGGAGAAAGCGGTCCAGGGTGGAGGCAAAAGCCTGATGGATCCATGAGACTGGACAGGAGCGGGCCCTGGGCACACGCTCCAGCACTGGGCTCATCATCAGAAGCTCCTGGAAAGCTTTAAAAAAGGTGTGAACTTTGAGTCCCATCCCCATCCCAGGCTCCCTGAATCAGCCTCCAGGCTTGGGGTAGGTGAGTCCTAAGGAAAGGTTCTGTCACCGGCTTCCCTCATCCATAGAATACACGATACCAATGAACGTCAGGGGAGAAGTCAAAAGTCGCTCCTAGTTGACTCTAGGGACTGGAAAAATGGCAGTGCCGTTAATGTAAACACCAGGGAATCAGGCGGTAGAGTAAGGTGGGTGGGGAGGGAGGGACTGCCCTTAGTGAGAAGGCCGGGCTGGCTGGGGACAGAGGTTCCTGCTAGAGACACAAGCCTGCCCAGTGTAAGTGGAAAAGAAGGTCCAGCACCAGAGTTCAGAGAGAAGAAATGGAGGCGCAAAGAGAGGTTATTGGGCAGAACCTGGGAAAATATCTTTGTTTAGGAAGTGGAAAGGGTTATCGAAGGAGGTAAGAACGATGATGAGAAGTGAAGAAAACCAGAGCGGAGAAATGCCACGAAGCCAAATTTCCACTTGCAGCTGCAGTGGAATCCCGTCCCTCTGGGGCTAACTTCACCCTCTGGGTCCGCCCCCCTGACTACAAATCCCCTAATGAGGCCGCGTTATGGAATCCCCCTCTTGAAGCAGAACGGAGTCGGCCTTGGAGTCAGCCTTGCAGGCAGCCGCAGCCGCGGGCACCCCCCCCCCCCCCCGGGGCTCTGACACCCACACCCTCTCCTGACCTGCCTTTGGTTTCTCCTTCAGGCCAGTTCAGGGGTCCTCGCGCTGCCCAGAATCCCAGGCAAAGTGCCCTCCGCACCAAACTGGATGGGCAATTTAAGGGCCGTTCAAAGGCCCTTAATTTTGACCCTCTTTGCTGCCTCGAGAACCTGTGCCACACATCAGCTGAGGCCACCCCACACCATCGCCTCCCAACTGGTCTTCCAGGTTCCTCCCGTCTCTGGAGTCCCATCGATCCTTCACACCTCGTGTGGGGCGGCGTCTTTAAACACACGCTGGGTTGTGTCAAGCAACACCTCCCGGGCCTCCACGTGCTCGCAGGGAAGTCTGAATTCCCAGCAAACATTCCAGCCCTGGACGCCGGTCCAGCTCTGCTCCTAACCCAGTCTCTCCCCATGCCCCAAGTTCCCCCCTGGGGCTCCTCTCTGTGCCCCATCACCTGCTCCATCGCTGCCTCCCCAGGGAAAACCTGTCTTTCCTTCCTTTCTCCTTCAGTAACCCAAGGATTAAGAGCACAAGCCGCGGAGACCGGGCTGCCTGGCTCTGACGCCCAGCCCTACCAATCCCTGGTTCCACCACCCTGGTTAAGTCCCTTCCTTCTTTGGTAAGATAGGGATGAGTGAATACCCACTTCACTCGGTTGTGAGGATTAAATGAAACGACACTCAGAAAGCACTCGACGGCATCAGACACATAGCAAGCCACCCCCTAAAACAGATAAACGCATGCTCGTGAGCGTGTACACACATGCACGCTCACTCGTGCGCCCATCTGCTCTTGTATCCCCCCAGAGCGTTCATTTCATCCTACTTAGCCACCCACGGCGGCAGGGGGCCCTCTGGCGAAGACTGAGTCTTGAGGCTGTTCCCCCCCACCCCCACCCAGTCCTGCCATCCTACCGAAGCCCTAATTTCCTAGCAGCAGTTCATCTGTCAAGCAATAAGGAGCCACTGAGGGTTTCTGAGCAAGAAAGTGATGCAACCAGAGCAGTACTAAGAGAGGTTAGCTCTGGGGTGGCTCCGCCCGGACACCCAGGAGTCGGACTACAACCGTGTGGGAGCTCCCAGGGTCCGGGACCGAAGGCCTGGGCCGGCACGGTGGCTGAGGCAGTGTGAAGAGATCCGGGTGTGGCAGCAGGGAGGTCCACTCCAAAGGAAGCAACCACACCGTGCCAGGGCTATACTCTTCCTAACGCACAGCGAACTCCAGCAAGGCCCCGAACGGGTGAGCTCCGCTCGCGGGTGGAGCTCACTCAGAGCCGTGGGCTCTGGGCTAATTCGTATCTACTCGCCACCTCTGCTCTTTCAAGAGTTACTCAACCAGATCCGGTGCCGGAATCAAACCTATGTTCACATGCTCCTGCCTTTTCTGCCTTTTCAAACTCAGAATTAGGCCAAGCACCCGATGTTGAGCTTTCTTCTCATATTTTTAATTTTCATGGAGTTACTTTTTAAATTTTGCGATGGCATTATTGTTTTTTTTACTTTGAAAAATTTTTTGTTTTGTTTTGGCATTTCAGTATAACATAAGCTCTCGAGGGCAGGGATTTGTGCCAGTTTTGTGCATGAATATATTCTTAAACCTACAACAACACCTGGTACATGGTAGTCATTCAACAAATCTCCGCTGAATGAATGGATGAACGAGAATGATGAATACAGCCAAGAATATTCTCGCCAGCAAGGCTTTCATTCAGAACAGAAGGAGAGAGAGAGTTTCCCAGAAAAACAAAAGTTACAGGACTTCATGACCAGGAGCAAAACCAGCCACATCCCTGTCACCCATGATGCCATCGGCCTGTGGGTCCTAAATACACCGTCCGGCCGCCCTCCTGCCCGAGTCGGCATGCACGGCCGGCCACCTGCTCAATGCCTTCACCTCAGATCGACAAGGACTCAAATTCCAGCCCCTGGAATTTGCTCAAGTTTGTGCACAAAAGTGAGCATAATTATAACAGCAGAATGAAGCAACCCAAACAGTGAAACTAATTTGGTGGAATAGATCATGGATGAAAGGCGTGTGCTAGGCTGAGAACATCTCCAACAAGCACATCAAAGAACAATACATACAGCATGATTCTGGTTACCGAAAGAAACAAACCCAGGAAAAATAAAACAAGATGAAACCCAGAGAGGGAGACAAACCATAAGAGACTCGTAATCATAGGAAACAAGCTGAGGGTTGTGGAAGGGGAGGCGGGTCGAAGGCTGGGGTAACTGGGTGATGGGCATTAAGGAGGGCATGTGATGTGATGAGCACTGGATATGATATGCAACTGATTAATCACTGAACTCTACCTCTGAAACTAAGACTATAACGTATGCTCATTAATTAAATTTAAATTAAAAAAAGAACTCCTCCTCCAAAAAACTGAGGTACATAACTCATATACCATTAAGTTCACCATAATGGGTATTTTTAATACATTCAGACTTGGACAACTCTTACCACTATTTTCATCACCCCCCAAAAGAAACTGAATAACATTAGCAGTCACTCCTCCTTCTCCAACCCCTAAAAACCCTAAAAACTACTGATCTACTTTCTGTTTCTATGGGTTTGCCTATTCCAGGCATTTCATATTAGTGGAATCCCACAAAATGTGGTCTTTTGGGTCTGGCTTCTTTCAAGGGGCATACTGTTTTCAAGGTTCATCCACGCTGAAGTATGAATTAGCACTTCATTCCTTCTTATGGCTTAATAATATTCCATGGAGAAGTAGTTCATTGCCATTGCCAGACGCTGCTGCACTCACTTCCCCTGCCCAGGGGACTGTGGGAAGACCCTGGAGCCTTTGTCGGATTCAGACACTGAGTGCCTACAATGAGCAGAGGCCCCTATTCATTCCAATGGACATGGAGTAAGGAAAAAACTTTGGGGCTGTTTGTTCTGGTAACATAACCCATCCCATCCTGACCGATATGCCAATTTTTCACTCTTAAAGAGACAGGAATAAAAATCCTTGTACCTGTCTTCCTGTGTGCATTTAAGAGAGTTTCTCTAGACCCTGAGTCTAGGGTATCCACCTAGAAGTGGAACCACTAGGTCACAGCATAGGCACACTTTCAAATTTCCTAGATATTTCCAAATTATTTTCCAAAGTGGTTGAAGCACATCCACTTCCACCAGCAGCATAAGAATGTTTGTTACCACCTCCCCAGAGTCTATCCAAAGCTTGGCATTGTTAAGAATTTTCATCCTGTGCTTTCCAACAGGGACTCAGATAACCTCTCGAACAAAACTGCTAAATACACTCAAGGGTATAGAATATACCAAATATTCTGGTTAGAAAACTCCTTATGTTGCATCTTTTGCATTTTTTTTTTTTGGTTAATATCTTTTGCTTTTAAACATTACTTAGCCTGATACCCAACGTAGGTTGAAAAAAACCTGCTAAATACAATGTTCTTCAATTAATTCCACAAACACCAGGAAGCCACAAGAGACTTCATTGTAAATATCAGTTCTCATTGTATGGATTTAGATACAGATGGAATAGAAGAATGGATTAAATATGCACAGACCTACCAGACATAACCCCCAGATTCTCTTACCTATCCATGTCTCTTCAATGATGTATCCTACAGAAATAGTAGCCCAAATCCCCAAAGATATACATGCATGTTTAGGGCAGCACTGTTTATAATAGCAAAAAAAAAAAAAAAGTTGGAAACAATCCAAATGTTCATTGATGGGGGTAATTTTTAAAAATTATAATTTCTTGCCATCTACTATTGAACTTCACTGAAAGGAAGATAATAAATTTCCATATGGTTTAAAATAGTTTCAGCTGGGATTTTGTTAACTTGCCGCCCAACACCCGCCTCCCAGACTCACCAGTTTCACCAGTGAGTGGACCAGCTCTAGCTAGAGGAGACAATGTAGTCTGACTCCACACACAGAGTACTCCAGAGAAACTGGCAACTTCCCCATCAGCTGCCCCCAAGAGAGAAGTCCCATGACCCTGCGTCTCAAGGGAAGAGGCTGACCAGGAACCCGGCAACTTTCACCAGAACTTGGTAAGGGGGCTGGGGACTTAGTCAACATTAAAAACAAATAGAGATGCTTTTATCCTCTCTCCCCATTCCTCCCGGAAAGAGAGTCCCGGGGGGACAGATCAGTAAAGGCTTTGCACGGTTTCCACCCTTCCCCCAAGTTGCTAACCAGGCCAGAGGAAGTAATGGGAATAAACCGCAGGCAAGTTCCACATTTTCCTACAAAACCCAGCCGCAGCCAGCTTCAAGGTGCTGAGGTAGGGAAGAAAATCCACATGCCCCACAAGGTAGGGAGAGGAAATGCTCCAGTGGACCCTGCATTCAGGACCACGGGCCAGCCCTGCTGAGGCCATGGTGGGGGTCTGTGCCCAGAGTCCCTCAGCCACCGCAGGGAACGAACCACACTCACCCTACAAGCCATCGAAAGGGCTGACGGTGGATGAATCTTGAAACCCTTATGCTAGTTACAGAAGCCAATCACTAACGATCACATGGATCAGGCAAATCCAAAGGGTTAGAAAAGAAACTCGTGGTTTCCAAGGGCTGTGGTCCAACTGGAGGAGGGGGTTTGGAAGGGATGGCTAAGGCAGTCTTGCTTTTGGGGCTAATGACAATGTTCTGAAATGGACTCTGGTGATGGTTGCATGCTAAAAGCCACTAAATTATACACTTTAAATGGGTCAGTTATATGGCACAAGAATTATCATCTCAGTAAAGCTGTGCCCAAAAGGGAGGGGGTCTAACAGCACCAACGTGAGCTTTCTGCCACCATCATCAGGGAACTCAGCCAGGACGCCAAGCGCCCACTGCGGCCTGAAATGTTGCCATTAACACTGCTTCTGTGCCACCAACTCTAGGAGTTTGTGCTACTTCTATTATCCCCATATTACAGATGAGGAAACTGAGGCTCAGGGAGATGAAATAATTTTCCCGAAGTCACATGGCTTGGAGGGGGCTCTGAGTCTCCTGTAAGGACCGCACTATACCACACCCTAATCCCAGTCAGCAGGGTTGACGCTGTATTAGGATACCCAGTATTCCTAGCATCAGGGCTGGGAAGATATCAGAGGATGATTATGGCAAGTTTGTTCGTACAGGCTGCCTTGCACGAGTCCGCCTGCTTCCCGGGGTCCACTTTGGCTGATGTTGGGGACACGTGGGTGGGGCATCTTTAAGATTCTCAGGGACACTGGCCAGAGCTGTCTGGTCCCAAAGAACTGGCTGGGGTCATCGAGCTGGCTGGGTACCAAGGGGCCCTCTCCCAGCAGCTCGGGGAACCAAAGAGTACTGAGCCCCGTGAGAAAATCCCAAATGCCCCAGGCAGCCTCACATCTGGGGCTGCAGATTCCGTGGGATTTCCCACTGTCCTGACGTGAGCTCTCGTGGATGGGAGCAGCCAGGCAATCCCAGCGGCCCCACTGCCTCTGTCTGCCAAGAACTCGCACTGACGAAACGTCCACCTTCTTTTCCTTCCAGGAATCTAGCCCCTGCCCATCCCTGTTAGCGGGTCAATCACGCCGCAGATAGCACGGACAGATCTGCATTGCCCCATGTCCGCACATCTGACCCTGTCACCTCACCGCCAACAACAGGAGGGAGGCGGGCTCTTGGGGGGTTAAATGTAGGTGTCCGTTTCCTAACTAGGCTACAGTTTCTACAGTGCCCTCTCGGTGAGGCCCAGGGAGGCGACCTCAAGGATTTCTCTCACCTCCTCCATTCTTCCCTGGCTTTGGTGCGGCCCCTCCTCCATCACAGCACTCTGCGCGGGAACTGGGTCCTCTGGCACGTCTACACCAGCCTCGGGCGGCCCCCCTGCCAGCCAACCTGCTTCGGAGCGCCTTCCTCCAAGGCCTCCGCCGAGGTTGGAAGCGAGCCTTCCAGAACACGTTTCCCAGAGGACAAGAAGGCCCTTCTGGAGGAGCCAGAGCCACCGCAGGACCCCACCTCCCACCTCACCCTTCTCAGAGCAAGGAGGCAGGAGGAGGTGGGACTTAAGAGGCTGGTCCACTCCCGGCTCTGCCACTTCCTAGTTGTGTCACCTTTGGGTAAGTGACTGACCCTTCCCGATTCCCAGTATCCTAACCTATAAAATGGGAGTAACATGCTGTTTCTTTTGCAAGAGGAAGGTGAGGTCTGTGGGAATCTGCCTGACAGAAGAGCCACTGGAAAAAGGGAGGAAAGGTAGTTACTTAAGTGTATGTGAGGATCTAGGAGACGATTTCATACCACCTGAGTATTCTTGGATCCCCTAGGCTGGCCCAGGGCAGGAGCTCTCAAGGATGAAAGATGGCCCAGGAATATGCCTGATGGACAAGGACCCAACAGCCTGTACTACACACAAAACACACCACACCCAAACAAACACACACACACCATATACATAAACTCCTGCCACCACACACGCGTACACTACACATCCCCAGATACACACGCATGATACACACACGCACTCCTTTTCTCCCTTACAAGGATACCCAGTCTGGCCATAATTTCAAACATTGGCACAATGTTTAAATTTTTATATTCATATTAATTTAATTTTATAATTAATATGTATAACGTCCACATCCCTGCCGACTAGCCAGATTATAGCAGATACAACTAGCCAGATACAGACAGGAATCTGACAACAAACCCCACAGTGTCTCGCTCGCATTTGTCCCCTTGCACCTGTGGCAGGAAGGCTGGCAGCCCCCTCCCCCATCTTGTTTCCTCAGACCCTCACGCTGCCTCTCCCAGCCTGACCTGTATGGACAGAGACACTTGATTTCTATTTATCCCTACGTCCCTTGTTTGTTTCTTTCTCTCCTGGGGCAAGTCCATATAAGGTCAGATTCCCATCTCCAAGGCCAAACTTCTCTCTGAACTGACTGAGCTCCCTCTCTGAGGAGCCTCTCCAAAAACTGTGGTATTGACAAGTATTCCCCAGCCCTGTCCACTCTGACTCACTCCAGCAACTGCCCTCTTATTAGCCAAAAAGACCTACATCAAACAAGGACCTTTTCTGACTTCTCTATAACAAGAACCCCAGAAATCTCCAGAAAGACAGCACGGCCTTGGGGACTGAGCTGCAGACAGGTTTCCAGACCTAGCTCCACTACTTGCTAGTGGGCGAAGTTTGCCATCACAGTTTGGGTTCATCCCGAAGCAGACTCTAAGACAAGGCCAAGGGTACAGACTGCTTGTTAGGGAGACGATTCCAGAAGCTCCAGGTAAGGAAGTACAGAAAGTGAGACCAGGAAAGGATAAAGGCCAATTAAAGGTGTTAATGGGCAGGTTACTGCTACGGCATCTGAGGCTCAATCCTGCTGGGGATCTTCTGATGCTCTGGCTGGAACTCACCTCGGAATCCCCCCAGCGGAGACATCAGCTCCTGTCCCCACTGCTGAGGGCAACCCCCAGGAGGATAACTCGCCCCCACCCCTTCCCCTGGCCCTCCTCGGGTGCACCTGCTTGCACAGGGCGAGCTTCTGTGGTGGCACAGACTGGAGAAAGCCCTCACACAAAGAGGCGAGGAGGAGACAGGGGTGAGGCGGGGAGCTTTCAGGGTCCTGCAAACTGCGGGAATTAGCCACAGGCGAACTCAGGTGAGCCCAGGGGATACTGGCTGGAGCAAGAACAGTGTCCTCCATACTGAGAGAAGCCGTGAGCCTCTCTGAGCCTTCTCTCATCTGTGGAACACGCAGGAGACCCATACTGCTTCCTACAGGGCCCCTCAGAAGCAGGGTTGAAGTTTGCGAACTCAGCAAGCCACAACACCGCCGGTACGGCAGGTCCTCCGCGAGGCCAGCCCTGCCTGCCGCCAGAAACACCCGAAGGCTGCTCTTTGTGGGAGAGATGCAGAAAAGAGTGTAAGACAAGGCTCCCAGACTGAAAAGACAGCTTGGACTGACCACTCTCCCGGTCCCCTTGCCAAGCCTGGAAGCTGCTTCAGGGGCCACGGTGGGGAGTGACGACTGGGTACCTGACACCACCTCGGGTTCTCATTCGTGGCCCGACAAGAAGGGCACGGGCACTGCCGGCTGGGGAGACTGAGCTGGCGGGGAGCTACTCATTTGCAGACACTCAGCTAGGAAATGCTGGGGGGTGGCCTTCAGTCACCTGCCGGTCTGAATCTGTACACGCCTCTTCCTCTAGAACGTGTCACAAGCTCCATCCAGGATGCCTCCGTCACAAACACCATGGGCCTCTCCTGGGTTCTAAATATAGACCCAGCAGGCCCCAGAGGTCCGGGGCTGATGGGAAGCAGGTTCCACCTGCTGTGTCGGCTCAGATAACGACACGGATGGCTTAGGCAGCACGAACTCTCTCTGAGGCATGGTTAGAAGTGCTTTAACCATCATGGGCTTCGGTCATCTCCCCGTCAAGGAGGAAGGCACTGTTACTAGCCTCATATTACAGAAGAGGAAACCGAAGCAGAGAAGTTCAGCGACTTGCCCATGGCCTCACAGAAATCGACGGCAGAGCTAAAACTTGAATTTAGCCCACCTGGTTCTGAAGCTGCTGGTCTAAACTACTTTGCTACTTTCCTCTCAATGGTGTGGACTCATTCTCTTCTGATTATTAGAAGGTGACATCCCCGGATGTTGGGCATGACGCTGCAGTTGACCTCCCTCCCTGGACAAGAATCGACAAGGGCAGCATGGAGAAGACAGGATACCTCACCCAGACAGGACCTCTCCCTTAAAGGACTGGGCTCCTGGGGAGACAGGGCTCCATCCTCAGTGGGGGTCTCTTTACTGGGGGGTCGGTGCGCCCACAATGGCACCCGGCACTGCAGCCCAACACAATTGGGATCAAGAACGATGACTTTCCAGTGGAGATGCTCCAATGGGGGTTCCTAGTATAATCTTTCCGAAAGGAAGGATGCATTCAAGAGAAAGCCAAAGATAACAAGAGTTTCCCAGAGCATGGAGCCAGGCAAAGCCAAAGCAAGCTGGTCCGTGGGGAGATTGTGGAGATCACATGGAAGAACATCTTGGGGTTCACACATGAACAGAGACAATGAGTCAAGTCCAGGGGGATCTGTCCGCAGCTGGACGCAGTCCTTGGCCACAGACACGGCCTTCTTTCCATTTCTTACATTACATCGGCAGAACCACTGCCAAACAGAAATCTCAGCTCTCCGTTTTCATGTCTCCATCTTGCTTTATAACCAGCTCTACCCATCCCCCAGCCCCGCAAGTGTAAGTGTCAAACACAGGCTGGAAACAAGGCCAAGCAACTTAGCGGAGCCACAGAGAAGTCAGGTTAGGAGAGTAGTTCCGCCAGCTCTCGGATCCGCACACACGGTCGATTCTTCTAGGGAATGTCCTGCCTTATCAGCCAGCGAGGGCTCATGCTCCTCCTCTCATCAAGCTCTTACCCTGTGCCTGGCACCATTTTGAGGGCTTTCCCTGTATTAACCCACTTACTCCTCACCACTAGCCTGAGGGATGCTTTTATTATCCCCGTTGCACAGATGAGAAAACTGAGGTGGGAAGAGCTTCAGCACCTCCCCCCAAGGTCACCCGCTGAGTGGCAGAGCCAGGAGCCACACCAACATCAGACACAGCTTGAGTCTGTGGCCACCATGAGGCCCTGCCTCACCGCAGGGCAGGAAGGGACAGGGCCACCGGGTGGCCAACAGGCCAGCGATGCCCAGGAAGAGGGCACACCAGGGCACACCAGCTGGCTAGCAAGGCAGGCTCCGCAGGGAAAAGCCAATGGGCCCCCGGCGCCCCGTGCCATTATAGCCAGAAGGGGCAGGGCCCCGCGCGAGCCGGGCGCTGTTCACAGACTGGCAGCCGACAGAGGTGATGTAGCCAACAGCTGCTGTTCATTTCGGGGCCCGGGAGGAGGGACAGCCTGGTCAGGACCCACCTTGTTCCAACGATACAGTCAACAGGGCAGGGAGGGGAGGGCCGGTCCTAGCCAAAGCAACAGCCCGGCCGCCTGCTGGGAGAGGAATGGTCTAGGTGTCAGCAACATCTTGCGGGACAGTCTCGTCTGGCCTCCACCGACACATACAGTGTTCCCCGCCACCCCTCCCGCCCCAGCCCCGTGTGCTGGACTTGTAAATGGCCCAGGAAGATAAGCCCCACGCAGCAAGCCCACCCCCTGCAGGGTCGGGTTCCAGGGACAAATGGTTTGTCCTGTCTTGGGAACAAAGAGGGGCCACTCCTGCTGGCCACCCACGGCTTTGGTTCCCTGATTCTGACACTTGTTAACTCCATTCTTGCCGCGTGGAGGACACCTGATGACAAAGGTCTTGCAGTAAGGTCTTCTCCAGATGGCCAGCCTGGGTTGTGGCAAGGCTGGCTGGCAGGAGTCCCTGAAAGGCCAGGAAGGAAGAGGTTTCCCCAAGGACTCTGGAGCCCTGCTCTGCCTCTTCCTTAGCCTCTCTGATCTTTGGCCTCCGGTTTCTTATCAATAATGTGAGAAACACAGTAGTGCTTTTCTCCTTGGGTTGTTGTAAGTGTTAAATGAGTAAAGTGCCTATGAGAATGGCCGGCACATGGGGCGCCTGGGGGGGGCTCAGGCAATTAAGCGTCCCAGCTCAGGTCATGATCTTGGGGTCCTGAGATGGAGCCCGGCATCAGGTTCCACATTCAGCAGGGAGTCTGCTGTAGATTCTCTCCCTCTCCCTCTGCCCTTCTGTCCCCTGCTCACACACACCCTGCAAAATTTTTAAAAATAAATAAAATCTTAAAAAAAAAAAAAAAGTAGCTGGCACACAGTGGCGCCATCGTCGTCGTCACCGTCATCATTCCCAGTTAGCCTGTGAGCTAACTGTGACATCAGTGCTTGGTGCTATAATTCCATCTACTCTGCGGACGAGAAAGGTTTTGGTGGACTACCTGAGAATTTTAACCCCATTTACAATATTAGATCCATAGGAATATATACATATCTTAAATTCCAGACAAGCAATTTCTATAGTTGTAAGTTAAAAGCTGTGGTTCTTTAAAAAAGTAGGAGTGGGGCAGGAGGAAGGGGCTTCAACAGAACGAAGCCTTTGTCCATGTATTCGTCCCACTGATCAAAGACCTACTGGGATCCAGACCTTCTGCTGGCTCAGGGAGGAGGTGTTGAAGATGAAAGGACGCGGCGGCGCCTGCGGCCTTAGCAGGATCACCCCCCGACCCCCAGCCCCCGTCACCCCGCCCCAGCTCCCAGCTGCAGGAACCACTTTCAGCACGGTGCCTTGTGCACAGTAGGTACAAACTCAAGGCCAGTGAAACGCCCTAACATGCACACCGCCTTTGGGGTCTTAGAGTTCCCGTGCACGACACTGCCGAGCTTCCCCAGAGGGGAAAACCCCAAAGAGAGTCCCCAGAGCAGCCTCTGCGGTTTTTTGGCAAGCTGCAGTCTTCAGCAAGTCCTGAGCAAGCACTGTGCTCGTTGCCAGGAGGAATACAGGCCCAGCTGGGCCTCTACCTGTCCGACCTCACTGCCCAGTGCTCGCCCCGACCATTCTTCCACTTGGTTGTGCCTGTCTCTTCTCCGGGAAGGGCAGGTAGGGCCCCACCTCAGGGCTTTGGCACTGGCTGTTGCGTCCCCCTCAACAACTTTCCCCCAGATGCCTGCATGCCGCACTCCTTCCCCTCCTTCCGACCTGGCCTCCCTCGATGAACCAGCATGGCGACTTCCAGCCCCCCATCTCCTGCCCCCTCACCCCGCTTGGCTTTCCAGACAGTTGACCACAGTTGACCTAAAAGAGCTTTATTTATCGTTTCCCTTCCCCTATCAGAATGTAAGCTCCCAAAGGGCAGGGGTTTTTCCCTGCCCTGCTGTGCTCCCAGGGCCTGGGACGTAGTCAGCACTGAAATGTTGACTAGATGACTGAGGCTCACATGGAGGTCCATCCCTCGACGAGCTGTCCCACCAGTCAGGCCCCCCAGACAGAGGCCTGCCACGAGGTGGCCAACCGAGGCCATTCCTGGTGAGTGTTACGTGAGTCGTAAAAATGACAAACATCATAAAAATTCACAGACAGGAAATACTGTAAGAGGACACATGAGGGAAGCTTCCGGAAGGTGGCAGAAACCGAGTAAAACCATGAAGGAAGACCATGCTAATCACGGTAACAATAACTGCCATTTACTGAACAGCTGTCTTGCGTTAGGCACCGCGTAGAGGAACAATCATATGGGCTAGGTGGTATTGTTAGTCCCATTTTACAGATCAGAAAACTGAGGCTTATGGAGGTGCAGAAACTTGGTGACATAAGAAAAGCTGGTGCGAGGCTTCTGGGCCGGAGCCCATGTAGCCGAGGCCATCGCTGCCCTGCCCCCAGCCTCTTGCTCTCAGATTCCCCCTGCTGGCACCTGAGGCTGTCTCTGGCTGCCAGGGCCTAGTCTAGCCTGAGCAGGCGGCAGGCTGCAAGAGCCCAGAATTAAACTCCTCCCTACTTCCAACCACAGCGTCGTGGCCACAAAGCCATCATCCCCAAGGACAGGATGTAGAGCCCCCATCAGCTGCAGCATCTGAAGGGCCAGGCCTTCAAAAGTGGCTCTGGACAGGAGTTCAAGGGGAATAAAAAACTAAGTCCCAAAATAGAAGCCAGACCTTGCCAGGGGTTCAATCTCAGCAGCGAGAGGTTTGTTATCTTATCCCAACCACCAGCTCCGACCATATCATGTGTTGATGGAGGGGCTCGGCAGGGAGGCCAGAGTGGGCGGAGGACCCAAGGGTTTAAGCCTGACCCTTTCCGTTTCATCTGGGGACCCATGTGATGTGCTTCCTAGCCCCCCAGCCTTGAAATCCTCGGGAGACGAAGCCATACATGAAGCCACAGGTCCTCAGCCTCCCAAGGGAACGCACGCTGCACACACCGCCTCTGGGTCCACTGCCTTGGCTCAGGGCCAGGCATTCCATACCCTGGCAGAGCCACAGGTCATGGCCATGACCCCCATGGGTGCATGCAGCAGAGAGCAAAGTACAGGCACAGAGAGGGCAGAGGAAGGCCAAGGTCTTTGACACCTATGGATGCTTCCAGCTGGGGGCAGCAATAAAAAGAGAACTCCCAACGAGTTACCTGGTCCCTGGAGGCAATCCATTAAATCTCCGGGGGAGCTCTGGGCCCCCCATCAGAGGTTTTGTTGCTGCAAAGTTCTGGGTTCAAACCCCGGCTCTTGCCATTGACTGCTGTGCGAGAGAGGGCAAGACACAGCACCTCTCTGAGCCTTGCTATCCTTGTCTACAAAACAGGGCCAGGGCTCATGCTGGGTGTGGATTAAAGGACACAGTGGGCAAGAAGCCCTAGCCCCGCGCCTACACCTAGAAAGGGCTCCACTCACACACTCTCTGACTCAATTTCCCTACTTCCCCTGCCCAGGAGCCGCGACGTCCAGAAACCATGGGGAAATGAGGCTGCCCTTCTCTGGGCAAAGAATGATGACTGAAGTAAATGATTAATCCTGGCTTGAACCAAAGTTCAGACATTGTTCTAGGATAGATCTTAACTCTGACAGAAGGATCCGTCTGCCAATCTGCCGGGGCTCAAGGCAGCAGAAATCCCTGGGCGGTCACCTCTGGAACCCCTGCCCTCTCTGCCAAGGGACCGTGTCCCTTCCAGTGCCAGGCACCGTGCTGAGAGCTCAGTGATCGATCCCAGCCCAGGAGACAGGATTCAGGAAAGAGTTTCACTCTCTGGGAGTCTCATTGCCAGCACGGTGCCAGGCCAGTGAGGCCGCCTTCTCTGTTGTTACAAAGAGAAATTCTCCCACACAGGCAAGGCCCTTAAAATAGCCCTTTGGGCCTGGGCCATCAGGAAACAGAATAACGCTGGGTCGGAATGGGGCCTACCATGAAAGACTTTACAAAGCAGCCACTTCAAACACCAGGGACAATCCCTTCGCGATCAGAACCCTTAGGTGGGCAAAAGCAGCAAGGCAGGCTTTCTCCACAAAGAACGCTTTTGCACAAGAGGACAACATGTTCGGGCGGCAAAAGCCCCCACAAGCCCTGGGGCAGCCCTGGAGAGGGACCAAGTGTGTAAAGCACGGTGACGGCGTGAAGCAGGCCCAGGCCGGGGGCGGGAGGTCCAACACACCTGGCTTTGTGCGTGACGAACAGGGCAACCTCGGTTTCCATATGAGTAATATGGGATTAAGAATGCATGCCTTCAGGACTGGTGTGGGGACCAGAGATTAGAAGGAAAATGCCTGGCATAAAACAGGAATTCGGTGTGTGATAGCTGTGGGCTGACGATGTCCAAGATGAGACGCCGAGGTCTCCTTTATTACCAAGTGAGAATGTTCCCGGAAAACGGGAACAGGGAGGGCCCTCTACCAGGGACCACAAGGGAGAGGTTAAAGTACCGACTGGCCCACAGCCACTCGACTCCGTACCCCACCCGGTACCCCCTGCGAGTTCACTAGACCCCACTCCTCTCTCTCCAGAGTTAAGAGCGACTGATTTCCGCCAGGCTCCAGGGATCCCAGAGACAGACTGGAGGGCCCCCCCACTGCGTCATTTATGCTGCACTGACACACACAGAGGAAGGGACTCTGTCCCCACCCCACCACGTCCCTCCACCCAGGCTTGGGGAGGGTGGCTTCCTCACCAGCCAAAGGGAAATGACAGCAAAGGGCCAGAGAAAGAGCCAAACGGAGAGGCAGAACGCCCAGCTGTTTCCCCTTTGCTAACTCAGCGCCTGATGTCACTTCCTCCCCTCAGGTAACAGCAGGGGGAGATGTGACTGGAAATAGTTGTCTCTTCCCATTCACAAAAATGGCAGGCGCGGAAAGAAGCAAAGTGTAGTTCCCAGAGGCGGTTTCCTAGAAGATGTCTTCAGTGAGGGCCTAAGGTCAACGTAGTCCACGCTGGCTACGAGGCTTCTCAGGGGAGGTAGCATGGCCGGGAAACCTAGTATGAACATGCCCTAAGGTCAGGAACAGCTCCCCTTTGTAAAGCATCCCTACCCCCTCACAAGTAAGAAGCCTGATTGAGGATATCTTAGGATCCTTCCCACAGCTTTTTTTTTCTGGGCCCAGCCCTTCCCCAAGTAGCTTTCACACTCACCCTCCCACCTACAAGGTGGACCAGAAAAGGAAGCAATCACCCCATTTTCTAGATGGGGGCCACTGGAGATCTAGAAGGGGGAGGTGACATGTGGAAGTTCTCACCTCAGGAGAAGTCAACCAGCCAGGCCTCAGGTGGGATCTCCTTGGGGCCTGGGCTTCCCAGGCATAACAGGTGATTAAGGGGCTGTGAAGGCTGTGGGGACAGGGCACCTTTGGAGCCAGTGGGCCCCTTTCCATGTGCGGCTTATTAGCTGCATGGTGTTTGGCAATTTATCGAAGCTCTCTGGGCCTCAGCATCCTCGCCAGGACGAAGTGGATGCCTGCGGTAATGACGCGCTTTTGGGGGCTGGTTTGAGAGTCTCCATGTAAAACTCTGAGCATGTAGAAAGCATTCAGAAGTGCTAGCTGTTATATCTATTATTACATTCCCCCTAAAGAATCAGGTTTACTGGAATATCTGGCGGTGGGGCTTTAAGTGAAGAGGTGCTCTGAAGCATCGTATTTAAAACTAAAACCAGTTCAGAGGGATGTTGGAGTCAGAAGCAACATGTGAAGGTTTAGGGTGACAACCTAGGCTCCCAGCAAGCTGTTCAGGACTAGCCCCCAGGCCCTACAAAGAGAGGGTTTTCCTGGGGCAGCTGGCAGGCTCAGTCGGTGCAGTGAGAGACTCTCGATTTCAGGGTTGTGAGTTCGAGCCCCACCTTGGGTGTAGAGTTTAACTGAAAAGAAAATAAATAAATAAAAAGAAAAGAAAAAGCTAAATGTTATTTAAAAACAAAAAGGTTAGGAGTTTCCTCTGTCTTGTCCCTGAGGTACTTCCGTGGCCATGCTGGGGAATGCGGATGGAAATTAGCCCACATGGCACACCGGGCCGTGCGAGGCCTGCTGGCCAGAGCCCCCACGGTGACGCCCAAAGCCGCCCCGCCCCATGCTCCATGCTGCTCCCTCGTCTCCTCCTCCCCCTCTACCCTTCCCCCCAACGACGTCTGGGGGGCAATCAACTTTTATGAGGCAGCCTGACCCCTCCGAGTAAGAGCTATAAACAGAGAGGGCTGGGCTCTGGCCTGCTCACTAGAGAGTCCCCAGTGCAGAGCTAAAAGGGCTCCCGTTCTTACCTCCGTCCCAGCCGCAGCTGCAAGAACCACCCCAGCTCTGGGGTCCACCACAAGGACCCCACAGGGACAGAAGAGGATTCTCCCAAGGATTACTGTGTGGAGGTGTCTACATGATAAACTGAATTCCCTCCACTGGCATTGGAGGCTCTGGGAAGCCGGCCCCAATCTTTCTCCCCATCCTTCTTCCCCGACATGGGTTTCACCCACATTTTCCTTGATGCCACCTCCAGCACCTTTGCTTTTTCCTTTCTTGGAATGCCCTTCTTCTCCTCTTTTCCCACCTAAATCCTACTCCTTCCCAGCCAAATCCTAATTACTCCTCAAAGCTCCTCCAGAGCCTGCCTTCCCCAGCTGGTTTTCCCTGAAAACTCCGGTTCCAGAGAACACTCCCTCTCCTGAAAAGCTTTAGGACTTAATTATTATTAAAGCAAATACCTATGTTGTGCTTCACACACACCGGGTACTGTTCTAAGCTCTTCACCTTTACTAACTCACTTAATCATCACCACAACCCTATGAGCTCAATCCTAATTTCTCCACAGTTTTTGTTTGAGGAGCCCGAGCTCCGGGGAAAGGAGTAGCTTGTGCTGGGCCCCATGGTAGCCAGTGGCAGAAACAGCCTTCCAGCCCAGGGATGGCAGAGCCCACGTGCTCTCCCGCAATACGGCCTTCCAGAAGTGCATGTCACCCTCTCAGAAGGAACTAGCCACGCTCCATTATTTTCATCCCCTTCTCTCACGGACCTGGCCCTGATGGGGGAAGAGAGCCACAAGCTCACAGACTTCCACGTCAGAGACAAGGGTAAGAATCCCAGTCTCGCCAATTACCCTGAGAGTCAGGGAAACACTCTGAGCCTCAGTTTCTGCATCCACCAAATAGGGATGAAAACAGCTCCCTGCCTCACCCAGGGGTTATGCAGCTCAAATAAGAGGCCGTCTGAAAGGTAATCCTCTACACTGCTGGGCACGTAGTACGATTCTTCTCCTTCTCTCCTCACTGGGCATCCTGATACCCTCACCAGACTCCGCAGCACTTGACAAAGCGGTGCCTGGCCTAGTGGTTACTGGGGGGCGTGAAAGGGGCCTTCCTGTGCTTTGCCCTCCGACCCTCCTGTGTGCATGTCCAGGCCCTTGACCTCTCCATTCCCCTGCTTTCCTGTGACTGACCCCGCTACAGGCAGCAGCCTGGCCCCGGTGAGAAGTCGCATCAGCTCTTGGAATCACCTCCTGAAATGCTGATCACCCTGCTGGACACTTCCATTATTTCTGGCAATCGCCATGGCAGAGAACACCTCTGGCCTTGGCTCAGAACCTCTTTCCAAAGCCAGAGCTCCACCTCATTTCCCACACACACCCCTTGGCTTTCCTGTTCCCTGGATCCCTGTCCTAAACCATTATCCCTTTCCTGGATTCTCAGAACTCAAGAGGAGTAAGTGTGACTACCGCATGTATATAACTCTATTATTTGTTTGATTTTGTTTAATTAAGAGGCAAAAGGGAACAGAGTTGCCTCTTTGACTTTTTTTCCAGCCAAGAACTGGTCCGGTTAGTGACTCAGGCTGAGGAAATTAGAAGGCAATTTCCAGGGGACTGCTGTGCAATCGCAAAGTCCTAACACTCCTCTAATTCATGGCCTCCACTGGCCATTAACTCATGCTGGCCCCGGAATATCTCTTTGGAAAATGCAGCAGCTGACGCTTATATTTCTGGAGCTGGGATCAGTCTCCTATGACATCGAATAGGTTTGTTTTTCCCTTCCCTTCACCTCCCCTCTGCCTGCCACCACACACGGTGATCGCAGTCCTGATCTGTCGCCCCCCCCCAAACCCTCACTCGGCTCCCAAAGGGTCGTGATACATGGCTGGTTGTGCTCCCCGTTCTAACGGCCAGTAGGATGTGGTTGGCTGTTCCATGAGCAGGAAGCTTTGTCAGACCTGTGAATCACCCCTGGATCACTTGCCTTCTTGGAAGGAGAAGAAACTGTTCGTGTGTGTGTGTGTGTGTGTGTGTGTGTGTGTGTGTGTGTGTGGTGTGTGTGTGTGTATCAGAGGGAGAGACAGAGAAAGGGAGAAAAAGAGAGCAGGCAGGAGCGCTAACCCACGTGTGGCACTGACCTTGGGGCTAGCGTCCTATTGTGACCTTGGCCTCACTGGACCACCTCTTTACTCCTCTCCCATGTCCTCTTTACTCAACCCATGTCCCTTCCCTTCTCCTGCCCAGCTTATCAGGCAGCCACCCACTAGATCGGCTCCAGGAAGCCCTCCAGGTCTGAACAGCTGTTCCTTGTTTATCGGTTGCTCTTGTGTGTTGGGTGTTTTCCACAGGGCATGTCGCCCAATTTCCCATCCCACTCTGAGCAGCTGGTCCTTCCTTTTTGCCTCAGTCTTTCCTTTTCCCTCAGCCTCACCTACCGGGTCCTAAGCCAACTCTAGCGTTCCAGTGATCGCCATACAGAAGGGACAGGAGGTGGAAACTAGTGTACCCTGAAAGTGTACGATAGGGCCCAGGCACTAAGTAGAACGCTTCACCCCAAATTATCTCAAATCAATTTTCCAAAAGTCCTGTGAGGTTACGAGTGAGGAAACTGAGGCCCAGAGTGGCTGGCCCCACGAGGGCACAACCACGAAGAGCGAGAGCAGGGATTCGAACCCTGATCTGGCCCACAACACTAGTTAGGGAATGGAACTGGCCCTAGCAAGACCCTTTCTGTAGCTCCATGTCCTTCCTCCCGTAACGCTGGATCCACACTCTAAGAGCTTAGAGAAAACCTGAAGGGCAAAGAAATGAATGGGTCTGGAGCCAATTCCTAAAAATGTACTCCTGGGACCAAGACCAAATGCTGTGATGATCTAAACACACAGGAGAGTGAACTATTTGCACAGCGTTGATCCTTAATTCATCACCTCCCAAATCAGCGGAGACCAGCTATCATCCTGGACCCTCTCCGCTCTCCCTGCCTCACCAAGCTCGCCCTCCGTTGCCTTCACAAACCCACCTCCGTCGCATGAGGTCAACGTCCCATACAGAGAGCCGGTCCCCCTAACACCCTGCACTGGTCTCTCGCAGACAGGCAAGCCCAAGCCTGGTCCCCCGACCCTGACTCAAGTTGATGAAAGGGCCCCATTTTAGGTTCCTTTCCCCCTTGCGAGGCAAGCTAACCTGAGTTTATGAAGATCTGCTTGGTCCAAACTGGGAGACCCTGGGCAATCTCCAGCCTCTCCAAATTCACCCATCTGTCCAGCAAGAACCTACCCCAGGTTAGGGTGCCTTCGGGTACATTCGACAAACTCCAGGAATCACATGAAATCACGCACGTTAAACGTTTGGCACCACCAACGGTTAACTACTAACACTGGCTATTATTTGCATTCCCTAAAGAGTTGTAGAGAACCAGAACTTTCATGACTGATACTTGCCTGAAATAATCAGGAAAGGAAACCACTGTAAAAGCACAATGCCTCCCAAATCCAAACAAACCTGTTTGTTCTAGAGAAATGAGGTTCTCTCCACCACCATAGGACTTGACATATGGCCACACATGCACGTGAGTGCAAAGAATTACGGCAAACCCGCACTAGCAGCCTCATGGAAGACTTTCAAGTGCATCCAGCACGTCAGGACCATTTGAAAGACAAGTAGCCTGAGGCCAAAGCCACTTTACCTAAGGGATCCTGGGGGGCAGCTCATAAAAGCCAAGAGAGGAACCCAACTCCACGCCAGGGAGCCTGGCTACGCGACAGGTGCCCACCTTCCCCAAACCCCACCTGAGCAGGGGCTTGGCAGAGAGGAAGGAAGCAAGGGCTGACCGCACCGTCCGAATGATGGAAGCCACTCGCCCATCTTCCATAAACAGACCCTCGGTGCTCGGGCAGCTCCCCCTCGCCCTGGAGACAAGCACGCCCTTTGCTGGATGTCCTGAGAAAAACTCTGCAGTGAGTTCCCAGCGTTCTGGAGCCAGTAGAGCCTCTCCTGCCGGGCCCCCGGCCTCTCATCAGCCAGCTCCAGCCTAACGTGCACATCCCATAAAACCTCTCTGCTCTGCAATGTGCCAAACCACAGATGGCGAGTTCACAGTCAGTGGAAGGGGGCGGGGGGAGGGGGCACGCTTCTCCAGCACAGAGGGCTTCCAGAACATCTGGGACTTGGGTGCAGCGCATCCTGCCAGCCACCCACGCCAGAGTACCTTACCCGGAACACTTGACCTTCTGGTGTGTGGTGTCCACCGTGCAAGGGCCAAGAGAGGAGGAGATCCTCGGCTTCAGAGGCACAGGCTCCCCCAGCCTGCCCCTCCTGCCCCTCTGAGCCCTGCTGGCCCTTTCTGTGAGGGGGCCCCCTGTCCTTATATTATGCCCCATGGATGCCCCGAACAGGTAGGAACCTCTGACGACCAGCAGATATCCACCAGATTACCTGGTCAACTCCAACCAGACTTAGGGTACTTCGATGAAAAAACCCACACCATGCACGAAATGCCAGGTAAACCCAGGTGCTGTGAGGGGCTGTGTTGCAAGTGACTTTACAAATCCTTCTGGTCTTCAGCCTCCCCATCTGGGAAGTGAGGGGGTTGAGCCCGAGGGGTCCCGCCAGCCCCACAGTTCCACAAACAGATCACCCTCTGGCCTTTAACTGCTTGCCACAACCTTAGTCTGGGGCTCTGTATGGCCCCTGCTATTCAGTGACATCACTCCCTGCCCCAAACACGATGTCGATTCTTACGTGGGAAGCAGAGATGTCCTGGGAAACGCTGTCCAGAGAAAGGGAGGAAATGATCGTTTCAAGGGAAAGAGAGAGGACTTCTTTTGTGTTTTTCACATAGAACAAGTTATTATCACTCTTAAAACCCGAAATCTTTCTTTTTTGCCAGACCATTAAAAGCTGCTTTTCAAAAGTGCTTTCTTAGTCAGACTCTCACCAATAATAAGCTACCATTTAGTGAGGGCTTGTTATATGCCAGGAACTGTGCTAAGTGCTCTTCATGGATGATCTCATCGAATTCTCCAGACAACCCTATGAAATAGGTACCCTTAACATCCTCACTTTAAGAATGAGGAACCCGGAACCCCCAGAGGTTAAATGACCTGCCCGAAGTCACAAAGCTAGTTAGTGGCTAACCCAGGCTTCGAACAAGACCCTCTGCCTCAGAGTCCCAGGGCTACCCACCTTTCAGTACTGTCTGGGGTGGGTCCCCCGTTGCTTTAGCAACGTTTCTGGCTTGGTGCCAGTCCACCCTACCTTGTAATCTTGGACATCCTTGGTCAGAGCTAAGATCTGAAGTTTCGCCTAAAACAGAGCAGGGAGAGAGCACCTGCCTGGGTCTCAGAGCAGAGAGTGCCATCTGTTGAAACTAGGGCCGGGCTTAACTGAGGACGAGAAAAGAGAACCCCTAAAACTGAGCCTGTGACATTGGAGAAAAGAGGTTAGGAAGGCCGACTTGATACTAAGTGCTGGGTTGTGCAAATGGCCATCTGGACCTGGAGCAGGGGGACCGCACAGTGCCCCAAGTCCTCCAAAAGGAGCTTTCTTGAAGCTCGCCTGCGGAGCCAGCTAACACAGAAGGAACAACCCTCCCACCCGTCTGGTCAGAAACCAGACTCCTTAGTTTAACTCCTCTTCAAGCTGAGCCCAGGCCCATTTACTCCACTCCGAAAAGAAACAAACAAATAAAACAAGACAAGACAAAAACAAACCCCAAGTCCGGAGCTCTTGGTGATAAAGACAGAAAGAGTAGCCTGAGGCTGACATTGGCACGAACCCCAGTCCTCTTCCAGCAGGGAAATGAAAGGCATTTCTCAGAGATCAATGCGCAGCCTAGGGCAGCAAACTACAACCTGTTTTGTTTAAATTAATGCTTGGAGCATTCTAAATACTCCTTTAAGTGCCCAATTTGCGAATACGATGCAGTCCTTCTGCTTTGGATGCCTCTTCTGTCTCAAGTACAGGAGCAGAGCGGTTCAGACGGGCGTCCTCAGCCCCTCAGCCGTCAAGGACACGATGTTTACTTCCTAAGGTGCGAACGACGAGAAGACAGGACGGGCTGAGATGAAAGGGGGACCCGTCACACACAGACCCCTGAGCTCAGCTCAATCAGCCTTAGCCCCTTCTCATTAATTGTGGGGAAGGAAGGGGGAGGGGCAGCGGGCCGTTCCTTGGAGACCACAGCAAACATTTGCCTCCTCGTGTCTGGAGATGGAGCATCACTTAAGAGGAAATGAACCCGGTTAAGGGTCACGTCCAGAGAGGGGATAAAAGGAAAAGCCACAATTCTCCTCACACCGACGGACATAATGACTTTAAGAAGGAAACCAAAGCTCAGGGCTGAGGGTGGAGGTGGGGCAGGGGGCGGGGCGGCTTCCCTCGGCCCCAGGACCCAGGCCTCGGGAGGCAGAGCCCCGGGCAAACGTGGGAGGACAGCGCGAGGCTTCCTTCCCCCCCGGACGAGCCTCTGAAAGCAGCGCGGTCGGCGTACGCTTGAGCGACCCAAGCCCCCAGGGAGGGCCAGGGAGATGCTCTTTCCCAAAGGAGCTTCTCAGCGAGGGTTTGACGAAAGCTCCCCCACCATCCATCAAAGCTCAAGCGGACAGATGACTTCACCGTTGTAACAGACAAGGGCAGCCACTTGCCAATTCCAATGCCAAAAAAAGAAAACGGGGGGCGGGGGGAGTGGAGAAAGGCCAGAGAAGGCTTCCCTGCAGATCACAGCCCCGCGAATAAACTCCACAGCTGAGGGCTGCCCTGTGGGCACTCAGCTCCGGGACTTAGCGGGTGGGGCGAGGCCTCCCCCCCGCGGGGGGGTCTTCCCGGGGGTCTCTAGCCAAACCCCCGCAGGGGTCGGTAGGGGCAGTACTCACGTAGTGCTTGGAGGGGTTCCTCCGCTTCTCCACGTCCACCACCGTGGCATCTTGCACGCAGTAGGCCAGCATCTTCCCCCCAACAAAGCGAGTGGCGCCCTCCGGCGGCGTCACCTTCTCATCCCGATCGGGCTCCCGCTTCTTCTCCCGCTTCCTGGGTCCCGGAGCCACCCGCCACTCCGGCCTGGCGAGCCGCTGCCGGGGCTCCCGGTGCCCACAGGTATGGCCCCGGGGCGGGGACGGTCCGGGAGGGCACGCGGGCTCCGTGCGCCCCGGGCGGCTCCCCGTGGGCCTGCCGCGCGCCCCTTCCCTCCCGCGCCGCCGCCGCCGCCGCCGCCGCCGCCGCTCTCCGCCTCGCCCGCCCGCTCTCCCCGCCGTCCGCCGCCCGGTGGGTCCGGCGGGAACTGGCGGAGCGGAGGAGGGGCGGGGGTGTGTCCCGCCGGCTAGGGGACGGGGCGGGGGCCCGGGAGCCTGCTGTCAGCGCGCTGGGGAGGGGCTGGCGGCGCCCCTTCGCCGAGCTCCGGCTCCGGGGGGCTCGGCGCTGGCTGAGGCTGAGCGCGCAGGAGGCGGAGGCAGGGCCGGGCGGGTAGGGAAGGGAAGGGAGGGGAGGGGAGAGAGGGGAAGAGCGCGGGGAGGGGCTCCAGGCCTGGGGGAGGGGCTCGGGGCGACGGGGAGGGGGCTGCAGCCTGGCCCGCGAGACCGAGGCGCGCCGGCGCGCCCCCACCCAGCCCGGAGCGCAGCCCGCGGCCTGGCAGGGCACCGGGCTACTTCTCCGGGCACAGAAACTGGAGGTAGCTTCGGAGGGAGGAGGGGCGGGGGAAGTGAACCCAGCGCGCCCCCGTCCTGGCTTTCCGTCTTGGAGCGGATTTGTGCCTTTTTGTCCCCATCTTTACGTCCCCTTCCCACTCATATCCCCAGATCCTTGTAATGAAAAGTAGTTTATTACCCCACTGTTCCTGCCCAGGCTCCCTGAGGAGGAGTCGGGAATGGGGAAAGGGCCGGCATTAAATCCTTCAAACCAGAGCCTCTTTTGATAAACCACCTGCCCCCCTGCGGGTCACAAAGGGTGAATTCTCCCCGGGAATGTGATGGATCCAGTGCCTGAGTCGTCCATCGATCTGGGCCCGTGTAACTAACCTGTGACATCATTTACCAGCGAGGTTACAAGACTCTGCATAACACCACTGCCTTAAGCCCGAGCTCCCCTGGGGCCCTCCCCAGGCCAACGAGGAGGGAAGAGACCACACAATGGTGGGAAAATCCACTAGGTTGGCCCCCCACCCTGCACCCCTGTTCATCATTGGCCCCAGGCTCTGGAATTCTCCCCGCTTGTCCCTCTGGTCTGGAAAACTGACTTCCGGCCACTTGTCCATCCCAGGACTTGGAGCACAATTACTACTTAATTGAATTTACACACCGTCCCCATCTATTTCATCTATTCTTTTTCATTCTAATTTCAAATATTTAAAGAGGTAGTATTTTCACAATTCTATTGTTTCACAAACACAATAAAGCTTTGTGACCCTGGGCCAATGTGAAACATCTGAAATGGGGACAAAGAGTTTTATGACCTTTTTGTATTAAGAGTTTCTTCTCTGTACTGTCAGAACCCATGTACCGATCTAAGATTATTCACACATTGCTTGGTACAGAGTACCCCACTATTCCTCCATCCTTCTTGATAAAGGATGCTAGAACACCAAGGGACGCCACTATCTAAATATTTGACCTTGAGCAAATCACTTAACTTAATCCCGCAGGTATTAAAATCACCTTAAGGTTCTCATTTGTCAAATGTGGATGCTGAACTAAACGGTTTTTTAAGATTCCTTTCTGTGGGGGCGCCTGGGTGGCTCAGTGGGTTAAAGCCTCTGCTTTTGGCTCAGGTCATGATGGGGGTCCTGGGATTGAGCCCCGCATCCCTAACCCTAACCCTCATCGGGCTCTCTGCTTCGTGGGGAGCCTGCTTCCTCCTCTCTCTCTGCCTCCCTCTCTGCCTACTTGTGATTTCTCTCTCTCCGTCAAATAAATAAGTAAAATCTAAAAAAGAAAAAAAAAAAAAAGAAATTCCTTCCTGCATATACTCCAGGCTCTGAGCAGTAGTTTTTCCTGTGGGCATAGTTTTGAGTTCTTTGTTTTTCATAATTAGCTGGTATGGATTTTAACATTTCAAAAATAAATAATGCGTCGACTAAACACCTCGTCTGTGCAAGTTTATAAGACATTAAGAGACAGAAGACAAAAAAAAAAAAGAGGCAGAAGACAGTGAGAGAATTCAATTCATGTTGTGGAACTGACAACTAAATTCAGTTGACAATGCTTATTCCTTCCCTCAAAGAGTAGGGAATCCAGTTGAGAAACAGGGATATTGTTAAGTCTGTATCTAATGAAATGCGCATTAGGACTCCAGGAAACGGAGGCTCAGAGCAATCAAGGGAAGCTTCGTGGAGGAGGCTGTCCCTGTGCTGGGTCCTGGGAGACAGGCAGAGTTTGGAACAGCTTGGGATACCCTGCCTCCTCTGAACTCTTCTAGGCCAGCAGCACTTGCCCTGTGCTGCCTTGACGTGTGTGGATTTGTTCATAACAGCCTTCATTTCCTCTGAGAGCACCTATGACCAGGGACTAGCTATCAGCGGTCTTATCCTCCTTGGCACTCCTCCGATAGCCAAGCACGGTACCGTGTCCACAGTAGCAGTCACTGTATGAGAATCTATTGAACCAATGATCGGGGGAGAAGAGAAGATGAAGTGAGAAGTAACATGTGTAACCTGAAGCCCAGTCCAGCTGGAGGCCAGCAGAGGACGAGGAGGACAGTGTCCCCTTCACGTGGGAAGGTGAAGGAAGGGGGCCAGGCACAGGAGAAGGAAATCGAGAGAAGAATGAGTGCGGGATGGCCAGGCAGTGAGTGATCTTGACATTGGGCACAGCGCTTCTCTATCAGAGATGTTGGAAACCCTGGTGGGTGCTGGGGCAGGCATCCTGGGAGAAGGTGATCTGGCAGAGATACTCAGGGATGGGAAGGAGAGGAGACAGGGTGTCACTGCTCTGAGCAGGACTGGTTCCCCATGGGGGTGGGAGGTACGCCTGGGATAGGCCCTCAGCGCTGAGCTCCCCTCAAGGGGAGGGCTGGGACCTGGGAAGCTGGGAGGGCCTCTGATGGTGAATCAAGATAGCCTGTGGGCTCACTGTAAAAGAATTCATAATAGCGCCCAGCCACTCTTCCTCTGTGGACCTCAAGGCATTCTCGAAGTGCTAAGTAAGCCTGAGAAGCCCCTAGTGAGGAGAGCTGGTATGCAGCTGTCAGAGGGAAAGACGAGCAGGGAGGTTGGCTTGCCCTGGGTCCCCCCTTTTGAGTCGGAGTAGTGCGCTCACCGAAGAGGCACCAGTGGCTTCCCACTCGCCTTCTGTCTCCCAGACTAGGATCCACACTGAACATGACTCTAAGCACCAGAGGAAAGACCGAAGCCTCCATCCTCCTCCACTGTCCTAGTGACTTCCTGCTGGCCTACAAGGCGTGGGTTTTTTCCCAGCCCAAGAGACCCCAGACAACCAGACATCTCTTAAATTCAGGGTCTTTTTTTTTCTTTTGGTGGGCAGCAAAGCAAAGTTGACTGTTAGTATGGTTTACTGAACAATAGTACAAAGCTCCCAAAGGCGGGGGAACCCGTGAGGACCGCCTTAAATTCAGGGTCTTGGCACACAACTTGAGGACTCCCAGCTTCCCCCTGTGCTCCTGAACTACCTCAATTAAAGGGAGCAACAGGGGCACCTGGGTGGCTCAGTCAGTTGAGCGTCTGCTGTCAGCTGAGGTCATGATCCCAGGGTCCTGGAATGGAGCCCCACATTGGGCTCCCCACTCAGCAGAGAGCCTGCTTCTCCCTCTCCCTCTGCCTGATGCTCTGACTATTGATGTTCTCTCTCTCTCTCTCTCTCTGTCAAATAAATAAATAAAATCTTTAAAAAAAAATACAAATAAAGGGAGTAACATCCACCCCAACCCCACGGTGCCAAAGTCTCTGGGCATGATTAGTTGGGCAGAAGAAATTTCGACCTGGCGTGGGTGGGAGGTGGTGGGGGGGATCTCTTCCCTCCTGGAGCCATTCGTTCAAGAGGCTGTGAGTGTAAAATGGTACAGCTGTCCCTTCTTGCTAGGGTCATTTCAACCTCAGACAGATCTCTTTCCCGAGAGTGCTTTAGGCATTTCTCTCTCTTCCTCACACTTTTCCTGAGTGCCTGGAGCTCCCCAGAAATGACTGAGACCGGCCAAGCCCCCCCCGGAGAGGGGACTCTGTTTCCCCTGTTCAACAGCCCGGAAGCCTGGCACAGAGAGGCACAGTGGCCGCTCTGTGTTGAAAACATCTGCTCCAGGAGCCGGCACTGGAGAAGAGTAGGTAAACCCCTATTTTGCCCCTTCCATCTATAAACGGGGGATGACTTCAATCCAAGGACCTTGTGTGCGTTCAAATGATACAATGTAATCATAAACGTGCCAAATAAAAGTTTAGGATAAATAAGGGAAAGAGGACTCAAAAGAAAGATGAAACCGGACAGATACCTGAGAATCCAATTTTTCAAAAACCGATCATTGTAAGATGCTTAGAAAAAAGAACCTTCCAGCTGGAAGGGATCCAAGAAGTTATTTATTCCTCTAATTTTAGAGAGGAGCAAGCTGAGGCAGAGAGAAGCTCAGCAAGTCATCTGATGTCACAGAGCCAGACAGTCCCTGGTCAGCTGTCTTTCTCTCCCTGGCCCCTCCCCCATCTTAGGAGCCTATTCACGGGTAAGAAGAGCTCATCGAGAGCATGCTCAGCGCACTGACGATCACCTGTAGACCCAGAACGTTGCTCCCCTCGAACCCCAAGTCCCTCATTCCAATCCTCCATTCACACAAGCATCACATAGCTGTCTGCACCCTCCCCCCATCAAGGCAGGACGCCTCTCAAGGGCAGGGACCCTGTGTGTCTCCCCGGAAATCCCATCAGCTCCCCGGACACAGAGCCCACCCTGCTTCCTCTCCCATGCGGGCTTCATGACCGTCCCGAAGAAGCCAAACAGGGAAGCACTGAAAACAGTTACATGCTGAACAAAGGCACAGGACCACTCTCTCTCCTTCTCAGAAAGTTTATGTCAATTGCTAACCAGTCCTTTGGCTACTAATCACACATCGCCCTGAGACAGCTCCCTGCTACTGTATCGGCATCTTTTATTGCTCTTTAACTTTGGGGTGCTTAGGTGGTGCCTTCTAAACCGGTCGGAAGCCTGGGAGGGTCTGGGGGACGGTGAACACAGACGCTGGCACCATCCCTTCCCTCCCCGCCCCCACCATAGCACCAGGCCACCTGTCACACACACACCCCAACATCCAACACAAGGCTCTATACATTCCAGGCACTCAAGAAACAGTTGTCTTTTTCAATTTCTGGGCTCTTAGCAGATATCCGTAGGTGCTGATGATAAGTGATATCTAAGGAGAGCTGAACAGAGCTCTGGAGCAGGACTTAATCAACCTGGTTTCTAGTCCTGCTCATCACAATCCAGCCTTGTGACACTGACGTCACTTCCCTTCTCTGGGTCTCTGATGATCTTTCTGGTCCCTTCCATGCCATAGAATGGTGGAAAACTACTCTGTAAAGTGAGGTATAGGTGGACTCTTGCCCAGAGATGTGTAAATTTGACTGAGATTTGGGGCCCCCTCCTGGCCAAAGTGGTTTTAGCACCTTTAACTCCAGCAGCTGGCCCCAAGGTATCCCTTACAGTCCTCAGCTGACCTCAGGCCAGCCATGCATGCCCTGCCAATTTGTAGACTCTGAGTGTCCAGGGTATTCGTGCTTCTCTCTCTCTCTGTCCCTCTCTCTCTTTCAGATCAGTCCTAGTCGTCTTATGTTTGGGGAGTGTATTAAGGATAGTCCATCCCTCCTGAAGTTGGAATAGACAGTGAGGCTAATTTCCATTTTCTCCAGAGAAAGGTAAATTGCCGGCCAGACTTCGCCTCTCCTTGGTTGCCACAGAATGGGATCGGGATGAGGTGCTAGAATTTTCCTATCTGTTCAACCCCACTCTTTAATAATCGCAGCCATAATAACAGCCCCCCCCCACCCCTGGCCAAGCCATCAGGTGGGAGAAGCCACCTCTCTCTGTCTCCCAACACAGTAAGAATATCAACACAATCTCAATGGCTTCTTTATGTGGTATCATTGAGAGTCTCAGCCTCCCGTCTTAGCCTTGACCCTAGTAAGCGTTCTTAGGTAGCAGAAATTTTTGATAGAACTACCTTCAAGTCCTAGACTTATTAAATGACCAAGCCCCTGGCATACCAAAGGGCAATCTGATAACTTGTATGGCCGAGGAGGACAAGGACACAATTCGAGTCACAGAGAGAAAAACGTATTATTCTACAACTCCAGACATCTGGTCCCCAAACCAGTGCATTGTGTTTTAAGACCCTCAGGATGGGAGTGTGGACAGCTTCATACGTCTGTCTCAGCTACTGAATAGGCCTTCAAGTGTATTCCTGCCTGGTAGGGGGTTACCAGCAACGTCTTGTATAAAAGATCAGTCTGTATAGTTCCATTTAACCATGAGCCACCAAACATTTTCTTTTTCAAAATCCCCTGGATTTTCCAGAAGCTAGCAAACCCTAAGTTGGCCACTGTATGGCAAAAGAACAGGAAAAGAAAAAAAAAGTCCCTTGGGGAATTCAAAGGCAGTTTCTTTAAATAGCCTGAAGCCACAAATAACCAAAAATGAGTCTGGTTTTGGTCTGACCCTCTTCTTTTTTTCTTTTTTCAGGTCTGTATTCAAAACTGAAGAAATAAAGAAATTACTTCATCCTGTGTGCACCCATGTCTATTTCAGGTGAAAGATTCAAAACACTGGAAGTCAGGTGTGACGCCAGCTTATGTCCTGCCTTCCCTATCCGAAGCGGAAGAAATCCTCATAGTTGATTCATTGCTTATCCCCATAGGCCAGAGAAGTCAGAGGAAGCTTTGCTGGTTTTCCCACCTAAGTGACTCTGGCAGGGATTTGGACTGCCAAGAAGGTGTTGCCCTCGGCAGGTTACTATGATCACTTTGATTACTCTTACTGCTTAAGACTGGTTTACAAGTACTGGTTTACAAGTACTAAAAATTGAGCTAGGCCAGCTAAAAAGAAGAAGGGGCATTGTTTCCAATATACAGTGGTGTCTCCTTATCCATAGACATTGGGCGTCTCCATAGAACTAAGAAGTAGCAAATCTTCCAGAACGTGCTCATTTTCCCCATCCCTTATCTCTGCTTTGCACTGTGTGCTCTGTTTTATTCTTCTCTCTCTGCAGATTGTTCTTCTCTCCTTCTTCACCCACATACCAAGAGTCCCCCATACGGAAGTATGTACCAGTCCTTCAATTCCATACACACCTGAGACCCACAGACTGATTCCTTAGTCCCCAGTTCCCAGGAAATGCAATCTCATTGGCCTAGCTTCAGTCATGTGTCCCCTCTGAGCCAATCAATTATCGTGGGGTGGAGTCATGGATTATAAACATTTCTTTTAAGACCCAACCCACCTTCAAAGAAAAGAGGCTGATGTGAGTGATGCACATCCCCAGGATACACCTACTAAACTGTTTACTTTTTCAAGGACTTCGTTTGTTTATTTATTCACTCTGAATATTGAAGTTATCAACATGTTACCCACTCTGCCAGGAACTAGGGCCACATGTGGAGCAAATCAGACCTAAGTTCTTATGCTCAGAGAATTTTAGCACCTTTAGGGAAGATATACATTGTTTTAAAAATCATACAGGTAAGTGTAAAATTATAATTGTGACAAATGTTATTAAGACGAGACAAACATATACTAAAGTAGGAACGGTGGTCATCTCTGGGGGTGTGAATGTAAATCTTAAATTTTAAAAATTCACTGATTTACTTATTTAAAAATTTAAAAATTCTATACTGCACGTGTTTCTGTCATAATATTTTTTTAAGTGCATTTTGAAAGGATCGCTATGGTCCCCTGGTCAAGGGCCCAGTGAATGAGGGAACTGCTGGAAATTCTGCAGTGCAGTACAAGAAGGGACAATAAAAAAAAAAAAAAAAAAAGAAGGGACAATAGCTTGGAGTCGGATGATGATGTTGGGGAGAAGTGAGGGAAACTGATGGAGGCAGAGTGGCCTCTGTCTGGTGATGTTGGTCAGGGATGAGGGAAATAGAGGTGCTAAGAACAGTTGTAGGTTCTTGGACTGCACAACTGGGGGGATGGTGGTGTTTTCCAGTTTTCTAACTTTTTTTTTAGTCTGTAATATATGGGGGCTAACCTAGTCAGTATCAAAAGTTCCCTTTAGCTTTCCTCACCATCGTTATCACCATCATCATCATAGTAACAACAATAGTAATCTCAGCAATTTTTTTTTAAGATTTTATTTATTTGAGACAGAGAGAGAAAGCGTGAGCATGAGGGGGGGAGGGGCAGAGGGAGAGGGAGAAGCAGACTCCCTGCTGAGTGGGAAGCCCAACACAGGGCTGGATCCCAGGACTGTGGGATCATGACCTGAGCCGAAGGCAGATGCTTAACCGACTGAGCCACCCAGGTGCCCCTATAGTAATTTTTTAAAAGATTTTATTTATTTGAGAGAGAGAGAGTGTGAGTGGGGAGAGGGGCAAAGGGAGAGAGAATCTCAAGCAGACTCCGCACTGAGTGCAGAGCCCAACGTGGGGCTCGATCTAACACCCCTGAGATCATGACCTGAGCTGAAACCAAGAGTCGGTCACTTAACCAACTGAGCCACCCAGGCACCCCTCTCGGCAATTATTCAGTAAGCTCCTACTGTGTGCTATGCCAGGAATTATGCTGAGTGAACACCATGCTCATGTATTTATTCCACAAATGGGAAATTTTTTTTAAGATTTTATCCATCCATTGGACAGAGAGAGAAAGTCAGCACAAGTTGGGGGAAGGGCAGAGGGAGAGGGAAAAGTAGGCTGAGCAGGGAGCCTGACGCGGGGTTCGATCCCAGAGTCTCGGGATCATGACCCGAGCCAAAGGCAGACACTCAATTGACTGAGCCACTCAGGGGCCCCAACAGATGGGAATTTAGTGAAAACAAGAATGTCCTCCTTTGTGGAGTTTACAGTCTAGGTGGAGGAAACGAATTGGGCAAGGGAAAACCAAGACTTTGGGGCCCCTTCCAATCTCTATTTTTTAAATATTTGTTCAACATTTATTTAATGAGGACTGGGAGAAATAAATTTTCTAATACCTGTGCACTTCTTTTTTTTTTTTTTTTAAGATTTTATTTATTAGAGAGAGAGAGACTGAGAATGAGAGGGGAGAAGCAGACTTCCCACAGAGCTGGGAGTCTGATATGGGACTCGATCCCGGGTCTCCGGGATCATGACCTGAGCCGAAGGCAGTCGCTCAACCAACTGAGCCACCCAGGCGCCCATAACACCTGTGCACTTCTTTCTCTACATTCAAAGTAAGGCGTTATTACATGGATTGAAAGAAATGTTTTCTGAATTGTCTTTTACCTCATGGTTTTCCATACTTGGATAATGTCACTCACACACTTCCTATCTATGAGTAAAAGTAACTTACATGGATATAGCTTCAAACTCATAAAAGATATTTTAAGAGTTTTTCTTTTTTTTTTTTTTAACTCTCATGAAGGTCAGATGTTTCTTATTTTTTGAAGTTCTCTTTTTTTTTTTCTTTAATTTTGGGGGAGGGGAGAGGAGGAAGTTTTCTGAATAGTTAACTTCTTCGGAGGCATATTAAAAGTTTGAGCTTACTTAAAACCAATCATTCCTTCCAAAGAAATTGCTCTAGGCCATGGATTACTGCACATCGACCTTGCAGCTGGAGATGACCACTGCTGACTTACAGAGCTGTCTGCTGGCTGGGGTCTGAGCTGGCCCAGCCCAGGCTACAAGTGCAAAGCATCCTGTACAGCCCCACTGCAAGAATATTCCAGGAGATGGGAGGTGCTCATGAGGAGGGATTTGTAATTTCCACTTGGAGGATGATGTTTGACATGGCAGGAATTGGATCTTCTGTGCCAGCAGATCCTTGGAAAATCCCACCCTTTCAGGCCAAAACTTAGCCATTTGTCTACCCTGCTTAACACGTGATGGATTGCCACTGTTCAGATTTTTAGAAACAAAATAGAAAATTCTCACCAATGGATAGCCAAGAAACCATGTAGATGATGTCTGATTATTAAGTCATGATATTACTAAAACATGAGAATGTCAGTCCTATCAGCACAGCGATGTTGGTCACTTTTCTCATCATGACCCACCCCCGTCCTGAGAACAATATCTGACACATGACAAGTTTTCACTAACTAAACGGTAGTGAATATTTTTTACGTTGGGGGGCCATATGATCTGTTGCAACTACTCAACTCTGTATAGTTTGCCCCTACTACGACCCTATAATTTCACTCCGAGTATAGATCCAAGAGAAATTAGTGTTTATGTCCACCAAAAAAAAAAAAATGTACTAAAGTATTTAAGCAGCATTTTTCATAATTACTCAAAACTGAAAGCCACTCTGATGTCCACCAAAGCTGAGAGGATCCATAAATGGTATTACGTTCATTCAATAGGATACTATAGGCCCATAACAAAGAACAAACTGCTATGGACGAGATGCGGAACGACTGCAGACACATGTTGAGCCAAAAGACAGACTCAGAGGGCACCTACTGTATGAGTTCATTTATATAAAGTTCAAAACCGCCAAAATTAATTTATGGTGCCAGAGATCATATTAGTAGTTGCCTCTAAGAAGTATAAACTGGGAGGGGGCACAAAGAATGGTGGGTGCTGGAAATGGTCTTCATCTCAATCTGGGTGGAAGTTTTAAGCCATGCACTGGGGTTACCTATATTTTTTTTTTTAAGATTTTATTTATTTATTTATTAGGAAAGAGAGAGAGTGAGAGAGAGAAGGTCAGAGTGAGAAGCGGACTCCCCATGGAGCTGGGAGCCCGATGTGGGACTCGATCCCGGGACTCCGGGATCATGACCTGAGCCGAATGCAGTCGCTCAACCAACTGCGCCACCCAGGGGCCCTGGGGTTACCTATATTATACCTTGCCGTGGACTGAATGTTTGTGTACCCCATCTCTACCCCCCCCAAAAAGTTCTTATGTTAAAACTCTAATCGTGATGGTATTTGGAGATGGGGACTTTGGGCCGTAATTAGGTGGGGAGGGTGGAGCCCTCATGATGGGATTAGTGTCCTTATAAAAAGAGACATAAGGCAGCTTGTTTCTTCTCTCTCTCTCCTCCCCGACCCAACCTCCCACCTGTGTGAAGAAACCAGGACAGTCCTCACTAGAGCCTATCCATGCTGGCCTTCTGATCTCAGACTTACCAGACTCCAGAACTCTGAGAAATACATATCTAATATTCACTTGGCCTATGAAATTCTGGTTATAGTTATAGTAGCCAGAATTGACTAAGACAAACCTCAATTTTCTTAAAAATAAATGAAACAAAACTAAACAAGTCAGCCTGGATAAATCTCCACAAGATCTGGTGAGTAAAAATAATGCATGTTGCAGAAAAGTATGTACGGTATACCATTTATGTAAATGTTAAAAAATTTTAAGAATACATAATACATCTGTTTATGGATATATACATCTGTGGTTAAAATATTAAAATGGACGGGAAGAACACATACCAACTTTAGGATAGTGGCAAGAGAGGGGAACCAGAAGATTCTGTAACTGTAGTAATACATGTCTTTTAAAAAAGAATTGAATGTGGTAAAATGGTCATATTTGTTAAACTTGGGTGGTGAGAACTTATTTTTCATATTGCTGTCTGTACTGTGAAATGTATGTTTGAAATAGTCACAATTTTGGAGGTGCCTGGGTGGCTCAGTGGTTTAAGCCTCTGCCTTCAGCTCAGGTCATGATCTCAGGGTCCTCGGATCGAGCCCCATATCACGCTCTCTGCTCAGTGGGGAGTCTGCTTCCTCCCCTCTCTCTGCCTGCCTCTCTGCCTACTTGTGATCTCTCTCTCTCTCTGTCAAATAAATAAATAAAAGGAAAAAAAAGAAAACGAAGTAGTCATAATTTTTAAATTATAATTTTTAAATTATTTAAAATGGAAATATAAAATCAATCAGTAGGGACAATGAATGTGCCTTGATAGGCATAGAAAGATATCTATTTCTGTATTTTGTTTTTGTTGCCCAGCATCAGGTGGTTCTTGATTCACACAGAGACAGTCTTTACAAATAGTAAGTCTTTAAGCAACTTGTCTAGCAGTCCTCTGACACTTCAGTGAAACTGTTCCAGAAGTTTCCAAGAAGAGTAACAAGAATTTTCTGTTTCAGTTACATGACTAATAACTGACACCTGCTCACATTCTTAAATTGATTCCATTTCTAGGACATCAATGAAGGTTTCCTCTGCTAGATTTTGCCTTCGTTGCTCAGCAAAAGGTACTTTTCAGATATACTTTGTAACTTTATAAAATGTTCAGTGGGGCCATTTAAAAAATCTTATGTCTTGGGGCACCTGGGTGGCTCACTCAGTTAAGCATCTGCCTTGGGCTCAGGTCATGATCCTGGGGTCCTGGGATCAAGTCCAGCCTTGGGCTCCCTGCTCAGCAGGGAGTCTGCTTCTCCCTCTGCCTTCCTCCACTGGTGCTTGCTCTCTCTCTCTCAAGTAAATAAATGAAATATTTTTTTAAAAAATTAAAAATCTGATATCTTAGAGTGTTAATGTGTCACATATCTTACAAAATTTCAAATATTTATTTTTATTATAGAGCTGTGACTTAAGTTTTGATGTCATTGCTAATACTTTATCTTTTTTTTATTTGCTAACAATTTAAGATAAAGTTCTCAATACCTTATATTCTCAATAAAAAACAAAATCCCAATATTGCAATGCAACTTCAGCCCACTTTGGTTTGTAAAAATGCCAGCTGAAGCATGAAATTTAAATTTAATTCATTTAAATAAAGGAAGTATTTACCTAATAACTGGTTTTCTTTAACCAGAATGACAGTAATTTATTTCCTTACTTGAAATGGTCACATCAGCATCTTGCTGTGGCCTGAAAAGTAAAAAGTAAATTCTAGATCTCACTGCCTATATTATTACAAAAAGCCCCAAAAGTCTGAATCTTCAGTGTGAAGATGGCACCTAAGGATCATTGAGACGACACATACCATGTGTTTTAAGATGCTGTGTTCTTGATAACAGCTAATGCTTAACGTGTGTATTAAATTGTAACCAAGCTGAATTTGCTCCCAGGTGAATCACAGATAGAAACTACACCAGGTGGAGTCATCACACAAAGGACACTTTATTTGCAGCAAATACGGAGAACACAGGGAATAATTTCCAAAGCCGTGACTCCCCAGGCAAGAGTGAATGGGTTCCTTTTATTTAGGGTTAGGATAAATATTTAGAAAGGGGAACCTTGTCATCGTAAGTAAAGGTGGGCATAATGTTGCTAGTGGGCCTTAAGGAAACATGCCTGTACATACATTGTATGTGATGGAAATGAGGCTTGTGCTCCTCCTTGGGGGGCGATTTTAGTATTTCAATGAGGTAAAGGTAAATGTCGGTTTCTTGGACTCCATGGGTCGCTTCATGGTCCAGGTGCACAGATGCAAGTTGGGGGCTGAGTTCCAATTGGTCTGGGTCTGCTGGAGCTCCTCATCCGGCAGTTGTTACTGCCAGAGGGGTAGTTTCGGTTTCTGTCAGGGGCTGCTCTGCTCGTGGGGTCTTTTGCCTGAGTTAAGGCTGCAAAGAGGCTTAAGGAAAAATGTGGGACCAAAATCGATGGGTGGGTCCAAGCAAGTGAACAATAGAAGTCAGCTCTTGGGGTCCAGCTGGTGACAATGTGACACTGAACCCTGGGACAGAAACAAATAGCCAGGGATGCCAGGGTGGCTCAGTCAGTTAAGTGGCTGCCTTCGGCTCAGGTCATGATCCCAGGGTCCTGGGATCGAGTCCTGCGTTGGGTTCCTTGCTCAGCGGGGAACCGGCTTCTCTCTCTGCCCCTGCCTGCCACTCTGCCTGCTTGCAATCTCTCTCTCTCTCTGTCAAATAAATAAATAATATCTTTTGAAAAAAGAAAGAAACAAATAGCCAGAAGCCATTACTTCCTCACTCCTCCCACCCCCGTCATTATTTTTCTCACCCTCTGAATGTCACTACTATATTTTTGCCAGTATTTCATGGTACGTGTGTGTTTTTAAATCTCCCTCATAATAGCCATTCTGAACTGCGTATGTGGCAGAGGGGTGTGACCCAGAAAGGGTGTGGGTCTGGGTTTGGATTCCTGCTCTACCATTATTCGTTTAAACTTGTAAAGCCTTTTAAACTTTTTAAGCTTTGTGCGAGTTACTTCGCTTTGAGCTTTGAGCAAGTCGTTGAGTTTTCTAGGCTCAGTTTCTTGCCTATAAAATGGAGATAATAAAACTGAACTTAGAGGGTCATTGTCTGGTGAACATGAAACAGTTCCTGGAAAATGGTCAGCACAGTGTGGGCAGGTGATGAATCTTCAGTCACTGTCAGCCTCACGACCATCGTCATCATCGTTACTTACCCCAAGGAGCGCGTCTGTTTTCTGGTCCCGCTGGTTTGTAGAGACCGTACATAACCTTCATCTCCAAGCATTAAGCAACTTGGGTTACTCATTCAATAATGACTGAATGCTTACTCTGTGAGCCAGCTAGACCAGAGCTCTGCCCTTAGGGAACTTGCCTTTTCAGTGTGATTGGTGCATTTGCAAATTTCTCCCTGGGTGGAATGTTCGGGCGGGCGGTGGTTCTTGTCGCTCTTTCACAGAGACCTGCTGGTTTAGAGCGCCCGGGCTTGTTGCTCCATTCCCGATGGGTCTAATTAATAATGGCTTGAGGTTGTCTAAGCTTCTCCCTAATAGTATGTTCTTCTCCTCCGTGTGCAGTGTTATTTATGGGAGGCACTGGAAGTGCGTGTTCATCACCAGACTTCTTTGCATATGTTTTTACAAAAGCATTAAGCTGTTCATTTTCCGTGGAATGAAACGGAAAGCCCTGTTTTCATGCTCCACTGTGTTTAATCTTGAAATGGCGTTGCAGCGTGGCAGGGTCTATAAAACTAATTAGCAAGATGTACTACACAAAACACACTTGGGACCTGGGTAATTTTTATTGCCATAAAAGGTGACTGCCCCAAACAACTAAATATCATTGTTCTCTCTTGCCTTGGAGTGGGCTTTGCATGAGCATTTCCAGTGCATTGCTTTTCTCAGTTATTGTCAGTGAGGCTGATACTCTGAAGAATTGGTCTATGGTGGCATATTTGATATCTTGTCCTGATTAAACTCCTCATACTCAAATTTCCTTCTTACGTATCCTGTTTTTCACCAGTGAAATCCATTTTTAGTTTTAAGGGTAATTTTAAAAGCCTACTTGAAGAAGATACTGCATGAATATACATTAGCTAATCAGGTGCTCATGTCTAACGGCTATGGTAGGACAGTGTTTCTGTGAGAAGTGTAACACGGAAACTAGTTACTGCAGGACTGACGGGGGAATGATAATGAGCGCAGTTGCCCTGTGGTCACCAGTGTGTTCCCATTCTGAACTATAACACATTTGGGTGTGGATATTGTTGCCTGAGTTTTAAACATAATTAAAACACCGTTTTGAAATTGTAATTTTTACAGAGTAATGTACAGCAGAATCGTGTTTATGGAGATACTTATAGATGTGTGTCAGACACTGGCAGTGTCCCGCCCATGTCCCCTCAGCCCATTCCAGAGATCCACAGCTTCCGTGGACTTTCCATACCCCCTGGTAGCCTCTCCCCTCGAGCACCTGTGTTTCTCTGTTTGAGAACTTTCGCTGGCTGTCCCCTCCAGAAGCTGTAGCCCCTCCGAGCAACATACCACCAGTAATGAACTAGAGGTGGTGAATAAATCTCCCAGCACATTCCTTGGACAATCTTGAGGTGTGTCCACACAGCGTCTCAAGGGGCACAGTGGGATTGGTCACCCATTGCCCAAAGTGCTAACCCGCTCCTTAACATACCTTCACTGGCTCTCTCCCTTTACTGTCTCACTGCCCCACACCCTCACCATGCTTCTCCGGATGATGTCCCTCCAAAATGACTTGTATCCAAGTCATTGACATGGGACTTCTCTGAGGCGAGCCCACAGTCAGATGCTGTGCACATTAAACGAGGCAGAAGGATTCCCACCGAGCCGATAATGGTGTGCTAGCGCAAAATGGAGTCGCTGTGCAGCGCAAAGTAGTTTTTCTCCCACTTACCACACCTGCGCTGCCTCTTTTCTTTTGGAAGAACTGTTCTGCTCCCCAGAAGAACTGCCTTCCTGGCCATCGGTTGAGACTGGGGACCTGATCCAAGCCATGAATAATACCCTGCACCATTGCAATTGGGATTGTCCGGGGAGAGAGTGTAACCCCCTTTGAAGAACCGGAAAACTTCCTGGGGTTTTTCTAACTGGTGCTAAGAGAAGAGAACCTCTTTCCTCTCAGAGCTATGAAGTTATGAACCCAAAGCTGACCTCAGCCATCTCTCACACAGAAAAGCCTCTCACAGTGAGAGATCTACAGTGACTTCTCAGAGAGAGGCACGAGGTGAGCATCAGGAGCATCTCTATGGCATTTGAGGGCCCAGGACAGCTGATCCCAAACCAGGTCCACTCTGTCCCTCCTCGAAGTCTGGTCTGGGGGCTTCTCTACACGTCACCCTGTTGGCATAAGCAAGTTAGTAACGTTATCGTTGTTGTTATTATTGTTGTTGTTTTAAGATTTTATTTATTTATCAGCAGAAGCAGGGGGAGCAGCAGTCTGAGGGAGAAGCAGACTCCCCACCGAGCAAGGAGCCCGATATGGAACTTGATCCCAGGACCCTGGGTTAAGGCAGATGTTTAAACGACTGAGCCGCCCGGGCATCCAGTGACTGTATCATTTACAAGCAAAGAACCTTACTACAGATGTTTAATTCTGGGGCAGAATGTTGGATTGGGCGTGAGAATCTGCAGCAGGAGAATCGCTTTTTGGATACTGTGTTTTTCAGTCCTACCATTTCCATTTGATTCTTTTTTAGTTTCCAGATTTCTCTCGAATTTCTCATCTCTTCACCCAGTATAAACATCTTTTACTGTAGACTCTTTAACATATTTATCAAAGTTATTTTAAAGTCCTTGTCTGACTTTCAAATCATTAATGGCCATTTCCATTTTGGATTTAGAGCTATGAATTTAAGAACAGATTTTTAGATTAATAATGGAAAAATATAATTCATGTTTCCACATGCTTATCTGTTCTATGCTCATTAAAATATAGTCACTAGGAATTTATCTTTATTGGGGGGCACCTGGGTGGCTCAGTCAGTTAAGCTGCGGCTCTTGGTTTCAGGTCAGGTCATGATTGCAGGGTTGTGGGATTGAGCCCGGTGTCAGGTTCCACACTCAGCAGGGAGTGTGCTTGAAGACTCCCTCTGCCCTTTCCCCTGCTCTCTCTCTAAATAAATAAATCTTTAAAATAAAATAAAGTAAAATAAAATAAAGTCCTTGTCTGCAAAGTCTAACATCTGGGTTGTTTGAGTCTATTTTTATCAACTGACTTATGTCTTAATTATGGGGTCACATTTTTCCTTTTTCTTCACATATCTAGTAATTTTTTTATAGTGAACATTGTGAATATGTTCTAGAGACTGGACTCTGTTATCTTCCTCTGATGAACACTTTCTTGCAATAGTTAGGGAAATTATTGGTTGGGTTGCGTCTCTTAAAACTTGCTTTTAGGTTTTGTGGGGGTGGGTGTGTTTCAGTTTTAACCTTAGTGCTAGGGTGAACGCCTCAGTCAGAGATCATCTTCACTCTGAGTGTCACCCTTCCACAGTTTCAACTAAAACCTTGGGCTGTTCACCAAACTGCTGTAGCTTGGTAAGACTTTCAACTCTAAATTCTGTCTTCCCTTTGATGGGCGATGGCAGAAATCTCTGCAAAATCTCTGTCAGCTGTCAGCTGTCATTTTCCCCTTGGAACCTTGGCGTCTCAGCTAAACAGTACACTTCAAGGATCGGCAAGGACTTGAGAACCATTTTTACACATATTTGGGGGCCTTCCACTCTGTGACTCTCTCCTTGCCAGAATTTTCTCAATTTTCAGTCACCGTTGTTGCAAACTCCTTCTCAGAATCATTAGTCCCTCAATGATCCCTACCCTGTGCAAGCTGGCTGAGGCTCTCCAAGTGTGGTCCTCAGACCAGCAGCATTGACATCATGTGGGAACTGGTGAGAAATGCAAAATTTTGGGTCCCACCCACCCCATTCTAGTGAATCAGAAATTCTGGGGCTGGAGCCCAGCAATCTATATTCTAACAAGCTCGCCAGAGATAATAATATACACTAAAGTTTGAGAATGATTGCCTTAGGGAAAAGCTATATGAATGTGGATCTCACCTGGAGTTTCCCTCCCTTTACTGTGGGATGCTGTCCAGTGCCATCAAGTAGGCTGGTGGGTTTTTTTTGGGGGGGAGGGGTGTCCAGAATTCATAATCATTATTCGTAGGAGGGATTAGCCATAACAAGCTACTCTGTCAGTTGGGAATTTGGACATTCACTTTTTGGTATATATTCTATACTATGTATTGTTTGATTTTTCTCCTAAGAATCTACATTCTTTGTAATTTAAAAAACACAGTTAAGGGGCGCCTGGGTGGCTCAGAGGTTAAAAGCCTCTGCCTTCAGCTCGGATCATGATCTCAGGGTCCTGGGATCGAGCCCCGCATTGGGCTCTCTGCTCAGCAGAGAGCCTGCTTCCCCCTCTCTCTGCCTGTCTCTCTGCCTACTTGTGATCTCTCTCCTCTCTGTCAAATAAATAAATAAATAAATAATCTTTAAAAAAACACAGTTAAAACACTTTTGAGATTTGAATAAAATGTTTGTAAAACCCTAAAAGCACCTTATAGTTTTATGGAACACGGCTTGAAAAATCTCTAGTTGGAACCACCCGATTGATAGGATGGGCGGGGATTAGCTTCAACCCTGCACAGGAACGTCTCCGTGGCAACTGTCACCATAGCATCAGGGTGAGGACAGAGGTGGTAAATGAGTTTGTACAGAGTGGGGAGGAATGCAGTGTGGTATCTTCCTGGTCCCCATTCAGGAAATCCCAGAGACATGCCTCCCACCTTGATAAAGGAAGCGTGCAGAGCGTAGCCAGATGGAAATGACCTCTTTGCTAAGAGCTGGCTGCTCATTGCCAGCATTCCAGCCTGTTTTGGGGAGGAGGCTCCTCACTCCCATGGGTCCTCTTCATATCAGCTTAGGGTGATCGGGCCTCACGTGTTAACCTCACCTGCTCGCACTGCTCCTTCAGGAGAACGGGGGCGCCCCCTCAAGAAGGAACTGACCTTAAGTTTCTCAGTATTCCCACCCTACTGGACCTATACGGGATGGACAGGAAGTTCATCTAAAAAGTCACCCCCGCCTTCCCCTCCTTTTCTCCACCTGTGCCCCCAGACAGACCCACTGGGGTTTTGTCCACTAGGGAGGAGGCGCTGGGCAGTGCCTCCTCAACTTTAATGTAGACGTGAGTTCCCTGCCGATCTTGTTAAAATGTAAATCTTAATTTAGTGGGTGTTATGGGCTGAACAGTGCTCCCCCAAAACTCATATGTTGAAGTCCTAACCCCTACTACCTTAGAATGTGACTGCATTGGGAGACAGGGTCTTTAAAGAGGTAATTAAATTAGGTCTTTGAGGTGGGCTCTAATCCACCTAAGAGGCCTGGTCTTCTTATAAGAAGAGGGGAATATAGACAGACACAGAGGGAAGGCCATTGACAAGCCAAGTAGAGAGGCTCCAGAGGAAACCAGCCCTGCATACACCTTGACCTTGGACTATAAGCCTCCTGAACTGTAAGAAAATAAAATTCTGTTCTTTCAAGCCACCAGTCTGTGGAGCTTGGTCATAGCAGCCCCAGTTGATTAATATAGGAGGTCCGGGGAGGGAACTGAGAGTTTGCATTTTTAATAAGCTCCTGGGTGATGCTGACACTGCCCGTCCAAGGACCACACTTTGAGTAGCAAAGACCTGGAGAATCTGGCCCCTTTTTGTTTGATGGCAATGTCAGCAGCTTCTCAAGTCACTAAGCGGGTGGGAAAGAAGAGCACTTTTTTTCTCAAACTCTATCTTCCTTAAGATGGCTAAGGCAATTGTTCTCAGCCTTTTTGATTTGCGTTACTTTTGAGATATTATAAATATGAGGCACCTTTCAGGGGATGAGGTTAGATTACATAAGTAAATAAGATGTACTGGATAATAACAGTAGATAAACTGGGGACCTCATGCCCCGTATAAGGGGGGCAGTGGCCCCTCTCTCTCTGTGCCAGAATATGAGCATAGTATGGTCATATTTTCCAAAGTTTCAAGAGAATCTAGAAATTTGGGGTTTTTACATTAAATCTCTAAATTTTTAAACTTCTAAATGTTGGCAACTCCATCAATTTATTTTTGAAATGTGAGGCAAACGAGCCCCCTCAGGTTCTGGACATGTTCTTGATCTATATCTTGTTTTGGGAATATACATAGGTAAAAACTCACCAAGCTGTATGATTAAGATTTGTACAATTTACTCCTTGCAATTTATGCCACAATAACAGATCTGCATGGGAATGATGGATATCAACCTCAAGGTCAGGTGTGGGGGTGGAGGCAAGGGAGGAATGGGGTTGGTTTCTACCTGTATCTCTAACATCATGTTTCTTTAAAGAGACAGAACTGAAGCACGTATGGGAAATTATCAATAGCTGTCTCCATGGTGTCTAGGTTTTCTGCCTTATTTTGTTCCATATGCTTGAAATACTTCATAACTAAAGGGTTTTTTTGTTTGTTTTTAAGATTTTATTTATTTATTTGACAGAGAGAGAGAGATCACAAGTAGGCAGAGAGACAGGGAGAGGGAGAGGGGGAAGCAGGCTCCCCGCTGAGCAGACAGCTGAATGCAGGGCTCAGGGCTCGAACCCAGGACCCTGAGATCATAGCCTGAGCCGAAGGCAGAGGCTTTAACCCACTGAGCCACCCAGGCGCCCCTAAAGGTTTTCAATATTTAAAAAAAAAAAAAAAAACAACTGAGAATACCAATGCTGTATGGGCCAAACCAAATCCTCTGGATGCTTCTGAACCATTCTTTGGGTCTCGCTCTGCGGCTGTGTTGCTGTTTAGCTAAGAATGTTTGCGGGCCTGACCCCGCTGTCCTACATGTGTCAGCGAATACCTTCGTCCCCCTGTGCCATGTGTGGGACACGATGTCATCCCACCGACTCAGCCCAGCATCCTCCATGACTTGAGAACTGGCATTCTCAGCGTAGCCTCAGATGGAGTGAAAACGCACTTTCTACATCAAAGTGAAGACACTGGCGCGTTCACCAGCGCTTCTCCAACCTTGAAAGCAATGCAGCCCAGTGGTGGACCGCACTGGGCAGAAACCTGGCTCTGCCACTTGCTGAGTCCTCTTAGGTGAGTTAGCCTTGGCCTCCATTTCCTCACATGCAACATGAGCATAACAGGATCTCCCTATCTGGCTGTATGTGAAGATTCAAGTTTGCCGAGTGAGGGGTGCACGACTTTCAATAATCACTATTAATAATCAGCTATTATTAAGTACTTAACACGTATGTGATTTGACCTCAAATATCTTTGCTACATCGTGGATTAAAGCTGAGGTCACAGCATTAAGAAATTGGTATGTGACCCCCAAGCCTCAAAGGGAAAGTATTTTCAATTCTGATTCCAGTAGCGAACGTGATCAAACAGCGTCAGGGATGCCCTTTGCGGAAGCAGGGGCTGGGAACGCTCCCTTCCTGCCTTCCAGGAACTGACCTGTTTGTACACTTTCTGAAAGACCCCAAACTCCGAAATCAAAACTCGGGGGAAAAGAGGATGGTGGAAGCTCCAGGCTGGTTCGTTTACTGGCTGCCGGAACCTGGGCCGGGTTGCCCGCCCCTCCCTGTGGATGGCGGCGTTGCCAGGCAGCCTGGCCTGGGGCTTGTTGCTCAAGGTAACCGTGTTCCTCCCAGGAACAGCACCCTGCTGGCAGCTTTGTGACCCAAAAAGGGCTTTCGCAGTGACTAATAAAGCTGTAAAGGATGCACCCAGATCCAAGAAAATCCATCCCCTGAAGGAATAGGATTTCAGCGACTTCTCAGTTGGTGCTTCTTTGCCTTTTAAACCACAAGCATTAAGACTGTCTGAAATTCCAGTTAGCCTGTGCTGCAATCTCCGGAGAGGCTGTAAAGTGCCGAGTAAATCACTGAGACAATCACAGACACTACTGGTGCCTGGAATGGAGGAGAGGAGCTAATTCCCCCCAGAATTCCCCTCTCCGTGCATCTCAGGAGATACATTCCTCCAGCATCGCTGCCCTCTCCAGTTCAGAAGGCCCACAGATCTGCTGGGCTGTCTTTCCCTTCCATTGGTCTAAAACTCCCGTGGCAAGGTACTATGGTCTGTCTGGCAGAACCTGAGAGTTGCCCTGACCATTTCCACTCTCCTTCCCCCCTAAATCGTTTCCCCATCTACATCATTAATGTCTCTGAATCTGTCTGCCCTCCGCAGCTGTCCCAGTTGAGGCCCTCCCTACCCTTCCCACTTCCTGCTGCACCCACAGCTCTCTGGTCTACCTGCCCCTGAGCTTGCCCTCCTGCGATGCTCCTCTGCTGCCAAAATGTAAATCTGCCAGCTCTCAATCTTTAATGCTGCCCCTCCCCCCACACACACTGTTTTCAGACTAAATGTTCCCAGTATTGCCAGAATTCTGAGTTGTTAAGAAAAGCTAGAAATCTGGATTTCTATGTGAATTCCCCTGTCCATTTTGTTTAGTTTTAGAGTTATTACATTTTCACGTTAAAAAAAAATTATAAAACATTGCAAATAAGTCTCCTACCCACTCCTGGCCCCAGGTCCCTAACTGAGGAGGCCACCTCTGTTAACAGTTGCTTCTGAGCCTTTTGGACACACAAACATATGCATACACATTCTCTCTCTCTCTCTCTCTCTCACACACACACACACAACACACACAGACAACATTTTTTTTCTATACAGATGGTAGCCAATTTTGATAGAAAGTTTTAAAACCCTGAGGGTCAACCAAGACACATTTGCATCCATGGGTTATAAGTTATGTAGGCATGTGACCCACTTGATGGAAAGTTCCCTAAAGACAGGGGTGGAGCTTTGTCTTGGCATCCCCCCTACACCTAGCATGACGCCTTGCACACAGCTGGCCCTCAATAAGTGCCCATCCATTTACACATTTATTAAGCGCCTATTGGTGGGACTATCACAGACCTCCAGGTGAACTGTGATGTGGGCATCTTCTGAGGAAACCCGACAGCAGTTAAGTCTAGGTAAGTCTCCAGTCCTGGGGAAACGACCAGAACTCAGCTGGCTGGAGGTTCGGAGATGCCCCCCTCCCATTTTCCCTGGTTACCTGAGAAAGAGCAGACCACACCCTGCTCTCGGGGCTTGCCCCGGTGGGGTTTCTGCTTGTGCTGACACCAGCATTCCCAAGCCAGCTGTCATTCCCAGGAGTGGTGATTCCATTTTTGCCCTCCACCAGGCCAAGGCAAGCCAGGACTGGACAGAAACCGCAGGCCCAGGCAATTTGCTGACTCCACCTGGGGCGCTGGGCTGGGCAGGGAGGGCTGCTGGAGTGAGTAAGGCCTTTTCAAGCTTCCTCATGTTGGGAGAAGACTCTCGGCTCCCGTGGTTTGGGGCCCTGCTCCTAAGTTAGATCCTATCTGCTCACTTGCCTGTGGCCAGGTCACCCCCGGCTGACCCGCACGCATGCTGAGTGCAGCACAAGGTCGTATTTTCCGTTCACGATAAGGTGAACCCCGCTGAGGAAATGCAACAAACTCTTATCACAGTTTCTCTCCCCCCATCCTTGGAGAAAGTGATTTCCAATTGTTTCTGCTGTGACGCAGGACAGCATGCTTCTGTGAAAGGGTCATAAGCAATTCCCCCGGAACTGTACCGTGGTGTCCTTTTTCTCTCCCACTCAAGAGGCCATTCTGGAATGTAAGTGGGTGGGAGCATGAATTTGTTGTGAGACTCACCTGGAATATATTCTAAGTGTAGTGCTATATGAATCTTACTGCCAAAACGCATGTAAGTGAGACTTGCCAGACTCCTTTCTTTATTTCAAGTTACCTCGAGCTTGGAGATCTTACCCCCTGGGCAGGCAGGAAAATAATACAGGTGGTAGCAGATGGGGCAGACTCTCCCTCGCCACGGGGATGCATAAAATTGCTGGAGGTTACAGAGACCTGGAAAATGGAGATGAGTCCACTCTTCTCCCGAGACCAAGTCTTCTGCTGATATCCCCAGGCTGTCTCTGCAGAGAAGGAGGCTTGCATGGCTTCCGTTCCAAGCTTGGAAGTCTTGGCGAAAGCTGGGAATCATAGGCCAAGGCTCTAAGCCTCGGAGAGACACCACCAAGCCTCTGCATGGAAGTCCTGCCATCCTGCCCACCTGCCTCGGGCACCATACGGAGCACATTCCGGTCTGCAATGGCTGGAGTCCACTGATCTCCAATCCCTCCCAGGCTCCAGGCTTCCAGAAAACATAAGCCAGCTTGTCTGCACAAACAACTTCTGCATTTGGCCCCCAAACCAATCTCCCCAAGGCAAGGCTGGCTTCCTGCTCAGAAAGAAGAAATAAAATACAGGAAAAACAAACCCCCGTGCTGGGAGCTCAACATACTACCCTGCCACTTAACTTACATGAGAATAAACTGATCATACACGGATTTCTGTCCATGACAAAATTCAGCACTCACCAGGAGTTGCCGGTGCTGCCCTCGCTTCGTTCTAAAGTAGAGCACAAACCGGGGAAAGAGACTCTGTCCTCACCCCTGCTTTATCTCCCCCATTCACTGGCTGTCCTCACAACAAAAACATGAAAACCCCTCTCCCTGAGGAGGCAATTTCTGGGCAAGTAGATTATCAAAAGGGTTGCTGCCCAGTGCCCCAATTAATTGTACCAAAGCCCATCAATGATGAAAATACAAGCATCACCTTATTACAATAATTATGCAATGCTGATTAAAGTGGAAGTGGCATTAAAACCATTTCTATTCCCAAAACTATCCTCTCTACTTAATTCGCCCTTTCTTAAAAAACAATCTTAGTTTTCAAATTCATCTAGCTGAGGACAGTGTCCGTGAACCAGAGCTGAAGAGTCTCTGGTCTAGGAGAGGTCTGCACCGATCACATGGTGATTGGTTTCAGATTGCTGCCTCTCGGTATTAGTATATGTTAGATTTGGGCAGGCTTGGGACCCACGCACTTGAAGTAGCAAAATGGGAACCTTGAGGTTTAAGTTTTTCTGGATGGTTGTTGCAGCGGGCCTCGGGGCGGGTTCTGTAGCTGATGACCGCTGCAGAGCTCGGGGCCAGGGCCATTCTTAGACTCTCTTGGAATCAGTGGTTACTTCCCAGGGCAAAATGGCACCAGCCTCGAGGTTGCGTATAATGACAAATGCTCAATACCACTCGGACGTAAAAAATATATAAACGCAAACGAAACCTGGAAATCATTTTTACCTCTCGATTGGTGATTAAAACCACGGATAGTACAAATGATAGATGAGCTGGTAGGCAAACAGGAGACTCATAAATCATTGATAGGAGTATAAATGGGCCAGTCTTTTCGGTGAAGAATGTGTCAATGTCCATTCGAATTCTTGAATGCTCATGCCCTCTTACGTGGCGGTTACCCTGCTAAAAATGTACCAACAAATATACTTGCAGATGTATGGAGAGAAAGGCAAAATGTACAAGGATGTTTCCTGCAGCATTGTTGGCAAGAGACACAAAGTGGAAACCAGTTAAATATTTCTCAATAGGAATATGGTTAAATACATTAAGGGACAGCCACACACAAGGGGATTTTGTGACTCTTTGAAAGGATGTGGTCAGGGGTGTCTGTGTGGCTTAGTTGGTGAAGCACGCTACTGTTGATTTCAGCTCAGGGTCATGAGCTAGAGCCCTGCTTGGGCTCTTCGCTCAGCAGGGAGTCTGTCTGACGTTCTCTTTCCCTCTGCTCCTCTTCCTGCTCACATGCTTCCTCTCTCTCTCTCAAAAGTAAATAAAATCTAAAAAAAAAAAAAAGGATGTGGTCAAATACTGTTTTGATGACTATAATTTTGTAATATACAGTTGGCCCTTGAACAACAGGGGTCTGAACTCTATAGGCCCACTTATACATAGAATTTTTTTTGATAAGGGGCGCCTGGGTGGCTCAGTGGGTTAAAGCTTCTGCCTTCGGCTCAGGTCATGATCTCAGGATCCTGGGATCGAGCCCCACATTGGGCTCTCTGCTCAGAGGGGAGCCTGCTTCCCCCTCTCTCTCTGCTTACTTGTGATCACTCTCTCTGTGTCAAATAAATAAAATCTTAAAAAAAAATTTTTTTTGATAAATGCAGTACTATAAATTTATGTCCTCATCCTTATGATTTTTAATAACATTTTTTCTTTAGTTTACTTTCTTTTAAGAATACCATATGTAATACATATAACATACAACATATGTGTTAATTAACTGTTTATGTTATTGATAAGACTTCCAGTCAATATAGGCTATTGTAATTACATTTTTGGGGAGCCAAACTTATATCTGAAATTTGACAGCACCCCTGACCTCCGTGTTGTTCGAGGGCCAACTGCAGGTTAAAATCAGGAAATGTGATACCTGTGACTTTGTTCTTCTTTTTCAAGACTGCTTTGTCTCCCTGGGGTTTTTTGTGGTTCCATACAAATTTTATGATTGGTTTTTCTATTTCTGTGAAACAGGCCATTGGAATTTTGATCGAGATTGCTTTGAATCTATAGATTGCTTTGGGAGGTATGCCTGTTTGGGTTTACATTAAAAAAATCCAATAAAAATAGACCATATTTAAAAATAAATTCTGCACTATATAAAAACTAACTTGTGTGGGAGTTCGGGCTTACCTTTAGACTGTCATGCAAATATGAACTCTACTGCAAGGTTCTTCCTCCCTGGGCACCATTTCCCTTCGGGACGGTCCCACTCTCCTCTCAGCGCCTGCTGCTGGCTTCCCTAGCGAGCCTCATCATGGGCATTCCGAGTCTGCCCGTATACTTCACGTTAATCTAGTAAGGAGACAAGGAGATGCTTCTTTGGGGAGCTGCTGTAAAGGCTGCTTGTAGAGGAGAAACCACACTCATAAGAAAGTGTGGATGCTTTTCCCCGACGGAAAATTACAAGTTTGCTTGGTTTTCAATCGTTGGCACCACATCTTGGGTTCCTCATCACTGAATAGACTTCTTTCCACTTGGCTTTCTCTCGGCCAGTGCCCTGGCACACTATCAGAGGGGAAGATAATTAGAAAGAAGTGTCTCTTAGGGACGAGAAGCACTGGTAGCTTACCAGATGGAGAGAATCACAGAGCTTCAAACAAACCTCTGACCAGACAGTAGCACTATTTGTCTTCTTGCTTCCATAAACTAGACGCAGCGTTCATGCCTTCTGAAATGAGCACGCCGAGAGCCAGGGTGTCGGCTCAGTTTCCCTCTTCTTCAGGGGAAGTCTTTGCTGGCTCTTTAGTGCCTGAGCAGAGACCCAACTGTAGTTAGCCCCAGAGAATTTTCCAAGGGTTCCCCTCATCCTCTCAGAGTTTTTATGTTGCTACATGATAGAAGGTCCATCCTAGTTTTGGTTCACTCATCATTCAGGTTGTGTGAGTGTGCGATGGGGAGTTAGAAAGAGCTTTATCGCTTCTGAAGAAATGACACTTGCTAATTGTAAAAATATCAAATAGAGGTATATAGCTAAAAAGCATCCGATAGCTCACCTTTCAGGAGTAACAAGTGGGTCACTTTGGTTTTTCTAGTAATCTCTGCTTGATACATGTAATTATTCATAGAGCATTTTTCAGATATACTTGTGAACATGGTGTTATTTGTGATCAAACAGAAGCCGACCGGGAGGGACACAAGGACTGGAAAGGAAGCAATTCATGTGGGAGGTGTGGCAAATACTAATGGGGAGTGGGGAAGACAGGGAGGGTAAGGCAGCCAATTAATGGCGGCTATCAAGTTAGCTCCTACTGCGGGTGGATGGAGATTAATCCCACAGAGAAACTCTGGAAAATGGTGTAGAACACATGCCTCAGAATCACATCTGAAGGGTGAGGGAGCTGGGCTACTTATATCCCAGGTCCCACAGGATGAGGCTGCTCCCAGTGGGGTGAATTCTGAGTACTTCCAGCCTCAACAGCCTCCCAAGACACTGGAGAAAGCCCCCCAGGAAAGAAAGGAAGATACCTGCAGTCAGACACGTGCATAGGAGCGGTATGGCTGGAAAGACACGCCAGGCACTGCTCTAGGTGTAGGCGACATGCCAGGAAACAGAAGAGAGAGAGTCCTGCCCTCAAGGAACATTTCTTCTGTTGGGGACACAGATAATAGACCAAGCAAGGAAGAAATATATAGAATGTGTTACATGGTGGCAAATACTGTGGAGAAAAGTAAGTAGTGCAAAGTCCTAAGGAAGGAGAAGGGGCTGGTTCTACTTAGCCAAAGAGGGATCAGGGCAGGCCTTAGCAAGAGGGTGACACTCATGTAAAGACCCAAAGGAGGGGAGAGTGAAGGCCATCATGTGGTTACGGGGGTGAGGAACATTCCAGGCAGGGGAAACAAGCACAAAGGCCCCAGGGCAGGAATGTTACTGGTGTGTGAGGGACAGGAAGGCCTAGGAAGCTAAGCAGGGTGGGCACGGGGGGGGGGGGGGGCGTAATGCCAAGAGGAGGCCCGGGAGAGCAGCACCTTGTTGACACTGGGAGGCCCTGGGGTCCTACCTGGAGTGAGACAGAGAGTCACGGGAGAGCGGGAGCAGAGGACGGCTGACTCTGGCTTCGGCTGAACAGATCGCTCTGGCTGCTGTGTGGAGAATGAACTGAAGAGGGGTTGGGGCTGGAGTGGAGTCAGGAGGCAACCGCAATCCTCCAAGTGGTAGCAGAGCATCAGTGAGAGGCGGTTAGTCTAGAAATATCTAGAAGGCAGAGCCAAGGTGGCTGGTGAACCGGTGGGATGTGGAATGTTTGGCCTGCATCACTGGAAAGAGGGGCCTGCCTTCTTCCGAAACAGGAAAAACTTCAGGAGGAGCAGGTCTTGGGTCCGGGGAGACTACGCGCCTGGCTGCGGGGACGTGTGTGGGGTCCCTCAGACACGGAAGGGAAGAGGTCAGTAGGAAGCCGCAGGCAGGAGTCTGGAGCCCAGAAGAGGTCCCAACTGGAGAAAACGTGGCGAGTCTGTCAGCGTATGTCTCTTCTGAGCCACACGACTGGTGAAGCTCTCCAAGGAAGCCAGCTGCACAGGAATGAAGTCTAAGACTGAACCCCGAGCCCTCAGGGAGATGAAGACCAGGAAAAGGAGACAGAAAAAGTGAAAGAGCACCCAGAGCGTGGTGTCCTGAAAGCCAAGTGCAGAAAGTACTTCTAGGAGGGGGCAGCGATCAACCGTGCATATGTGTATACACAGGACATGTTCAACCGACGCACACGCAGAAACACACTCTCTATAGACATACACGTACAAGTCGTTTTAGATCAGCAGTGTACTACGTACACAGGCCTGTAACTCGGTTTTCTTGGGAAGAGTGCTCCATGGCAATAGTACCTGTCTACTCCATCATATAATAGTTCCATAGTATTTTACTGTGTACATGTATCATAATTAATTTTTCCTCATGGAGAACTATGTCTCCCAATTACAGAACTTTAAATCACACAGCAATGGGAATCTTGTGTAGTCATTCTTTCACACCTGTGTGATCGTCTCTTTGGGGTAAACCCTGGAAGTGGGGGTGCTGATTCAAGACTCCTTCCCGGGCCAGATGTATTCAGTAAGGAACATCCACTGTTATCAAGGAAGACAGCTGGGGTGTTATTCCATGGAGATCCCATTGCAAGCTTCCGAAAGCATGAAGGACACGGGGCAGCCATCTGGGTAAACGGCTGCTAGAAACAGGGCAGATGTTTGCGACAGGAAGCAATCTGCTGGCACTCGCCGTCAGCCGGACATACGACACTGCAGCCAACTCCTGAGTATAAAAACCACTCCGTTTCCACACAGAGCAGAGCCACTCGAGGCCTGCAGGCTCTTCAGCGGAGCCGCTAAGAGCCGACGACGTCAAGAGCAAATGTAGCAGACGAAGGCAGATGTGCTTTTTTTGAAATGACTGTAATTAACTCCCAATTTCCCCCCACACTTTATTTTTGCTGGCTGGATTTGTCATTTCGCTGTTAGAACAAGCCTACCACATGCCTTGGATTTTTCCCTTGCCCTTGCCCTTGCTAGCAGCAACATGACTCCTTCACCTGTCCGGGCAGATACAGTCTCTGGGTGGAGTCAGAACGCCCTGCACATTCAGCGGTGACCTTGAACATAACGTCTAGCAGCCAGGCAATTGGCTGAGAGCCTCCAAGGACCTCAGGGCATTCAAGGACAACGTCTTTAGTCACGTATGTCCTCAAGTGTAGGGAAATGTACTGAGACACCTCTTAATTCCTCAGGAAAATAAGGAAAACGAACAACACAGAGCTATGCCTTGGATCCATTTATTCCCATCTCTGGGTGGGTCTGTGAACAACGGTCCTCCCAGGACTCAGGACCCACCTTTGGAACTTGACCCTTGGAAATCATAGGTGAGTGGTACTCCCCCAAGGAGTTCCCCACACTAGGCTCCTGACCACTGACAGAAGCCTGTGAGAACAGATGTGATAGTCTGAAGTTCTAGAACGTTCTGGGTCTGTGTGATCTGGCTAGATGCTCTTCACTTTACCGTGTGCCAGCCCTTTACTGTGACAGAGCCTCGAGCCACATACCCACCAACTCAGCCACCAACACCGTTTCCTCCCTTCTGCTCTGAGAGCAACGGCCGGTGCAGGCAGGAGGTCAAGGGGAGGGTTTTCTTCTAGGTCACGGCTGAGATGAGTTCCTTCATCCCACGGATTCAGCAGCTACACGGCAGCCTACAGAATTTATGCCAAATTCCATTCCTTCAAGGACCATATTTCACAGTTTATTACGAGTTCACTGCCACCAGACCTATCAGCGTCTACGTGATGTTTCAAATCCGAGCCCGGGAGCGACCACCCCCTGCCCGTCCTCCTCCTCCTCCTCCTCCTCGGCCCACCCGCCCCTCAGAACGCCGTGTAGTAGTGCTCCGTGGTGCTGATGATGTCGCTCTGGTCCTCCAGCAGCTCCAGCACCTGCTGCAGCACGCCTTCGCTCAGGTCCGGGCTGACACTCAGGCGGGCGCAGGCCAAGATGTGCTGGAAGTGGCAGCCCTTCTCTGCGTCTGCTGGAGAGAGGCAGTGGGCTAAGCTTGGCGCTGTCAGACCCTCGGGCCCCTCGGCGGCCTCCCCCTCTCAGGGCAAGTCCTTCTCCATAGCTGCCGGCTCAGCCTGCACTTTCTCCAAGCTCCCGGCTCGGCTGCGGATTCTGACGCACGGCAGAGTCGGAGAGGCGCCGGTTTCGAGTACCAGCAGGAATAAAACAGGAGCCCTGTTCTCGGGCCCGTTCTTTCGCCACATGACATGGACCCACGGCTCGGGAACTCGGGCCTTCAACCTTCAAGGACTGCTCATCGATCACTGACTGACTATAACTGAATGGATTTTTAGTGCGTGATAATCTTTTTTCTCTAGGGCAGTTACAGGTGTAAGTGCATCTAGTCAGGGCCGAACCCACAGCTTTCCAGGTGGGAGCCCTCCCGAGACGGACAGCAGAGCGGGTCTATGGCAGACTCCAAATTCTTCCCTGTGAGTTCTGACTCACGGAACAGCCTGGAGAAGAAGGGATTCCCACCACTGGTCTGTTCTCATTCTCTGCCTAGGCTTCCAAGCAGTCCTTCCAAGCAGTTGCGTTCTAGTAATCTCTTATCCTCTGACCAAAAAAACCTAAGACCCTCTGGTCCACAATGACCATTTGGTCCACAATGGTAAAAGTTCAGGGTCAGCAACGTCTTTCCTAGTTCAAACCAATGATTCATAGTAGTGGAATGCACAGTGAAGTTCTGACCATTAGAGAGGGTCATGAAATCAACGTAATAGGTTGTGATTAGCAATTGTTTCCTTACTAACATATTAGGAAAGACGGGAACAGGAAATTACAAAATGCATTGCATTATAGCATAAGTATTACTTTGTGAAACTTTTTATATATATAAGTATATATATGCGTACATACTTACATATGTGTGGGTGTATATATGTATATATATGCATACATGTGTGCGTATATATACTATATACAGTATATATATGCATACATACTTATAGATGTGTGTATATGTAAATACATTTTATATGTGTGTGTACATATATGTAAATATAACGTACTGAATCATGATGTAAAACGCATCTGTAACTGAGTCAAAGTCAAACCTCATTTACTGAAAACAGAGCCCCCAGATATGCATCAAGCCTCTCTGCTGTCTCCCCAGCATCTGGCGTGCCTGCTGTTTCAGTCACCAAATGTCGTTTTCAGAGAACGAAATCCTCGAGGCCCCAGGAAGGTGATTAGAGAGATATCGCGGTGTTGGGCAAAGCATGGTTTGGGAGGTGGCACACGTCTGCAGCCTTGGGCAACTCACAGCATCTCTGAGCCCCAGTTTTGTCACCAACGAGAAGGGGGAGGAACTCTGAAGGGGGTGAGGGCACCTCTGGGGTCCTGTCCACCAGCTCTAAGGGTCAGAGACCATCCCACGCAGTGCTCCGGAGCTAACAAAGACTTGCTAAATTCTGACCTCTAGTGGCCCTATCCACTCATTATCCCTCCCAGTTAGGGTTATTGTTGAAAAACTGGTCACCTTCACTGATTTCCTTCGACATTCATTCAGCAAAGACTTCCTGAACACCTACGACGTGTGTAGTGCTAGTGTAGCGTAGTGTGTAGATGGAGAGTGGACCCCAGAGGCCGACAGGCCCACAGTCAAGTACCGGCTCTGAAAGGGGCAGAGTGGTTCATGTCTCTGGGTCTATTTGCTCATCTGTAAGATGTGGAGAAAAATCTACTCCACCAGTGGCTGTAGGGATCAAGGAGCCCAGCGGCAGGTGCTTCTTCCACGGGAATGACTATGATTCTGTCATCCTCTCCATGACCTAGTCGCTGCTCTAAAGCAGCCTGATTCAGCTCTTCCTGAGAAGGGTGATGCTGGACGGTGGGAAGGGGCTCCGAGCAAACTGGGCCTGCGCACGGCAGACGGGGCACTAGGACTCTCACCATCGGTTGGCTTTGAGTCTGTCTTTGCAGGGCCTGCGTGCCCAAGCTCGGGGCTCAAGAGGACCTATGGACATACGTGCAGCCCTAAGCAGCTATGCCCCGAAGGCCTTCAACTCTCTCTTCACAAAGGCCATGCTGTTGTCTGGGAAGGATCCTCACAAAGTGACCCTGCTGTCCCACGGGGAGAAGGACTGGTTTTGTTTTCCTTTAAGTGTTTGGTAGAATTCATCAGTGAAGCCGTCAGGTCCAGAGCTTTTCTTTGTTGGTAGATTTTTAGTTACTGATTCAATTTCCTTACTAGTTATAGCTCTACTATTTCCTTTTTCTATGTGATTCAGTCTTGGTAGGTTCTGTGTTTCCAGGAACCTGTCCCGTCCATCTGGCAATACAGTTTGTTAGCATGCAATTGTTCGCAGTCCTCTTTCGCAGTCTTTTTTTTAATTTCTGTAGAACCTGTACTAATGCCCTCTTTTTCATTTCTGATTTTAGTAATTTGAGTCTTCTCTCTTTCTTCTTAGTCCCTCTAGCTAAAGGTTTGGCAATTTTGTTCATATTTTTCAAAGAACCACCTTCTGGTTTTGTTTTCTCTATTACTTTCTATTCTCTATTTCATTTATCTTTGTTCTAATTGTTATTATTGCCTTTCTTCTGCTAGCTTTGGGTTTAATTTGTTCTTTTCCAGTCCCATAAATTGTTAGAAGTTAGGTTTTGATTTGAGATCCCTCTTGTTTTTCAATGTGTTTGTAGCTGTAACATTCCCATTTAGTGCTACCTCTTTGATATGTTGTATTCTCATATTCATTCATCTCTAGCTATTTTCCAATATCCCTAGTTGAGTGTTGTTTAATTTCCACAAATTTATTAAATTTTCCAGTTTTGTTACTGACTTCTAACTTCATCCGATTATGGTCAAAGAAGACACTTGGTATATTTTTACCATCGACTGAGACTTAATTAGTGGTCTAACATATGGTCTATCCTGGAAAATGCCCCATGTACACTTGACAGGAATGTGTCTTCTATTGTTGGAGAGAGTGTTCTGTGTAGGTCTATTAGATCTGATTTCTTATGGTGTTCAAGTTCTCTATTTCCTTACTTATCTTCTGTCTGCTTGTTCTACCCATTATTGAGACTAGAGTACTGACATCCCCAAGTCTGACTGTAGAACTATTTATTTCTCTTTTCAATTTTGTCCATTTTTGCTCCATCTGTTTTGATAGTCTATCATTAGGTACATAAATGTTTATAATCGCTCTATCTTCTTGCTGTACTGAACCTTTTAATAATATATAATGCCCTTCTTTGCTCCTTTTTTTTTTTTTTTTAAGATTTATTTATTTATTTATTAGAGAGCGAGAGACTGAGAATGAGAGGGGAGAAAGTCAGAGGGAGAAGCAGACTTCCCGCAGAGCTGGGAGTCCGATATGGGACTCGATCCCGGGACTCCGGGATCATGACCTGAGCCAAAGGCAGTTGCTCAACCAACTGAGCCACCCAGGCGCCCCCTTCTTTGCTCTTGTAAACTTTTTGGTTGTAAAGTTGGCTTTGTCTGCTATTATAGTTATAGTTATAGCTACTCCTGCTCTCTCTTGGTTACTTTTATTTGCACAGGGTTCTCTTTTTCCAACCTTTTGACTTTCAATCTATTTGTGTCTTTGGATCTAAGGTAAGTCTTTGTAGACAGGATTTAGTTGGATCATATTTTTTTAATCCATTCTGCCGATCTGTCTTTTGAGTGGAGAGTTAAATCCATTTAGGTTTTAAGTAATTGCTGTTGGCAGGAGAAGGGCTTCCTTTTGTCATTTTGCTATTTGTTTTCCATATATCTTATAACTTTTTGTCCTTCATTTCCTGCATTACTGAATTCTTCTGTGTTTAGCTGATTTTTTTTTTGTAGTGAAATGTTTAAATTCCTTTCTTATTTCCTTTTGTGCATATTCTTTGTGGTTACCGTGGGGATTATTCATATTCCTAATCTGAATGTATTCTAATTTAACTTCAACACAGAAAAACTCTGCTCCTTTTCAGCCCCATCCCTGCATCTACTGGTTGTTGAGGTCACAGAATGACATCTTATATACTGTGTTGCCTAAAAACATAAACTAGGTACTCTTTTAAGTTCATTAGTCTCTAAAATTATATCGAAAACAAAATGTGGAATTAAAAACTGAAGTTACAATAATATCAGTAGATTAATAGTTATCTTTAACAATGTATTAGCCTCTTAAATCACACAGAAATCAAAAAGTGAAGTTACAAGCCATTGCTCTAATATTAGCTTTTATAACTGTCCACATATTCACCATTGTCGAGATCTCTATTTCTTCACATGGCTTTGAGCTGCTGTCTAGTGTCCTTTCATTTCACCATGTCAGATGCCCTTGGGCATTTCTTACAGGGCAGGTCTGGTGGTAACAAACTCCCTCAGCCTTTGTTTATCTTAGAATGTCCTAATTTCTCCCTCACTTTTTTTTTTTTTTTAAGATTTTATTTATTTATTTGACAGAGAGACAGATCACAGGTAGGCAGAGAGGCAGGCAGAGAGCAAGTGGGAAGCAGGTTCCCTGGTGAGCAGAGAGCCCGATGCAGGGCTCGATCCCAGGACCCTGAGACCACGACCCGAGCTGAAGGCAGAGGCTTTAACCCACTGAGCCACCCAGGCGCCCCTCTCCCTCACTTTTGACAAACAGTTTTGCTAAATATGGGATTCTTTGTTGACAGGTTTTTGGCTTTTTCTTCCTTATTCCACTTTGAATGTATCAGCCCAGCATTCGGCCCCCAAAGTTTCTGATGAGAAATATGCTAATCTTATCGACAAACCTTTGTATGTGACAAATTGCTTCTCTCTGGCTGCTTCCAAGATTCTCTCTTTGTCTTTGCCTTTCAAAAGTTTGATTATGATGTGTTGTGGTGTGGGTCTCTCTGAGTTCATCCTGAGAGTTCACAGGGCATCTTAAATGTTTGTATTCATGTCTTTCATCAAATTAAGGATGTTTTCAGCCACTAGTTCTTCAAATATTCTCTCTTCTCCGTCTGGGGCTCCCATAATACATATGTTGGCCCAGTGGATGGTGTCCCACAGGTCCCTTAAGCTCTGTTTACTTTTCTTCAACTCCAAGTTTGTTGATTTTTTTCTTCTGCCTTTGAATCTTTAGAGTGAAATTTTCATTTCAGTTATTATACTTTTCAGCTCCAGAATTTTTTTCTGGTTTCTTTTGAGGTTCAATTTCAATTTCAATTTCCTTATTTGTATTTCCACTTTGCTCATCCATCATTTTCTTGACCTCCACATCTTTCCACATCTCTCTTTAGTTCTTTGAGCATTTTTAAGACAGTTGTTTTAAATTCTGTGTCTAGTAGATCTGCCATCAATCCAGGCTTTCTCAGGAACAGTTTCTGTTGATTATTTTTTTCTTCTGAATGGGCCATACTTTCCTACTTTTTTGTGTGCCTTGTGATTTTTAGTTGAAAACTGGACATTTGAATTTAATAATGTGGTAACTCTAGAGAGTAGATTTCCCCCCTTCCCCCAGGATTTTCTGGGTTTTTCTTGTTTTGCTTTTTGTTTTGTTTTGTTTTTTAAATTATAGGCTGTGTCTGTGCCAAGGATCAGCCTGAGGTATAAACTTAAGATCTTCTCAAGTCTTTTTCTGAACCTATGTCTTTCCCTGGGCATGCATAATCACTTTTTGATTTTTCCCATATATGCAATTGCTTTTTAAGGCCTTGGTCTTTCTTTTCTGGCTCCCAAAAGGGGATAAAAGAAAAGTGAAAGTGGGCGGGAAGGGCATCAGTCCTCTAAATCCACTGGAAGTCACTTCAGCTTTTGGGGGAGGGGCTGGCAACAATGGGAGGAGGTGCGACAACGGCCAGCCACCTCTCTGTCTGCAACACTTGTGATCAGAAGTAGCAATCGGCTGGGGCGCCTAGGGGGCTCAGTCCATGAAGTGTCTGCTCAGGTCATGATCCCAGGATCCTGGGATGGAGCCCTGCTTGGGGGGGTCCCTGCTCAGTGGGGAGCTCGCTTCTGTCTCTCCCTCTGCTGTCTGCCCCGGCGCCCCTCCACATTTGTGCTCTCTCTCTCTCTGTTCTTGCTTTCTCTCTCAAATAAGTAAATAAAATATATTTTTTTAAAAAGCAGCAATAGGCAAACAGAGCACAGCTCCCTGATATTTGGAGGACCTGTTCTTTTTTGACTACCTAGGTTCCTGCAAACTCTGTGTAAGCTACCCCAAGAACATGTGCACAGGTGCCTGCCATGTGGCAGGGGTGAGGAAATGGTACCTGCTACGAAGAGCTGAAACTGACTGAGATGATCTGAATTCCCTCTCCAAGCCTTCCCCTGGAAGTTGAAAGCTGTCAGTAGACACTAGAGTTCCAGAACAGTTACATTAGGCAGATGTAACTGTTGTCTAAGTGGAGAGACAGATTGCTGGTACTTCCTACTCTACCAATGTATTTAAACCTCATAACAACACATCATATGGGTACTATCATTATCCCCATTTTACAAATAAAGACAATGAGGCAAACTTTTGTCAACATAGTACTGTAAGTCCTAGCCACAGCAATCAGAAAGGAAAATGAAATAAAAGGCACTGAAATTGGTAAGAAAGAAGTAAAACTGTTAGGGGTGCCTGGGTGGCTCACTCGGTTAAGTGGCTGCCTTTGACTCAGGTCATGATCCCAGGGTTCTGGGATCGAGCCCCACATCAGGCTCCTCGCTCAGCAGGGAGCCTGCTTCTCTCTCTCCCTCTGCCTCTCCCCCAGCTTGTGTTCTCTGACTCACTATCTGTCTCTCAAATAAATAAAATCTTAAAAGCAAAAAAGAAAAGAAATACTCCTAAATGACTCAAAGAGTTTACATTCTACTGATCATTCTGATAAGGAAAAACTCAATGCTGTATTTTGTACAAAGGTCAGAAACACACTAAAGGCCCAGCAGGAATGATTAAGAGGTTGAAGATCTACCTGTGTGTTCAATGGAATCCTCTGTGGTATTGAAAGACTGAGGCAGTGTTGGATGTGCTGTCGCTGAATGACTTCTAGAAGTCGGTATGGGATTTGAGATACGAGGTGTGGAACACTAAGCATCACATGCTAACCTTTACTTGTGGGGCTTTTGAAAAGAAACTATACAAGTACGTTTGTCACTATATATAGCCTCTCTAGAACAATATGCAGGAAACTAGTAACACCCACTGCCTTTGGACGCGGAACACAGAGCCTGCGGCTTGGGGTTGGGAGGGATTCTGATTTTCTATGTGCACTTTGCACTGACTTTTTACCACGGCCATACATGATCACTCAAAATAAATAAGTAAATATAAATATATCTACATATATATGTAGATATATTATTACTATTTTTTAAATGTCACAGATATTTTCTAGGACAAGGAGTGGTCACAACAGATGTCAAGACAGTCCCTACGAGGTATTTTTCCTGGCATTCTCAGTTCCTCATGCTCTAGAGTTCAGCTCCTGGGAGTTTCCTAGTTTTGGGGCCTGGCTTACAGCTGTCAGAGGTTCCCACATACAGACTGAGGGGCACGGGGGGTCCACCTTAACACACACGCACATTTGCCAGGGCCGGGGTGATTCTGGGGGTTTGTGGAGCATGGAAAACCTGCCACTTGTGCAGACTCTCAGGCCACCAGGCAGTTTGGCTCTCCTGAGAAATGCAGTGTAAATGCCTCTCATTCACTTCACCAGACACTGGGATTATTTCAACCTATCCTGTTCTCAGTGCAGATCAAAGTAAGGATCTGGCCAGGTAGCTGACAAGGAGGAGGAGTGCAGGGAGGCTATTTGGGGAGCAGCCTGTCGTCTCTTCTTGGTTGAAGAACTTGACGTTTCACTGCTCCTTAAAGCTCCCTAGGGGCGCCTGGGTGGCTCAGTTGTTAAGCCTCTGCCTTCTGCTCAGGTCCTGATCTCAGGGTCCTGGGATCGAGCCCCGCGTTGGGCTCTCTGCTCAGCAGGGAACCTGCTTCCCCCCCTCTCTCTGCCTGCCTCTCTGCCTAATTGTGATCTCTCTCTCTGTCAAATAAATAAATAAAATCTTTAAAAATAAAATAAAATAAAGCTCCCTAAATTGTGGATAGACAGGTTCTCCCCTAACGCAAGGATACTTGTCCTTATTCTGAATGATGTGAACAAAAGCCAGAAACTTTGCATTAAAATAACAGAGTGCTTTCAGTTTATTTTAAGATCTGTGGTCACACCATTCTGGGATCTGACCTCATCGGTTCTTAAGGGCTAAGTAGGGTTGCATACCATAAACACCAGGGCTGGAGACCTGGGCTAGCTCCGCCCGCTGAGTCCGCCTGGAGCAGGGCCAGGGCCAGGCCCCGGGGACAGAGGGGCTGAAAGGGCTGGGGGTGCGTTTCTCTGGAGAGAAAGAAAGCAGGCAGGCTGAGGAGATCTGCAGTCATTAACAAGTCTTTCCCTTTCTCTTCCAGCCTCGTTTGTTGACAAACGACAAACCAAACGCCCGACATTCACTATCAGCATATGTTTGCAAAAGACAGACTTTGAAAAGTCACCTTGAAGTCTGATCAGTTTTCATAGGATTTAACGATAGGAGTAGTGTTTTCTTCTCTTTCTAACCCGTAGGAAAATAGTAATGTCCATTGTCAGACTATCAACAGTTTGAGTTTCTAACCACTAGGGGTTGACCTAACTCCACTAAAACCAACTGTATTTTAAACCATTTCTTCTGCAAATTATCAGGTTCCAAGATAACTGAATTATACTAATCATAACCTGCAATGTCTAGAACCATTTCTCCTAACACGGAAAGGCTTGATGTCGGAAGACAGGAAACTGTCTCGTCTGCATTCAAAGACAAGGGGCAAGACCAGAATAAGAAATAAGACAAATCAGAGAGTACATGAGAACCAGAAGGTCAAGAAGTCCCAGCCTGGTGGCTTACCTCACTACTGCAACCACGAGACGCTCGGCCGGCCAGCTCCTGTCCCCTCCCCTAATCAATCAGCGTCCCCAGGGCTGGGACCAGAGCACTGCATGTTTAAAGAATCTCCAGGGTCAAACTGTACGTGAAGCTAAGGCCAGAACTGTGAGAGTCTAATACTCACTGTACAGAAGGAGAGACTGAGGCTCAGAGAGGCAGCTGTCTCGACCAGTCATATTTCCAAATCTCTACCGGGGAAAGCCCCAGGTCTCCCGACTCCCCATCCAGTGCTCTCTGGGAGGGGACATCCCCCTCCAGTGCGCTCGGACACCACCTACATGTACATTCCATCACTTACGATTTGGTTTCTGGCAGTCTTCTTGAATGATATGGTGGATCTTTCTGTGCAGTTCTTTGTCTTCTCTGGTTACCTAAATGGGCAAAACAGAAGAGAGAGCAATCTTAAGTAATGAAGTGGGTGCATCACCCGGACTAGTATTTAGGATGGTTTCTAAAGATTTCACAGTCATCACCATCCCTACACCAACAAGAGGGTTTTTGACACTTGGCCTATTGTCAAACCAGTTCTGTCCCTACGCAGCTCACTGCTTTGTAGTTGGCCCAGAGGCATGCTCCCCTGGAAGGTGGTTTACCAGGGCCATGATATCAAAAACTGAAATTCTGTACTTTTAAGGAGCAACTTTCTTCTCAAATATTCGTGACACATTTATGAAGTTTCTCTTACTCGACTTTACATTCAAAGGGAGGCACAAGTGATCAAAGTCTCGATCTCCAACCAGGGCTCCTTCCTCTTTGCCCTGATACCTGTCTCACGTCTCATGAGTATTCTTCTTTCTCCCGACCCCAAAGAAAAACAAGTGAAATAAAAACTGTTAGGAAAAGCTAGCAAGACAGTACATCTAGCTCGTCCATAGAAACACCTTCTGTCTCAAAGGCAAATATAATAAAGGTCTTTTCTCAACTGGCCCCAATAAGAGGGAAGTCAAGTAACCAGCTGGGTTTTACCTTCAGGTTCCATAGTGAATCTAAAAACAAAAAAAAAAAAAAGAAAAAGAAAAAGAGAGAGAGAGAGAAAGGAAGGAAAAGAGGAAGGAAGCGGGGGTGGGGGTAGGGAACAACCAGCATGCAAACAAACACATGTATCAGGAATTCTGGGACCAGACCACATCGAATGGGGATCTTGACTCCCAAGGTTATTGTGAAGATTATCTAAGTAATGGGGGTGAGAGCTGCGGAAAGCAGGAAAGCACTACACAAACAGAAGTATCCACATCACGGTGATAACTACTTCCCTGGGGCAAGGCCCTCCGGAACACAGAAACCTACAGCCCAGGCAGGACTGGAAGGGGAGGTGAGAAGGGGGATGGGATGGTTCTGCGGAGGAAAAGAGCTATAATTGCTCGCTCACCCCATTCCAGCTCACACTGACTCACAGGAGGAAGTGCCTAGCCCTGCCACACCTCAGCCCTGGCCTGCTGCCCAGGAAGAGCTGCTTTCTACGGACACAGGGGGCCAACCGGAGCCTCCCAGGGGGAATGGGAGGGGTAGGGGAGGCATGTGAAGGGGAGCTGCCCAGCATGGGCTTCTCCAACCTTACCAGGCTTTCCACATAGGAGGTGGTCTGCACTCACCCGTACACAGATTAGAATACCCTTTTCAAAAGTTACTCAGGGCGCCTCGCTGGTTCAGTGGGCAGAGCGTGCAACTTTGATCTCAGGGTAGTGAGCTCAAGCCCCAGGTTGGGTGTAGTACTTAAAAAATAAAACAAAACCCAAATACAAAACTGGGGTGTGTGGCTGGCTCAGTTGGTGAAGCACATGACTCTTGATATCGGGGTTGTGAGTTCAAGCCCCATACTGGGTGTAGGAATTTCTTTTTTTTTTTAAAGATTTTATTTATTTATTTGTTAGAGAGAGAGAGAGAGCACAAGCAGAGGGGAGAGACAGACAGCGTGAGAAGCAGGCTATCGCTGATCAAGGAGCCTGATCATGACCTGAGCCTAAGGCAGACATGTAACTGACTAAGCCACCCAGGCATCCCTTGGGTGTAGAGATTACTTACAAATAAAATTTAAAAAACCCCAAACTTAAAAGTTACTCAAATAGTATTTAAAACATATTTAATTTAATAATTTAAGCTAATTTAAAAAAACTCTCTAAAATGGGGAATCGCTAGAGTAAATCAACATTAAGAAAATGTCCTGTTGAGGAAAGCTTCCCCTCAAGAATCATGTCTGTAAACAGTGAGACTTCTGGGTTTTCTCAGAATTTTGATCTGCCTCTAGGGGAATCACTCGTGACTAAAGCCACATCTACACTGCTAACATCAGCCGGTGGTCACGAGGAAGCCCATTTCCACTGAAAGCATGGCTCCTCCAATTATTAAAGGTAGGCACCAAGAGGTGAACCTTAAACTCTGAAAGTATGAAGCAAGCAAGCACTTGTACCCCTGGTGGGAATGTCCATGAATATCGCCCTCTGGGAGGTCAGTCAGCCTATGCTGACCAAATGCTTAAAGGTACATGCCCTTTGCTCCAGCAATTCCTCTTTTAAGAGCCAATCTTACAGAAGTGCTTACGTGAATTCACAAACACAGCCATAGTGACACTATCTGGGTGAGCAAAACTCCGAATCAACATCAATGTCCACCAGAAAGAAGTGGTTAAAAGTGTAGGGCAAGAAACCGTAATACGGAGTACCACGTGAGGTCAAGAAGACTGAGGAAGATTAATAAGTACTAACACGGAAAGATGCCTGTGATGTGCTATTTTGGTACCCCACCCCCCAAAACTGTCAGGCATTATTTAGACCAATGGTTCTCAACTGTCCCAGGGGACACTTGGCGATGTCCTGAGACAATTTTGGTTGTCACAAGTGGGGGGCTGCTACTGATACCTAGTGAATGAAGCCAGGATGCTGTTAGACGTCCTACAATACAAAGGAAAGCCACGCACAGAAAGGAACCATCTGGCCCAGTGTTAAGGCTGAGAAGTCCTGATTTGCAGGATAATGGAGGGAAAACAAAAAGCCACATAAGCATCTATATGTGTACATTTTGTAAATGCACATGTAAATGTCTAGAAGGACATGCTATTAAAAATAGTAGCTTGCGGGGGTAGGGGCAGGGGGCGGTGCCTTAGGGGTTTACGCGTCCGAATTTCGGCTCAGGCGGTGATCTCACAGGCGTGGGATCAAGCTCTGTGCCCAGCTTGAAGTCTCCTTCAGGTTCTTTCTCCCTCTCCCTCTGCCCCTCTCCACTTGTGCTCTCTAAAATACATAAATAAAATCTTTAAAAAGAAATGGCACCTTGGGGAAAGAGAAGGGCTGACCGTCACTCCTTATTTTATGAACCTCTGAAACGATTTTTAAAAACAGTAAATAATGAAATAACAGTAAATAACAAAATAACGGTAAATAATGAAATGAATTTAAAAACGAATAAATGTGGTTATGTTCAAAGCTATGAAGGAAAACAAACAATAAAGTAGCAGGTCTCTTACATAGTATAGCTTATCAAAACCATCCTCTTTCTGGAAAACAAATCCTTTTTCCTGCAGCAGCTGTATTGCATTCTTAAATATACTATGAATTGCCTTGGAAGTGGTGTCATTCTTAGAATCCCCCTGTAGGAAGAGGAAAAAGGAAAAGAAGATAAGTTAAGTCCCATCTTGCAGCATCTAAGAGTAACTCCCTGGGCCAACTGGTTTATGAATTCACCCAACAGGCTTTGGATCTGCTGAGTCGAAGTGATCTAGTTGCGTGGCCTAGCAGGACGGTATTTAAGCAGGCCTGGGAAGTTTGCTCGGGTAGGATCGTGCTTGGTAACTGTTTCACACCTTAGTTGTCATTTTGTTCAATTTTACACAATGGAATGGAAAAAAAGAAGAGAAAAGAAGATAATCTTTGAACTGGAGTACGCAGTTTACACGTCTTGAACATTTAAAATTACTTCTATTCCCATGTTGGTTTTGGTAGAATTGTTTCCTAAACAAAAAGATCATTTTTTTTTTTAAATTCAGAGCCAAAACACTGTACATATATATTAGCTCAGTTTTTTCATTAAAATTATGACTACATATAATCTCTTCCTAAGGACATCAGAGAAATTTACACATATTGAAATAAGTTGGGGATTCTCAGATGTACGAAATATGAAGTAGTCTCCTTATTTTAAATGGAGGCAGTTCCTAGAGTATAGATCCTTTACCTCTTTGATTAGGTTTATTCCAAGGTATCTTAACGTTTTCGGTGCTATTGTAAATGGAGTTGATTCTCTAATTTCTCTTTCTACAGTTTCATTGTTGGTGTAGAAGAAAGCAACTGATTTCTGTGCATTGATTTTGTATCCTGCCACATTACTGAATCGCTATGGTTTCACTTATTTGTGGAACATAAGCAATAGCATGAAGGACATTAGGAGAAGGGAAAAATGAAGGGGGAGAAATCGGAGTGGGAGACAAACCATGAGAGACTATGGACTCCGGGAAACAAACGGAGGGTTTTGGAAGGGAGGGGGTGGGGGGATAGTTGAGCCTGGTGGTGGGTATTAAGGGGGGCACGGATTGCACGGAGCACTGGGTGTTATGCGCAAACAATGAATCATGGAACACTACGGCAAAACTAATGATGTACTGTATGATGACTAACATAACACAATTAAAAAAAATAAGTAAATGAATAAATGGAGGCAAACAGCCATGAGGAAACCTGTCTGTCCGAGGCAGATCCACGGGGCCAAAGGCAGAGGGGTCCCAGGCTGCACGGAAGGAACCTCTGTGGCTGTTTTCCATTTCCTCAATATCAGTACTTCTCCTCTAAGACACAGGTTTACCCGGAGTTACCAGTTCGCCCTACTTCTTGCACCCAAGGAAGCCAGGCCTTCAGCTGTGCCCAACCGTGGTTCACTAAACTGTAGGCTTACTGAGTTGGGGGCTTTATTTCAACTTGGCCCCCTCCTCCCTGGCACACAGCGGGTAACTAATAAGACATCTGTGTAACGAATGGGAAGTAAATACCCGCATTACAGAGGCGTATTCTTTTTATTATTCCATTGAGGGTTTTCAATCCATTCCTGAAACAAGTGGTGAACAACTGTCCCTTAAGGTACAGACCCATTTTTATTTTTATTTATTTTTTCAGACCCATTTTCAATGTGACAGAAATTTGTCAAGATACTTAGAAGAAGAGAGCACCAACGAAACAAGGCAAAGCTTCTAAAAAAGCATTTGAAGGCAAAGTCTATCCCTAATGAAGAAGGCTGATGAAGGGATGCTTGAGTGGCTCAGTCGGTTAAGAGTCTGCCTTCAGCTCAGGTCATGATCTCAGGGTCCTGGGACTGAGCCCTGCATCAGGCTCCCTGCTCAGCGGGGAGTCTGCTTCTCCCTCTGCCCCTCCCCAACTTGTTCTCCCTCTCTCTCCGTCTCTCTCATAAATAAATAAAATCTTAAAAAAAAAAAAAAAAGAGTGCTGATGAAAGCTATCTGGGGCAATACCCACAGATGCTGAAAGAGAGAACTTGCTTGTCATTTGCCGATGACATTTCTGGCAAGTGACAGGGAAAGGAAAGAAACCACCAAATGGCTTCAAGCATTGACAACTGCATCCCTAAAGAAACCCTCTCAGGGTGTCTGGGTGGCTCAGTGGGTTAAAGCCTCTGCCTTCGGCTCAGGTCATGATCTCGGGGTCCTGGGATCGAGCCCCGCATCGGGTTCTCTGCTCAGCGGGGAGCCTCCTCCCCCTCTCTCTCTGCCTACTTGTGATCTCTCTCTGTCAAATAAATAAATAAAATCTTTAAAAAATAATAAAAATAGGGGCGCCAGAGTGGCTCAGTGGGTTAAAGCCTCTGCCTTCGGCTCAGGTCATGATCTCAGGGTCCTGGGATCGAGCCCTGCATCGGGCTCTCTGCTCAGTGGGGAGCCTGCTTCCCCCTCTTCCTCTGCCTGCCTCTCTGCCTGCTTGTGATCTCTCTCACTCGGTCAAATAAATAAGTATCTTAAAGAAAGAAAGAAAGAAACAAGAAACCCTCTCTTTCTAGAAGAGGCCTTCCAAAGAGGCACTGTTTTAATCTAATGGATCCTAGTGAGGTCTCACAAACACGCTCCCCTGGGCTGAAGAGGACAGTCTAACACACTTAATTAATCAATAGTCAACAAGCTGGAGTACCTGCTAACCAGAACATTCAAGCCTGAAAGTTGACAAACATTCCAAGTTACGACAGCATCCGATCTCTGAAGGCTGAATAAGGCCAAGAACTATGTGATGACCCCCACGAGCAGAAAATCTATGTGAGTGTGTTTAGAATAAACAACTCACCTAGCAATTCTCAGTCACACACAGCCTTGCACTCTGGGGGCATCTGGGAAAGCTGTATTTATTAGGGGAAGCACAACCAACCCAAAATAGACTCTCCCCTGCCCAAACCATTACAACCACTTAATCTTTGTAATTCTAAGGAAATTCATCTTTTTTAGTCAATTTAATATCAGGATCCTAAGGGTCGAGTTTATTATGGCTCTTACCAAGATAGAAATAAGTTGGGAGACTAGAAATGATTGTTGCATGATTACTGCCATCATTAGAAATGACTCCTGGTTATCCCCAGACCACACAAAAGCTCAGTTCCTCCTCCCAGATTTCTGTAAGCTCAGGCAGCAGAAAGACAGTGTGCTAGGTCTGTGAGATTCAAAGCACAGTTTCAGCTGTGAACAAAAAGGACCCCCCCCCCCCCCAAAAAAGGCTCTGTGAATATAAACAGTATGTGAAACTTCCTTTCCAAAAACATTTGCCTCGGCTGACCTCAGAACACATCTCCCTAGTGGTTCTAATGACACAGTCTCAGGGGGCAAGGCCTCCAATCATATCTGCTAGCCAGCAGCTTGGCTTGGCCTGGGACTTGTGTCCTTCTTGTCTTTTTCTAAAGACGAGGCTCATCCAATTCAGGAAACCGAAACTGCACAGAGACAGGAACAGTGACTGGCTGAACATGCTAAGCCTGGGCAGGCCTCTCCGCGCAGGTCAGGAACTGGGTGGATCTCTGAAATATATATATAGTCTTCATTCTCAAACACACTCCACATTTATCCAGCTGTCAAAGAAACAATGGTTTTGCAAGGTCTGCTTATCATGTTTCTGGATTTGCTGAGAAGAGCCACTACGGAAAAAGAAAAGGGGTGGGGGACATTCAAACCCTCTCTCCCTTGGCCTCTAAACTAACACGATCACAATGATTTTTTGTGAAGCTTTCACCTGTATGACAACACAAAACGCCAAGGGATCTAGGGTTTCACCATCCTTGTAAAGCATCCCTAGTCTCGTAGGCTCTATGAAGCAGAATTCAACTTAATGATGCTGACCTCCCCGACCACAGTCATGTGAGGGAGTAATTCATAATTGATGGAAAAGAGTCTCCAAAGACAAAGTGCTACATTCATATCTCTTTAAACATACATGACGGGGAAGATACAAGTTTCTGCTCTAAGCATTTTCAAAAAGATACCACGCCAGAAGTTCCCCACGGTTGTTTTGAATGGAGAAGCCTTGAGAGAATTCTCAAGTCTATTTAATTGTGGCTCCTCCAGAAAAGCAGGTTCATGGGAAGAATGCGGTCTTTGCTAAGCTTCAGTTTCCTTCCAAACATGCCAAGAGAGTGGCCAGAAGCGCTAGGAGGCTAACTTGGCGGTGAGCCACCTCTGAACTGGGAAGGAACTGGGAGGAAGGTTAATCTTGCAGCCAGCGGCCATCTGGAGGGCCCCAGCCACGAAGGAGCCACGGCATCGCAGAAGGCAGCGGGCGGTCCCCACCTGGGTGTCCCCTGACACACTATCCCTGTCTCTGCAAATGACATCACGGGTCACCGGACACACAGCCTGAGGCCAGGTGGAGCTAATTAGGTTCGTGAACGAAACTGAGAAGCAGCGGCCCTGGCCCAGGCGGTCAGGATGAGGACCCGATATCTGTTCCACTAGAATCACGAGGAATAACTTATGTTACCTAACAAGGTATTCACGGCAGCCCCGTTCGTAATGACTAAAAGACCGGAAAACTCCTGAACAGTCCAGAAATGGAGAGACTGGTTAAATAAATTATGGTACATGTAACAAAAGATCATTATAGTGGCAAATCTGTATGTATGGCTAGGAAAGGCTAAGACATGCCGTTCGGTGAAAAGCTAGGTACAGATTAGAGTTCAGCATGCTACCGATTGTGTCAAAAAAGTGGGGGGATATAATTACTCCTAGTTTATAAATGCACAGACTCTCTCTGGAAGGCTATTCATGAGACTAATAATGGTGCTTATCTCTGGGGAAAGGGGGTAGGAGGGAGGATGGGAAGGAAACTTAATTTTAACGAGATACTTTTGGGGGCTATTTAAATTTTTAAAAACTATTCATTCCTTCAACCAACAAATAATCAAGAACTTAGTTTATGGCAGCCCTGTTCTGGGCCATGGTTCTAGAGAGTGAAGAACAAGACAGAGGAGAACTCTGCCCTTGTAAAATTTAAATTCTGGCAGAGGAATATGTAGGCAAACAAGTAAATACCAGTGATATCCTGAGATATGAAAACAGGGTGATAACACAGTGAGGAAGCAGGGGGGCTATCAGAGCAAATGGGGGAGGGCAAGAAGGTGAGATTTCAGCCCAGATTATTCCCTGGTGGAATAAAATAAATAAAAATTAATGGTTTCACAACAACAAAAAACCTGAGAATTGCAATGAAAGGGAAAGCCTAAAACCAAAGTTTCAAATAACTTAATTCCAAGTAAGTAAACACCAAGCAACTTAAGTTCACCTGTAACATGGGCGGGGGAGGGACAGCTCTTTTCCAGAGCAGTAAGAAATTACTTGATTGTTCCTGGAAATTTTTACTTATAAACCAGACTGAATACAACTTGGTCTTTATACAAATCCTAATAAGGTAACCTTATTTTGATGAAAAGAGAACAAGTCATTAAAAACTTTGGTTTAGGGGTGCCTAGGTGGCTCAGTGGGTTGGAGACTCTGCCTTCAGCTCGGGTCGTGGTCTCAGGGTCCTGGGATCAAGCCCTGCATCGGGCTCTCAGCTCGATGGGGAGCCTGCTTCCCTCTCTCTCTGCCTGCCTCTCTGCCTACTTGTGATCTCTCTGTCAAATAAATAAAATCTTGAAAAAAGAAAAAAAACCAACAAACTTTGGTTCAGGGGCGCCTGGGTGGCTCAGTGGGTTAAGCCTCTGCCTTCGGCTCAAGTCCTGATCTCACGGTCCTGGGATCGAGCCCCACATAGGGCTCTCTGCTCAGCAGGGAGCCTGCTTCCCCCTCTCTCTCTGCCTGCTCTCTCTGCTTACTTGTGATCTCTTTCTCTCCGTCAAATAAATAAAATCTTAAACAAAACAAAACTTTGGTTCAAGAATCATCTTGTTGGGGACCTGGGAGGCTCAGTCAGTTAAGCGTTTGCCTTCACTCAAGTCATAATCCCAGGGTCCCTGAGCACCTGCTCAGCAGTGAGCCTGCTTCTCCTTCTCCCTCTGCCCCTCCACCTGTTTGCGCTTAGTCTCTCTGTCAAATAAATAAATAAAATCTTAAAAAAAATCATCTTGCTGAATAAATAATCTTGGAAGATAATTACCTCTTCTCATTTATTTCCTCCTGCTGAGATTAAATACCCATCTCAGTGAATACTAAGAAGCAGTATGAACCTTAAACTACTTTCTGCCCCCACCCAAAGATTAAGTTTAATGAGATTAAGTGAGGAGGGCAAAAGGGCAGGTGCATTCTCATTTCAAATTCTTGGTGGTCAGTGACCTTTCCAGAAGAGAGACGTGGACTGGCAGCAGAACGTCTAGTCCCTGGGTCTACCCTCTGAGTGTCCATGCCACAGTCATGTTCGCCCACACCCCTGCGCCGCACATATGGGACAGAGGGCCAGATTCTCACGTGGGCATGCTGCCCTTACCTGCTCAGGGCCGGCGCTGTGAATCACAGGCTGACTGGCAAGGGATAGCAGAGATTCCACAATTTCCAATTCCTGCTGGTAAAAGGTTTGCACTTTGTTCTCCACGAGGAATTCTTTGGCTTTTTCACTCAGCAGACATGTGAGATTGGCAAGGTCCAAGGCACCTGGATCGCTGCTGGGGGAAAGTTTTTAAAAGCCCTATAGAGGGGCGCCTGGGTGGCTCAGTGGGTTAAAGCCTCTGCCTTCGGCTCAGGTCATGAAATCAGGGTCCTGGGATTGAGCCCCACATTGGGGTCTCTGCTCGGTGGGGAGCCTGCTTCCCCCTCTCTTTCTGCCTGCCTCTGCCTGCCTGTGATCTCTCTCTTCTCTGTCAAATAAATAAAAATAAAATTTAAATAAATAAAATAAAAGCCCTGCAGAAAACTATCACCTTTGCTTCTTTTCGGCGTGCATAATAAAACAAAAATTCGGCTGGGACATGTGACACTATATTGATGTCTGTCTGACTGAAGTACAGCCGACACCCACTGTTATTTTTTAAATTAATTTATTTATTTTAACGATTTTATTTATTTATTTAACAGAGGGAGAGAGATCACAAGTAGACAGAGAGAACAGGCAGAGAGAGAGGGGGAAGCAGGCTCCCTGCTGAGCAAAGAGCCCGATGCGGGGCTCGATCCCAGGACCCCGAGATCGTGACCTGAGCCAAAGGCAGAGGCTTTAACCCACTGAGCCCCCCAAGCGCCCCTGACACCCAATTTTAAATTAAAGTACACAACATAGCAATTGACAAGTCTATGCGATGCTATAGTCACCGAAAGTGTGGCTACCATCTGTCACCATACGACGCTATTATAATACTACTGACTATATTGCCTGTGCTGTATCTTTTATCCCCACGACTTACTCATTCTATAACTAGAAGCCCGTAGCTCTTACTTTCCTTCACCCATTTTGTCCATCTCCCCTTGATAGACACTTAGGTTGTTTCCATATCTTGACTACTGTATATAAGGCTGCAATAAAAACAGGATGTTTTCTGAATTAGTGTTTTTATTTTCTTTCAGTAAATACCCAGTAAGGGAATTACTAAATCATACGATATTTCTATTTTTAATTTTTTTAGACAGATTTTTAAACTTTCCCCCGTTGCATATTTTTGCCTCCTTTGTTAGAGATTGAGCACATAAATGTGAATTCATTTCTGGGCTCTCTATTCTGTTCCATTGATCTATGTGTCTATTTTTGTGTCAGTACCATACTCATTTGGATTACTGTGGCTTTGTAGTATATCTTGAAATCTGGGATTGTGATACCTTAAGCTTTGTTCTTTCTCATGATTGCTTTGGCCATTTGGGTCTTTTGTGGTTCAATACAAATTCTAAGACTATTTGTTCTAGTTCTTTGAAAAATGCTGCTGGTATTTTGATAAGGATTGCACTAAATTCACAGATTGCTTTGTATGGACTTTTTTTTTTTTTGTATGGACGTTTTAACAATATTAATTCTTCCGATTCATGAGCATGGAGTATCTTTCCATTTGTGTCACCTTCAATTTCTTCATCAATATTTTGTAGTTTTCAGAGTACAGGTCTTCTACCTCCTTGGTTTTTTCCTAGGTATTTTATTCTTTTTGGTGCAACTGTAAATGAAATTGTTTTCTTAACTTTTCTTTTGCTTTTGTTATTAGTGTGTAGGAATGTAACCAATTTCTGTGTATTAACTCTATATCCTGCAACTCTACTGAATTCATTTGTAGTTTCTTTTTTTCTTTGATTATGTTAGTCACCATACAGCACTCATTTGTAGTTTTAATAATCTGTTTTGGTTCTTGTTCCTTTAGGATTTAGGATTTTCTATATATAGTATCATGTCATCTGCACATAATGACAGTTTAACTCTTTGCTTACCAATTTGGATGCCTTTTATTTCTTTTTCTTATCTGACTGCTGTGGCTAGGCCTTCTAGTTCTATGTTGAATGAAAGTGGCAACAGTGGGTTTCTTTTGTTCCTGGTCTGAGAGAAGAAGCTGCTTCCCACCAGTAAGTATGTTAGCTGTGGGGTTTTCACATATGGCCATCATTATAATATGTACCCTCTAAGCCCACTCAGTTGAGAGTTTTTACCATGCATGGCTGTTGAATTTTGTCAAATGCCTTTTCTGCATCTATTGAAATGATCATGTAACTCTCATCCTTTGTTTTATTAACGTGGTGTCTCATGTTGATTGATTTGTGAACATTAAGCAATCCCTGCATTCACAGAATAAATCCCATGTGATCATGACGAATGATCCTCTTAATGCATTGTTGAATGCAGTTTGCTAGTATTTTTTTTAAAGATCTTATTTATTTATTTGACAGAGAGATCACTAGTAGGCAGAAAGGCAGGCAGAGAGAGGAGGAAGCAGGCTCCCCACTGAGCAGAGAGCCCAATGCGGGGCCTCGATCCCAGGACCCTGATATCATGACCCGAGCTGAAGGCAGAGGCGTCAACCCACTGAGCCACCTGGGCGCCCAGTTTGCTGGTATTTTGTTGAGGATTTTTGCATCCATGTTCATTAAGGATATGGGCCTGTAGTTGTCTTTTTTTGTAGTGTGTCTGCCTGGTTTTGGTGTCAGGGGAATATATTTGGAAGCTTTCCTTCCCCTTCTATTTTCTGGAATCATTCAAGAATAGTTATTAACTCTTTTTTTAAATGTTTGGTAGAAATCACCTGTGAAGCCATCTGGTCCTAGACTTTTGTTTTTTGGGAGTGTTCTGACTACTGATCCACATTTGTTACTGGTAATTGGTCTGTTCGATAGTAACGCTTGTTTCTGATATAAAGGGCAATCATACAGTGAGCACTGTGCAGTCGTTTAAAAGGATGAGGTAGGACTAAAGGAGCTATAATATTCATGAGGGATTTTGAAAAAAAAAGTCAAGCTGCAGAATAGTATATCAAATATGCTCCTATTTGTATTAAAAAGCAAATGCACCTGGGTGGCTCAGTGGGTTAAAGCCTCTGCCTTTGGCTCAGGTCATGATCTCAGGGTCTTGAGATCGAGCCTCGCATCAGGCTCTCTGCTCAGCAGGGAGCCCGCTCCCCCCCCCCCCCGCCTGCCTCTCTGCCTACTTGTGATCTCTCTCTGTCAAATAAATAAATAAAATCTTATTTAAAAAAAAAGCAAGCAAATGACAACCCATAAAATATATGGGTGAATATTCATGCTTGTATATGTACAGAAGAAAAATGTCTAAAAGGATACACTTCAACCTACAACTGGTGACAACCTCTGAGGAATGGTACTGAGGCAGGAAAACGGGGAACTTCCACTTTGTTACTTTCTACAGGTCTTGAGTTTGGGGGTTTTTTTGACATACATTTTTTGGATATGTAATATATATATGTTTAAAAAAATTAAAGCAGTGGTGGGGGGAGGGGTGCCAGGGTGGCTCAGTCAGTTAAGCAGCCAACTGCTGCTTTTAACTCAGGTTATGATCTCGCGGTCGTGAGTCGGAGCCCAGCGTCTGGCTCTGTGCTCAGTGCAGAGTCTGCTTAAGGTTCTGTCTTCCTCTCCCGCCCCCTCAGCCCCACCCCAGACCACCCCTGGCTCTATGTACTCTTTCTCTCTCAAATAAAATAAAATCTTAGAAACAAAAAAATTAAAGGGTACACAGTAAAGTCTCTTTTCTAACCTCTTTTCAGTTCTTTCCGTAGGCAGAGGCTATTACTGGTTTTCTGGCCGCGGTCAGAATTCTCTGATACAGACACTAACAAGTATGCATATATTCTTAGTCCTCCTGTTCTCCCACCCCTCCCCCACACAAGAAAGTAAAATCATCCTGTGTTGGGAATGATGGGTATCATTTTTTACAGTTTTCTGTTAGAATGTATCACAGTGTAGCATTTTGATTATGAGGTTCCAAGGCAGCTTTCTTTCGGTTTCTTGCCTTGGGGGCTCATTGAGCTTCCTAGATCTGTGCATTTATAGTTTTCAGCAAACTTGGGAAAACTTTATCCGTTATTTCTTCAAATACATTTTCTCTGTTCCCTGCACTGCTTCAGGGACTCCCAATTACACACACATTTTCCTCACAAGAACCTCGGAATATCTGTACTATTATTATCTTCACCTTGCAGGTAAGAAAATGGAGGCATATGGGGAGTAAGCGGACTTGCCTAGGGCCCCTCTGGGAGTGTGGGCCGTGCAGGATTTGCACCCCGGCCCGCCCCAGCCTCTGGGCTCCCGCTGCTTGGCCTTACTGCCATCCTCACATCATCAGCAGTGAGAGGCCGCAGCTTACCTCTCTTGCTCTAGGGCTGGGCTGCGGAAAGGCTGGTCGTAAACTTTCCTGTAGATACTGGGCAGCTCGAGCATTCTCGCAATTTGAGTGTTGCACACGGGATCATCCACTTTATCTAACAAGTCATGGGGGAAAACATGCCATAGAAATTACAATGAGATCAGCTCTCTCCCATGTCCAAATTTCTGCTAGGCACCCAGTGGGTCTCCTTTCCTGTGGGTGCCCAAGGATCATACATCCTAGGTGCACGAAATGGGTCCCGGTCAGTCTTTGAGAGGGAATGCAATGCCCTCAGCATCACAAGCTTGTCCAGCAGCAGACTGGAAGCAGGAAAAGCACATTCACTTACTCCCCCATCCATTCCACTGGCGGACGACAGGGGCCATCCCTGGGATTTCCAACCCAAATCAGCCAGAGTCCTGCGAAACGAATCACTCGGAGGATGTGGGATATTCTATTTCCAATTAGCTGTTTTCCTTCAATGTTAATGGACTTGAGGGGGGTTCAAGTAACTGCCAACATTTTAAAGAATCTAAACACTGTGCCCTACATGGACTGCCACTTGGAACTTCAAACTACTTTAAACTCTCATGTGGCCCAAATAAATTTTCCAGCTATATATAATAAATTATTGGTTTTCTTCCCCAATTTCTAGTCACTGCTCTTCAAAATAAAGTTAAGAAATGCTGCTTTTCTAAAGAAAGCCTGTTATGAAATAAAATTTCCTCCAGTAAAGAGTTACATTTTTTTATCTGAATTTTTTTCGCCATTGGACTTTTAGCAAGCCTGGAGTTTACTGGACACACACCCAGAATAACCACCAATTTGGGAGAGATAACTTGTGCTTACAGTAAGTAGTGACACGAATCTCTCGTTCTTCTCTGTATGTGTGGACATAACCTCTGATCTGGATAATGTCCCCAATTTCGATCTTTGTCTTCTGCTCAACGATGTCTTGCAACTTCTTAAGCCGTGAGGTTAAGGTCAGCTCCCCTAGAGTTGCAGCAGCCATAGCTGCTAGGAGCAGACAAGAAGAGACAAATGCGTAACACGATCACTGCACCACATGTGTGAGACGGTTTTGGGGTGAGACCGACAGAGGACACCTATTCACTCTACTTCTGACGAGCGGCTCTCCTGCAGAGAGCAGGAAACCTGCACACCCTTCTGATATCCTCTGTTGAACACAAGGCATAAGCTGTATTTATTCGAAAGTAGGTTGACGGGAGCAGAGTCTAGGAGGCCTGATAACCCAAGTGAGAAAGTTCTGGCAGGGCTCCAACATGCTCTTCCCTGCTCCTGCATTGCCAGTGCACTCAAAGGGCTCTACGTGGTCCTGAGCTGAATTCTGTAGGCGTTCAGCTGGGTTTGGTGACAACAGCTCCCAACAACCCTTTAAAGTGTCCTTGCACGAAGACAAGTCTGGCATAGGAGAAATGGGGACCCAGGTCTCCGTATGCCGTTCTGTTCATGGGGAAGGCGAATGTGCCTCAGGCTGATTTCCCACCTAGGTATTCAACCCTCATCTCCGGCCTCTCATCTTTGTTGGGTAACTGGGGTATTCTCTCTCTCTCTCTCACGCACACACACACTCTCGTACCACTTAAAACTGTAAGTTTGAGCAAATTGATGGTGAAAATAACCCAATGCATGTTCAATTCTAAATAATTTCTATTACGTAAGTTTAATCTCAAATTGTATTAGTTAATTAATAAGAAGCATAGCCACGAATATTTGGGTACTATGGGTGCTGTTCTAAGGACTTAGTGTAATACTTAATATTAATAATATGCTTAATATGTTAAGTATTAATACTTAATATATGAATGTTAATATATTAAGTATTAATACTTAATACTTAAGTGTATCAGCATACCGAATCCTCAGAACTACACCTTTTTATAGTTAGCCTCACTCTACAGAGAAGGAGACTGAGTCACAGAGAGGCCAAGCAGCTTGCACAGAGTAAAACTAGCTAGCAACAAAGTCGGAGTTTGAGTCCAGGCGGTCCCTGACTCCACTCCCTTCCTGCTTATTCTTCATTCTCTGTTGCCTGCCCCATGAGCATTCCTGTATTTTCCAGTTAGAGCTCGTGTGTGTGAACTGTCCGACGTTCTGATTTTCTGCCTGGGCCAAGTTCAGATACACACGTGTCTCCACAGAATCTATACAACTCAAGCATTTTAAAGAATCGTGGAGCACTGGCGTGCTAACGTGCCGTTTGATGAGCTAGTTGCATTAAATATCCCATTCTCCTCCCTTTCTGTAGCTTTTTGTTTTGGCTTTAATCCCCTGCACCAGATAGCACTGAGAGGTCAGCGCCTGGGTAATGGAGTCAGACGGACCGGGCTGGAACCGCCACTCACCTCCCAGCAGCTCTGCCACCGCGGGCGGGCTGTTAACCTCACTGTGCCAGGGTTTCCTCAACCGCGAGTTGTGGGTGACAAGAGCTCACCTCGCACACATTGTTGCACATGATCGAAGTTAACCCTTACATCATGAGCCTGGCACGATGTCCGAGCCACAGGAAATAGCCTATAAATGTCATTTGTAAAAACGCTATTTGTAAAAAGGAATAATGAAGCCCTATATGCAAAATTGTGCATTTTCCTTGGGGTCTTTTGTTGGGAATTACTGGACAGAAAAGTAAAAACAGGTTCACAGTTCATTACATATTGTCAGAAGGTTTGCCAGAAAGAAACAATCCAACCGTTCTCTTTTTACAAGGTGTGGCCAGCGATGTGCGCACACTTGTAGCTCCTACACTGGCTTGGATGTTTAGTACTTTAAAAAATACATGGTGATTCCATGATGTTTTATTTTAGCTTTTAAACTGTCAGACAGGCTCTGTCTTCTTTATGTAAGATGATCTGCTCTCTGTATTTCTTCACGTGTAAGAAATAATCTTACGCATTCTACATACCCTTTGTGTCTTTTGTATACTTTATGTCAACTTCTGAAAAATGTTTAGGGAAGCTTTATCAGTTCTGCTAATTACGTCCACTCCCCCCTTTTCATTGCTTTTCTATGCTTTTTTATTTCATTTTACTACATAAAAGTTTGAAAAATGTTTAGTCTAGGGGCACCTGGGTGGCTCAGTGGGTCAAGCCTCTGCCTTCAGCTCAGGTCATGATCTCAGGGTCCTGGGATCGAGCCCCGCATCGGGCTCTCTGCTCAGCGGGGAGCCTGCTTCCTCCTCTCTCTCTCGCTGCCTACTTGTGATCTCTCTCTGTCAAATAAATAAATAAAATCTTTAAAAAAAAATGTTTAGTCTATGCCATTGTCACTGATGAGTTTTTGGTGCTTTAACAGCTAAGGACTTATCAGAGTTTAACACGTGTACCCCCATATTTGCTGCGATAAATACACAACTCCATCTTCTTTGGGTTATGTCACGGAAGCTGGAAGATACAGATCAGTCACCTCTTTTTTTTTTTTTCAGGCACCTCTTATAAAAATATTTTTATCTACCTGAGCCAACGACATTTGTTAAATGCCAAAGTACTTCCTGCTCTTGTTTTATTTCTGGTCTGTCATATACTTAGTGGTCCTATAATGAATGACCAAATCTATTAGCCTACTGATCACATTGTCTTTTTAATCTAATACAACTTAGATGACTGTGGCTTTGTAAAGTGCAAAGGCACTACTTTTCTTTTACCGCATCTACTCTCTCCCGGGAAAGAGCAACCCAGGGAGCACGGGGCCCTCTGTGTATCCAGTAACCAACCCCTAGGAATCTAGACACCATCAGCATTAACGGTACTCAGCTTACTGGCTTTCTTCAGAAAATACCCAAGTGTTACTTTTTAAAAGGTTATTCCATCTGTGTTCCTGTCCCCTCCAGCTGTCTTGTACTTGGGCTGAATGGAAAACACGTCGTAATAAATGCTTCCTACAGCAATGCTGAAATGATCGGATTGGTGGCCGGAATAAACACAAGGCCCAGCTTTCATTTAAAGGGTGAGCCAAACTCCCGAAAGGACGGCTCGAGCTCTGTAATTTGGTGAATCTAATGAGATGGCTGGAGCCTGAAGGAACTGCATTTTAAGTAGCCTCTTCCACGCTGGAAGATAACCCCTCCTAAAATTCTAGTATCAAGGGCCAAGCTTTCTTAACTTGACTCATAAGCCAGTCCAAATGGTACATTCAACAGGACATTAATAGGAATTAATAGCCTATTCTCACACACCTTAACGGACTAGAACATGATTTTGACTCAAACTAAATTTTGCTTAAAAAAAAAAAATGAGTCTTCACTGGCCACGTTCCAGGGGAAAGCTTATAAATTGAGGGCAATTAAATGAAAAGGAGAGAATGGGCTAGTTGGAAATAATGTAAAAATATCACTTCGTATGTAACATGACGAGAATCATTTTTAGGCTTTCTCCTTGAATTCTTATCCTCTCTTTTTATTCTCAAAGCAATTTCCAATTAAGGTTACCCACCGTGACTGTTCATCTATTCATCTACTTACAAACCTTTTAAAAATCTCACTCTCGGTATTAGTAGCCATTTTATCTAAAAAATTACTAAATCTAAGAGTTATACAATATTCCTAAGGTCATTCTTAAAAAAAAAAAAAAAGAGTTGAATTTGGAAATTAAAACCATGTCTGAAATAGGAATCTGCAAGCTACGGCCCCTGGGCCAAGTCCACCCACAGCCTGTTTTGGTAAATAAAGTTTTACTGGATGTACTGTGTGTGGCTGCTTCTGTGTCACCATGGCAACGCTGAGTCGTCGAGGCGCAGACCAGAGAGCCCACGGAGCAGAAAACATTATCTATCTGACCCTGTACAGAAAAAGTCCACTGCTCCACGGCCTGAAACAAGCACATATATTCAAACGACACCCTCTAATCGAAGGTTCTGACGACACAAAACCATAAATCTGCAAACAATTTTAATACCCTAGACATAGATACATGAAAATTCAAGAATCTGATTGTCTTATAGGCTTATTTCTTACCTCTGAAACAGCCGTATAAAAACCTGCTGTCTTAATTTTTTCTTTAATCTACAAAAAAGCATCCTAAGCAAAACAGTGCTAATGATTAAGATGTTCCCAAATAAGGAAGTGGAACACTGAAGTTATAGGAAACTGGTGGCCAAGTTCCAAATGTAAATACATCTGAAAATTAAGCCAAGGAGCATTGCACTGGTCGGGATAGTCGAAGTAAGCAGCTGAGATTCTGGCAGGTAATGACAAAGAGGAAAGACACTGTGTATCACCCAAGGAGACAGATAGCAGATGTTAGATGGACGAGCAGGCAGTATTGCACGAATAACCCCAGTGTGTACGCAGTAGAGACGAGTTGCTGTCGCTTCTCTAGAGCCAAAAATGATCACCAGTACGGCCCAGTAATTTTTTTTTTTATTATGAACTTAACTTAAAAAACTACCTAGGACCTATTAAAATATACTCAAGGAATTCCAAATGCTGTTTCAGTTATAGTCAATGTGTTTAATATACAGTTTTAAAGTTTCTTTTCAGAGCATCTGGGTGATGAAGTCAATTAAGCATCTGCCTTTGGCTCAGGTCATGATCCCAGGGTTCTGGGATTGAGCCCCGCATCAGGCTCCTTGCTCAGCAGAGAGTCTGCTTCTCCCTTTGCCCCTCCACCCCTGCTCCCGGCTCTCTCTCTCTCTCTGTCTCTCTCGAAAAAACAAAATCTCAAAAAATAAATAAATAAATAAAGTTTCTTTTCAGTTTGTTATTTAATAGTTAACTTCAAAAGGAATCCTATTTACCTTCTCATCAATTGGAGAATTTCTGGTATCTTTGAGATTTCAGAAAATCTGGATCGTGGCAGCACAGAAGTTAGTTGGCTATCACATAAAAAGAAAAATCTCCAAAACCTTCTTTGGTCAAGGGTTATGCCTGGAGCAAGGGGATTTTGACCTGACTGGCGTCTACGCTAAAACACCTTGACTTCTGTAATAATGACCGTGGTAAAAGAGACATGATCTACCTCCCAGCAACCCAGTCCTGCTCCAGCACGTTCAGGAGGAAGTGAGCAGCAAAGAGGAGACGACAGAAAGAAACACGACCTGCTCTTCTGTGACATCAGCTGGCCGAGGGGCCAGAGCTCCAGGTTTCGTGCTTCAGGCTGATCAAAAAATTCACCAGTGGACAGATATGAAAACTTAGCCCTACAGCTGTTCTGATGAGCCCCCTTGAGTAAAAACCATTGGTTAGCTGGAAAGTAAAGGAGTGTGTCAAATAAAAGTACCTGATGAAGCCTCCGTATTGTTCGACTTTTTCCAGCAGATGCAATTGATAACTCCAGTGCTGTCATCCACTGCAAGAGAAGCATAAAAAGGCAGAAGAGAGATCTGGGCATCGTGAGTGAATGAGCAGGTCGTCATTGCATTGAACCATACCCCAAAATGACAGTTTTCAGTAGCTTGGTTGGGCAAATCCCTTATAAAACTCTCCTATTTTCAGAAGTAACGTCTGCCGGTCCACCGACGGGAACGGCTTGTCTGCACAGCTCGCTGTCAGACCCAAGCCTAACGGAAGGTAGTCAACATTTCACTTACCCTGCCTCAAGGGCACTGGTGATTCCTGTTCGAGCCTCTCCTAAAAATGCTGTCCCCAGGAGGTTAAGTACAAAAATTTCCATGACTGCTAACATGCAAAATGGGCCTTGGTCACCCACCCTGAAGCAAGAGCACGCTGACACAGCCCGTGGTGAGAGGACTCGGAAGGCAATCTGCTCTCACCATCCACTCTTTCACGAGCTCCACGACTTCCCAAGACAAAGCACCCCAAATTTCTGACCCCCACTTCTCTTTGTGAATGAGCTTCTGCCCAGCCCTTAACACTGCAGGGGACATAAGGAAAGCCAAGTATACTGCAGAAGAGCAAAGTTTTGCTTTCATACTGGAAAATAATTATACTTTAATCACATAAATAATTTTGACTTATTTTATCCATAGTGCAACACACACACACACACACACACACAGAATTCCCATTGCACTTGGATTTATAACTGCAGAGGAACTGGAGATGTTTGCTATGAGAGGTGTTTTCTCTAATTTCTGAAAAACTCAAAAAAGAGATGAGTGGGCTTAATGATTTTTTAAAAAAATCATCAGTGAGACTATTGTAAATGTACATGTAATACAGAATATAAGGCAAATTTTTTTTTATTGCTGGTTTAAACCTGTGTTGGAAGCAGAAGCCAAGAAAAATATTTCTTATACTAAAATTCTAAATAGATTTTATTAAATGTAAAACAGGTAAGCTTAAAAAGATAAGAAGAAAATACGGGTAAATACTTTTGAATCTTGGACTTAAAGTTGGTGGGAAGAGACTTCTTTAAGCAGACCTGAAGATCAGAACTCATTTTTAAAAGTCTGATATAGATGACCAACTAAAAATTAATGCCTTATAGCAATTTTCCCAATGACGACCAACTAAAAATTAATGCCTTATAGCAATTTTCCCAATGACAGGGCTACTGTCTTAATAAATAGCTCACACAGGGGTGCCTGGGTGGATCAGTCCATTGAGCGTTTGACTCTTGATTTTGGCTCAGGTCATGATCTCAGGGTTGTGAGATCGAACCCCATGTCTGCACTCAGCATGGAATCTGCTTGAGATTCTCTCTCTCTCCCTCTGCCCCTCCCCCCTTGAAATAAATAGTCATACAAATGAGTAAAGAAAAGACCAAGACCACCAGAGAAAAAATGGCAAGGAAAAAGAATACATAATTTACAGAAGATATAAAAATGGCTAAATAAACATGTGTTAGTACACTGAACTCACTAGTTACCAGAAAAAGAACAAACTTAAATAATTTCTCAACTATTAGAATGACAAACATTAAAAATACTGATACCCTCATACACTGTTAGTGGGAGTATAAATTCATATCAAATTTCTAAAGAGCAGGTTTGGAAATGTGTTGAATTTTTAAATGTATATACCCTTTGACTTAGCAATTACTTCTAGAAATTTATCCTGAAGAGAAAAACAGAATACACACAGAGATTTAGACATCTTGCATAAAGCTGTTACAACATTCTTTATATTGTTAGTTGGAGATAATCTAAATGCTTATAAATATGGAATTGGTTAAATAAATTACAGTGGCATACCATATGAGAATAAAAGGTTATAATGAAGATTTATGTTCATTGCTATTAAAAGATATTCATGCCTCATTTTAAAAAAGAAATCTCATATATAATTTATGTAAAACATTAAGTCGTGTATTTTGACAGAAATGATTTTAAGACAGTGAAATGATAAGAGCAGGGTTTTTTTGGAGTGTTGGAAAGGAAATCCTCACTGAACGTACATCCTGACTGTAAACCTCATTTTGGAAATTATAAGAGAAAGAAATGCAGAATAGTACAAGGAAATAAGACACATCTATATTTCTCAAATATTAGGAACAAGTAAAAAACATTAAGAGGGATGTTCACCCAAATGGTGACATTGTTTTTATCTTATTTATAGGGTTTCACATGACTTTTATGTACGTCAGTAAAATTGTCTCTAGTTTTAAATTTTATTTTATAATATAAGTGTCATTTTAAAATAAATCAGTAAGGACACTCTGAGTTAAAAAAACAACTATATGACCCCTCTAGGCACACCACTTCTCTGGCCAGTGTAAAATCCTGGTTTATCATGTAAAGTAAAAAACATGAGCACATGAACATTTGTTCTAGAAAATGTGAAGACAGTGATGGTATAGCCTCCCAGACCCTAGGTCTGAGCTTGAGTAGCTGCCAAGTGCTCTCAGTGCTCGGGGCACAGCCACCAAACCTTTCTGGCCTGACTTTCTGGCCTGCGAGGTCTCCCGGCAGGAGCTGTGCGCCGGCAGCCCGAGGCCTAGCTGCTGGAATGCGCCGGAAGAGGAGCATCCTTGCAGAGCTGCACAACATCCTCCCCAGTTGGGCAGCACTGCCTGGGCCGCTGGCCTTTTGTTTCAGCAAATGAGTCAGTGGGAACAGGAAACACCCACCCAGGACAGGACTATGGTGAATCAGGTGGAGCAGGACCCAGGACAGCAAGGAGTGGCCACTTGGCCGGTGGCCCAAGAGCCGAGCTGGCCCCGAGGACAGCTTTCCCCTGAACAGGCCTCACAAGAACTAAACTTCTTTCTTCTCTCAATTATTCCAACCTTCAGGTGCTTTTCGTTTTCCCACTGCCCGCAGATGTGTCCCGTTCTAACCTCCACCCTCAAGAGAACATTTATTGGGGAACAGTCATACCTATCTCCTGAATCTTTTTAGAATGGGAAAGGGGTTGACTGAAGCTCCTTTAGGTCACAGGTATGATAACTGGCCTGGTTTTAGGGCCAGAATGAACATCCTCAAACAGCCTCCTTCCTGTGACCTAAAAAACGGACAATCGAAGACCAGATGGGCTCTCTGCTCCCCACCCGAAAGAGAGCCGCACCTCCCGGTGCGGTGCCCAGTATCCCTGAGACACATGGGGAAGGTCAGAGGAAGCGGATTTGGCTGTATCGGGTGCCTGGTCACGAGGGCCGCTTTTAACTCTGGCGAAGTAGCTGTTCTCACCATCGATGACCCCTTCATTGACCTCAACAACATGGTCTAAACACTCCAGTGTGATTCCACCATGGTAAATTCAATGGCACAGTCAAGGCTGAGAATGGGAAACTTGTCATCAATGGAAAGCCCATCTCCACCTTCCAGGAATGAGATCTCACCAACATCAAACGGGGTGAGGAGGTGCGTAGTCTGTAGCAGAGTCCACTGGGGTCTTCACCACCATGGAGAAGGCTGGGGCTCAGCTGGAGTGTGCAGTCAAGAGGGTCATCATCTCTGCTTCTGCTGAAGCCCCCATGTTTGCAATGGGTGTGACCCATGATAAGTGTGACAACTCCCTCGAGATTGTCAGCAATGCCTCCTGCACCACCCACTGCTTGGCCTCTCTGGCCAAGGTCATCCATGACAACTCTGGCCTTGTGGAGGGACTCATGACCGTCCATACCATCACTGCCACCTGGAAGACCAGAGACAGCCTCTCTGGGAAGCTGTGACGTCATGGCTGAAGGGCTGCCCAGGACACCATCCCTCCTTCTACTGGTGCTGCCAAGGCTACAGGCAAGGTTATCTCTGAGCTGAACAGGAAGCTCACTGGCACGGCCTTCCATGTCCCCACCCCCAGTGTGTCAGTCGTGGACCTGACCTTTCTTATTTGGAGAAAGCTGCCAAATAAGAAGACATCAAGAAGGTGGTGAAGCAGGCATCAGAGGGTCCCTTCAAGGGCACCCTAGGGTACACTGAGGACCAAGATGTCTCCTGCAACTTTCACAGTGACACCCACTCTCCCGCCTTCAGTGATGGGGCTGGCATTGCCCTCAATGACCACTTTGTCAAGCTCATTTCCTGGTACCACAATCCATTTGGCTACAGCAACTGGGTGGAGAGCCTTATGGTCTACATGGCCTCCAAGGAATAAGGGGTCCCGGGACCACCAGCCCCAGTGAGAGCAAGAGGAAAAGAAAGGCCCTCAGCTGCTGGAGAGTCCTTGCCACAACTCATCCCCCAACATACTGAGAATCTCCTGACCTCTACAGAGTTTCCATCCCAGAACCCCTGAGAAGGGGAGGGTTCGGGAAGCCTTACTTGGTCATGCATCATCAATAAAAGATACTGTCCCCAGCAAAACAAAACAAAACAAAACACCAGACAAAGTTGATTTCTGGTACGGGGGTGGGTGGTGAGGTGATGGGAGACAGAAAAACCAAATCGAGTTAAATGGAGACTATAATACAGCACAATGGAATCAGTAAATAGATTGGGCCTATAAACCTCCATCAGTGGAACCTTGAGCAGGTAACTGAGCCTTATTTTCCTCCTCTACAAAATGGAAAGGACATCTGTCCTTTCTATTTCAAAACACTAGGAGGAGAATAACACAAAATTACACATGTAAAAATGCTTTGTAGCCTGAAACGAGAGGAAGTACTTTGTTATATTACAGATAATGTACTTGTCCACAGCTGGGTATGTTACAGGAAACTGGTGAGTACTTATTGAATTGTCTGGGGAAAAACAGAACCAATACCTTTGGTAAAATAGAGAAGAGATCCAGTATGGGGATGCCTGACAAGATGATCTATTTCAGAGTTTAAAAAAATATATGCTGGGGGGGCGCCTGGGTGGCTCAGTGGGTTAAAGCCTCTGCCTTCAGCTCAGGTCATGATCTCAGGGTCCTGGGATCGAGCCCCACATTGGGCTCTCTGCTCAGCAGGGAGCCTGCTTCCCCCTCTCCATCTGCCTGCCTCTCTGCCTCCTTGTGATCTCTCTCTCTCTGTCAAACAAATAAATCTTTTTTTTTTTTTTTAAGATTTTATTTATTCATTTAACAGAGAGAGAACACAAGCAGGCAGAGAGGCAGGCAGAGGCAGAGAGAGGAGCAGGCTCCCTGCGGAGCAAGGAGCCCGATGCGGGACTCGATCCCAAGACGCCGGGACCATGACCTGAGCCAAAGGCAGCTGCCCAACCAACTGCGCCACCCAGGCGTCCCACAAATAAATGAAATCTTAAAAAAATAAAAAAAATTTTAAAATTAAAAAAATAATAAAAAAATATATATGCTGGGGAAAAGACGGCGGCATGAGACACCTCCCTCCCCCCTCACACGTTATTTCATAAGCACGAGACAATCATCTTCAGGAAAATGAACATGTGTTGAAGAAATGCAATGACATTGCATCTATACTACACGTTATCTAACACACGCAGACCGACAGTTCTTCGTCCCCTAGTTCAGCTGCCTTCTATCTTTCCACAAGTAGAGCAAGGACACAAACCCAAGGCAACACAATAGAAAGCAACACCGTCAATTACAGCAAAGGTTTGGAATCCAAAGTTAAGCTTCTCAGGAAATATCCAGCTTGGCCTCTTAACTGCAGAAACTCTAAGAGCTGCACAAGGTGACAGATTAAAATGCTGACATTAAACTCAATGAAAAAATTCAAGACCGACGACACTAATTGCTGGTGTCCAAACTACAGAAATCCTTTATTTAGTTTGTATCACCATGAGCGGAGGGAAGTTTTCTGATAATGGATATTCACCCCTGAGTACCAAAAGGCTTTTTAAAAATACTGTTTGAACAGAAATCTTATCAATTATTTTTCATACCTCCCTGTCGTTTGAAGAGTCTTCCTTAACATTAATCTGGCCTTTTTA
>CM052812.1:52686647-52754479 GCA_028533885.1 Nasua narica
TAGAGGAGTTTGGGAGGATCTTCCTCCTGCCATCTTCGTCAGGATAGACTCCAGATTCTCCTATCCAGGGCCTAGCAATGTGCAAAGGGATTCCTGAGATCAGGCACACTGGAGGTCCATTCAGCTTGGGACTCCATAACACCACAAAGCAGGTATTTCAAAAACCAATAGTCTGGGGCGCCTGGGTGGCTCAGTGGGTTAAAGCCTCTGCCTTCAGCTCAGGTCCTGATCTCAGAGTCCTGGGATTGAGCCCTGCGTTGGGTTCTCAGCTCAGCAGGGAGCTGGCTTCCTCCTCTCACTCTGCCTGCCTCTCTGCCTGCTTGTGATCTCTCTCCCTCTGTCAAATAAATAAATAAAATATTAAAAAAAAAAAAAAAAAGCCTCTGCCTTCAGCTCAGGTCCTGATCTCAGGGTCCTGGGATCCAGCCCTGCATGGGGCTCTCTGCTCAGCAGGGAGCCTGCTTCCTCTCTTTCTCTGCCTGCCTCTTTGTCTACTTGTGATCTCTCTCCTCTCTGTCAAATAAATAAATAAAATCTTAAAAAAAGAAAAACCAATAGTCAGTGCTTCATGCTGGGAACCTTTCTTATGGAACCTGCAGTGGCACTTCTCGGTGTGAGATAATGCTGGGTTTTGCAAGCACTTTTGTCAGGATGGACAATTATTTTTTCTAGAAAGTTAAGATTTTAGCAAATTCTTCTGGAAATGGAGGGGCTCAAACTGCCTATCTCCTACCTCAAATTCCAACTATCTTGCCTTAACCATTTTGACATCTTACTGGTAGAAAGGAGTTTGCCCCCTTGCATATTGGGTTCGATTTTCTGTCTGAGGTTTATACTAAACATAACTTATCAACATTTTTTATATTTTAAAAAAGATTTTATTTTTTTATTTGACAGAGGATGAGAGAGAGAGAGCGAGAGAGAGAGAGAGAGCACAAGCAAGGGGGAGCAGCAGGCAGAGAGGGAGAAGCAGGCTCCCGGCTGAGCAAGGAGCCAGATGTGGAGCTGAGCCGAAGGCAGATGCTTAACCGACTAAGCCACCCAAGCATCCCCTCTTATCAACATTTTTATTATGTGACTCTTATAACCCTGGAAGGATATCTTTAGTCACTCACCATACCTTGAACATTCTGAGTGCTATGGGAGAGCACTAACAATTTTCATTTCACTGGAGCAAAAAGAGTGATGCATGTAATATATCAAATAACAAAGCAGGAGGCTAAATTTCAAGTAAACACAGAATATGTGGCCTGGATAATAAGTACTGTATGAGTGGCAGGAGGTGAATGGGGGAGGGGGCTCATTAAGTAAGACAACATACGTAACCGTGGAACAAAGAAAGCATTCGATACATATAAGCTATTATTATTATTACTATTATTATTAAGCTGGGATGTAAGCTGGGGTTTGAGAGTATGGAGGAGCTGTTCATTTATTGGTGACCATACTCATAAAGCACTTGTCAAGCACTATACTGGATGCTGGGGGTAAGGAGACAGGACAGACTGAGAAGAGCCCTCATGGGCCTTCCGTTCTGTTGGGGGAAGGAGGGAAGGACAATAAAATAAGTAGAGATAGTTCTCAGTGCTTTGAAGGAAATAAAAAATGTATTATGATCGCTCACAATGGGGTGCGAGATGTACTCTGGGTAGATGGGCTTTCATTACATGAGATGAAGCGACATTCAGGCTGAGACCTGAAGGATGAGAAGGAGCCAGCCACGGAAAATGCCAAAGAAAGAGCGGCCCAGGCAGCAGAGTCAGGGCGAATGTCTGGCAGCAGGAAAATACTTTTCCGTTGGAGGAGCAAAGAAGGCATGGGGCAGAGTGGTTTCAAATGCAATTGGAGAGACAGGCAGATGGCATATTCCTAAGGGTCCTGTAGGCTAGGATAGGTCGGGATTGTATTCTCAGTCTCCCTATATGCACAGAGAGGGATAATATTGTGAGAGGGTGGGTCTGGGCAAAGGAAGCGGGATGAGCCAGGCACATTTGTGGGCAAGCCGACACAGCGGCCTGACCAGAGAGGGCAGCCACAGTGGAAACAGGAGCAGCCCACGATGTTAGCTAGATGCTGAAGGGCTTAAATGGGTTTCTACTTTCATTCCCTGTCAGCAATAGAGTGTTGTTGAGTTTGGAAGAGAGGGGTGATTTAATAAATTTTAACAATTGCAGGCAAACCTCCCCATCTAACATACCATGGTAGAGAATACAAAAATATGTAACAAGAGTTCTCTGCCTAATTTACGGAATCTATCCAACCAGTTCTGTTTTAAGGCTATTCACTAAATGATGGGGAAGCTACTAGAGTCAGAAAACTTTACTGGGCCTCTTATCATGGGCCTCACCTGTACCACTTCCCCCCCCTCCCTCCTCAGCACCCTTACTCCGTCCCCTGTGATACACCCTCCCCCTCTCTCTGGCTTCTGTCTGGCACATAAGCATGCTCTTCCCCTTTCCTTAAGTACCATCCAACTTTAAGGAAACAGCCTCTCTGAGGATCCCAGCCCCTCAAGCTACTGCCCTGTAGCTCTCTCGCTCTCCTTTCAAAGCTAAACTTCCTCCAAGAGTAATAGGTGTCCCCTATTCACACTTGTCTCTCATTCCACCAACCACAGTTTGGCTCACCTTAACTTTCAACTAATTCCGCCCCTCTCCACCACTACTGAAACTTCTCAACTAAGGTGAGCAATTCCATTCACATTCCTTTTTTTTTTTTTTTTTTAAGATTTTATTTATTTATTTGACAGAGAGAGAGACAGCAAGAGAGGGAACACAAACAGGGGGAGTGGGAGAGGGAGAAGCAGGCTTCCTGGCCGAGCAGGGAGCCCGATGCAGGGCTCCATCCCAGGGTCCTGGGATCGTAACCTGAGTCAAAGGCAGACAGTTAATGACTGAGCCACCCGGATGCCCCTTCCATTCACATTCGTAAATACAGTGACTACTTTACTTACCAGTCTTCATTTTTTCCTGATTTTCTAGAACTTGATGTTGATCTGATCATATTTTCTCCCTATCCCATATTGGCTTCCTGATATCCTTTTTTGGTTTCCCTTCTTCTTCTTCTCCTCCCCCTCCTCCTCCACGCCTCTTCCCCTTCCTCTTCCTCCTTCTTCTCCTCCTCCTGCTTTTAAGTATGCTCCAAGCCCAGTGTGGAGCCCAATGTGGGACTTGAACCCAAGATCCTGAAATCAAGACCTGAGCTGAGATCAACAGTCAGGCACTTAACCAACTGAGCCACCCAGGCACCCCAGGCTTCCCTTCTACAGCTCCATTTCTTCCTTCTCAGTTAATCCTTCCTCTGTTAATCTCTCACATATTGATTAACAAGGATCAATCTCCTGCTCACTTCCTCCTTACCCGATGTAATCTCTCTGAATCACCTCATCCAAACTCGTGACTTCCACTGAACCACCAGTCCCATGACTCTCACCTCTTCACGTCCGCCCCAGAACTCTCTCTGGAACTTCATGGCTGAATTTCCAACTGAACTTCCCTGAGTACCTCAAACTAAACCTCTACCCCCACAGTTCTGCCCGTCTCTTCTCTGTCAAATGAATGTCACCACCACCCACTCACAGCCTAAGTCAGAAAACTAGAAGGTTTCATGAATACCTCCCTCTCTCTCACCCTTAGGTGAAATTAATCATGAAGACCTGTCAATTCTGCTTCCCAAATATCTTCTCTCAGCTTAGTCCATCCTCCCTGCTCCTGTTGCCGCAGCCTTAGTCTAAGCTTTCATCGTGGGCTGCTGCCACCGCTCTCCCAACCAGTTCTTCTGCCTTGAGCTGGGCCTCCCTCCAATTCATCATCTATGCTGCTGCCGGGATGGTCTTTATGAAATGGAAATTGCACAATGATACTCCCTTGTCTAAGTAAAATCGTTCAATGACTTTAGATGGTCTGCAAAATAAAGTTCAAATTTCTTAGCATTTCTTACCAGGGTCCTCATGGCCTGGCTGCTGCCTGCTTCTCTGGACTCATCTCCCACCAACCCCTTACAGCTATCCTACTCTCTAAGTTAGTATCTCCCCAATGCTGTTCTGAGGAGCCCTTCCTCAAGATATTAGCAAAAGTCTGGTCAAATCAGTTTGAGAAAGGATGGAAATGAATGTGAACACAGTAGTGGGTATTGAGAATGTCCAAGAAAGGAACAGAGTGGGTTCAGTTTGAGAACTAAACTCTATGAACAGCTCAAGGAATTCAGTTTCAGAAATGCTACTGAAGGCATTTGGAACAACTGAGAGTTCCTAGAATATACCATGTTCTCTTCTGCTCCTCACCCTCTGTCTGGAATACCAGTCGGTTATTGGTTAATTTTTAAAATATACTGCATATGCTAAAGAGTGCTCTATACTGGGCATACAAAGGGCAAAGAGGCTCTGAGTGAGCCAAACAAGTAAATGTGTGATTACAACATGTCAAGGTAAATGCTGTGCAACTTGGCGGGACAGGTGGGGGACCAGAGTTGGGAGGATGGGGAGACAGCAACTTTGTCCCTGCCTCTTGCACCTGGGTTATCTCTGAGATAAGCATCCTTTTTCACTTCATGTGGTTTGAGAACTACTTGTTAAGTGCATATATATTTATAACTGTTATACCTTTCTCAGGTATTGACTCTTCTATCATTATGAAATGTCCCTGTTTGTCTCCAGTAATATGTGTCTTTAAATCTACTTTGTCTGATATTAATAAAACCACTCCAGTTCTCTAATGATTACTGTTTGAAGGGTATATCTTTTCCATCCTCTCACTTTCGATCTATTTGTGTCTTTGAATCTAAGGTCTCTTAAAGACACTGTATGGTTGGACTGTGTGTTTTTATCTAGTCTGACAATCTCTGCATTTTGACTGGGGTGTTTAGACCTTTCACATTTAATGCAATTGCTGGTTTGGTTGGACTTACAATTGCCATCTTTCTCTCTTTGTTTTCTACATGTCAATTCCCTTTTTCAGTCTTCTGGTCCTCCTTGACTGGCTTCTTTTATGTTAAATATTTCAATGTATCCTTTAAATTACTGTTAATTTTGGGCTCCTGGGTGGCTCAGTTGGTTAAGCGACTGCCTTCGGCTCAGGTCATGATCCCGGAGTCCCGGGATCGAGTCCCATATCGGACTCCCGGCTCTGCGGGAAGTCTGCTTCTCCCTCTGACCTTCTCCCCTCTCATTCTGAGTCTCTCTCTCTCTAATAAATAAAAAATAAAAAATCTTTAAAAAAAATTACTGTTAATTTTGAAAAAAATTAGTTACTTTTTTTGGGATTGTAATCTAAGGGTTACAATATGCATTTTAATTTATCATAATCTAGTTCAGATTAATACTAATTTAATTTTAGAAAAATGTAGAAACTTTGCTTTAATAAACCTTTATTTCCTCTTCCCGCTTGTGCTACTATTGTCATTTTTATTACATTTGAATATGCTGTATATCCAATAATACAATATTTCATTACTGCTTTATATAACTATGTCTTTTAAAGAAGATAAGACAAGACATGAGAAGGAGATAATTATAGTCTTTTATATTAGCCCATATAATTACCATCTCTGGAGCTCTTTATGTTTCCCTGCGGGAAGGGCAGTCCAAACTGATGAACTCCTTTGACCACGGGAGCGGTAGTGCTGGTACTCATGGCCTGTTTGCCTTAACGGAACATCAACACTGGCCAACCTGGGCCTGGGGACAGGAAGGTGAATGGGGGCATCCCCAGGCCAGAATGCCACAGACACCTACCATTCTTACCTCAAGTCCAAATGTAAGTGCTTTTCGGATTGTTGTGGGCTTTTGATCTATTCTCAGAACACTGAAATGATTGTTCTAGTCAATTTTGTCCAGTTTTATGACTGCATTTTGGAGGGATTATTTGCTGACCTTTTCAACTAGCTATGGCTGGAAGTCCCTGATGGTCTTCTATTAAGAAGAGCCGCTGGGTCAGGCAAGATGAGGTGGCTCAAGAAATAAGGGGTGAGGGACTGAATCATAGAACAGGTTAGAAATTACCTAGTGTGAGAAAAGAGTCATTCACAGTTTATCCTGCCTCATGGACTTTGAAGAAGATTCCTAAGTCAGCATGAGGCACAGTGTGAACCAGCATGCAACTCACTGGAACACTTTCTAAAATGAGGAGAACCAGAAATGACATCAAGAGATGGCTGAGGGTGAGATACCCTCTAGGTCCTTATATTTAAAACAAGGAACTCCTCCTTCCTGCACAAATCGTCTGATATGCCCGAGATTAGGATGATGACCTTCGCAAAGATGAAGAGAGGAGAAGATAACGGGCTGGGGTTCATCCTGGAGAGCAGAGAACAACTTTCTTATAAGGAAAACTTGGGTCCTGAGAGCCAGGACTGAGTGCATGAGCAAGAGTTTTATATTTTGTATTTTAAAAGTCTATATCTCAAAGAAAGTACAACGGTGATTCCCAGAGATGGGAAAGAGGGGGAATGGAGAGCTATTATTTATCGCTGTAGAGTTTCAGTTTTGCATGATGAAAAGAGTTCTGGAGATGGATGGTGGTGATCATTGCACAAAAATATGAATAAAGGTACTTAATACCACTGAACTGTACGCTTAAAAATGATTAAGATGCTAAATTTTATGTTATGTCTATTTACCCCAATTTTAAAAGCTGAAAAAAAATGTCTGTATCTCAGGGCAACACTGGGCATGATTTGTGGTTAACAGTATGTAAACTTTTGTGGCAGTCACCTGCGCACTACATTATGCCTGATCATTCAAGCCACAAATCTACACAGCATTTTGCTAAGGGTGGAGGTTCCCTTACTTACTGGGTGGCTTATGAGGTAAGTGGACTATTTTCAGCTGGAGTCATGCTCATAATAAGGTGAGCACAAACAACCCAACCTTGTTTCTTCACTGCAAATCTTGGGCACACACCCACTCTTCTGAGAAAAGTCCCAGAGTATCATTCTGACAGATGACAGATGTCCTTACAGGGGCAGAGCTGGCAACATAACTACTTCCCTAATGGCCACCAGCTACCAGCGAGCACACCAGCTGGAAAATAAACTGCATCTTATTCCTGTATTTCTCTTCTCATTATAAAGATGCTGCAAAGATGGTAAGGCACTTGGGGCTGGCTAAGGATTAAATTTGGAGAAATGGGATTAATAGTCATAATATTAGGCCAGGATAAGAGGATTAATAAAAATATCAAAAAAGAAATGAGAATGTTTCTTTTTACTAACCTTTATAAAAGCTTATAACCTTGATCAAATAAATTGTGTACAAGCACATAATGTCATTTTAAAACTAATGAAAAGTAATGATGTGTTTTCCAATTTTTTAACGTGGGGTATGTATTATCTATTTCATAACAAAAGTCGTTTTAAAATTAGCATCCCTTGAATTTCACAAATGTAGTGTTGAGTGATGGAGAGAAGCCAGATATAAAAGAGAGCAGATACTGTATGATTCCATTTATATAAAGTACAAAACCAGGCAAAACCCTTCTGTGGTGTTAGAAGAATGGATACTGACTACTGTTTGAGTGGAGGGGATCACTTTCCAGATGGGAGTGTGAAGGGGGCTTCTGGGGATACCGGTTATGTATCCTGACCTGTATCTATATTACATTTCAATAAAATATTCGTTCAAGTTTTCATCCCTAGTACTTGAATTATTGGCATTTGAAGTTGAGAGGGATTAAAAAGCAAAAACTTACTTAATGTATGACCCCAGACTTTGCGCATTATCACGTGCATAAGAAAATAGACCATTTTAAATGTTAATGTAATTCAAGATATGAGTTATAGCATCATCCTGAATTTTTCCTAATTATTGGACCTGTGCCTACAGGCTCAAGTAGCCAGGACGTTTCATAAGCATGAGCATAAAGCTGGCCATCTGAATAGAATTTGTTTCTCTTATCAATTTATAATTCTCCCCAGGGCTACTTTCAATCAAGGAAAAATTGAACTCCCCAATGATGTCAAAGACAGCATATTGCAGGGGTTAATTAACAAGTCACCCAGAGAAGATGGAACAGCCATTGTGCTGACATGTTCAAGGGCTAATCGGTTCTGATGATGTAATTTGCAGTAGTGCTTGATGTATATTAGCCTGATGGTTGACAGCTGCTGTGAGCCCCGATGATTAAAGTGTGAAGCACTGGGGGTAGGGGAGTGGGGGTGCAGCCGTGAGTACTTTCAAATGAAGAGAGACTTTTATGGAGCCAAGTGAATACAATCTGGTCATGCTGGTTACATTACCTAGAAAGCCTGCCCATCTCATCTTTATTCATACAGATTTTACTGGACCTAACACAATCCCAGCTCTGGGCTTGCTTGATCCAAGACCGCTCTAGTCAACATTGACACTCCCTTCTCCAGGCTCCTGTGTTCCTTATAGTCAGCATTACACCTTAACACTAATTTCTTTACATTAATTTGAGAATGTTCATTGAGCTCCCCCCACTTAAAGATAAGCTACTTAAGGACACCTGTTTTTTTTCTATATCCGCTACATTGTGGAACATAATGATAGGCACAAAAATTAAATGAAAACCAATCGGGGCAAAATGTTGATAATTGTCCAAGCAGAGTGATGGTTATATGTGGGTTTGTTCTACTACTAATTTTACTTCTGTGTGTTTGAGAATTCCCTTGGTAGCTGTGTTGGCAGATTTAGCAAATAAAAATGCAGGATGCCCAGTTAAATTTGCATTTCAATGAACACTGAATAATTTCTTATTATTCCTAATTTATATTTTACCATATATCCTATAATATTCCATGCCATTTAATCATATAACTTATAACAACATTATTCATATATACTATTTATTGTAACATATTGGTATTCTACTTTTAAATTATTTTCTATGTTGTCATAACACATATTTACATTAAGAAGTTATTGCTGGGACGCCTGGGTGGCTCAGTTGGTTGCGCAGCTGCCTTTGGCTCAGGTCATGATCCCAGCGTCTTGGGATCGAGTCCCACGTCGGGCTCCTTGCTCCGCAGGGAGCCTGCTCCTCTCTCTGCCTCTGCCTGCCTCTCTGCCTGCTTGTGTTCTCTCTCTGTTAAATGAATAAATAAAATCTAAAAAAAAAAAAAAAGAAGTTATTGCTTATCTGAAATGCAAATTTAACCAGCTGTCCTGTGTTGTACCTGGCAACCTGACTTGCTAGAAACTTAAAGATGTAATTGATGATTAATCAACGGGCTGAAAGGGAGTGGATGGTAGAAACAGTACAGTGTCTCTTAAAGTGTGATCTAGTGTCACTTGCACTGGAATCCTGATGATGCCTATTTAAAAGGCAGTTCCCCACGGTCCCCTACCCTCACCCTAGAGATGCCAAATCAGCATTTCTGCTGGTGGGATTCTGCATTTGCAATGAGAAGAACCCCAGGAGATCTGGTGCTGTTGTTAGCTGACATGATGTCAAGACGTCTAGGATGTTTGTAGTTTTTCTGATACGATCTTTTATTTCCTCAGAGCGGCCTTATTCGAGCAACTTCTCATCTGTCTTTCTATCTGGGACCTAACATAAAAGAGGTGGATATTCCTGTGCCATGACTTGCCCCCTGAAGATTATAAGTCAAATACTATCACAAATATCACAAATACACAGAAGCACCATTTTGTAGCTAAGCTACCCCTTGAATATTCATCCAATGGCCCAGCATCTTAACTACCGATGTCTAATCCACAGATACACATTTATTGTTACAGAGAAAATTGTAGTAGGTACATTTGCAGCTCCTATTAGTATTTTAAGGCCAGGACCTATAGGGCAACCAGATGTCCTAGCTTGCTTGGGACCGGTCCAGTTTTAGCACTGATATTCCCACATTCTGGGCTATCTCTTACCCTGGTTGGCCCTGGTCATCTTATCTGTAATAGATGTCAGGGTGTACCCCCAGATCTCTACTTCAGAACCAAGACACTCATTTCACCAACTGTTGGTAGCGTCGGCCTACCCTTGAGACCCTACTGAGGAAGCTGCCTCACTCAAAATATGCCCTGTCCTCAGGAGCAGTAACTCAGTGGTATGGCCTCAATCCTCAATTCAGGACACCTCTGATTGACCATACCAGCTCCAGAGCTCCCTGTGGCCCAGAGGCCTCTGCTCCAACTGTCCTTCAACCCAACTTCTCCCTCTACCCAGTCCTGCTTCCCTCAGGGAAGCAGCCCCCGAAAGCACTCCCTAATACACCCCTACAAGCAAATCTCAGAGTCTGAGAGTAGGGAAGAAACTGCCTTCCAATAGTTGGTTGGAAGTGGGGTGGTCCTAGGAAGCACGTTCTAAAATAAGATTTTGGAGATGGGTCACCTACAGACTGGAGGGTAATAAGAAGCCCTGGTGGTAGGCAGGGTCCCTGATAAGGTAGAGGTGCCATTATAAAACTTTCAGCAGTGGAGAGCTGGGCTGGAATGCCAGTAGAAGTCAATACCCGGGAGGGTGCGGCCTATGAGGCATCCGGAGGTTCAGAGAAGGTAGCGTTGAAGGACAGTGGATGAGATGGCTGTTACTGGCCACTATCAATACGTCAAAGAGAGACAAGAAAGGCTGGGAGTGATTAATAACCAATTGAAGAAGCCAGACCTTGTGAGGCTGAGGCCCAGAACTTAATGTATAAGGTAGCTGCGCTACAGTGAAGACAGAATTCTCGATCCTACAAGTCAGCTATGCCAACGTCATGGCCTTAATTAAGAAGGAATGAGATCCTGAGATATGGGATAAGGACATATGGGTTGACATTCTTGCAAATCTTGACTCCCCACATATCCCCCAAATCCTCTGGGCTGCAGAAGGGGCCCACTCTCCAGGTTAAAAGTTAGCACTCCTCACTTTTGAAGTTGGTACAGAGATTTTTGCCTTATGGGAAAAACACCATTTTCCCTCAGAGGATCTTAATCCACTGCACAACCCCCGTCCCATACCCCCAAACCAATAACAAGGGTTCAGTCACATTAACAACGGGCCTGCTAAAGGAGAAAGGAGATGATGCTTCAAAGGAGCGAAAGCGGAAGTGTGTGTAGATCCTGAGTGTGCAGGTTAAGGAGGGGGTGGAGAAGGTGAAGATGAATAAGGAAGAGCCTTATTATTGGTAAGAGCATCTTCCCATGATATAGGAGTTCACCTTGGCAAGGACCCCAGGAGATGGTGTCACCACACTGCTGGGATGACTTTTAGAAGCTTGAAGAAAACATCCCTTCCAACTGGTCTGCTCTATCAATGATACCATATTAATCACACTGGTGAGCCAGAAGGGTGAGTAAGTTGAAGGTCTTGGTAAGATCCTTGTACTTCAGAGGGTGGAGATCTAGTGCTCTGCTACATCCGTGAAATGTTGAGGGGTCTAGAGGCTGGCCGGTACTGAGACGTTCCCCCAAAGTAAAGGACAGATTGTTGCATTTCTTCCCTTCCATTACTAAGAAAGAGGCACAGAACCTGGCACGCCATTAGGGTTCTGCAGGCAGCATTTTCCACACTCACAAACACTGCTTCAGCCCCTTTCGGGGGACTGAGACAATTTCTAGCTTTGAAGCAAGTCCAGGATGTGGTGACAGTGGCCGGGACACTTGGGCCTTTCTAACCAGCGGAGCTGTGCACCCGAAGTCAGCCGCGTTACCATGTAACCACCCAGCCCCACATCACTTCTCTGAAGCCTGGAGTGACATGGCAGGGTTTCACGTCTAGGTTCCTGCGCGACAAAATAGAGTTCTTTTTATGGAACTGTAAAGCTCCAGGCCATGGAGAACCTAAGTACCCTGAAAACCTTCAGAAAACCAGGGAAATTGAGCCAAAGATGAAATGGGCAGGGAGGCCCCAGTGGACCCCTGGGCTGCACACCTTGTTCATCACTATACAAGTTGTGAAGGTGGAGAGGGGTTGTTGAAAATGAGCCAGATGAGTTATAAAGAGCACCAAAGTATTAACGCCTTTCACTGTTGTCCTTGAAAAATTTGCCTAGAAAATATAAAGGTGCTGCTGAGGTTTAGCTTGCATTTCCCGGCTCATCCAGAAAGGAGATCGAGTTGGGATCCCCCCATGAAATCGTGTTTCTCTGGCTCTTCCCCCAGATACCAGGTGGCGCCACCATTTCCCTCCTCTGGCTCAGGTCCAGCTCCCCGGGACTCTGTCTGGGTCTGAGGCAGCCAAGGCCTGGGCCAAAAGTGCCCAGTTTATCCTGCAGGTGTCCTTGCTGCCCCAAGGGCAGGGAAGAAGCCACTGAGGAGGCCAGCCCCGCCTAACCTCATTCACATTCACAGACTTGACCTCCCTCCCTCACAGACTTTCCCCAGGACAGGAGCTGCGCTGGGGGACATCCTGGCGACCCACCCTCACTTGATCTCAGTAGTAGTGTATCTTAGTGATTCCTAGTGGGTACCAACGCAGAGGGGATAATTTCTAAACATCCTTCTGTATGACAAAATTATTTTTAATAATAATCATGAAACAAAATGAAAAGTGACAATGGCCAGAAGTGAAAATTTTCTTCTTCTTCTCTTTTACTTAAAAAAGTTTTTTTTGAAAATTTTCTTCTTTTGAACGCTTATACTCATAAGGTTGCTGAAAAATAAAAAATGCTGAAAAATAAATAAAAAAGGGGAAAAGGACAGATTGCAGTATAAAAAGAAAAAATTAATAATATTGCTTTTAATTACATGAGCCTATTTTCCCCAATATTTTATAATGAATTTTTTCAAACACAGAGCAAAGTTATTGAATATTTATTGGTGCAGCACCTAGATCTTATCAGTAATATTTTATTATATTTGCCTCATCACACAAGTGCTGATCTATCCATTCCTCTATCCATAAACAAATCTTATTTTTTATATTTAAACGAACTCGTAACTTGAAAATAGTGTTAGATTTATAAAAAAGTTGCAAAGATGGTACATAATGTTCCCACATACACTGCAGCCAGTTTCCTCTATCAATAAGAGCATAAATTTAATCTATTTTAGATTAGCAATTAAATACAAATAGATTAGTAATCTATTAACATTAGATGAGTAATGATAAATTTAAAATCCTTTTTTTTTTTAAAGATTTTTTATTTATTTGACAGAGAAACACAGTGAGAGAGGGAACAGAAGATAAACAGAGGGAATAGGAGAGGGAGAAGCAGGCTTCCCACCGAGCAGGGAGCCCCATGCGGGACTCCATTCCAGGACCCTGGGATCGAGACCAGAGCCGAAGGCAGATGCTTAACGACTGAGCCACCCAGGTGCCCTGATAAATTTAAAATTCTTAAAGAGTATAAAATAACTGCAGAGACTAATGGGAAGGTGAAATCCTTGTATTTCTCGGAATTTGGCATTATCCTAGCTACTGGGGAAAAAAAGGACAAGTGACACTGAGCACAGCAATATGAAAGGTGGCCAATATCCTGATGACTCCCTGCCGGGCAGACAAATAATTTGTAACCAAGGATCAGACACCTATGTGAGGAATACAATGCATGATAAATACGGGCATTTTGGTAAAACTAGATGAGAAAGCATTCTAACAGTTTGAGGAAAATATTTATACTGACCATTGGGCCCGAGAGTCATCTTGGACTTCTGACTCCTTCCGTTTACATATCTATGAATCACCAAATCTTATCAATTTAGCCACTGAAAGATACCACGAATATCTAGACTTCCCCCTCCCATGGCCTTCACCCAAGACTTTACTACTCATTACCCCAGACTGGTATTCTCTAATCCCTCCAGTCTAAATTAGAATCCCTAGTGGCCTCTATTTCCCTTCACAGCACTCCTTATTTTTCTTCATAACTCTTACCCATATATGAGAATAGTTTTTGGTGTGCTTGGGTTTTTTTTAATTGTTGTAAACTGACATACAGTGTTATGTTGGCTTCACAGTACAACGTAGTGATTCTACAATTCTATACATTACCCTAAGCTCACCATGGACAAGTATACATCACCATCATCATTACATTATTGCAATACTATTGATTATATTCCCTATGCTGTACTGGTGAGTGTTTGATTAATGTCTACTTCCCCAGCTGGACTATCAGCTCCATGGGGTCAAAGACCATGTCTGTTTTGCCAATCACCACATCCCCGGCTCAAACAATTGTGTTGAATGAGTGAATGAACTAGATTATGGAACTTATTGGAAAGACGTAGCTGTAGATTTAAGGGGAAAATTCTTAAATTATACTGAGGAGAACTTAAGGAGATAAGTTACCAGAAGTAAGTGTGTACTTAGTCATGGAAGGTGGTCTAAGAAACATGGTAGGTCTTTTTTTTTTTTTTTAAGTTTTCATTTATTGAAGTAATCTACACCCAACGTGGGGCTTGAACTCACGACTCCGAGATGGAGTGACACGTCCTCCATTTGAGCCACGTAGCGCCCCATACTGACTTCCACAAGTGAGCGAGGCATTGAGAGCTGCCAGTCCAGTTGCTCCAACGAGGCACAGAACTTCAATATTAATAAACTGAACAATCCCCCTTTCCATTAGGAATTGTTTCTATTCTGCTTTTGTGTGCAAGATTGAAGAACTTACTTGAAGACACAAGGTCAAAGAAGACCATATACATTGTTCTAGCAGCTTTTCCCTAACAAGTCTCTGCAGGCTGAGTATGAATCGGGTGGAGTCTGTGGTAAAGTTTTACTTCAGGAATTTCCTGAAATAACTCTCCAGAAAAGTTCAGCTCTCATAACTGAAGATTACATTGACCTCAGGCACTGCAAGCACACATTTTAAAACTTACTGGGAATCAGAACCATCATGAAGAAGTTCCCAGTGATTATGTTACCAGGTTATAATGGTTAGGAGCACTTTGTTCATATTTTTCTTCATATCCCATTGTAATAATTGTAATGTATTACAACAATTTGTTTATTCTCTATTTCCTCTAACTTTGGACTCTGCTCTCCTCAAGGGCAAGAATAAAATAGGAGCTCAATAAATATTTCTTAAATGAATCTCAATGCAGTATCTGGATTTGACTCTTGAAGGAAGAGTTTCTTAGAGACAGTTCTGGCCAATTCACAATGTATTAGCTCTGCAATTCTGGACAGATGGTTTCATCTTTCTTCATTTTCCTCCTTTTAAGAAATTTGAAAAATGTGAACATGAAGAATATGAAAATAATACAATTAACATCTATCTACCACCAAGTTTCATGAAATTTTAATATTTCGTGAAATGTGATGGAGAGAACGCCATGTGTTTATCAAATCCTGTTGTTTTCTTCTTCTCCGGCACACAAAGCTACACCTCCCAGCCTCCTTTGCAGTCAGATTGGTACTGTGAGACTAGATCTGCCAATGGGCTATAACCAGCTGTGGTGTGTTACTTCCAAGGTAAGAATAGAAGAATGACAATGTTTTGTGCTGTCTTCCCCAGCTGCAAGGGCCATGGAAGCCATGTTTTTAAATGGCAGTATCAGGAGCACCTGGGTGGCTCAGTCCGTTAAACAGCTGCCTTTGGCTCAGGTCATGATCTCAGAGTCCGGGGATGAGTCCAGCATCGGGCTCCCTGCTCAGTGGGGAGCCTGCTTCTCCCTCTCCCTCTGCCTGCAGCTCCCCCTGCTTGTGTGCGCTCTCTCTGTGAAATAAACATATAAAATCTTAAAAAAAATAAAAATAAACAAAATGGCAGTATCAGAACACTGGAGTCTCCATCAACCACTCCTCCCATCCCACCCCGCAAGCCAAGTTACTCCATGGATCAAAGTTTGAGAACCTCCCTTGCTCTACATCTTACTTAATTAACATTGAGTTTTGTCTGCTTTTAAAGCTTTTCTCCCAGTTTGATAGTGTGGAATCACTGTTTTAATTAGTATTTTGCTGATGACGAGGGAAACTGAGCATCTTTTCAAATGCTCATTTATCATTGGGTTCTTGTTTTGTGAGTCCCTGTTCTTATCCTTTACCCATGGTGATAGTGGGGTTCATTATCCTAGTGGTTCGTAGGAATACTTTATATGTTTTGGAAACTAGTCAGTTACACTCCCTGCAATACTTTCCCCAGACCTGTAGCTTACCATTTTTCTTTGTTTAAATTATCTTTGTTGGGGTGCCTGGGTGGCTCAGTGGGTTAAAACCTCTGCCTTTGGCTCAGGTCATGATCGAGCCCCACATCGGGCTCTCTGCTCAGCAGGGAGCCTGCTTCCCCCCCCCCACCCCCCGCCCCTGCCTGCCTCTCTGCCTACTTGTGATCTCTCTCTGTCAAATAAATTAAAAAAATCTTAAAAAATAATAAAATAAATTATCTTTGTTATAATGGAAGTTTGAATTGGTCAGTTTTGTTCTGCTTTGTGTAAGAATTCTTTCCTACCTCAAGGTCACAATGACTTCTTTTTCTGTATTTCCTTTTGAAAGTTTCAAAGATTTGCTTTTTATTTTTTAAGTCTTTAATCCATCTGTAATAATGTATGTGTGTAATGTAATGTAAGAACATTATTTTTTCCCATAACAATAGCTGGTTCCGTAACACCATTTATTGAGTGGTTCATTTATTCTGTTCCATGGATGGTGATACAACTTTGCCATGTATCAAGTGTCCATTTATGCAGGGGTCTGTTTAATAGGCTCTTTAGTCTATATCCTTGGTTTATTTGTCTGTCTCTGGGTCAAGGCCATGCTGTGGTAATTACTATGATTTTACAAGTCTTGATATCTGATAGTGTGAATATCCTTCCATGTTATCATCATTATTATCTATTGTTTTCCCTTTGTATTTCAATATGAACTTTAGGTCGATCTTGTCAAATTCTACAAATAATAAATTTTGGGATTTTGGTTGAAATTGCATTTGCATATGTTTGTTATTGTGGTTGACAATGAGTTTTTTTATTATCACATTTTCTGGTTAGTATCAATGATGCAGAGAAACACTATTGATTTTCTTTTTTTTGGATAAAGATTAGATTGATTGATTGATTGATTGATTGATTTGTCAGAGAGACTGAGAGCACAAGCAGGTAGAGTGGCAGGCAGAAGGAAAAGCAGGCTCCCCACTGAGCAAGGAACCCAATGTGGAACTTGATCCCAGGACTCTGGGATCAAGACCTGAGACGAAGGCCAACGCTGAACCAATTGAGCCACCCAGGCACCCTAAGCATATGATAGTATAATGAAGGAGAAATTCAGGAATCAAAGGTTTCTCATTTCCAAAGGTAAATAGCCACAGGAGGGTTGCATAACCAACAGCACATAAAAAGTTCATTCTAATTGGTTTATACTTTTTGTGGATTTCCACAAAAGGTGAGAACACAATGATATGTGCTAAGTAAAAAGCTACATCAGACTTACACAAATTTTTCTTCTTTATTAGTAAATGCTTTGTTTATAAATTTATCTTTGTTATTATAGTGCTAGCTGGAAATGAGAACTGTGTGCACGATTTTCATAATTGGATTAAAGAACTTAAACTTAAAAAATTCTTCCAGCAAAGTATGCGGAATCTTTTATTTCTGATGGATAGGAATTGAGATGAATCATAATCAGTCATCCTCTCACAAACAAGAACAAATGAAGACTAAACTTACAAAGTAACTGTAATGTACTTAATTTTATTTTGTACATTTATATTGCTTCTCATATTACATTTCCTATGTTCACATCTTCTCCTGTTATTAATCTATGATTTCATGTAAAAAGGGTTCGTGCTGAGTTTTTCTTCCCAAACATTTCCGCCTGCCACTTCCTCCCACTTACCACAAATCCCTGCCAGTTTTTGCCCTAGAATATACAAACTTTAGACAATAAAGATGGAAACGTAGGGCACATGTAGTTGCCTTTGGACATGTTCATTTACTGAGAACTAGATGATCAACGTAAGTTAATACCTTGTGTCAAAAACAAACATGCTACACTCTGGAAAGATTTTCGGTTTCACCGTGGTCCTTGATGATGCCTGTCACTTCCTGATCTTTGACTCTTTGGAGGAATGGACATGCTCCAACTTCGTACACCCACTGCTGGGCTTTTAGGAAATGTGTCATAACATTCGGAAAAGTCAGATGCTATTTTCTCCGCCAACCAACTTTGCCAAAACTGAGCCTTGAGGCTTTTATGAAAGATTAAAAGTTCACAGCTAGTGCCTTCCAGGGAAGGGCATACACCATTATTTTGCTCTAATCTGCAACCACCTGACAGACTCAAGAAGCAATCACAGCCAGGCACCCAAATCTCAAATATTGTAAAGTCACCGTTGCTTTTCCCTTTTGATTTAACCCATTCAAAATCTACCAAGTAAGGATACTTGCATGCTATAAAATTATATCAAAAAAAGGAGTTTACAATACTTATATATGTATATATTCATGCATGTATATTCTATGCATATACTTATATATGTATATATGCATGCATGACATTAGGCAAGTTTGCAAACACCTCTAAACCTCAATATTCTCTTCTGTAAAATGGAAATAATGATAGTATCTATCTCATACAATTGTGGTGAATGTGAAATGAGGTAATCTATGCAAAGTACATAGCACAGTGCCTGGTAAGAAAGTGTACAATTATATACAGTTTATGTAGACTATATATTATTACCAATATTATGGAACAAAGTCTGGGTGGGTATATACTTAAATCTTAACAATGCTTATTTTGGGGGTGTGGGATTATGGGTGATTGCTATTTGCTTTGCTTTGATAAGATTTCTAAATGTTCTCCCATGAGCCTGTATTACTTTTTTCTTTAATAAGGAAAACACAGAAGTTAGTCTTCCTTGACTAAAAATACTCAGGGGGTTCTCACTCCCTAGAATAATGGGGGGTATAAATGGGATGAGCAACATTAATGAAGTGTATAGAGCTGCCTGAGGGAGGTCATTAGCACAGCCCCTGGAGGAATCTCACCTCCTAATGTCCATGTCCCGTTGCCATGTGACTTGGCTATTCATCAATAAAATGGAGTCTAATTTCCCACCACTTGGCCTGGCTTTGTGACTTGCTTTGACTAACAGAATATGACAGAAGTGATGCTGTGTGAATTTCGGAAGCTAGATTTTATTTTTTTTAATTAAAGTTTCTTTTTTTTTTAAGATTTTATTTATTTATTTGACAGAGAGAGAGATCACAAGTAGGCAGAGAGGCAGGCAGAGAGAGAGGGGGAAGCAGGCTCCCTGCTGAGCAGAGAGCCCGATGTGGAGCTCGATCCAGGACCCAGGACCCTGAGATCATGACCTGAGCTGAAGGCAGAGGCTTAACCCACTGAGCCACCCAGGCACCCTGGAACCTAGACTTTAAGAGACCTTGCAGCTTCTGCCTTTACTGTCTTGAAATCCCGAGACACTCCATGTTGTACAGGAGCCTGGTTTAGCCTAGATGAAGGAGAGCCACTGGGCCCCAACGGCCAGCCAGCACCAACTGCTAGACACGTAAGTGGGACCATCTTGGACCCTCCAGCTCCAGGCAGGTGGTAAGATGACTACAGCCACATAAGTGACCCCGGTTGAGCCAGAAACACATGAGCCCAGATTGTCAACGCATAGGATTGTGAGACTTAACATCAGTATTTTAAGTTACCGTGTTTGGGGATGGTTTGTTACAAAGGAATAGATGTCTGAAACACTGTTCTCCATGATGTTGATGCCGCCCATATAATTTATACTTCATAGAGGATACAGAAAGAAGGGATTTCTCTCCAAACATTAATTTACCAGGTGGTTAGCAGAGAGTAAAAAAGTACTTCCTTTTATTTTTTCATTGGGACCTAAACTTAATCTCATGGTACTATAAATCAATACAGTTGTCCCTTGGTAGGCATGCAGTTGAGGGTTTCCTCATCTGCCTGCTCCAGAAGCATGAGTATTCATTTCTAGGAGTCTGGTGTTTGAAACTTTTGAGAAACATCTCACCCTCACTTTTTGTTGTGTGACTCCCATTTTCTGGGGGTATGCTGGCTGGGATATCCAAGGATCAAACATTTATTTGTTAATCCATTCCTTACACGTTTATTGAGCACATACTATGTATGATACGAGGCTGAGCAATGAAGGAAAAAAATAAAGACTTTAAGACAGTCACTGCTCTCTACAACAGGAAGATAAGATATACAGATAACGTTCATAGAAAGTAATCCGAGTTAAAATACTAAGTGAGTTTATAGGCAACTCATAAACCAGTTGAGTTGAGAGGAAGGAGATTTTCCAAATAGGAGGGCGAGGATTGGATTTATAGGAAACATACCATTTTATTTTAGTCCTAAAGATTGAATTAAGAATTTGGTGGAGGTGAGATAGTGTGAGGCCATACAGACAAGGGAATTTTCATGGACAAAGGGCAGGAAAGAGTCAGAAGACACATTTGAGAGGTCTCCAGGAGACAAATCTAACTGAAAAGGAGGGTTCACTTACTGATTTATTTATTGATCTAACGAATATTCACTGAATGTCTGTTAGGTGTCAGATCCTCTGCTAGTCTCTGGAAAAACTAAGATAAATAACAGAGGGACCATCTCTAAGCAATAAGTAATGGAACATGCATGCAGCATACAAACCATTATGGTGAATAGAATAAGTTTGTAGCTACCAAGGAAGATAAGTCTGGAAAAGCAGATTAAGACCAAACTATGGAAAACCTTGAAAGCCGGGATTTCCCTCTAGTCCCGTGGCTCAGGGTAAGTTTCACTTAAAAAAAAAAAAAAAAAGGAGATTTTTTTCATGTTAAGTTTTATTTGGAACTACAGCTACTGCTAAAAGTGGAACTGTTCTTATGGAAGAGAAGGGTCTAGAAGTCTTACTGACCTTATCTCTCTCACAGTCCTTTTCCCTGTGGCAGTCCCTGGACGCCTCTATATTTCCAAGGAACAGTTTCAAAACTAACATTGTTGTGCCGGCAGGAGGGAATCACTGGAGTTCGTTAGGTTGAATCAGGAGAGTTACATACTGTGTGTACAACACACAGTCAACACAGCTCACGATCGTTGAGCACTTACTAGATAGCGGGCGCCATATTAAGTGTTTTTCATATACTATATCATTTAATCTTTACCACAACCTCATCAGGGAGGTAGTACTATTGTTAGCCCCATTCTAGAGGCAAGGAAACTAAGTTTCTGAGAGGAGAAGTAAATTATCCAAGATGCCCAGTTTGTAAGAGGCAGAGACCAGAGGCCAGACTAGAGTCAATGAGACCCCAAAATGTGTGCCATAGGTTAGACACAGCTAGTGAGAGTGTGGGGCCTCCTCATTAGCTCACTGTATCTTAGACACTGGATTAATGATATCTATTATGATGATCATTATTTCTAGTGCTCTTAAAAGAGGACAAGGACCTAGGATATACAGTTTTAGTGGAGGCGGATGAGCTAATGGCCTGGAATGACAAAAGGTAAACACTACTTGTTTTCATACAGTACGTCAACTACCAAAGGATATTATCATTTACTAGTCATCTGTGCCATTGCAGTATCACCCAGATTCATGAAAATAGCGCCTTGATGGGTTTTCAGCTACTCAGAACAGGTCTCCATAAAGAAAAAATGAAAAACAAATGGCCAATAAAAATACTGAGGGTTGTATGGACTAGACTCACAGTTAAAGAAATGCAATTTCATACAGTGTATTTCCAGTACGGCATGCACAGTTGTTCAGTTTGAGCACTATGCAAATGTGATTGGTCAAGGAGGGGAATGGGGTGAATGTGAAGTTCTCAGTGCCAAACTCCATGTTCTGGCCTGGCTTCTGTGTACCTAAAACATTGTAAGAGTGTGGGGGTGGTGTGAGGAATTTTAAAAATTCATTCACCCAAGGAGACACCTTTTTAAAATTCATACAAAGGCATCCCATGGGACTGCAGGGGACCTGCGAAATAATATTTTGCATATATTGTTATTGGCAAAGACTAAAATGCTTGTTATGTCCATAGCTGCTGAGGATGTGAGGAAAGAGGCATTCTCTTGCATTGATTTGGGGAATTTTTGAAATTTAAATTGGGGTTGCTTTTTAGGGAAGCAATGTGGCAATGTCTTAAATTTTTTTTTTTTAACTCTCACAGCATTTGATCTAAGAATTCTATTTCTAACATTTCTGCTATAGATAGGCCACAGAAATAGGGAAAGATAACATTCAAGGATGTTTCTTGTGAAAAAGGAAACCAAAAACTACCTACCTATTCATGCAGGAAAGTCTGGTTAAAAGAATTATGGTTTATCTATATAATGTTATAATATGGAACCACTCTGAAGAAATCTGTAATGATATGAAAAGATACACAGAATATATTTAAATGAAATCAATCAGGTTGCATAATCCTTACATAGTATACTCTCATTGGTAAAAAATATATAACATATATGTATATGTGGTTGCAGACTTAAGGGGCTTTCTGGAAGAAAATACAAGAACTAGTTAAAAATGGTGCCTTCTGGAAAACTAGGAGAGTAGGAGTGTGGGATTTTAGGCTTCCACTTTATATCCCATTTTGTTGTTTAACTATATTTTGAAAATAAGATGAAAAATAAAAGAGTTTTTGGCTCCCCTGTTCATTTGCAGGATTATACACAATAGCCAAGATATGGAAACAACCTAAGTGTCTGTCAGTGAATAAATGGATAAAGAAGATGTGGTATGTATATGTTGGAATATTATTCAGCTGTGGGAAAGAAAAACATTCTGCACTTGCAACAACATGGATGGAAGTTGAGGACTAAGTGAAATGAGTCAGGCAGAGAAAGACAAATACTGTAGGTTATCACTTATAAGATTCCACTTACATGTGGAATCTAAAAGAGCTGAACCCATAGAAACAGAGACTAGAAGGATGGCTACCAGGGGTTGCAGTGTGGGAGAAAAAGGGAGACTTTGGTCAAAGAATACAAGCTTCCAGATGAATATGTTCCAAGGATCTAATATACAGAATTGTGATTATAGTTAATAACACTGCACTGTGTACTTGAAAGTTGCTAAGAGGGTAGATCTTAAGTGTTCTCACCACAAAAAAAGAGATGTTAATTATGTGAAGTGATGAAGGTATTAGCTAAAGGCTGTGATGGCAGTCATTTTGCAATATATGTGTATCAAGTCAACACATGGTACAACTCAAAGTTACACAATATCACATGTCAATTATGTCTCAAAAAAGCTGGGGAAAAGAGGAGGTTCTGGGGAAGCCAGCTCCAAGACAGAGATAGGGGTGCTGAAAGTTTATTACTTGGCAAGTGCTCTTAGGTTCAACATGCATGGAAGAGAAGGGAAGGGAAGGAAGTGGGATCAGGTGGGAAGAAGGCACACCGTGAAATTATCTCAACAAAAGCCTCAGCTAAACCCATTGTCATCTCTGGGCCTGGGATGGCCCTTCAGAGCTGTCCCGCCTCCAGGAGGTAAGGCCAGGCCTGATGGGCCCTGGCAACAATCAGTCAGTGGCTGAGGCCATCTCAGAAAGACCACATGACCCAGCGAGAGGAAGTTTTTGAGCAGAGCCATTTCTGGAAATGGCACCTAAGGAAATAAGCCCTTCAGTCCTGAAAAGGTAAATGGGTGACACATTCAGCCCCATTTCTGTATCACAGCACATTTTTCTGTAGCAAAGCCCTTTTTTTGCATGTCTGATGACACTCTGGATTTGTTAGTAAAACCCCACACATTTAGCTCTTTCAAAGACAGCTGATGCAGCTAAGGACAGCACTGGCTTTAGGCTCTTGGTCCTCAACTCTGGCTTCTCATATTAAAATATCAACCAACATCATTTTTTTTCTTTTTTTTAAAGATTTTATTTATTCATTTAACAGAGAGAGAACACAAGCAGGCAGAGAGGCAGGGAGAGGAGCAGGCTCCCTGTGGAGCAAGGAGCCCGATGCGGGACTCGATCCCAAGACGCTGGGATCATGACCTGAGCCAAAGGCAGTTGCTCAACCAACTGAGCCACCCAGGTGTCCCAACATCATTTTTTTTTAAGTTATATTTATTTTGCAAGAGAGAGAGAGATGGGGAGGGGCAGAGGGAGGGAAAAAGAGAATCTCAAGCAGATTCCCCGATGAACAGGGAGCCTGGCGTGGGGCTTGATCTCGAGACCCATGAGACTGTGACCTGAGCCAAAATCACCTGTCGGACACTTAAACCACTGAGCCACCCAGGAGCCCCTCAACTAACATTTAATTGTCAGTCTTCTTGAGTTCTTAACTCACATTCATCAGACTGTAAATGATGAAATGTCTTCTATATCATAAACATCACTTTCCTGGGGGGCCTGGGGGGCTCAGTTCTTAAGCATCTGCCTTTGGCTCAGGTCATGATCCTGGTGTTCCAGGATCGAGCCCCACATTGGGCTTCCTGCTTGGTGGGAAGCCTGCCTCTCCCTCCCCCACTCTCCCTGCTTCTATCACTGTGTCTCTCTCTCTGTCAAGTTAATAAATAAAATCTTAAAAAACAAACACATCACTTTCCTCCCTCCCTCCCTCTTTTCCTTCCTCCCTTCCTTCCTTCCTTCCTTCCTTCCTTCCTTCCTTCCTCCCTCTTTCCTTCCCTTCCTTCTTTCCAAACCCTACTTCTACCCACTCACTGTTTGAAACTGCTACTGAGGGGTGCCTGGGTGGCTCAGTGGGTTAAAGCCTCTGCCTTCAGCTTGGGTCATGATCTCAGGGTCCTGGAATCGAGCCCCGCATCAGGCTCTCTGCTCAGTAGGGAGCCTGTTTCCCCCTCTCTCTGCTTGCCTCTCTGCCTACTTGTGATCTCTCTCTCTCTGTCAAATAAATAAATAAAATCTTAAAAAACAAAACAAAACATGAGACTGCTACCGAAACAGTTTTAAATTCTCTGGTTAATTGGCTACCTGCTCTCTGTTAAGAGAAGACTGATTTTTTTCTTCCTGCATAGCACGCCAAAAGTAATACTCCGACTACACAGAAACTTTTGTTCTTTAATAAAAATCATGTTTTATTGAAGCCGAAGAAACACATCACCTTACAGCGCTTTTACATTAATAATCCAGCTAGCTCGTTTTGTCAGCTCAATAAAGGGGTGAGTAATTTGAAAATAATTCAGTTGGCGTGGTTTACAGGAGTGTACCACATCGTAAATGAGTTTATCTGGAGAATCTGGATGCTATCAAAACATAATGGAACATAACCTCCCTTTGGGAAAGTAAATCGTGGGCCTTGAGAGGAAGACAAGGAAAACTCTCTGGAAGAGGGCTAGCTAGTGCTTCTGAGTTTGTAGGTTTAGCAAGATCGGCTGGTCTGGTAATACTTGGCTTCGAAGCAGTCTTTATCCTTTAGTAATTTCCTAATCCTCGTTGTTATGTGAACCAGCAAACATCTGAAAGGCAAAGCTGTACAGCGGAATTAGGATGGTCTCCTAAGTGAGGCAGAAAGTTTCAACGGGAGCAAAGAGCTTGCAGGGTTCCACTCGAAGCCCATGTTTTGAGAAATTGAGTGAATACTGCTTAGAAGCAAAATGTTCTACAAATCTCAGCATAATTATTGGTGCTTATCACAGGTATAAAAACCACCCAAGTGGTTTTCGTATTATAGGAAGGGTCACAAAAAGGGCAAGTCTCTCCTGTTGGTGACCCAGAATTTTATGTGGGGACGGGAACCTTATTGATTTGGAACTGGAGGCTGGAGGACTTATCACCGAGTTTTATTTACACAGCATTTTGTGTAACGTTGAGAAAAACTATGTCCATAATATTTGTCCGTTTCAAAGAATGGAGGGCGTGGTTGCCAGCAGGGACAATAGGGCTACCAAAGGCCCCTTAGGTTGCCCCTCCATGCTGCCATTTTTCTTTTCTATGAAAATGGATTTTCAATTTTCAATTACCAGTGAAGGGTCACTTCTTAATGTTTTCCTTAGGGACCTTGAGTGTAAATGTTAGTTAGGTACATCTGTGATATAAACCTGGTTTTATTATTATTATTAAGGCAAACCTATGAGTTGATTTTGAATAAGATACAAGGTCCCAATAATCATGAATTGATTATAATAGATGATAATTATTATTTGATTAGGTAACATGATTAAAATGCGGGTTTCCGTTTCTTTTTCTTTTTAAGATTTTATTTATTTGAGAGAGAGAGAGAGAGAGAGAGAAATTGACAGAATGAGTGGGAAGAGAGGCAGAGGGAGAAGCAGACTCTTTGCAGAGCAAGAAGCCCAATGCGGGACCCAATCCCAAGACCCCAGGATCATGACCTGAGCCAAAAGCAGACGCTTAACCGACAGAGCCACCCAGGCACTCAGGTTTTCAGTTTCATCAAGGTATAAATGGCACAATAAATCGCACATTTAAAATGTACAGTTTGGTAGGTTTTGACATATATATTGATCTGTGAGTCCATCACCATAATCAAACCATGGTACATATTTACTGTCCGCCCCCCCCCCCCGAGTTTCCATGTGCCTCTGTGTAACTGCCCCTCCAGCCCTAGACAACCATTGATGTGCTTTCTATCATTATAGTTGAGTTTGCATTTTAGTTTCCATTTATTGTATAGATGGAATGTACTCTTTTTGTCTGGCTTCTTTCACTCAGTATAATTCTTTGTCATTGTATGCATCTAATGATTCGTTCCTTTCATTGCTGAGTAGTGTTAGGTGGTATAGTGTGACGGTTAACTTCATGTATCAAGTAGACTGAGCTAGGCGATGCCCAGATAGCTGGTAAAGCCTTATTTCTGGGTGTGTCTGGGCGGTTATTGTGGAAAAGATCAGCATTTGGATTGGGAGAGTGAGTAAAGGAGACCCACCCTCAGCAAGGCAGGTGGACATCATCTACCTGCTGAGGGCCTGTATAGACCAAAAAGGCAGAGGAAGAGCAATTTAGCTCTCTGAGCTGGGACAGCCACCTTCTCCTATCCCTGGTGAGGTATACACGACAAGTCACAATTATTTTAGATTTTTCTCTGAGAAAAAAAATGACCTCATTGAAAAGTGATCATAGTTTTCAACTATTTTAAAAGTTGTAGGAGAGGTCAATAGGACTTACCAATTAAATTTTAATTGAGTGTTGGGTCATCTTTCTGAGTGAGGGGATGATGTCCAGGAGGATCAGAAAGAAGTGAAGAGTCTGCTTTCCCAGGGATAGATGATAGCTTCTGAGGTAGAGGGATAGGGCACCAAATCCATAAGAAGGGGAGAGATAGCAAGAACAGAATATGGAATCAGAGAACTTGAGGGAACAGACTGTTTCAGAAGTCACTCAGTCAAGCCTCTCATTTAAAGGACATGTCTGATACACTATGGAATGGGACCGAACCTGAGGTAACAGAAAAGATAGGAAAGAGAATATCCTGGATGTTCAAATGACACCCCAGAGGCCTATGGTAGAAGCCAGTATGAGTACTACTTTATAAACCACCTTTGTTAAATCCAGAAAAAGAGGTCTTTTTGGGCTAACAGACTCCCAAGCACTCAGCCTCATTAATGAAATGTGTCCTGGACTTCAGGCTTCTTTTGGTAGTGTGCTTCTGTGTGGTACACAAAAGCCAAAATAAAATGGTCTTTCCATTAGCCAAAGAGAAATCTAGAAACCAGAATTCCTAACTCAGTTGGTTTGGGAGTGCAGTGATTACTGTCAGAACAGTTTAAGGATGAAAGTTCACACAGACAATAACTTTTCCAGCAATCAGGGGTAGATGAGGGCAGCTATGACTTGGTGGTAAGGCTCTGGGATGGAAAGCAAGGCACTGTAGATCTAGAGTGACCATGGACTAAAGAAGACTGATAGGGGAACTCTACCTCCAGAGGTCAGCTTCCAGCGGAGGGTCTGAGAGGCTGAAAAGGAATGATGCCAAGAGGCTCGTGGGAAACTGGTCAGTATCCTAGCCTTCATAGTGCTATACTTTAGCACCGTGTTTTTATTCCAAAATTCCCTCATGCTAAAATGCAATGTCTGAGCTGAGACATGGGGGAACTGAAGATTTTTGGTCTTTGATAAGAAAACCAAAACAAAACCTCCATTTGATTTTGGATGATGACCACAAAGGATAAACTTGAGTCCCACTATACATGAGGCCGGATACACTTTCTCAATTTATCCACTTCAGTCCCATGTTACTTTTAAGGCCTAGATAAATAGTCAACTTTGTATCAGGTTGTGTAGTTCAATATAATATCAAGTGAGAACTTAAGGAAACTCCCAAATCACTTTATAACATTCAACATCTCAATCATAGTATACATTGCTACTAATATTTTCCAAGTAAAACAGAATTTAGTGGGTCTTTAAAATTTTTTTGTGGCCATTATGACTTCAGAGATTTTGAAATAACAACTTGTATGTTATCTAACCTTTTTAACTACCATTGAAACTTTTCAAATAACTGAAAAATATTTCATTAGGCAAATTTAAGGTATTTCACCTTATTATCAGAATTCACTGTATTACTTATGAATTTTCCAGTTAAAACTATGCTGACATTAACTCTGAATTGCTGAAAGGTTAGTGTAGTTTTTTTAAAATCTGGTCCATGGAGCCCCAGTCCTGCCGCATGATGCCTTAAAATATAGATTCTGGGGTTAAAACCTTTGAGAAACACTGGCTACTCTCATGCAAAAACACAAAGCACATTAGCCCATTAAAAGTTCTGTCATAAGAAAACCTTTAAAATTTTATTTAACCAAGCATTTCCCCAAGTTATGTGGCTATAGTCCTACTTTTTCAAGTAAAATTTTGATTTACTTAACATTGTTCCAGTTACAGACTGTTGCTTGACTAACTTCCCTAAAACTTCCTGGCTTAAATTAACAGTCACTTATTTTGTTCATGAGTCTGCAATCTGGGCAGGGCTCAGTGGCAAAGGCTTGGCTTTTCTTCACTTGATGTCAGCTGGGGTAGTTTGAGGAGAGCCTGGAAGACCAACATTAGGATGGTTTACTTTGCTGGCAGGTTGATACTGGCTGTCAGGGGAGGTCAATCAGTTCTGAGGGTCTGGGGCCTCTGTTCCTTTCCACACAGGTATCTCCACCCGGGCTTCTCCCCCAACTGTTCAGGCTTCTTAGGAGCATGGTGGTTGGGTTCCAAGAGCAGGTGACCCAAGTGATGTGGAGGCTGCTGATTCCCCCCCCTTTTTTTTTTAAGATTTTATTTATTCATTTGACAGAGAGAGAGATCACAAGTAGGCAGAGAGGTAGGTGGGGGGGTGGGAAGCAGGCTCCCTGCTGAGTAGAGAGCCTGATGCGGGTCTTGATCCCAGGACCCTGAGATCATGACCTGAGCCAAAGGCAGAGGCTTTAACCCACTGAGCCACCCAGGTGCCCCGGAGGCTGCTGATTTCTTAAGGTCTGGGTCTGTGAGGGAGTAAATAAAAAGTACCGATTTTTTTTTTTTTTTTTGTATAGGCTCCATGCCCAGCCTGGAGCCCAGCATGGGTTTGAACTCATGACTCTGAGATGAAGAGCTAAGCTGAGGGGCGCGTGGGTGTCTCAGTCGGTTAAGCTTCTGCCTTCAGCTCAGGTAATGATCCCAGGGTCCTGGGATTAAACCCCACATAAGGCTCCCCGCTCAGCGGGAGCCTTCTCCCTCTCCCTCTGCCCCTCCCCCTGATTATGAGCACTCTCTCTCTCAAATAAATGAAATCTAGAAAGAAAGAAAGAAAGAAAGAAAGAAAGAAAGAAAGAAAGAAAGAAAGAAAGAAAGAAAGAAAGAAAGGAAGGAAGGAAAAGAAAAAGACTTAAGCTGAAATCAAGAATCAGACACTCAACTGACTGAGCCACCTGGGTCCCCCTAATTCTAAATAATTATTTAAAGAGTCAACTTTGGAATACATATTTTGTATTCAGCTGAACACTCCATCACAAATAATCTGTCCATTTTTGTTAGAAATGAAGTTCACATGGATATATATTGAGAATAAATATACTTCTAATAGGGATCTCTATTGGTTAATTTCTTCCTGCAGCAATATGAAAAAAAAGCCATGGAAATAGAAAAGATTGTGATTTCCCAGACAAATGGGCAGTGTCTTATGAGTTTGTTAAGAATTTACTGTAATAAACGACAAACTGTGGTTTGTAATTGCTGTGATAGCTTTGTGAAAGAGGAACTTGCAGTCACAAAGTTTTCATTAAAAACCTGGGTGAGGTGTCAGATTCCAACAGAGTAGAAGAGGAAATGAGGCGAGTACGAGACGGCAGCAAGGACTTGGGAAGTTATTTCTTTAGAGCAAAAACCTGAACATTTCTTCTAGATGATAGGCATTGACTTTACTCTGCAAACATCCCTCCCTCCCTAGACAATGCATATAGTAGGATTTCCCATCTCACTTGGTAAATTTCTTTTTTTTTCTTTAAAGATTTTATTTGAGAAAAAGAGCCTGTGTGTGCGTGTGTGTGTGTGCGGGTGTGTGGGTGTGTGGGTGTGGGTGGGTGTGTGAAGAGGGAGAAGCAGACTCTCCTCTGAGCAGGGAGCCAGATGTGGGACTCAATCTCAGGACCCTGAGACCATGACCTGAGACGAAGGGAGATGCTAAACTAACTGAGCCACCCAGGCATCCCTCATTTGGTAAATCTATTAAGAATCATCTCAAGAAAAATTTCCAGGGATGTCTAGGTGGCTCAGTCGGTTAAGCATCTGACTCTTGATTTCAGCTCAGGTCATGATCTCTGAGTCATGAGATTGGGCTCTGCACTGGATGTGGAGCCTGCTTAAGATACTTTCCCTCTGCTCCTCTCCCTGCCCCCCCTCAAAAAAATTTTTTTTCAGTGCAAATAGGATTCTCAATGATTCTCGGTGTTCTAAAGAATCACATCCAACACAGACATGCCCTCCCTGCTTTTTTAAATTCCAGTTGCATTTATTTACTTTTCAGTCACAATTATCTCAGAAAAATGGACACAAGTACTAATACATAAGGCAACTGAGGTTAGGGGCACAATGAAAACAGAATTTTATAGTTGCAAGGGCTCTCAGAGATCATATGATCATTTTGAAGAGGCAAACTGCTACAAAATCGTACTGAGCAGTTTTCCTATTTTCTGGGTGATTCTGAATGGTTTCATTTCCCTGAAGCCACCTCTGTTAAAAACTGAAGCTCAGGGCACCTGGGTGGCTCAGTGGGTTAAAGCCTCTGCCTTTGGCTCAGGTCATGATCTCAGGGTCCTGGGATCGAGCCCCGCATTGGGCTCTCTCCTCAGCAGGAAGCCTGGTTCCCCCTCTCCCTCTGCCTGTCTCTCTGCCTACTTGTGATCTCTTTCTGTCAAATAAATAAATAAAATCTTTTAAAAAAGAAAACAACAAAACTGAAGCTCAAATGTGTAAGGCTCAGTGTTCAGAAGTGACTTGTCCCTACAGCCAGTTAATGCCAAGACAATTTTGAGCCGGTGTTCTAAAGAATCACATCCAACATATATCTTATGAAACAAAAGACCGAAGAAATATAATACATGAGAGTATGGAGCGATAAAATAGCACAAAGTCTTTCATCAACCCCAGAGGACTGACTGCTCAGATTCTGCAGCTAGTTAACATCTGAATGAAATAAATTCCATATTGACCATTCAAGTCCTTATGGTTCAAAAGATGTTAGTGTCTAGATTTTTTTTTAAAAGATTTTATTTATTTATTTATTTAACAGAGAGAGAACACAAGCAGGCAGAGAGGAAGGCAGAGGCAGAGAGAGGAGCAGGCTCCCTGCCGAGCAAGAAGCCCCACGCGGGACTCGACCCCAGGACGCCGGGATCATGACCCGAGCCGAAGGCAGCTGCTCAACCAACTGAGCCACCCAGGTGTCCCAGTGTCTAGATTTTTTAAACTGGAATTTGAATACCATTTGTAAAAGAAGTATGTCTGTACAGTTTCATTTTTTAATTTCTCAAGATTTGAACATGTTAAGACTTGTCATTACGCTGCCAAATGCTTATGATTCATTTCAGCAGAAGTAGCTTGGAACGAGGAGAGGGTGGGAGTGTGAGTGTACCAATTTTGTATGACGCAAAAAGGGAGATGAAGTAGAAAGGAGGATATTTTTAGATTCCCCTTTTGAAACAAAAACAGCTTAAATCAGGTGATTGTTTACTTTAAAATAGGAAAAAAAAATAACCAAAAATCAGATTTGGAATTTCTGAAAGACACACAATCCTATTTTAGGAGAATAATTGCTATAATTGCAAGTTACTTTCTTAGAATACCTGAAAAAATGCTTTCTAAAAATATAACGCCACAAGGACAGAAAAAGGTATTTACACCACAGAGCACTTGAACACCAAAGGAATTTGCTACTTCCATGTAACCTATGAAGTAGTATTTCAAGAATGTGCTAGTAATTTTACTGCCTAAATCAGAAAGAAGGAAGGGGAAAGAAATGGACATGTAATTTATTTTCAGTAGGTATAAAGTTCTTTCAGTTTCATTCATTATTCAACAAAAGTTTATGGAACTGGAAGACATTGAGTTTGATGCAGGGGATATAAGGATGAATAAGAACCAGTCCCTGCCCTCAAGGAGCCCTGACCTAGAGAGAGAAACATACACATATTCTCACAGACATCTCACATATACACATTTTCACACAGAAAAGTACCCACAAATACCCATATAAACATATATTCACATAAATATACACACCTTCACACAATGTATGCATGCATGCTCATACGCAAATATACATACATGCATACTCACATTCGTATTCACATATAGAAACATGTACACCCAGAAATACACACTCACATATTTATATGTTTGGGAGACAGTGAGTAGAGTATGTTTTCAAATTAATAAGGGCGGGAGAAAGAAATCTCAGTGGTAACAGTCCTGTGAGATAGCTATTACAGAAGCTCAGTAAGGCTAAGGAAACAGTCTTAGAGGAGTTGCTAAATGCTAAGGAGTATGGTTTCCCAAGATTCAGATTTAAGTTCCAAACTGCCATTATTATCTCTGAGGCAATGACCATGTTATTTAACTCTGTCTCAGTTTTCCTTGCTTTTACATCAGGTCAACAATAACACCGGCCTCGTTGGGTTGATAGGATGTTGAAATGAGATGATGGGTAAAAACCACTTAGCACTGAGCCGGGCATGTAGTAACCACTCAATACATTTTCAATTTTTGATGATATCCTTATTGTTATCCGTGAAGGTTAGTTATTTCGTAAATTGTGAAGACGGGTCTCCCCTCACTAAGGTGTTAGTGAGAATGTTTTAAACTATTTTTAAGGTGGGTGGAGCCGAAATTTGTGTACTAAATGAATACACGACCACTGCTTAAACTTCACTTTTAATGGTTGAAAAATTCAAGGAAGCCAAATTGTAATTTGCAAGTAACACAAACATCACAATATCGTGGTCATTACTGGAAAAACCTAAATCTGTCCAAATGACATCTCCTCTGGTATTATTAAATAATTTCTGTGGCTATAACTTCATGGAAAAAATGTATAAGCTATTATTATTATTATTTTTAAAGATTTATTTATTTATTTATTTATTTATTTATTTATTTATTTATTAGGAAAGAGAGAGAGTAAGAGAGAGCATGAGAAGGGAGAAGGTCAGAGTGAGAAGCGGACTCCCCATGGAGCTGGGAGCCCGATGTGGGACTCCATCTCAGGACTCTGGGATCATGACCTGAGCCGAAGGCAGTTGCTTAACCAACTGAGGCACCCAGGCGCCCTGTATAAGCTATTATTAACTCCATGATCATCTCACCAAAATACGTTGGGCTTCATCATCTCATTGATACAATACTAACATCATTTGATATTATTAATTGATATGATGAGTAAGAAATGAAAATGGGCAATATACATATGGAAAGGTGTTACACCATTAACTATCAGATAATTGCATATTAGAGGTTATTTTGGGTTATTAGCTTGGCAAAGATTAAGAATATGGGACAATACCTTGATGCTATTGATGGTATGGTGAAACTGGCACTCTCATACATGGTTGATAGGAGTATATATTAGCACAACCTTGTAGAGGCCAATTTGGGAAAAAAATGTTCTAATATTAATATAGTCTTTGACTCAGCAATTCCACTTGAATTTTGTCCTAAGGAAACGTAATACACAAATGAAATACAAAGATGTTTGCACATGCATGCTCACTGCAGTGTTATGATGACCAAAAATGAGGAACTACCTATACACCTAACAGTAAAGAAACGGTTAAATAAATTATGGTAGAGCTGTACACTGGGACTCAATTAAAAAGGATTAGATAGATCTCTTTGTCATGGAAAGATGTCCATGATACTACTGGGTACCATTTTTATATTTAAAAAGTGTATGTATACAAAAAATATGGTTATATATATCTGTATAAGTCTAACTTTTTAAAAGCAGCTTTATTATGGTTTAATTTATACACCATAAAATTTCCCATTGTAAGTGTACAATCCAATCATTTTTAGTCAATGTATACAGTTGTGCAATAATCACCACAATCCAGGAGTGCCTGGATGGTGCAGTCGGTTAAGCATCCAACTCTTGGTTTCAACTCAGGTCATGATCAAATGGTTGTGGGATCTGGTGGCTTGTGGGGCTCCCATCTCCACACTTGGCACTCAGTGGGGAGTATCTTGGGATTCTCTCCCTCTCCTTCTGCCCCTCTCCATGCTCTTGTGTATGTGCATGTGCTCTCTCTCAAATAAATCAATCTTAAAAAAAAAATTGCCACCATTCAGCTTTAGAACTTTGCTACACACCCACTCCTAAAGTTCCCTCATGCTCATACGTTTAACTTTTCACAGTGATTAGGATGGGGGTAAAGTTGGGGAGGGGAAAGCTGGAGGAGAGAATGACAGGCAGCTTTGTAGTTTATCATTTCTGTATTATTTGAATTAATTTGCAACAAGGGTATGCTTCCTCTCTTTTAATTTGAGAAAACAGTAAAGGTTTTTCTGTTTTGAAAAGAACAAAAAAAAGGAAACAGATTAATACCCTTTGACCCAAATCTACTTCTGGTAATTTATTACAAAGAAATAATCAAATATGTGGAAAAGGATTTGTGAACAAAAGTATTTATCTCTGTTTTATCTAAAACAGAGAAAAGTTCTAAGTAATCTAAATATCTTATGACGGAAGAAAATAATTACTAATAATACTGGAATATGAAAAGTACGGGATGTAAACTTTTATAGGCAGTATAATTTTATCCCTGTTAAAAAAAAAAGTTAAAGCACAGCCAAAAAAATCTGTTTGGAAATATTGTATGTATAATAAAATCTTACCAATGGTTATCTCTGGATGGTAGAATTATAGTACTTTTTATTCTTTGTGCATTTCTTAATTTTCCATAGTGAGTATGTTACGTTTACACGTAGTGCCACCTACATAAACGACACTAATTAGAATGGGTTATGGTATTGTTTTCACAGGTGTATACATTTTTCAAAACATTAAATGTTTATTTAAAACATGTGCAACTTATTGCATGCCAATTATACCTCAATAAAACTATTTAAAAGACAAGGGCATCTTGAAAAACAAAATCATCATAACCTTCTTACTGAAAGAGGGGTTTATTATGCCATTCTGGGGCTGAAGGGGAAAATGGTTAGGGAAGGGTATGTAGGTACTGTATAGATAGCAACACAACCTTTGCTCCAGATAACCAGTCAACCTACCTACCTATCCCCCCCCACCGCCCCGTTCCTTCTTTCCTTCCTTCCTTCCTTCCTCCCTGCCTCCCTTCCTTCCTTGGATCTGCCTTCCCATTATATGTCAGGAATGTTGCCAGGTTCTTGGATACCAAGATGAGCAACAAATCTGCTGGAGGAGGGAAAGGCAGGTCACCAGCGGCTGATTCCAGCCAACGCCCACATCAGGGCACCAGGCAGTCTTCCACTAATGCTGCCCAAGGGGGTGGGAGTCAAGTCAAGAAGTGAAGTTCTTAGTAAAGGGTTCAGATGGAGTCACGAGGGTGGCGCCAGGGTTACGACTGTGGACGTGGATAGAAGATAGATGACCCTCAAGGGAATGTCGCGGTCATCACTTGAGAAGTGGGCTTAAGCTATATTTATGTATCAATGCCTCTCTTACCTGCACACTTGTACCAACAGCAAGAACTAAAACTGAGCGTTTGCCTGTGCAGGCAGCATGTTAAGGGCTTACATCTGTTGCCTCATTTATTCTTTGCTACAACTCTCCCAGGTCTGCATTTCACCATGAAGAAACTAAAGCTCGGAGAGGTTACCCGCCCAAGGTCACAGAGCTGGCAAGCTCTGGCTCCAAAGCTCCCAGCCACAAAACATACTCCCTTCTCACAATACTCTGGGACCCCTTAGAGAAAAGTTCCACTTTCGGGACCCAACCATCAGCTCAGCTTTCACTCTACAAATTTTTCAGATCCAGAACGGAGGCAACGTCGGCTAGCACAACCAAAAGGGTCGTGCCCAACCGTCAACGCCACCAGAGCGATGGGCTGACAAGGATTTGGGACTTGGAGGGCAAACCTGCAGCGACCGTCAAGGGGCGAGGAGCCCTGGCGCCCAAATCGTACACCCCTCCAGGCTGCCTGCAAGCCCCTCCCGGCCTCCACCAAGCAGAGCTCAACGCGCGTGCGCGGGGCCAGAGGGGACGCCCCCGCGCGAGCGCGCGGTGAGCGGGGCGCGCGGCCGAGGGAGCGCGGGCGCGTTGCGGCGTCGGCGTCTGCGCGCGTTCCAGGACGAGGCTGTGTGGGCTGGGGAGGGAGCGAGGCGGCGGCGGCGCCTCAGAGCCGAAGGGACGCTCGGGCCTCGAGCCGCGGGAGCAGACGGCCGCGGAGGAGACCCTGGGTTAGCGGCCCGAGGCGGGAGAGCTCGGCCTGTCGACTGCCCGCTTCAGGGGCCGCTGGCCGCGTCCCTCGCCCGGAGTGGACGCCGCCCCAGGAGACTCGCCGTGACACGGGCCTAAGCCGCGGAGATCGCGGACGTCCGAACCGCTCGAACCCGTCTGGCCGGCCCGGGTGGAGACTAGCGTCGGGGCAGGTGCCGCCCCCTGAGGGCCGGCAGGGCGCGCGGCGCCCACCCGCGCGGCCCGCGGGCCGGGCTTGGCGGAGGGGCCGCGCGTGCAGCCCGCAACTGCTCCCCCCCTTCGCCCCGAGGGCCGGAGCCCTAGTCGCGCCCCGCCCTCCCCGGGTCCGGCCCGGCGCGGCCGGAGCGGCGGGAGCCGGGAAAGCCCGCGCCCGCCGTCGCCGCCCGCCCGCCGGGCTCGCGCGAAGAGGGAGGAGAAACTTTGCCTTTTATTGTTGCTTTTAGTCCCTTAAGTGCAAGGAACTCTGCCGGGAGGAAAAATGTCCTTCTTCAATTTCCGTAAGATCTTCAAGTTGGGGAGCGAGAAGAAGAAGAAGCAATACGAACATGTGAAGAGGGATCTGAACCCGGAGGAGTTTTGGGAAATTATAGGAGAATTGGGGGACGGAGCCTTTGGAAAAGTGTACAAGGTAAGAAGGAGAAAACGGGAAGTTGCACTTGTAAGATAAAACTGCCCCTGGTCCTGAGTGGCACGAGGATTTCTCGCTCCCCTTGTCCCTTTCCTGTCTCTTGCCCCTTCTTTTGACTTCGTAAAGGTACATTAGAACTTTATTTAGGTTATCATCCAAGGAGTAGCTAAGACCGTAGAGTGTAAGGTTGAACAAAATGGGGCCTGCCTGTAGTTTAGACTGATAGCTAAAAGGAGGCAGGGTTTATAGAATCTCCTCTGTCAAACTTTAAAGGAAATGACGGTGTTCGTTAATTTAAAGGAGGGGTCTGGTTTTTAAAATCAGAAACTCAATATGCTTTTCAATGGATTTATATTTGTGTACTAGCTGTTTGCATTCATTTTTGTATGCTTGGACTAAAGCAGTTCCCTTTTTAGGGTCCAGGGCATGTATTTGGTTTTATCCATGGCTAATACATAACCAGTCTTCTTGGATGAGAGCAAAGTGATTGCTGTTTGCAAGCTATTCTTCAGTTGGTTGCTTGACAACATACTATAAAACGGAATGGAATTTCTGATAGAAATTTTCCAGAAGAAAACCTGCATCTGGTACTAGTTTCTAAATATAATTACAGCAGTCATTGACTAGAAGTCAATACTAGTGCTTAAGAAATTTAAAAACTACCCATATATGCAGACATATTTATATATATATTTATTTCAGTTGAGTTTTGATGTCTCAAGGTGAAGGATGAATGTTAACTGTTATTTCATAAGCAGTATATGAGTGATGTCATTGGAATATTTTCATCCTGAAGGGTGAGGTTTTTATGAGACAGTTCAGGGGGAAGGACCCACAGGGTTGCCTAGAAGTGAAAACATAAGTAACTTACGTTTATAGAGGATTTTGCAGTTTCTAAGTCGTTTTCACATAATTCTCCCCCTTTCCCTCCAGGACACTGAGACTTAGAAATTTTAAAGTCACTTAAGTCACAGTCTAGATTTGAACTCTAGTCTTCCGACCCGTACTTATCGATGTTTTTTACTTAATGTCCATTGGTGGAAATGATCGCATTTTTCTCCTCAGTATCATCACATTTCTGCCTTTGCCCTGCCTCAAATGCATGTCACAGCTCCCAGTCCTTATTTTTTCACTCAGGCTGGAATAGCCACTCCTCTCTGTGTGCTTTTAAAACACGTTGTCACATGGCTACTGTAGCACTTGTTACATATTGTAGTTAATGATAAAACTAGGGCCCAGAATTGTGATATATATTTGTGTGATATTTATGAATTGCCAGAGCACATAGTGCATCTTTATTTCTGTTGGATTGAAAGAATGTTACCTGCTTGTGAATGTTATTGAAGCTATCCTATGCTGTCAAAGTTGGCAAAATAAATTTCAGTGTTTGTGTGAAGGGTGGGATATGGATTGCAGCGAGAGCTTACAGTACAGTGTAAGTAAGATAGGAAGCGCTTTTAGTGTGTGGGAAGATCACTTTTGGGAGTCAAGAATTGTCTTTTAGTGCTGGCTGTCACAAACCAGCTTTGTGGTCTTGAACAGAACACTTAACTTCTTTTGATCTTAGTTTTCTTAGCTGGAAAATTTTGCATTTCCCTACACATTTGTTTAGATTCCTTCACACATTATCATACTGTGAGTATGCAGTTATCTAAGAAAGGCAAAAATAAATCCTCAGGGCATCTGGAATCCAGTAGTTAGAAGGCGGTAGGTGATTATGGGCAGTTTTCATGGTATAAATGTTTTATCAAATAGAAACAGTGTAGTATTAAGACTGGCTCTGGAGTTGGACTATATCATGGGCTCTCTCAATAGCAGCCTGTGACCTTGGACAAGTTACTTAACCTTTCCATGTCTCACTTTTCTCATCAGTAAGACTTGCTCGTCAGTGCGTGAGAATTAAAGGAATAAATGTAAGGCATGTGGAAAGGGCTCAGTGAGTGGTAGGAATTACTGTTATTACATTTAGAGCTCGGAAGCAAAATATGGGGTGGGACAGGAAGAGGGGCCTACGAAATAGTAAACCATTTTCTCGTATTCCTATGCACAGGCAGATCGTGGGGATTTTTTTAACGACACTCTGCAGAATGTAACATATCTTCCTATAGTGAAACATCAATTGAAAATTTTCTGAAAAATAAGAGACTCACTCCATGTAGTTGAACACTATAAAATTGTGTCAAAGATAATATTTATGAGCTTGATAACTATTTGAGGGTGATATTTGAAGAGTATGAGTTCTTTGCACTTTACTTCTTCATTTCATTGTTCTGTACTTCAGGGAATGGGGCTCTGGGATTCTTTTTTTAAAGAAAATTTAAAATTTAAGTTTACCTGGACTGTTTTACCTAAAAGTTTTTTTTGTTTTCCAAGATCTCTAGAAATTTTAAATATATAAATTTCCTCTTGGTGGAGGAACAAGCTCCAAACCTTAATATTGTATGTAGTAGTACGCAGTAGAAAACTTTTTTTTTAAAGATTTTTATTTATTTATTTATTTGACGTAGAGATCACAAGTAGGCAGAGAGGTAGGCAGAGAGAGAGGGGGGAAAGCAGGCTCCCTGCTGAGCAGAGAGCCTGATGCCGGGCTCCATCCCAGGACCCTGAGATCATGACCTGAGCTGAAGGCAGAGTCTTTAACCCGCTGAGCCACCCAGGCGCCCTAGAAAACTGTTTCTAAAATTGATTCTATCATTTGCTTGTGAATATTAGTAATTGTTTCAAATATTGAATGGTAAATAGGCAATCATCTCATGTACATATTTAGTTTATTTGAAAACATTTGCCTATCATACGATTGTACTCCTTCCACTCGGTTCAGCACTGTATAACTCTGTAACAATTACTTTCTTGCCTGAAAAATCTTCACTATTTTAACTTTATTTTCTCTTTTAAATGTAATATTATTTGACTTATGAACAAAGATATGTAATATCTCACAGTTTTTTATGTTTGGATTTTTGTTGCTTTTAACAAAGAAAAAATATGACATAAAATCTTTTGTTGAATAGAAACTGAATTCCTAACTGTGTGCTGGATGAAAGTGATTCTTTTTATGGCCCTGATGGGCATGTGCCTGTTTAAAAAAAAATAGTGATATATGCGTGTGAGGTTCACGTTTATCACCTACAGCTGTAGTTTATTTCTGTTGTTGCATGGATTCCATTTTATGATTATATCACCATTATTTACCGTTGTACTATTAATGGATATAGCATTAATTTCCAATTTTGAGCTGTTATACACAGTTCTGGTGTATTTATGCATAAGTTTTGCTAAGACTTAAGAATAGAATTGCTGGATTATAGAGTAGTGTAACTTTAATTTCACTAGTGATACCAAACTATCAATTTACATTCCCACCAGGAGTATAGGAGTATTTCCTTGCTCTGCATCTTCTTTTCAACATTTGGTATTGTCTGAAGTTTTAACTTTTGACAATCTGATGTTACGTTTTTCATTATGGTTTTAATTTATCTTTCTCTGACTACTAAGTAATTCTTTGTATAAGTTTATTGGTAATTTGGATTTCCTCTTTTGCATTCAAGTTTTTTATTCATGTTCCTATTGGATGCCCTTTTCTTGTTTATTTGTAGTGTATTCTGGATCTTAGCCATTTACTAAATATATTCTTATTCTGTGACTTGTCTTTTCATTTTCTTTATGGTGTCTTTTTATGAACAAGAAGTTCTTGATTTTAATGTGGTGCAATTTGTCAGTTTCTTCCTTTCCGTTAATACTTTCTGTATTGTGTTTAAGAAATTATTTCCTAACCTGAGATCATGAAGATAACCCCTTGTATTCTCTTCTAAAATCTTTATGGTTTTGCCTCTAACAGTTAGGTTTCCAATCTACCTAGAATAGGTTTTATTTTGTTTTGTTTTAAAGCTTTTTTTTTTTTAAGATTTTATTTATTTATGTAACAGAGAGAGAGAGAGAGATCACAAGTAGGCAGAGAGGCAGGCAGATAGAGGAGGGGAAGCAGGCTCCTTGCTGAGCAGAGAGCCCGAATGTGGAGCTAGATCCCAGGACCCTGAGATCATGACCTGAGCCAAAGGCAGAGACTTAACCCACTGAGCCACCCAGGTGCCCCTAGAATAGGTTTTTTATAAATGCTTGGAGGTAGGTCTGATTTCATTTTTTTCCTTATCCGAATGCCCAGTTATCCCAGAACCCATCATTGGGGGTAAACTTTTTTCTCACTGCTTTAGGGACTCCTATTATATAACAGATCTGTTTCTGTGATCTTGATTCTCTTCCATTGATCTGTTTCTGTTTCTGTACCATTTTCTCACTGTCTTAATGAGAAAAGTATTAAAATAAGTCTCTGCTAGATCACACCTTACCCACGTTCTTCATCAGTAGTATCTTATATATCCTTGGCTCTTAGTGCTTGCGTGTACATTGTAGAATTAGCTTAAGTTCCACAAAACCCTACTGTGTTTTTTTGGAGAGAATTATTACTTCATCAATAATAAAGTAATCATTATATTATATATTATATTTATAATAAGTAAAATTATTTACTATTAACTTTATAAATCAATTTTGATAAAAGTAATATCACTGATAATGAGTCTTCCTATTTATGCATATGTTTTACTTTTAGGTCTTTTTTTAGTATTTCTCAATAATGGATTATAATTTTTCTCCCTAGAAGTCTTGGGAGCTCAAACTGTTTCCAGACTGTCTTTTTTTTTTTTTTTTTTAATTATTTGGCGGGGAGAGAGAGGGAGAGCACAAGAGAGCAAGAGACAGCATGAGTACTCAGAGGGGCAGAGGGGGAGAGCAAGAATCTCCCGCGGACTCCCTTCAGAGCACAGAGCCCTGACAGCTCCATCTTACAACACTGGGATATGACCTGAGGTGAAATCAAGTTGGACACTTTTTTTTTTTTTTTAATTTTCATATATTTGAAAGAGAGTGAGCAAGGGAGAGACAGAGCAGAGCAGGGAGAGGGGCAGAGGGGGAGGGAGAAGCAGAAGTAGGCTCCCCATTGAGCAGGGAGCCCAATGTGGGACTCGATCCCGTACCCTGAGATTATGACCTGAGCTGAAGGCAGACACTTAACCAGATAGATACTTAACCAGCTGAGCCCCCCCCCCAGGCACTTTAAGAGTGTCTTAAATGCTTTGTATTTCCTGTTGGAGTTTCCTACTTGTTTTGGTTATATATCATCTTCAGTAGGTCTTCTGAGAAAAGATCCATGGGAAGGTACATTTTTTAAAACCTTGCCTGTCTAAATATATCTTTATTATAATGTCATATTCGATGTATAGTTTGGTTGTAGAATTCTAGTTCAGAAATAAGTTTATGTAGGGCACCTGGGTGGCTCAGTTAGGTAAGTACGCATCTGCCTTTGGCTTAGGTTATGATCTGACTCTGGGTCCTGGGATCAAGCCCCGCTTCAGGTTCCCTGCTCAGTGGAGAGTTTGCTTCTCCCTCTCTCTCTGACCCTCTGCTTGCTTACGCATTCTCTCTCCCTCTCTCTCTCTCTAATTAATTTTAATTAAAAAATTAAAAAAATTTTTAAGAGATTTTATTTATTTGTTTGACAGAAAGATCACAAGTAGACAGAGATGCAGGCAGAGAGAGAGGGGGAGGCAGACTCCCTGCTGAGCAGAGATCCTGATGCGGGGCTTGATCCCAGGACCCTGGGATCATTACCTGAGCTGAAGGCAAAGGCTTTAACCCACTGAGCCACCCAGGCGCCCTCAAATAAATAAAATATTAACAAAATAAGTTTTTCTTAGAATTTTATAGACTTTTCCCATTCATTGCCTTTTATTTTCAAGTGTTGCTGTTAAGAGTCCCATGCCCTGCGCCTGGGTGGCTCAGTCAGTTAAGTATCTGCCTTCAGCTCAGGTCATGATTCCAGGCCTGGGATTGAATCCTGCGTCAGACTCCCTGCTCACTGGAGAGCCTACTTCTCCCTCTCCCTCTTCCTGTCCCCCTGCTTGTGGTCTCTCTCTCTCTCTGATAAATAAATAAATACAATCTTAAATTTAAAAAAAAAAAGTACCATATCATTTTGTTTTATGATTCTTTGTGGTCTTTTTATAACTTTTAAGATTTCTGTTAATCCCCTCCCTGTTCATGGTGATAGACTTTGTTATAGGTTTTCCCTGTGCTTTTCATCTTGCTGGCCTCTTGGTTAGTCCTTTCAATCCAAAAACCCGTATCCTTTGGTTCTGTGACATTTTTGTATTATTTATTTGGACTGACCCCCTAGGTAATGGTTTTGCTGTGGTCTCAGGATTTCCCGTTTCTAAATTCAGTGGATACTTAAATACCATACTTGTATTCTCAGAAGCATTTGAGACATTTGACCAGTCCTTTTCTTTAAAAAGCTCATCTTTTGGTTTTTAGATCACCACACTTTTGATATTTTTCCCGTTTCTGTATCTACTCCTCATACTTTTGCTGGCTTTTTTTCCTTTTTTGACTTTTAAGTATTGGGATACCACAGGACTTGGGTGTAGGCCCTGCTTCCTTTTTCTTTTCCTATGAGAGTCATTCTTCTCCCATGGCTTCAGTTACCATCTAAATGCAATTTATGTCCTATTCCAAGACCTCCCTTTTGAATTCCAGATGCAAGTGTCCAAGTATCTATTAGAGATTTTCACTTAGATATCTCACAGTTTTCTTAAACAAGTCCAAAATACGAACTAATTGAACTCTTGATGTCAGCTCCATATTTGCTTCTTTTATGTTCTCCATTCAGTAATTGAAATCTCTTTCTACCAGTTACATAGGCCAGAGACCTGGAGGTCATTCTTAATACCTTCTGCTTCCTTACCTACCAAACCCAGTCTAATTACCAAGGCCTGTAAATTCTATTAAATATTTCTTGAATTATCTTCTTTCTTCACTGTTGCAGTATTAGTCAAACTGCCATTTCCTCTTACCTAGGCGTAAGTTATTGGTGCATTTTGAGCTTCATATAAATGTAATTATTTATGCATTCCTTTGTGTCTAACTTCTTTTGCTCAACAGTTTCATTTTTTCTGTGTAGATAGCCAGTTATCCTGGCACAGTTTACTGAAAAGACCATCCGTTTCTTATTCCTTTGCAGTGCCTACATCATTTATCAAGTGTCCATATGCATGGTATAAATTATTTCTTTAGGACAAATAGAAGTAGAATTGTTAGGGCAAAATAAAGATTATTTATTAAAGATTTTTATTTATTTATTTATTTATTTATTTATTTATTAGGAAAGAGAGAGAGTGAGAGAGAGCAGGTCAGAGTGAGAAGCGGACTCCCCATGGAGCTGGGAGCCCAATGTGGGACTCGATCCCGGGACTCCGGGACCATGACCTGAGCCGAAGGCAGTCGCTCAACCAACTGCGCCACCCAGGGGCCCAAGATTATTTATTAATGCTTACTGTGAAATTACCTTAGAAAGGTTGTGCAAGTTTATTTTTCAATTTTTAATCATACAAATAATTAAAGAATGTCTATTTATTGTAAAAATTAATTTATTAGAAATAAAGTTAGTCTTGACCATTACTCCAATTACTGTTCCTTCTTTATATCCTTTGTTATACCTATTATTATCAGTTTCATGTATATGCTTCCAGATTGTTTTTGTCTGTACTTTTATGTATGTACATGAGTTCTACCTGTTAAGACAACCCAACAGTGGTCTATTTCTGTGCCTTTCTTCCTTAACCTGAATTCGGAGTTCTTATTCTTTAGAAAAAGTATTTGCTTTTTCAGTGGGCAAAGTATCAGTTTATTTCATTTTACATTTCTTTGATTTCTAGAGAGATTACATATTTAAAAAAATAATCTGATTATAATCTATCCATATTCTAATAGAGTGTTTTCTTGTTGAATGTACTTTGTTATTATTATTTTTAAATATTTCATTTATTTGAGGGGGAAGCACTGGCAAGGAGAGAGGCAGAGAGAGAGGGACAAGCATACTCCGGGGCTTGATTCCAGAACCCCAGGATAATGACCTGAGCTGTAGGCCGATATTTAACTGACTGAGCCACCCAGGTGTCCCTGAAAGTACTTTTTATGTACTGTGGAGATGAATACTTTATCATAGATGCTGCAGTTAGTTTATAGTTACCTTAGTTTATGCTGCTTTTTTGATATGAAGACATACAATATTCTCTATTCTAGAAAATCTGTCAATGTGTTACTTTGTTGTTTTTTTTCTTTGCTTTCATGCTTAAGGGAAACCTTCCCTACCCAGAAATTATGTAAATATTTATGCATTCTTCTTGACTTTTTAATAGTTTAGTTATAAAGAATTTTACTTTTAATTCATCTGGAATTTAATATTCTCTATGGATTGATATGAGGCTCTATTTCTACTCAAAAAACAAAAAATGTATATTTTATCATTTCCAGAAATTTAAATGCTGCTGTTTTGAAAATATAGCAAAGTATAAAGAATATATAAAAATAATTTTACCATCCAGATAACTTTTGTTAGCAGTCTTTTAAAAACTCAAGGGGATATTATTAATATGGCTAGATTTTTGAGCAGTACAAAAATGATAAAATTAAAAAATGAAAGCCTTCCCCACCAGTTCTTTTTCCTAAATGGGAAAGAATTCTTGTTAAATAGGTTTGTAACTAGTAGTTATATTAGTATAATTCTGAAATTACCTTTGTATGTGTAATAGGATAGAGCAAATGAGTTGATATATTGATGTTTTAGAAACTAGGGTTGAAATTCTGGGAGAAAGGAGTTAGGAACTTGGAATAGGGAAAAGATGAGGAAGAACTCTGATGTTGATTTTTGAATTTGCAATTTCAGTTATTCAGATAGTAAATAAACACACACACACACACACACACACACACACACACACACACATTTCTATTCTTTCTGAAATGGCCTACAAATAATTATACTATAACTAGTACTCCCAGCTCTTGGCTTCTAAATAACATTCTCCATTAAAAAGAACCAGAGCTCATTGAAATGGCTCATCCAGGTATAAGGTAGGAGAGTACAGAAATGATAAAATTGAGAAGTGTGAAAACCTTCCCATTAATCCTTTTTTTCCCAAAGGAGACTGGAATATGCCAGAAAGTAAGGACATGCTCAAAAACTAATGGGGACAGGCCAAAGATTCAGGATAGTTTGAACAAAAATATCAATGACAACATAGTAACTTTATAGAAGAATGGTAGTTAATACACACAGATTGATAAAATTAGAAAAAACATATTTTGCAACCATACTATAATAATTCAGGCAAAGATTATTAATAGATGCTAAGATCATTGTGTGAAAAGTTTTGGAGGAGCAAGATGTATATGCATGGTTTGAAAGTATCACCCTATAAGAGTACTTTTTACATGAGAGAGATCTTGTGTGTACTGTCTTGAGTGATCAAATAAGGTTAATCACCAATGATAGGACAAATGTTCATTGTGTTTTCTGATGTAATTCGATGGGAAATATATAATAACCTTATGTAGTATTCGTGTTAAAAATAGTTAACTTGAATCTAATATAAAGAACAGTTAAACAAATCCAAATAATGGGACATTCTACAGATAAAAGGTTTGGGCTTTTAAAAATATAGGCAATAGGGTGCCTTTGGCCCAGGTCCTAATCCCGGTGTCGTGGGATCCAGCCCTTGGTTAGGTCCCCTGCTTAGCACGGAGTCTGCTTCTTCCTCTGCCCCTACTCCTATTCTCTCTCTTGCTCACTCTTTCTCTCAAATAAATAAATAAAGCCTTTTTTTAAAAAATGTAAACAATAAAGGATTTTTAAAAGACATTTGAGGAGGGACAGCTCAGTCTGTGGAGCATCCAACTCTTGGTTTCAACTCAGGTCATAATCTCATGGGTCTTGGGGTCAAGCCCCCTGTCATTGGGCTTCCCGCTCAGTGGCGAGTCTGAAAGATTCTCTCCCTCTGCCCCACCCCTTATGCCTGCTCTGACTCCTCTCTCTCTCTGAAACAAATAAATAAATCTTAAAAAAAAAGGACATTTGAGGACATTTGAATATGGAGTACATATTAAATATTTTATCTATGTTAAATTCTTTGGGCATGATAATTGTGGTTATGTTGGAGAATGTCTTTGTTCTTGGTGGACACATGCTCAAGTTTTGGGAATTGAAGTGCAGCTTACTTTCCATATGATATAGTAAAAAAGAAAGGCCCATATGTGTGTCTGTGTGTACATATCTACATGTAAAATATATGTGTATGTACACTTGTATGTATATATGAGAGCCAGAGTACCAGATGTGACAAAATGTTAATAATTGGTGACTGTTGGTGAGGGGTATAGGTATATGAGTGTTCACTGTTCAGTTCATTCACTTTGTGGGTTTGAATACTTCAAAATAAAGGGGTCATACTTTTATTAATAAAATTTTTAAACTGAGGTATAATTGATGTATAACATTATATTAGCTTCAGGTGTACAGTGCAATTTTATATGTGTATATATTGTAAATTGATCACGATAAGTCTAGTTAACATTTGTCACCTTACATAGTTACAAAAAAATTTTTTTTTGTGATGAGAACTTTTAAGATCTAGTCTCTTAGCAACTTTTTAAAAATTTTTAAAATATTTTTTAAGATTTTATTTATTTATTTGATGGGAGAGAGACGGTGAGAGAGGGAACACAAGCAGGGGAAGCAGGAGAGGGAGAAGCAGGTTTCCCATTGAGCAGGAAGCCAGATTTGGAGCTTGATCCCAGGACCCTGAGGTCATGACCTGAACTGAAGACAGGTACCTAACAACTAAGCCACCCAGGCGCCCTTCTTAGCAACTTTTAAATATACAGATCAGGGGCACCTCAGTGCCTCAGTCACTTAAGCGTCTGCCTTCGGTTTCAGTCCTCCTGGGATCAGCCCCTGCCTTGGTCTCCCAGGAAGCCTGCTTTTTCCTCTCTTTCCGCTATTCCCTGTGCTTGTGCTCTCTTTCTCTGTCGAATAAATAAATTTAAAAAACTTTAAAAAAATAAATATGCAGTACAGCATTGTTAACTGTAGTTACCACGCAGTATATTCAACCATAGTTACCAGTATAGCAGTATATTCCATAACTATGACTGATTTTATAACTGGTAGTTTGGTACTTTTGACCTCCCTCGCCCGTTTCTCCCACCTCTTGCACCCTGTCTCTGGTAATCACCAGTCTGTTGTCTGTATTTATGAGCTTGGTTTTTTGTTTTTGTTTTTAGATTCTGCGTGTAAGTGAGATCATATGGTATTTGTCTTTATCTGTCTGACTTAACCTCACTCAGCATAATGCCTTCAAGGTCCAACTGTGTTGTCACAAATGGACCTGCATATACTGGGTCATACTTTTAAATACTCTGCACCATTATTTTATTTCACTTAATAGTTCTCCTTTTCATATTTTTCCCTCCCTCCATATATTAATTTATTTTTTTCTCTTTTTTTCTATGAAAGGAGACGGTATCCTTTCAGGCAGGTAACTACTTCTATAGTATACCATTAAAGTGATTTGGCATTTATTAAATATTATGCCTTTTATTCAATACCACATGAAGTCCAGATTCCTAGCATATATATTATATTTTAAAGAGGTAGCTGAAACTTTGGACTGTAAAAATAACTTTAACATGCTGGCTTTCTATTTTCTTTTCTTGTAAATTTCATGGTGAATTTCTTACCTTAACAGCTGGTGCATTTTGGTCCTTTATAATGTTAATGTTGAGAATATTTGTGTGGAAATGATCTTCTTTACCATCTAAACACCTTTATTTTTCTTGAATGAATTTTCAGAAGTAGTACATTTTTGTCATTCAAATATTTTTTTGTAATTGTCTTTTTGTGTTCTCAGTTTTCCATTTTTTCAACTATGAGATCTGTGTAGATTTTATCAGCTTATCTATCACACAGTTGTCAATTATGTTTTAGTTTATTCATGCTCCTCAGAGTCAGCAGGTCCTTGAAATAAGTGGAAAGACAGTGATCTGAGAATTGGTTAAACATTTGGGAAGTGCAGATTTAGCCAGTGTTAACTTACTGACATCATTTTGTTGGTGGTTATCTTGACTGATCAATGACTAAATTTTGAATAAATAACCAGAACACTATAAATAAAATAGTGTCTTGAAATATAAAAAGAATATAAAGTATATTCTTTTGCTTCTGCAGAATTGAGAAAATGACATGAAAATGATTTAAGAAAGGATTTCTGTAATATTTTGTAGAAATTTTAGAAAGAGCATGTACAGTCAGTCCTCATTATTTCCAGATTCTGTATTTGTGAGTTTGTCTACTTGTTAAAATTTATTTGTAGCTCCCGAGTCTGTACTCAGTGCTTTCAGTCATTTGCTTTTATGTGCAGAGCTGGGGAAATTGAGTCCCTAGACCTGCACATTCCCAGCTGAGATGGACCTTGTTTCAGCCCTCACACTGACTTGACCGGAAGATGGGAGACAGTAGAGGGCAGTGCAGTGTAGTGTAAGAAGTCGCTTTTGGTGCCATTTGGATGGGATTTGAATCCCAAACTCTGGCACCTACTTTGGGGCAGCCTCAAGCAAGGCATGTAATGTTTTTGAACCATTTTCTCTTTTGTAAAATAAAGAGGATAGAATCTACCAGAATAAATTGTGTTTAGGATATAGGATTATAATCTATATAAGATATGTGTGTTTGTGTACATATTTCTCCCAGGAGCAATGGGTCAGTATTTCCTAATTCAGTGTTTCCAGTGACTTTCCAGAACATAACTATCTACCGCAAATAATGAAAATCAGCTGGATATCTTTACTGAGTTTTGTTTAATAATTTTACTCTAAAACTGACAACTTGTTCCTACCAAAATCTTATCAGGGCTCTGAAGAGATCACTAGAATTAGCATATAATTGGAAACGGGTAACAACAGTATCAATAGTCTAAAAGCATATGCTTTCTTCAGTGCTGTTTCCTTTCTTTTCATTTAACAGCTCTTTGGAACTTCAGATATTTTTTACTCAAATACTTCATACTACTCTGTTCCTTCCTTCTCTCATCTGTTATCCTCATCAGTTTTAGAAGGGTTAAGGGTTATGCCAGCAACTATTAAGTTATTGTCTTTCAGCTCCAAACACACCCTTCCATGCTCTGCTGTATAATGGTGTTCTAAGTATTTGCAAACCACATTTCTGCCTTGTCAGCTTCTCACTTTTAGGTTTCACATGTATGGGTCACTAGAGGGAGGCTGCAGGGAGCAGGAGGGAGAAGGGACTTGAATGGATTTTCTCTTTGTCTGCTGTGGGCTTCGTGTCTCTCTGCTTTTGTGTTAGTGTGACCACCAACCAACTCCACCATAGTGGAGTTGTTCACCCCAGCAACAGCGCTTTCTCTCTACAGCAGCAGTTGAATCCAGTTTGTAGTTTTCTAGTACTCGGGAGCTGACCTCATCAATGCTAATAACACCAGCTGTATTGGGCTAGCCCGCTCTTCCTCGAAAGACACCCTAGTCCCACAAGAGCCCCTCTTCCAAAATCAGAGATGTTGGCACCAGCCAAGCAGCACTTTCTCCTCAGGGATCTGAGTTTCAGCTGTGTAGAACCTTCCCTGCAAGCCTTGGGGTTTTACTAATTCCAGTCTTTTACCTTGGCTCCTTTGGTCTTAGGGGTGGTAGTTTCTCCCTGTGTACTTGTTACCTCCCTCATCTTTCGTATTCGTTCTTTATCTTTTTAGTTACCTCCATACTAACATAGTTAATGATAATCTATTAAAATACATTGATTTCTTTCTGTGGCTGAGCCTTTTCTGATACAAAGATTAAGTAAGTTAATAAATGGAGAATGCCCACTGTTTGGTGCAAAGTAATTTGCTCAATGAATAACAACTAATAGCTTAGTGGATATTACTATATAGACGAGATACTTGAAAGAATTTGAGATTTTTAGAGCCTGTTTCTTGGCAAAATACTAAAATTTCCAGCTTACATAGTTCAAAAAACATAATCATTGGAGTTATTAATACCAATTTGCTCAAATATCATCTTCTCAGTGAGGTCTAACTTAAGTACCCTACTTAAATTGCAACCTCTTCCCTGTGTACCTGCCCATTTGACCATCTCCTCATCTTACTACCTTATTTTTTCCATAGTACTAATTAGTAATATATATTAGTATTCTATACTATTCTATTCTATACCTATTGACTGTCCTCTCCCCATAATTTTAAGTGTCATGAGGGCAGAGAGATTTTGTATATTTTTTACATTGTTAGTATCTGGGACAGTGTCTGACATAAAAGGCACCCAATAAGTATTGAAAGAATGAATTGATTTTAGCAGATAACTCTTGAGCACACTTTAATGGATTTGTGTTCCTGCATTTCTTTCCTACAGCAGATTTTGTGGAGTGTTGTGTTTGTGTTTGTTTCTACAGCTCTGACCAATGTCTGTATGTAGTTGATGTTCCTTAGCTGTGATCTGGATTGTTTAGTTTTTATATTTTGTTATGGTTGCATGTCCTTATGCACTGAACAGTTAGGGTCTTACCTTTTGTCTTGGTGGAAGGAGGAATACCTTTGAGTTCTCAACTTTTTCGTTCCAGTCATCCAAATCAGTAGAATCAATCTCAGTGGTTATTGAAGTATTGAATTCTTTTCTTTCTCTTTTTATTCTTTGTCTTTTAGGTTCTTTCTGTATTTGTCCTTTTTTTTTTTTTTTGCCTTCCCTTTTTGATTAACTAACACCTCTCTGGTATTAAAGAAGTCCTCTAAAAAATTTTCTGTGCTGGTATTTCAATTTTCAGCTGACAATTTTATTAAAATATATTTCTCATGGAAATATTAAATGGTCTTAGAAAATATAGAAATATAGAAGGAAGGGACGCCTGGGTGGCTCAGTTGTTTGAGCAGCTGCCTTTGGCTCAGGTCATGATCCCAGCGTCTTGGGATCGAGTCCCACATCAGGCTCCTTGCTCCGCAGGGAGCCTGCTCCTCTCTCTCTGCCTCTGCCTGCCTCTCTGCCTGCTTGTGTTCTCTCTCTGTTAAATGAATAAATAAAATCTTTAAAAAAAAAAGAATATTAAAAAAAAAAGAAATATATAAGGAAAATAAATGAAGATTTAAAAATTACTCATAGTTTCACCACCCAGGAAATAAACTGTTAAAACAAGAGTAATATAGGAGGATATAGTCTTCCTTTTAGAACATAAAGTCAGTTCAGGAAACTCAGATAAGTTATGTTACACAGTAATGTGGCCATGCTCTATTCATAATTCATGAAGATAAAAACATTGAGGGGTGCCTGGGTGGCTCAGTCTGTTAAGTGTCTGCCTTTGGCTCTGGTCATGATCCCAGGGTCCTGAGATTTATCCCCACGTCGGGCTCTCTGCTTGGCAGGGAGCCTGCTTCTTGCTTTCCCTCTGCTGCTCACCCTGCTTGGACTCTCTCTCTTTCTCTCTGTCAAATAAATAAATGAAATCTTAAAAAAAAAGGAAAAGAAAAGCATTGATTTTTAGGTGATCATGACTGATCTTTGAAAACTTTATCAATCGAAGTTACATTTTCTTTAAATTTTAATATCTGGGTATTCATTATTCCATTATTGTTTTTATTAACATTTGTTTAGTTATTTCACTAAATCTTTATGTGAAGAATTTTCTTGCTTTTAGGTAGTAGATAAATGAAGCTATTTCTTTTTTAACATTTTATATTTGTTCAAAGTATATTTTCACACATTTACCAGTATTTATTTTAGTTTTGATTTTCGGAGTTTTTTAAAAAGAGATCCTGATGAGTAATCAAGTTATTTTCAAGCAATAATGTAAAATGCAGTATACTTTCTAATGTAACTTTTATTACTTACAGTAAACCAAATGGTACCATTGTTGGTTTAATCATTATATCCAGAGGAATGGAATAATGGAGTTTGTCACTATAAAGTACTTTAGAGATTATCTAGTGTTAATTATTTTTCCCCTTTATGTCATCTATTTATAAGAGATCTTAAAAATCTCCAAGGACATCAGTAGAAGCATGCAGAAGCAGGATGACTTTTAACCCCACTTGGTCTCTTGCCAGGGCTCATATTTTATAGTGTTCTTCTTCAAGGACGGTTGCTCTAGTCTTTTTCCTCCCAAAGTGTTACACTAAAATGGTGAGAGAATAGCTTATCTTTCACTGGCTTATTTCCTCTGACTCAGAGGAGGGTAAGTTCTAATTATTGTTGGCTCAACTGTAGTCTCTTTCTTTGAGAAACAAACTTGATACCTTGTTTCACTAGTTATGACAGTTTTTACTTTTTAGGTCTCTGAAATTGGGATATGCCTTTTATCCATCGATGCCTTAGTATTGTTGGCCTAGTGACATTGTGATATATCTGTCATTGCTTGTGCATGTGAACTTAGTTGTATCCCTAGTGTCATATAGTTGCAGCCCCTTGATGTTTCAATCAATAAACCTTTTGAAGGAAGAATATGAGACCTGGTTGTTACCAAATCTTTTAGCACCTTGGTTAAGATCAAGAAAATATCAGCACTCTTAATTGCAAAATGGGAGACTGTGGTTTGAAAGAAAATCTTGGTGACAGTAGTAGAGAAGCACTGTTTTAAGAAATGCTACATCACCAAAGCTTTTAATGGCCAGAGAATGATATCCTTGGAAAAACACAGACATTAGATAACTCTGAGTGAAAAAGTGATTCAGAAGAGTCAAACTTTAAGTATTTAACTTCTTTTTTGTGTGCAAAGAGAATAGACATACAATAACAATTCTTGTCTAAATATATCCAAAAAAGCTAAAAAGGTAAAAACATGGGTCGCCTGAGTGGCTCAGACGACCTATGGTTGATTGGTTAAGCGTCTGCCTTTGGCTCAAGTCCTGATCCTGGAATGGATGGAGCCCTGCTCAGCGGGAAGTCTACTTCTCCCTCTCCTTCTGCTCCTCCCTCCATCCAGCCTGTGCTCTCTCTCTCATTCTCTATCTCAAATAAATAAATAAAATCTTTTTTAAAAAATAAAAAGGTTTAACATTAAGAATTCAAAAAGGTAAAATCTTATTGTTTAAAATTTTAAACAATAAGATTAAAATTGGCAGCTTTTCTTCCTTAGTGGAACATAAGATGGTGCTTTTCTTTTTCTTTTTTTTTTTTTGTTTTAAGATTTTATTTATTTATTTGACACAGAAAGAGCACAAGCAGGGGGAGTGGCAGAGAGAGGGAGAGGGAGAAACAGGCTCCCCACTGAACGGAGAGCTGAGGTGCAGAGCTCCATCCCAGGACCCTGAGATCATTGAACTGAGCTGAAGGCAGACTCTTAACCAACTGGGCCAGCCAGGCACTCCAATAGTGGTGGATCCTAGATTTGACAAAATGTGGTAGATCAGAATATTCTTCTGGAATGGTAGCAATGATGAGTATAAAGTCATCTTTTTATCTAATACATATTCTCTGAACTTCAAACATTAGGGTTACTTGGTTAAATAATAGGTCCCTAAGAAATCTCCCATATACTGATATTTTTTAGTACTTTATTGCTTCCATAAAAATAAGCTAATTTTAAAAATTCAAACAGTACAAAAAATACAGAAAAAGCCAAAAGTACCTGAAATTCCACTGTTGTCACTGATGATGTCTTTCCAGCTGTTCATATGTAAAAATGGATATGCGGTTTTTGTAAAATTATATACCACTTGTGTTTAGTAAGTTGCCTTTTATTCCATTCAGTGTCGTGTTACAGCTACTGTTCCATCTTAAATATTAATTGATTAGTTATTGATTTTAATGGCTTCATCATTTTCCATTGTAGAAATGTGCTGAATTATTTAAGCAGGTTTCTGTTAATGGACATTTAGGTTCATTCATTTTTCCTTATTATAAATAGTGCTTTGATGAATAATTTTGTGTATGCATATTTTTTATTTTGTATAATATCTCCTTGTGATAAATTCTTTTTAAAAAAGATTTTATTTATTTGAGAGAGAGAGCGCGCACAAGCAGGGGGAGGGGCAGAGGGAAAGGGAGAATCTCAAGTAGACTCTGCACTGTGCTGATGTGGGGCTTAAATCTCACAACCCTGAGATGATGACCTGAGCCAAAACTAAGACTCAGAGGCTTAACAGACTGTAGCACCTAGGTTCTTCTTCTTATGATACGTTCTTAAAAGTGGAATTTGGGGGCACCTGGGTGGCTCAGTCATTAAGCGTCTGCCTTAGACTCAGGTCATGATCCCAGGGTCCTGGGATCAAGTCCTGCATCCGGCTCCCTGCTTAGTGGGAAGCCTCCTTCTCCCTCTGCTATTCCCCTTGCTTGTGTTCCTTCAATTGCTGTGTCTCTCTCTGTGAAATTAATAAATAAAATCTTAAAAAAATGGAATTTGGACATTATTTATCGAACCTTTTACTAGCTTTTAAGAGTTGGGTATTTTTTTGGTTTGTTTAAAGTATTAGATGCAGTTTTGCTGAAGCAATGATAATATATAATACTGAAATGTTTTTTAAAAACCTAATTAGTATTTTCAAATCTGATTCTTAACTTTTTAACAAATGGTCTTGGCTCCTACTGTGTATTTGGGAAGCCTTTCATTTATGATAAATGGAAATGAGAAGTTATTCAACCAAAGAAAGAAAATGGAAAAGTTAAAGTACTAAGTGCAAAGAAAAATAACTGATGGAAGTATAGGAAAACTCGAAAGGGTAATGATTCGGATAAAGAAAGGGCTTTGACAACAAACCTGGATTTGAATCCTGATTTTGTCTCTTACTACATGACCTTGGGGAAGCTTTTTAACTTCTCTAAGTTTGTATATCCTCTTTTGAGGATAATAATATATCATGCAGTTGTTGTGAGGACTAAATAATACTAATAATTATACCTAACATTAACATGACTGAATCCTTACTGTCTATGGCAGGCATTTTATTAAATGTTTATATGTATTTTTTTCATTTGGCTAATATATTTATCTTAATTCTCACAAACTTGTGAGATGTTAATATGTCTTATTGATGAGGAAACTAAAAAGATTTTGTGAGTTGCCCTAGGCAACACAGTAAATGGTAGAACCAGAATTTGAACCTTAACAGTCTGACCCAGTAGAGCTTGCGATTTGAAACACTATTCTATGTGCATACGAAACACTTAGCATAGTGCATAGCATTTATTAGTTAATATATATGTTTAGGCTATCTTTTAAAAATAAGTATGTCAAGAGAATGAGAAGAGAAGCCACTGATTGGGAGAAAATATTTGCCAAAACGTGTGATAAAGGACAGTCATTCAAAATGTATGAAGAACTCTTAAAACATAGCAATTGGAAAATCAGCAGTTTCATTAAAAAATGAGCTAATTATCTCGACAGACATCTCACCAAAGAAAATATACAGGTGACCAGTAAGCATATGAAAAGGTGCTTGACATCATATGTTACTAGGAAATTGCAAATTAAAAAAGGAGGTACCACTATACACCTATTACAATGACAAAAAATTCATACTGACAATACAAAATGCAGGTGAGGCTGTGGAACAACAGGAATTCTCATTCATTGCTGGTGGGACTACAAAATGGCACAACCAGTTTGGAAGACAGTTGGCAGTTTCTTACAAAACTAAACATACTCTTACCATATGATCTAGTGATTGTGTTCCTTGGTTTTTACCCAGAGAAGTTGAGAACTTAATCTAGGGGTGCCTAGGTGGCTCAGTTGGTTAGGCAACTGCCTTTGGCTCAGGTCATGATCCCAGAGTCCTGGGATCGAGCCCACATCAGGCTCTTTACTCAGTGGGGAGCCTGCTTCTCCCTCTCTTTCCACTTGCTACTCCACCTGCTTGTGCATGCGCTCTCTCTCTCTCTCTCTCTCTCTCTCTCTCTGTCTGTCAAATAAATAAAAATTCTTTAAAAAGAAAAGAAAACTTATATCTACACAAAAACCCTCACATGGCAGCTTTATTCATAATTGCTAAAACTTGGAATTAACCAGGATGCCTTCAGTAGATGAATGGATAAACTGTGGCACATTTATATGTGATGGACAAGTCAGTCCTAAAAAGAAATGAACTACCAAACCACAATAAGACATGGAGAAAACATGCATGTTACTAAGTGAAAGAAGCCAATCTGGAAAGGCTACGTAGTGTATGATTCCAACTATATGACATTCTGGAAAAGCTGAACTATGATTGCAGTACCAAGATTGGTGGTTGTTAGGGCTCAGGAATAAGGGAGGGATGAATAGGCTGAGCATAAAGAATATTTAGGGCAGTGAAACTATTCTGTATGATATAATGGTAGATACATGTCATACATTTGTCAAAACCCATAGAGTAAACTCCAAGAGTAACTCCTAATGAAAACGGTGGTGTTTGGGGATGATGTGTCAGTGGGGAGGTTCATCAGTTTTAACAAGTGTACTACTGTGGTACAGAATGTTGATAGTGGGAGAGGCTGTGCATGTTCAGGGGCTGAGACCTGTACTTTCTGCTCAGCTTTGTTGTGAACCTGAAACTACTCTAAAAAAATAAAGTTTATTTAAAAAAAAATGGAAAATAAAATTTAAAAAATCAAGTATACATTTTGTGACACTTGTGATGCTTTCATTTTTAGGCCCAGAATAAAGAGACCAATGTTTTAGCTGCTGCAAAGGTGATTGACACGAAATCTGAAGAAGAACTTGAAGATTACATGGTTGAGATTGATATATTAGCATCTTGTGATCACCCAAATATAGTCAAACTTCTGGATGCCTTCTATTATGAGAACAATCTTTGGGTAACTATTTTCTGTTGATGTATAAGAGCCAAAATGAGCTAATTTTCCGAAAGAGGCTTATAAGTTGTGAAAACCTATTACCTCTTCTGTTTAATTACTTGTTACTTGAATTGATCTGATGAGAGGATTATTAACATAATTATCCTTAGCTGCAACAGATGTTCAGATGTGTATTTCCATTTGTTCAGTATTTCATGATTGACGCTGGACCCAAATAGAAAAACTTGGTTAAGAATATTAAATTTCTCAAATTATGAAATTATATGGTCTTTCTTGTTTGTAATTTAAATTTAGGCATTTACTTAAAAATTTTTTTTGGAAATTTCTTTTGTTTTCTTAGAAATTATAATTCTTACCCTAAACTTTTTATAAATCATGTAATAAATTATAGAATACTTACTAGAAAAGTTAAATATTTATCTTCTATATTATCAGACTCACCTTTGGTGCATGATGTAGTGGCTAAGGCTGAATGTATAAATTGTGTTCCTTTTTAGAAAATATTAGGCACAAATACATACAGAAATAAAATCATATTTATCATAACTGGTCAGTCATTTGCTCTGTACTGACACTAGTTTAATCAGGAGGCCTTCCTGAAATGGGAATTTTTCTCCTTGAAGGAGAGTGTTATGATCGAAGTGTTAGGAGAGAAGAGTAGGTAGTGTAGTGCAAGTGATACTTTGGAAATTGAAAGCCCTATATTTTTTGATTCTGGTGCTACTAGATAGAAGGTTGAATAAGTCAATTAACCTCTGATTCTGTTTACTTATCTATAAGATGTGTGATCTACCTTCCAAATTATTTTTCAAATGATACAATGAATTTGAAAATACTTCGTAATTGGCAAACACCTGTAAAAAATAGAGTATATGCAAAGGTAAAAAAAAAAGCAGGAAGCTATACAATTTGACAAGATAAGTAATTTTTAATAATTATCTATAGTTATCATCAGTGTGGTGTCCTCTAATGTAGTTGTTCAGGGCTCTAGGAGAATGTTCTCAGAGATCATAGAAAAGTGAACTCCTGGACAGTAAACAGGTAAGATCTTTACTTGAAATTGTTGCAAAATAAAAAGTTGGACATCTGTGAGGGATGGGCTAGTGAGAGATGTAGAATTAATTATCTATAATTAATACTTCAAGGAAATATATATATAAAATTATAGCTGTGATTAGGAGTAAGACTGAAAGGTACATGGTGGTTTGTACCTGGGAGATTTGGGAAGGCATTCATCAGAATGTGATTGATAATTGAGCTGGGATCTGAAGTGTGTGTGTGTGTGTGTGTGTGTGTGTGTGTGTGTGTGTGTGTTTTAACCAGAAGTCTCCAAGTATTTTGAGGATTTATTAAAAAATAGATTTGATCACTTAAATCACAATAGTTACAGTAAAAATGAGTGTAATAAAATCTCTCGGCAGTGATGAAATGGATATATAATACTGTTCTCAATAAAAATTGTGTACCTAGTAATTTTAGAGAAGGAGGGACACTAAAAATGGTGATTAAAAAATGCACACATGTCTATAATGTGTTTATACTTTTTCAAAATGTGTATCATTAAGACTCAACTTTTTTGACAGAAAATCTTTATGGTGTAAAGATATCAGCATAATATTGTTTCCATAACCTAGTTATTCCTTTACCTTTTTTGCTAAATTGAAGAAAAAATACTCAAACTCAGTGTTGAGTTAGATACATGCTTTTTTTTTTTTCTTGCAGATCCTCATTGAATTTTGTGCAGGTGGAGCAGTGGATGCTGTGATGCTTGGTAAACATCTTTTTGGTCTTTATGTTTGTATCTTAAATTACTTAATCAAAGGATTTCAAACATTTAATCGTATATATACATCTTGAATATGTATCTTGAGTGAAGCTCAATAAATTAAGAAATAAAAAATAAAGAAATGAGCCTAATTACATTTTATATTGTTAGATAATTATAACAATTCTAAAATGAAATGTTGAATATAATCTTTGTAGATATTTAGTTTTTCTAAAATCACTAAATGTGATTTTTGGCATTGATGGTGAAGGTATGCATCTTGCTGATGTGTTTTCACTATATAACAATGCAGATTTGTTTACTCTTTCCTTATAGAACTCGAGAGACCATTAACTGAGTCCCAAATACAAGTAGTTTGTAAACAGACTCTAGAGGCCTTGAACTACTTGCATGATAATAAAATCATCCACAGAGATCTAAAGGCTGGCAACATTCTTTTTACCTTAGATGGAGATATTAAGTTGGGTAAGTTTCTTCCCTTAAATAAAACATTTGAATTGGTGCTGAGATTTTCCCCTGGATGTACGTGACTTAATATTGTTTTGTTATGACTCAGATATGTAAAACATGGAGAAATTACTCCATGTTAATTTTTTTTTAAGTACTGCCTTGGATAAATAATTCATTAACTCCCAGAATTCCTAAGTATAGGCAACTTGTATAAAGACACTTTAAAAAGAAGGTAAGAAAGGATGGATTTCATTTTCAAAAAGACAAGCTTTAGAAAGCCGGTTAATTCTTTTTACTCCTAAATTTTTGTATGTAGTTACTTGTAATACATTTAGAATGAGAAAATATATAAAACAGCTAACTTAGTTTTATCTTCATTTCCAAAATTCATGTCTAATGTGTTTCTTTTCTTCTGTTTAGTTTTATACTCCATTTTATAAATACAGTATCCTGGCCAAACTAACAAAGTAGACCAGAAAAGGATGCCTAAAATAAGTATCAAGGACTAGAATTTTCAATTTTGTTTTTTACACTGAGGAAATAAATGGTAACTTCATAAGAAGAAAATAGATGTAGATTTTAGATGGAAAACATTAATTTCTTATGTACAAAACAAATGGAAGATACAGTCCTCTTTAAGTGTACCCCAAATAAGAATTTTTTTTAAAAAAAATTTGGTGATGAAATCTAAATGTATGTAATTTGGAAGGATGAAAAGGAGAAAATATATTCACAGGCCATCTTGTGATACCATTGATAATAGTCATTTCACTTTTTTCATGACATCTAAACAGATATAATTTGGAACACCTGGGTGGCTCAGTCAATTAAGTGTCTGCCTTCAGCTCAGGTCATGATCCCAGGATCCTGGGATGGAGTCCCCCATTGGCTCCTCGGTCAGCAGGGAGCCTGCTTCTCCCTTGGCCTGCCATTCCTTCAGCTTGTGTGCGCATGTGCGTGCTCTCTCTCTGACAAATAAATAAAACCTTAAAAAAAAAGGTATAATTTTATATACTAAATTTTAACCTTTTTATTGTGAAATAATACAGATACAGAAAGCCACACAAGGAATCGTGTAGCTTAGTGATTTTATAGCTTTGTAGATGATAGCTTTGTAACTACCACTAGGTCAAGAAATAGTACTAGTGGCACTTCCATGTGTCCTATCTTTTTTTTTTTTTTTTAAGATTTTATTTATTTATTTGACAGAGAGAGACACAGCGAGAGAGGGAGCACAAGCAGGGGGAGGGGGAGAGGGAGTAGCCCCTATGCGGGGCTCCATCCCAGGACCCTGGGATCATGACCTGATGTTTAACGGCTGAGCCAGCCAGGTGCCCCCCATGTGTCCCATCTTAATCATTGTCCCTCTCTTCTCCACAGGCATCTTTATCCAGACCTTTATAGTAATCACTTCCTTGAGGTTTTTTTGTTTGTTTGTTTGTTTGTTTGTTTTTTCTTGTGTTTCTTTATGACTCTATTACCCAGTGTTTATCTCTTAACTTTAGAATTTAGACTTGTGCATATTTAAAACCTCATTTTTCTTCTATGTCTCTTAATTTATAGGACCACACCCCCCCATCTCTTTCTTTTCTTTACACTTTATTTATGTCATGCATTTTCATGGAGGCCAAAATTGGCTCTTTGTGGGCAAAAAAAATCTTAGATATTACAATGTTTAATAATCCTCTAAAGGCCCACAGAACACAAACAGATAGTATGTCTGTAGTATTAAAATTTCATGGGGGGAAGGGAGGATTAGGAAAGAATGTCTAAAAAGGCTCCATAGGAGAATGATGATGAAAAAAAGGTTGAGAAACACTGAACTATGAAACCTGGGTGTTGGACCTGTCGAGTTTCCCTCAACCTGTATTTTGCTAACTGCATACTCATGATCATTTTTAGTAAGTTTCTCTCTGTATTTCTTTCAGATGTGCAGATAAATGCAAAGGCCTCATCAATCTCAAATTCGATTCTTTGGCCAGACTATATATAGGTGGTTTTGTGTCCTTTCACTGGGAGGCACATGGTCTGCCTTTTGCTTTTTTGGTCTTTTTTGATTTTAGCAGCTATTGATGCTTAATGCCTAGATCTGTTTTTTGGTTTGAGTTTGCAAAATGAGAATTCTGTCACTTTGTTTTCATTTATTTTTCTTAATAATAATTTTGATATAATTATTCACCAATTTTATTATTTTTATTTATCATTATAAAATTAAGAATAATTATATAAGATGACACTTCCCTTCAACTATTTGGTTACTGAGGAGTATAGTTCATGTGGACAAGATGGGGAAAATAATTGATTCCTTCTTTTTATTTATGTAGCTTTAAAGACCATGAATTGGTTCTCTTTCATCCACAGTTGGTGACCAGTATTTTTAAAAATATTTATAATTCATGAATTTAATTTAATTTTATAGATGTGAAATCTCCTACAATTTTTATCTTTATTAAAGCTCACATTATACCATCTTTGATCAATGGGAGCCTCTTCAAGTTGGTATGTTAATCCCTTTGATATGACTTTAGTACCCTTTGATAGCTTTCTTGTTACCGTAGGTTAGATTGAGGTGTTTCAGGATTATTTTATATATTTCCCACCTCCAACCTGTAATTAGCCATTTCCTTAAGAAGCCCTAGTTTCTTTTAGTAGGGTATGGTATTTTAAGATTACGTCTGAATGTTAGAAGTGATTAACAGTTTCTGGATTGGCCATGATTCTAGGCCTTCCCAGAGGACAGAGCTAGGCTCTTATGAGTTCCTAGGTATTTCCTAATCAAATTCAGGATGTTTGTTTTTATTTTTGTTTTGTTTTTTAACCTAACCTCTTCTGTATTACATGTGTATCCCCTTCTATCCTGAGAGTTCTGGTTTTCAAGGGCATTGATGATAGATTTAGTAAAATAATTACTTATTTTAGTTCCCTTTTCTATATTTAACACTCACTACCAGTCTTTATGTTGATACCTCTTTGGCCATGTTGGTTGTCTGAGGTTTATTCTCTGGTAGATAACTCTGGAGGGGCTCTCTGAGTTCTTACATAATGATAGAAGTTCTACCCATATTTATACTTTGAAGGTCAGTTTTGCTGGATAGAAAATCCTTGGCTTACATTTCTTTCCTTGAGTATCTGAAATATGTTACCTGTTTTCTTCTGTTATAGAGTGTTGTTGTTGAAAAGTCTGATGATAATCTGATTTTCTTTCTGTTTCAAGTCATGTACTCTTTTTGCCTAGATGCCAAAGAGGTTTTTTTTTCTTCAAGGGCCAATAATTTGACTGGACTTTTCTCTAATATGTTCTTAGAATATTCAGGCCTTTTTAAAAATTTCTAGGAAGGTTTTCTGGAATTACAAGTTTGAGTATTTGTTCTGTTTCCTAGCATTGACTATCTTTTTTAGGGACTTTTTTTATTTGTTTGTTGGCTTTTCCATTCAGCAATATTTAAGAACTTTGTCCCAGATTCTTTTTATCTTTCTTCGTTTTTAAAAAATTGTGATGAAATATACTTAAAGTTTACCGTTTCAACTATTTTTAAATGTACAGTTCTGTAGCATTAAGTTAATTCACATGGTTGTGCCACCATCACCACTATCCATCTCTAGAACTTTTTTCTTCTTTCCCAGTTGACACTCTGTACCCATTAAACACTAACTCCCAATTCCTCCCTCCCCTCCAACTCCTGGCAACTACCATTCTACTTTCTGTCTCTGTGAATTTGACTACTCTAGATACCTCATATAAGTGGAATCATACAATATTTGTCTTTTTGTGACTGGCTTACTTTACTTAGAATAATGTCTTCAAGGTTCAACTACAGTTGTAACATGTCAATTTCCTTTTGAAGGCTGAACAGTGTTCTGTTACTTATATGTACCACATTTGTTACCATTCAGTCACTGAAGGATACTTTACCTTCTTCTACCTTTTGGCTCTTGTGAATAATGCTGCTATGAACATAGGTATACAAATATCTGTTTGACTCCCTGTTTTCAATTATTTTGGGTGTTCTAGAAATGGAATTGCTGGATCATGTGGTAATTCTGTATTTAATTTTTTTAGAAACTACCGTTTTCCATAGTAGTTGTACCATTTTACATTCCCATCAGCAATGCACAAGGGTTCCAATCTGTCCACATCTTTGTCAACGCTTGTCATTTTCTGTATTTTGATGATAGCCATCCTAATGAATGTAAAATGGTAATGGGTATGAATTTGCTGTGTTTATTTACTCTTGTATTTCTCCTAGTTTAGTCTTTTTGTTTCTAAAATGACTTTTTCTAATTTTTCTTGTTCTGTCACCTCATAATTGAAGTTTTGTAATTCTGATGTATGTTACTCTTTTATGTTCTATGTCATTTTTTTAAACTCTGGTAGCTCATTTAAAAATAGTACATTATCATTTTCATCCATTTTGGCGCACATTTTTCTGTAAATGTATTTAGAAACTTAAATATAGGAACATACTTTTGTGTAAAAGAGTGTATACCTTTAAAAATAAGTAAATTATTGAAGATTTAGGAATACCAAAATAGTCTTGAGTTGGTTGACATTTAAAATAGTTGCAGTTTTTGTTTTATTAATTTATAAATACTTAGAGAACCTTCTATTTCTGTGATACCCTGTTACATGTACACAGGTGTAAAGAACGATACTATCCTCAAGAACTATTTAATACACCACAATAACCAAATTTTTATTGTTTTATCAGGTCATATGGTTGCAAATGGAAATAAATGTGTAAAATGCTATTTTAACAGATCAGCATATACATGCGGCATCATTATAAGTAGAACTACAAAGCATACAGCAACCTTAATTTTCCCCTTTGCACAGCAATTAAGGTGCCTTTTTGTCCATCTCTGGTTTACCTCCTGTTTGTAAGGGTGCTTAGAGAGAAATGAGTGTTGACAAGGAATAGTGGCTTAGGTCTGTTTATGGACCTCCTTCTCCAGTCATATTCTAAGGGGAGAAAGTTAAAAAGAAAAGAACATTAATAGGCTCTAGGAAAATACTAGAATAAGTACTGAGCTGATTTTACCTTAGTACAGAACCTTTTCTGGCAGGAATTTACATTGTGGTCTCAAGTCCTTCCTCCAAAAACATAAGAGAAGCTTGTGAGTTGAGGAGGTTGGGAGTGGGAGGGAGGGACAGTAGTGAAGAGTCCTGAATAAATCTATTTACATTGTATCTTCCACAGATATATCTTCCAAGTTTAATGTTTTATTTGCTTATTCATTTATGAATTTTGTTATAAAACATTAATGAAATAGCTAATGTAATAAAGGACTTTGTACACCACATTAGGAAGCTTGAAGTTCATTCCACAGGCAATAGGTAGCTACCACTGTCTTTTAAGTGGGAGAATTACGTGGTCCAAAAAAAAAAACCCCTCACCATATAATAGACACAAATAATTAGAATACAGTCAGGATTTCATGAGCTTTAAGAGTTCTACCAACAAAATAGCACAAAGGTTAAAGTTATAGATATGGCTACTAATGATAGCTACCATTTATTGAGTATATATGCTATGCCACTTCTTGGGGTATGAGCACCAAATACTGGTTTTTGATATTTTTCATTTTAAGAATTATGGCATTTCAAACATGAAACTTTAGAAGTTATGTATAAATGGTATGAGGTAATTATGCAGCAAGAGCAGATTTGTGTTGCTATTGTTCTTTAAGCTGAAAAGGTGGGGTTAACAACTGATAAAGCTATAATGTTGCTGTTCTCTATAATTTAAATCAGAAAACATGGTTTTTCATTTTTTTCTTTGTAATATAATTTTATGAGGAAATTAGCAAGAAATATGCTATCATAAAGGCTACTTTGTAATTTCTGCTTTTCACACTATGGAAAAAAATGTTTATGTCTATCAATTTAATTATAGCATGTACCACTAGTTGGCATTTGTTTTGAAGTGTTGGACTGGTCTGTTTTAAAGTTACTATTTTTTTTATTAATTCTGAAGAATTCATGATCTGAAGATGTATAAGGGTGGTAATATTAAGTGTATTAATGATAGGATATTTGGTAGTTTTTTTGGAAGGTGTCGTGGTAGAAAGAGTGTGGTCAGCATTAGGATGGTAGAGAAGTTACTTTTTCTATTTTGTTTACCCTTTAATAAGAGTGGCCTCGTTAAAGACTTGGAATGGTTTTCCCAATGTGAAATACAGTGAACTTTGCTAAAAAACTATTAATACTTTGTATGATTGCTTTTATTTCAAGCGGATTTCGGAGTATCAGCTAAAAACACAAGGACAATTCAAAGAAGAGATTCCTTTATTGGCACACCATATTGGTATGTATTCAGCTTTATGGATTTATAGCATTATGTCGGAAGCTCTTATCACCTATTATCACTCATTAATTTTGCCCACATAATTGATTATACTATCTTTTATGTGGTTTGTAATCGTTACTCTTAAGTTAAACATCTTAACTTTTAATTCTCTGTCTTCATAGGATGGCTCCTGAAGTAGTCATGTGTGAAACATCTAAGGACAGACCCTATGACTACAAAGCTGATGTTTGGTCCCTGGGTATCACTTTAATAGAAATGGCTGAGATAGAACCACCTCATCATGAATTAAATCCAATGCGAGTGCTGCTAAAAATAGCAAAATCAGAGCCCCCTACCTTAGCGCAGCCATCAAAATGGTAAAATACTCTAAATGAAGCCTTTTGCAAAGCAAAACTTGATGTTTTATTCTCCAAGCTTTTCAAGGGTATTTAAATTTAGTTACATGGTACAAAGACTGTATGAGTAGAAAGCTGATTTTTGGGGAGGTTTTTTTTTTTTTTTTTTTTTTTTAAGACAAGAACCGTACAAACTCTTATAACTAACTTATAACTTTTTCCATAAATTTGAAAGTATCAGTGATTTAAGGTCTACATGAAACAACTGTATATAATGTAGGGGTTTTTTTTTAAGATTTTATTTATTTGACAGGAAAACACAGCAAGAGAGGGAACACAAGCTGGGAGTGGGGGAGGGAGAAGCAGGCTTCTCGAAGAGCAGGAAGCCAGATGCGGGGCTTGATCCAGGACCCTGGGATTATGACCCGAGCCAAAGGCAGACACTTAACAACTGAGCCACCCAGGCGCCCCTATAATATAGTATTTTCTGTACTGTAAGAAAATGAGGAATATATGTGGTTGATTTCTATTTGTGGAATTTAATAGACGAGTTTCTGTGATTTTTTTGGCGTATTTGTGAATATTTGACTATATCTCAATGTCTAAAACTATGACTCTACATAAATATATATTTAATTTTGTATTTACAGATGATATCATCTATAATATTCATCTTAATATTACTATGAAATCTTAGTATTCTCATTAACCAGTTTTCTTCTGTTGAATAGTATTACATACATAATAAAACACAACTATTTTGTGTGATTTTTTATTTTAATAACAAGAAAGTAAAACAATATCATTGTTAAAATTTTATTTCAAAGGTCTTCACATTTTAAGGACTTTCTAAAGAAATGCTTGGAAAAGAATGTGGATTCCAGGTGGACTACATCTCAGCTACTGCAGGTAAGAGAACAGTAATATGATGACAGCGACCATGTTGTTGTTTTAGCATCTCATAATGAAGAATACAATTTCAGATTCATTCAGTGTATTCTCTTTTCACTC
>CM052812.1:52754979-52791625 GCA_028533885.1 Nasua narica
TATACAAAAATATATATCATTTTGGTCTTCATCTTGAAGTTATAACACTAAAAATCTATAAAATCTTTCTTAGCCAATACCTGCAAGTAAGCGTGCCTCATCTGACCTCAGTATTGCCAGCTCTGAAGAAGATAAACTTTCACAAAATGCTTGTATTTTGGAATCTGTCTCAGAAAAAACAGAACGTAATGCTTATGAAGATAAATTTAACAGCAAAGTTCTTAATGAAAATCTCACCATTGATGAACCTGAGAAAGCTGCAGAGGGTGTTAATGAACATATTAATGATGCTCACTTAGAAGCTATGGCTGAACTTCATAATAGAACAACAGTAATCGAGGAAAATGGGAGAGCGGAGAAGAGACCCAAGCTTGAAAATTTGCCTGACACAGAAGACCAAGAAACAGTGGACATAAATTCAGTCAATGACAGAAAAGAAAATAACATAACTTTAGAAACAGATATTGAACAGAATCTGAAACCTGAGGAAGAAAGGGATCAGGAAAAGCAACAGATATTTGAAAATAAGATTATGAAATCTGAAGAAATTAAAGATACTGCTATTCAAACAATGGATTTAGTTTCTCAAGAAACTGGAGAAAAAGAGGCAGACATTCAGCCAGTTGAAAATGAAGTAGCACTTACAAAGGAAGACACCCAAGAGAAATTGGGAAAAGATGACAAAATTCTAGAAGATGTGATCAGTGATATAAGCAATTTGATAGGAACAAATGAGGCAGGAGATGTTGCTCAGAAGGCAGTGGAAAACAATGCTGAGGATGCTCAGAGTAATGATGGGAAAGAAGTGGTTGAAGTAGACCAGAAATTAGTAAGTAAGCCCACAGAGGGTCCTGACGCTGGTGTTACTGAGGAAGTTCCTATTAAAGATGTAGTGGAAACTAATGAGATAGATCAGAAACCCGTGGAAGGTAAAGATGAGGAACAATTAATCAACAGTTTAGAGCACATAGTGAAGACCAATGAAGAATCTGGGACAAATGAAGGTGAGGAAATTACTGAGTCCAGTAGCACTGAAGAAAGAGAGGTCAGATGTGCAGTAACTCATCATGACCCCAAGGCTTTAGGGAGTGAAACTCGGGATGCTCATGAAGCCACTGTTCAGATAGATATAGAGCAAAAAGCAATTCCACGTGAAGTGCCAATTAAAACAGAACCTCAGGTGATTCCCTCTTCACAGCCCAGTGAACCTCAGCCTGTTCCAATACCTAGTATTAATATCAACTCTGAAGATGCAGAAAATAAAGGGGAAATATGTGCTTTATCAAAAACTGAAACCATGCTGCTTCCAGAATCCGAGAATCAAAAGGAAAATGATACCGATTCAGGCACTGGTTCCACTGCTGATAATAGTAGCATCGACTTGAATTTATCCATCTCTAGCTTCCTAAGCAAAACTAAAGACAGTGGATCAATATCTTTGCAAGTAAGTATGTATGGGTCCTTGTTTGGGTTTTTCATTGTTTTGGCAATTTACAGTTTAGGTGAAACAGACATTTTGAAAATAAAATAGCACCAAATCAGCGTAGTACCAACCCTGTAAAATTTTTTTTTTTTTTTCCCTGTAAAATTCTTAAAGCCCATGAAGGCAATCAACTAAAAAGAATTAAGGAGAGAGATGCTGGATGTAATCTTTTAATTTTTTGGTAATACCTATTTTTGCCCACCTGATGTAGACAGTAGAAGTTACTTGGTGTGGTTGAGTTCTCTTATTGCACATATTTAGATATATTTTAGGAGGAATTCATAATATATGAAAAAACTGAGCAATTGAAAGAATGATCTCTTTTTAGGTACATTTAGAGTATAACAATCCTTGATTTACCAGTGGCCTATACATTATTGCCTCCTCAGTCATAGTTGTCACTACTGCCACGAGAACCACTGTAGGAAAACAAACGAAAAGCCAAAAACTAAAATGCAAAACACTTAGAGCTTTTAGAGCCATTCTCAAATCTTAGTGTGCTTAAGAATTACCAGGGGTATATATAATTTAGGAATATTAACTAGATTAATGGTGTTAAATGGTAATCATTTATCAATACATGCAAATGTTGAATCATTATGTTGTACACCTGAAACTAATACACTATTTATTATTTGTCAAGTATACTCAATATGAATAAATTATTTTAAAAATGAGTTTCAGGGAGAGCTATGTGGAGGTCTGGGGTAGGGCCCAGGAATCGATATTTGTATCAGAAGATCCCATGGAATTCTGATGCAGGTGAGCCATAGACTACTTAGATACTCTGGGTTGACAGCAAAAGAGAAGACAGTACAAACAACTTAGGAAAGTTAGGAACTTAGGAACAACTTAGGGAAACTAACCTTAGAAGCTCCAGGGAGTGGCTGATGAGTCTGCTTGTCTGCACCAAATTATTACACATATTACCTAGATTGGCTTCAGTTAAATTCCATTAATTTGAACTGAATAGCCTTTAAAAAAATTCAAATACTTTTTTTGAGAATTAAGGTGATATTAATTATAGATAGTTGAGTAGGAACTGAAGAAAATAGGAAGTTTGGATTTACAGGGTGGCATGCCCACTTTAGATTTTAGGGGAAGCCTGGCTAGATAGGGTGCCATAGTCCAGGGCTTAGGAAGAGAAGCATGAGTATACTGGCAGTCTGGAGAGTCGAGCACTAAGAGGTTGCAGAAAGGTGATTAGAAAGTGCTAGAGACAAACTAAAATCCTAATGCATTTTGAATTTAGTATTTTCATATTCCACTTTTGCTTCCTCTGCTTCAAACCCTCCCCCCATATCAAAATTATTTGCTCTTAATACATACATATATGCCAACTGTATTTTTTGGAATGTTATACTTCTGTTATTTCTGTGTAGATTTAAAAAGCATTTGGATACCAGCTGAGGAATGGAATTTGGTCTTGATAGAGAATTGTAGGCAATAGCTCTCAGGCAGTAGAAGCGTTATCTTTCTAATAACTCTAAAATCATATGTCCATCTCTATTTCTGAGATGGAGGAGAGCTGTTGATATTATTGTTTCTGATGAAATGGATTTTGATTACAAGTCTTGACAGTGTGTAAAAATTACCTGGGGAGCCTTTCTAGAATGCAAATTCTCACCACCCTGTTGATTTAGATTCCTTAAGGGATGAACCCCAGGCATTCATTTTTAAGTGTTTTGTCAGTGGTTCTAAAACTAAAAAGCTAAGGTATCTGAGAACTTAAGGTTAAAAGAGGAAGGAAATGATAAATGTAAAAGTTATGCGAATTAGTCATTTATGTGAATTGTTTTTTTACCACTTGTGCCTTATGATGCGGTATCATAAAAATTATACATGCACAGTTCTGTGTTGTGTTTGTTGAGAAGAAAATGTTTTCTACATCCAGTATTTTCCATATAAAGCCTAACTAAAATAAAATCTCACTCAGGAAACAAGAAGACAAAAGAAAACATTGAAGAAAACACGCAAATTTGTTGTTGATGGTGTAGAAGTGAGTGTAACAACGTCAAAGATAGTTACAGATAGTGATTCCAAAACTGAAGAGTTGAGGTTTCTTAGGTGAGTAGAGTACATAATTAAAACTGGTTTTGCAACTTCCTTTCAGTCTCTGCAAAGTATGAAGAAATAGAGAAACAGGAGTTAAGTCTTGGCTAATTTTGAATTATTTTTATTACTTTGGTATTTGAAAATATTGTTAGTTTTTTTTTAAAGCATTACTTCAAAGGTATAATTTTTTCTATCTTCCCCATTATTGCTGTTAAATTTTATCAGACGTCAGGAACTTCGGGAGTTAAGATTCCTTCAAAAAGAAGAGCAGAGGGCCCAACAACAGCTCAATAGCAAGCTACAACAACAGCGAGAACAAATTTTCCGGCGCTTTGAGCAAGAAATGATGGTAAAGTCTTAGATTTTATACCATTTTGTTAATACATGTTGAAATTTAGTGTTTTTAAAAAAACCCACCTTTAGAACTTGATCTTTGATTATGAAATTTTCCTCTGGCTTTGTTAGTGTTTCTGGACTTTATTTCTTTGGTGTTCTGGTATATCTTTTTCTTTTTGCATGAAAGGATCCTCTATCTCAGTCTTCCTGTCACTGACTTACAGTGCGATGGCTTCCAGTTTTCTTTGATTAAAATTTATCATGAAAACCTGGAATCATAAAGCCAGTGAATGGTCTAGAAAGTTCTTAGATGTGCCTATTTCTGGATAATTTTTCAAATGTTACAATTTGACCTCTCAGACTTAGGATCTAAGAGTTTAAGGCAGTCTAGAATAGTTGTCTTCAAGCCTGTCTGAGTATTAGAACTACTTGGGGCTTGTTCATAACACACGTAGTTCTCTGGCTCCTACAGTTAACCTTCACATCCCTATTCACAGCTGTTAGAGAAATTGATGCTCACTAGCCAAGGGTAATTGTCGTGGAGTCTTTCGATTTTTACCTTGTGTCCAAAGTTGGAAAAGGAATAAGTAATGTGTTATAAAATTTTGGCAATTTATTGAAATATCTAGCTTAATGAAGGTTAGAAAAAAGATCATTTCAAAGGTGCAGTATTCGTGTTTTGAATATAGTTCTTTTGCTGTTCTTAAAAGTAGTAAGGATTGTTTTCTGTGAAATATAGCATTGTTGATCACATTTGTTGAATCATACCTGAGAATTCTTAAGAAATTAATGAACTTTTATTCTCATTGACTATTTTTATAGTACTCAACATTCTATTTTCAAGAACCTTATAAAAATTACATCTTTTTCCCCAAAATATTTTCTAAAATGTTAGGCTTTTTACTTATTTTTTCGTCTTTTATTTTTAGTTTTTAGAGCTGGGGGAGGGGCAGAGGGAGAGGGAGAAAGAATCTTAAGCAGGCTCCATGCCCAACATGGAGCCTGATGTGGAGCTTAATTTCACGACTTGGAGATCATGACCTGTGCCGAAATCGAGTTTGGACGGTTAAATAACTGAGCCTCCCAGGCGCCTCTTTACTTATGTTTTTTAAATAGTCTTTATAAATATTAAACTCTACCTATATTCAAAATTATATAATGCTCAAGTGTTAAATAATATTTGCAGGAATCTTTTGTTGAAAGAGCAGATTTATAATTTCAAAAGATTGGTCTCAGTGAAATAGGATGTTTACGATTCTTAATGGGGGTGGGCACCTGGGTAGCTGAATCAGTTAAGTGTTTGCCTTCGGTTTAGGTCATGTTCTCAGGATCTTGGGATTGAGCCCCGTGTTGGGCTTACCCGCTCACCGGGGAGTCTGCTTCTCCCTCTGTGCCTTCCTCCCCCTGCTTGTGCTCTTGTGTGCACCTTTCTTTCTCCCGCAAATAAATAAATAAAATCTTAAAAAATAAGAAGAATCTTAGGAAGAGTAAATTTGAATATGACAAATAATGGTACATTATTAAAATAGACTTTGGATAAGATCTTCCATTTATCAAACATTTATTGGATATATACTGAAAATTTTCTAACTTTAGTACTTCATAGCAACTGAATATTCTTCTGGATGGTTTAAAAATTTTGAACATTCTACTCCTTGTATAATAGACAAAAGTATTTTCTGTGTTAGAAAAAAATGAAATGCTCTTTTTTTTTTTTAAAGATTTTATTTGAGAGAGAGAAGAGCGAGAGAGCGTAGGCGTGTGCATGCATGAGTGGGGGAGGAGCGGAGGGAGAGGGAGAAGCAGACTCCCTGCTGAGTAGGGTGCCTGATGCGAGGCTTGATCCCAGGACTCTGGGATCATGACCTGAGCTGAAGGCAGACACTTAACCGATTGAGCCACCCAGGAACCCCAAAATTCTCACCTTTTAAAAAAATTTCTTAACGTATTTTAGTGCATTCAACTTTTTCAGTATTGCAGAGGTTGTGCCACATCACTAAATTTTCTTTTTAAATTTTATTAACATATAATGCATTATTTGTTTCAGGTCTGTGATTCATCAGTCTTACACAATTCACAGCCCTCACCGTAGCACATACCCTCCCCAGCGTCCATTACCCAGCCACCCCATCCCTCCCGCCCCCCTTCCCTCTAGCAACCCTCAGTTTGTTTCCTGAGATTAAGAGTCTCTTATGGTTTGTCTCCCTCTCTGGTTTCGTCTTATTTCATTTTTCTCTCCCTTCCCCTATGATCTTCTGTCTTCTTTCTCAAATTCCTCCTATCAATGAGATCATAGGATAATTATCTTTCTTTGACTGACTTATTTCACTTAGCATAATACCCTCTAGTTCCATCCATGCCATTGCAAATGGCAAGAGTTCAGGGGTTTTTTGATGGCTGCATAATAGTCCATTGTGTATATATATCACCTCTTTTTTTTTTAATTTTTTATTGACATATAATGTATTATTTGCCCCAGGGTACATGTCTGTGAATCATCAGGCTTACACATTTCACAGCATTTGCCATAGCACATACCCTCCCCAATGTCTGTAACCCTACCCCACCCACCTCCCAGCCACCCTTAGATTGTTTTGTGAGTTTAGGAGTCTCTTATGGTTTGTCTCCTTCCCCATCCCATCTTGCTTCATTTCTCTTCCCCACCCCCCCAACCCGCTGCCCTGCCTCTCCAATTCTCTCACCTCTCCTTTATCCATTCATCTGTTGGGTCACATCACTAAATTTAAATGCTGGTTACATACTCTTAGTAAACATCGTCATTATAATGAGTTAATATGAATGATAGAAAAGTTAAATTGATCTTGAGCAACATTGTTTTACAGAGCAAAAAGCGACAATATGATCAAGAAATTGAGAATCTAGAAAAACAGCAGAAACAAACTATTGAACGTCTAGAACAAGAACACACAAATCGCTTACGAGATGAAGCCAAACGCATTAAAGGAGAACAAGAGAAAGAGTTGTCTAAATTTCAGAATATGTTAAAGAACCGAAAGAAGGAGGTAAGTGTAACTACTGCTTTTAATTACAAAAGCTGTTTTTTTTAATGTACACTTAATAGTATAGAATTAGGAATAATACTTGAGAGTTAAGTAGTAGGCATTCATTCTTTATTTTGGTCTTCCCAGCAATTATGTAGGGTAGTAGTAGTGTCAGGTGTTATCCCATTTTACTGTCAAGAAGACTGGAGTAGAAGAGGTTTTTAATGGTCTGTTCAAATTCACAAACTACCATTAAATGTCCAACTAAACCTTGAACCAAGTCTTCAAATTAAGTCTAATTCATTTTCCTTTCAGTCTTTCATTTTTCCTTTATTAGTGTAATAGTTAAGGCTTATGTAGAAACTGGCTCTATGTTTGTTTGCAAGTGGCAACAATAATTCATCTTATTATTTATTTGTAATATTTAATTCATACTTAATTTTTTTCTTGAAAAAATTTTTTTTCTTGGTTAGCTTGCCTTTTTTAAACGTTGTGCCAAAACAAGAGCTGAGTACCATGAACTTTGAAATTGTATCTATAAGTCGATCAAATTGAGAGCTACTTTAAGAATCACATGTGGAAAATATCTGTATAAAGTTGTTTCTTTACAATGAATTTTTAAATTTTTCCTGAAACTGTTCCATATTGTTGTAGAGTCTATGCTGTTATTTACTATGAAAGATGGTCATTGATTCAGAAAGAGAATTTATATATTAATGTTTTTTTCTTCCCCCAATTAAAAGAATTTTACCTATTAGTAAAGGTGATTTTATGATTTACTCTGTACTAATTACACTAAAGGTGTGGGGGAAGAATTTACCTTTTCATGATATAAAAGACCCCAGGGACAATAATTATGATTTAGTTCTATTAGGATTGGAATAAAAATCTCAACCAAACCTATAAATGCATTTTCACTTTTGTTGTACATCTAATATACCAAGGTTCGTTGACATTTAATTATGTCAATTATGAACATGATATTGAGGATCTACTTTAAAAAGCATAGAATCTAACATTAATAAATATAACGCATTCTATTAGGTAGATAATGAAATGGTATATAATTTTATTTGATGTAGCTACTGTTTCTAAAAATTAGTTTTCTTACTATTTAGTATTTTATGTAGGGTTGCTCTGTATTCCATGATGTATGACTTGGCCGAGGTTCCATGTCAGTTTTCTTGAAACTATGAATAGTTTTTATTGAGAGGTTATTTTTTAATATCAGATTAAATTTTTAAAAATGTATGAGTAAATATATGATTTAATCCTAAATATATAAAAGTCTGTAGTTATTTCTACTGTTTTGGGTTTGGAGATTTTTAGCTGGTGAACATGTTTGAGATCATGATATGCATATTTTAAATAATTAATGTATTTTCTTCCTTATTGCTAAATTTCTTGCATTTGGGGAGTCTCTTCCTTTTAATGGTGATTTGGTTTCGTGAAGGATTACTGATGGGGAATTTTAAATACACTCTCTTCAATCAAAATCCGTCTCTTTCACAGACCATTAGTAGCATGTGGTGATTTGGAATCTGATTGCTTTTGGTGCTTCTACTTGTAAACACATGATTGTTTTTCATAGTTGGATTACAGGTCTGCTGTTAGGTAGAATACATATCTAGAATTTTGAAATGTTAAAGAAGGAGTTTTAAATTATACATCTTATATTTTACCTGGTATAATAAATCATAGCATACAAACTGTTATTTTGTGAGTGCTTATAATACTGACATTGACAATTAAGTTTGGCTTAAGTTGTCAGCAAAGGAGAATGTTATTCAAACCCAACACAAAATCATCAAATATGTTCATTTTTATCACACCATGTATAAAATGGTGTGTTTTATGAAAAAAGAAAACATACTATCCATTTATTTCTCCTTTTGTTTTTTTGTTTTTTCTTTTTTTGGCCTCATTAAATGAATTTAATTTAGAGTTATTTCTTTGGTTTTATCAAGCCAATGATGAAATTTTGCACTTTCATAAGTGGCATTAACTTTCTTATTTTCAACATTTCAAACAATGTCAATAGATACGTTTATAGTTTTATGATCTTTCAAGAAGGCCAGTTGAGTTTATCATCTTTAGTTCAGAGTCGGTGCTGCTGGTAATCCTTTACTGATTGTTTTGGATCTTTAGGAGAGAATAATATGTAGGGATAATTAAGCCTCTGATTAACCTTTATGTGGTGTGATGTCCCTTTCTGCACTGAGATTAAGCATGTTCTGTCCTTTCATTCTTTTTCACTGAACTAACACCTATGTTATTGCATGTTGAAAGGAACTTTTTAACAGCTTTAATCTTTGACTTGTAGCTTGTCTGCTCACATAAATGCTTGCTGTGGAGAAAGTATTATTTCCCCACCTCCTGCATGCTTATACACTGTAGGTTATAAATGAAGTGGAGAAAGCACCCAAAGAGCTGAGAAAAGAGCTCATGAAACGCAGGAAAGAGGAGCTTGCACAAAGCCAGCATGCTCAGGTAACAGCAGCAGCTTAATGCTACTAAAAACAGAAAGAAGAATTATTCTCGCAGCTCAGTAAACCATGGTTGAAAGGTCAAACTCTCACTGTACTTATATGATGTTGACTTCTGCTCAAAGGTTCTCAGAGCATTCTTTATATAGGACTCATATCACACTAACGGTGACATTTTAATGTTGCTAATAAGAAATTAAGTGGAATGTTTGGAAAGCTGACTCCAATTTTAGTATATGTGCTGCCGAAGCGAGCACGGAAAGCTGACTCCAGATGAAATGAACAAGTATATTAATGTGTAATCCACTGTATTCTTATTATAATCATGATGGAAGCTTATATTTTTAAGTAGTCAGTATTTGATAGAAGACTTTTACGACAAAATATAGAGGATTAGTATATAGGCTTTGTGCATATGAAAAGAATGCCTATTTAAAAGACCATCATTTTTATAAAGTTGGAACTTAAAGAACAGTGGTGAATGGAGATCTAATGTTTATTGCTATTCAAGTGAACAAAATAAGCACCTTAGAACCAGATTTTGAATATTAAGTACATTGTTTTTCTTTTTGATTCAGAATCAAGCAATTAAAAAATACTGCCTGTATAAACTTGATTCTAGGTTATAAGGCTGGGCCTATAAAGAAGGGTGAATTACTTAAAAAACTAAACAAGATAGTATTTTAAACAGATTTTTTTAGAATTATATGACTCTGTAAGGTCTTTTTTACTAGGAATCATTTTTCTTTTAATTAAGTTTACAGTCAGCCTGGAAGCAAAGAGAGAAGTGAGGTCAATTTGTAGTTACATGTCAGTTAAAGGAAGAAGAGACATGGATTATACGTTAATGACTGTTTTCCATTATCATTTTAATGTGGTTTTATGTGATTTAAAAAATGGTTCCCAAACTTGTACAGACCCATGAAAAAGATTGAAGGAACAAAAACCACTGGGGATCATGACAAATGGAATGACGTTTAAAAATCTTTTTGCCCAGAAGGATTTTTTTTTAAAGATTTTATTTATTTATTTGACATAGAGGCACTGAGAGAGGGAATACAAGCGGGGTGAGTGGGAGAGGGAGAAGCAGGCTTGCCACTGATCAGGGAGACTGATGCAGGGCTCATTCCCAGGACCCTGGGATCATGACTTGAGCCAAAGGCAGATGCTTAACGACTGAGCCACCCAGGTAGCCCCAGAAGGATATTTTTATTTTGTTTTGAGAAGGATATTTTAAACTGCCGCTTACTTGACACCATCATTTTAAAAAAGAATATTTTAACACCATGAAAAATAAGAAAAATATTTTTGAATTTAAAATTTTAACAAAACTAGCCTATTTTAATAAATTTGGTACTTTTTAAAAAATTTTTTTTATTTGAGCCAGTGAAATATTTTGTCTTGGCCTCATGTGGGAATTACTAGTTAAAGTAAGGGGTTCTTGGGTGGCCCAGTTGGTTAGGTGTCTGCCTTTGGCTCAGGTCATGATTCCAGGGTCCTGGGATTGAGCCCTGTGTTGAGCCCCCTGCTTAGCGGGGAGTCTGCTTCTCCCTCTCCGGCACTCTCTCTGTCAAATAAATAAAAACTTTAAGAAAATAAATAAATAAAGTGGTAATAGCAAACCCAGCATTTACTGTGTGTCAAGCACTATTCTAAGTACTTCACCTACATGAACTCACTGAATGTCACAACATATGAGGTACTCTTACTACGCCTCTGTTCTGCAGGGGAGGAAATGAGAGCACATGTGAACCACCACACTGTATTGGCTCTCATGTCTAAACTGTTATTTCTGTGTCTAATCTAAACTCCTGTCTGCTTAGTCCAGTGATCGTTGGTCATGTTGTGAGTAGTTGAAGAGGAAGGCCTTGCTTGCCATACATCTAATTCTGGATAATTTGGATTTCAAACAAGAACAATATGATTTTTCCTCCTGTAACAATGTAGACTTTTTAAATTCCAAAAGGTAATGTTTCAGATGCTAGAGTTGAAATTGAGAATTTAGTGTTGAAGGAGTTAGGTGATCCTGTGCTTTACTAAACCTTTGTTGGTGATATTTCATAAACTAGCCTACGTTTTCAACTAAAACTGAAAGCAATAGTGAATTCCTTTTTTGTAAATTTAATGAAGAGTTTAGTAATTAACAAATTTAAAAATATTTCTCTTTTGCTGCTGCTTTTCAAAATGAAGGTGCTAAAACAGTAACTTTGCAGAGTCTATTTTAAACTTTTTGAGAATTTGTGAATAATAGTTATATAGTCATGGAGCCAGAATGTATTTGGTCATTTAGTTCAGTGGTTTTTAAACTGTACTCATAGGAGCTCTTGAGTTTGGAAGAAGCACCTCGAGAATCCTTCAGAAAGAGGACTTCAGAGCTCTGGTCCCTGCTTCCGCTTCATGTAATGCAGCACTGCTTCATCTATGTCATACATTTTATGGTACATTTTTAAAAAGAGGATTTGACTGGTTTAAAAAACAACAATACAAACTAGAGTTTAGAAACCACTGATCTTCCTTTTACAGATGAGAAAGAGACCTCTCTGTTAAGTAACTTGTTCTACACCTCCTGAAACTCAACATTTGTGTGATTATTCTTTCCATTTACAAGAAGTCATCAGCTATATTCTCACCTGGGAGGTGCATTGTATTCTAATCCACAGGGTGTTGCTCAGGTCATGATTCAGTCTTTTCAGTTGTCATCTTGTACAGTCTTCAAGGCCCAGTTGCAGGACGTAAGTCCCAAATGTCTGTGGGAGGATGCCTTCTCTTGTTTTATCTGCTTTTTCTTCAGCTCACATGTGCCTTTTCATTGTTCGCTTCGTTTGTTAAAATCTAGAAGACTGATAGATGATAATGTCAGTAATGACAATAATAGTAATAACCTGAAACAAACTTTATAGTATTCTTCAAAGAGTTTTCACGTTTGATTCTCACTGCCACACCCTAATACGGGGATGGAGTGTGTCTATTTTACAGATAAGGAAGTCAAGGCACAGAAGACTAAGTGGTCTACTTAAAGTCAGAAAAGACATTATTGGTAGGGCTGGAATTAGAACACTTATAATAGTGTTCATTTTTCTGTCTACCCTCACCACAAATTTTGAGATTTTCATCTTTTTGAAGAAATACCTTCCCAGTAGTATTTTATAAGCTTTGCACATGTGAGAAATTGAATGCTGTGAGTAGATTTTTATCTTTGTGTGAAGTGACATTTTGATTGCATTTATGTTCACATATGTGTTTTAATTATGGATATGGTCAGAAAAGCCATATTAAAAGTGGTGATTGTAGTTCCATTTAACTCTAGTTTTCACTATTCAAATTGTCCATAATGAATAGTGAGTCTGTTCTCCTTGCTGTAGTTTTAAATTAAATCTAGAATTCCAGGCTGTATTCTTTCTCACAGTTTCTATAGGGAAGTGACTAGCTTATTTAACTCTGTAATTTTTGTTTGTGATGTTTGATATACACAACTGGAGTAGATAGAATACAGCTTGATTTCAACTCCTCCCTTCCCCTCTCCTGAAATTAGACTTTTTTTTTTCTTTTTATTGGCAGTTGCTGGGCTTTATAGTTTTCTAAAGGGTAGGCAAAACATTAATTTTTTTTTTAATGAGAGGGAGAAATTGTGAATTACGATCACTTTTCTGATCATTACCATTTTTAGCGTTTCTTTTGAGTTAGAATCAAATTCTGTACAAATAGCTCAATATATCATAACCCTTTCCTATAGTTTTCTAGAACCCAAAGTTGTATTTTTGATGTTTATAGTTATCTGATTAATATGATAACATTTCCTATCAGCATTTAAACTTGTACTTTGAGAGGGTGTTCATTTTACAGTTTATGTGTTCATTTACAATTATTTATTACTTTTAGTGAACAACTCCCATCTTTTTTTTTTTAGGGTAAATGTAATTTGTTCAATCTTTTTGGAATGTAAGATCACTTTTCTTTTAGATCCTGAGAATAATTTCTAAAGAAAAATTCCAATGTGAATATATTATACTTGGTTTTTATTAGGAAATGTAGGAAATTTTTTTTTTAAGATTTTTATTTATTTATTTATTGACACAGAGAGATCACAAGTAGGCGGAGGGGAGGGGAAAGCAGGCTCCCTGCTGAACAGAGAGCCCGATGTGGGGCTTGATCCCAGGACTCCGAGATCATGACCTGAGCCGAAGGCAGAGGCTTTACCCCTCCGAGCCACCCAGGCTCCCCTGGAAATGTAGGAAATTTAATGAAAGCTCAATAATATTAAAATTTCATTTCATGGGGTGCCTGGGTGGCTCAGTCATTAAGTGTCTGCCTTCGGCTCAGGTCATGATCCCAGGGTTCTGGGATCGAGCCCCACATCAGGCTCCCTGCTCTGTGAGAAGCCTGTTCTCCCTCTCACATTCCCCCTGCTTGTGTTCTCTTTCTCTCACTGTTTCTTTCTGTCAAAAAGTAAATAAATAAAATCTAAAAAAATAAAAATAAAGTTTCTTTTGAGGTGTAATAAAATATATGAATTAGTATGTGAGGGACCTGGACCTTTCAGGTAAATTTTAGCTTTAATATAGAAAATTATTTGAGGCACCTCGCTGGCTCAGTTGAAAGAGTGTGTAACTCTTGATCTTGAGGTCATGAATTTGAGCCCCATGTTGGGTGTAGAGATTTACTTAAAACGAATAAATGTGTAAGTAAAGGAAAGAAAGAGAAAGAAAATTATTTGCACAGTATTCTTGACTACATAATTATCCAGACTCTGCTTAATTATTTAAGTCCATGACTGTAAGACAACTGGTGTCTTTGCTAACTCTCACGGTCAGAAGCACTTGCATAAATAGCCTACCTTGACTCTTAACCTGTTAATCCTTATTTTACCTTCTGGAGCAGTTCTAGCCACACAATGCTAGTTCTGCCTCCTTCTATATAACAGTCTTAGCTTTTCTTTTCCCCTTATGTATTAGCTGCTTCGGGGCATACTTGTATAGTTGTTCCTGTCGTTTATTGTGTGGCGTGGTTTCTAGACCCTGTATTCCAGCTTTTGGTTTTCTGTGGTTTACTTTTGAACTTTTGAAAATGTGATACTAAAGGAAAGGGCCCGCTGCTCTCTATATGGACAGACAAAACCAGTTTGGAACCGCTGGAGTAGAACAAGCTCCTTAAAGGCAATATGGTCTTTTTTTAATTTTAGTAACCCCATAACTAATACAGTGTCCAACATTTAATAAGTACTTAGTAAAGATTTTCTTTGAACTGAACTCTCATCTTGCTTAATCTAGACATAACTATATTACAGTAATATAACCAAGAATTGAATTGACAAGAAATTGCATTTTTTAGTGGCACTGGCTTATATTTACTCTTCTTAATTTTCACATAAATATTAGTTCATCCCCATCTTAAACTTTTGCATTTGAGTCTAAACATATGTTTATAGGGGCGCCTGGGTGGCTCAGTGGGTTAAAGTCTCTGCCTTCAGCTCAGGTCATGATCTCAGAGTCCTGGGATCAAGTCCCGCATCAAGCTCTCTGCTCAGCAGGGAGCCTGCCTCCCCCTCTCTCTCTGCCTGCCTGTCTTGCCTACTTGTGATCTCTCTCTATCTCTGTCAAATAAATAAATAAATCTTTTTAAAAAATGTAGTGTTGACCTGTACCCTGGGGTAAATAATACATTATATGTTAATAAAAAAAAAATGTCAAAAAAAAAATGTAGTGTTTATAGTTAGAGTAAATACTGAGCCCATTGTTTCTGTCTACACATATTTTTTTTAAAGTCCTTTATGCAAATTAATGGTACAAATGTTGGGCAAAAGAAAACCCTTTGATATAGCTGCAGATTGCATTAAGTTTATTATGTAAGTTTATATACAGAAATTTTACAATGAAATTAGAGAAACAATGTAATTTTTATTATACGTGTTCTTTATTGTAGGAAAATGTAAAGCTTAAACAACCTTCTTATAATTGCTTAAAAGATAGGCATAGAGATTTTACATCTCTTTAAAAACTCAAAAGGCCTTATTCTAAATAATTGAAATTAAATATTGTGGATTTTTTTTCTGTGATGAAGTGTTGTAGGTGACTATAGTCAATTCACAGTTGTATTTTATAGAGGCAATTCATTAGTCTTTCTGCTAGTGTATATTTGTATTTATGCTAAAGTACAAATTTTGACACAGATAAGACAGCAGTATTTATAACTCTTTATGACTTTTAACGGGATGTTACGAATGGTACGACCTAATTCTCGCCTCCAAAGACATAGTAGTAAGGCACACACCTTGAGGAACACTGCTAGACTCACTCCTCGTGTGTTGAACACCAGGCTGGTAGTGATCCAGATCCTGTCAGACTGTCCAAGGCATAAAGAATAGATCTAAATGGATCCTTGGGTTTTATTTTCTCTAGGATTTGCAAGGGGAGGGATTATAGTGTGCTGCTTCAATCCTAAATTTCTAAATCCACATTCAGATTGATCAGAATATCCCTTTTGCTTGTCACAGACTGCTGTAACTGCCAAGAGATGGATGGAGAGCTGAACATTTACTGGCAAAACTTAAATTTCTTCAATTCGGATAGTATTTCTTCCTTCTGTAAATGTGTGATCTAGCACAAAGACCTAAGTCACTTTAACATTTCCTTTTCTTACACAGTTACTGAAGGATTTTTTTTTTTAAGCATACATTTGGCACTTGGGCAAAATAGTATGTACTCAGTAAATATTTGTGGAATGAATGAATCTCAAACATGTTGGGAGAATTCTCTGATTATAAGGAATTTTGTGTATATATAAAACATAACTCACTTTACTCTTCACTTTTCTCTAGCAATGTACTATTTCTCATTGTCTACAAACTATTGTTCTTTTTAGGCAACTACTATAGATATAGAAACTATCTTTCTCTGTTAGTGTAGCCATGATATTTCTTCCTAACTCTTTATTTCTTGGAAAAATAGAGATATTTAAAATTCTGATATGTGTTTGACTTATTTGCTCTTCATTCTCTTTTTACAAAAAGGCATTTCTTGTTTATTCTTGTTTTATCCACACCATACTGTAATGAATAGTCAGTTTTGAAGCTCTAAATTTATTATTTTCCTAAAGCTGTTTATGTAATAGGGCATTTTAATTATGAGTGAATTATAGACCTCTTTTGCATATATACTTTTTTCCTCTGGTGGGCAGCAAAGCAAAGTTTATTGAGAGTTTAGAAAGGTTTATTGAGTGATAGTACAAAGCTCCTGAAGAGGGAAGGGACCCGAGAGGGTTGCCTGTGTGTATTATTTTTAATAGTGAGTTTAGAATATTATGTATTCTAGTACTTTTCTTCTGGGCTTGAATTGAGTGACTAATACATTTATATTATATATGCTGTATACTTGGCGATTTTTAAATCCAGTTAACTTTAGAAACTTGGCTTAGAAATCTTGTTAACCACTAATATAGTCATATAGATAAACAGATATTTCACTCAGTAGATGCTTATTAACTGATGGTTAACTGTGTCTAATAGGAACAGGAATTCGTTCAGAAGCAACAACAAGAATTAGATGGCTCTCTGAAAAAGATCATCCAACAGCAGAAGGCAGAGCTAGCCAATATTGAAAGAGAGTGCCTGAATAACAAACAGCAACTCATGAGAGGTATATGAAATTACACAGCGTATGTGTGTATATAAAATGATACCTGAAGAACATTGCTGAGATGTATGGATATATCTAATATCCATACATCTTTTGAGTAGTAAAAGATAAAGAAAATTGAGGTTAATAGGAGGAAAACTTTGTTAAATTTTAAGAATTTAAAAATTTAAATTTCTTTATAAAGTTATTTACTGTAAGACATCAAATAAGGAAACTTCTCCTTTATGACAGGAGAAGTAAACAACAAACATATAATCTTTAAAACATCTTTTTGTTCGGATCATGCTAGAACTTTACCTGAATAGTTTTGTATACTTATTATGCCTTACAATTGTTGATATACTTAATGGCTACATAATAGGATGGAATTTTAAGCACTTATTTCCCTAAATAAAAGCTGAGATTTTTTTATTTCTCATTAAGATGATTAAAAGGAATTTTGGTGTTAGTGGTGGGACATTCTCTGTTTATAGGACGTTAGAACAGAACAGTAGGTGGTGATAAATATTACCTGTACCCTGGCAATATTTCATTTATAGTTCAGAATGTCATTGTGTGTATAAGTTAGTGTTTATAAAACACTTTTATGTGAATATTAAAATGAAGACCAAAGTACGTGTAAAAAGACCAAAGTGACATTTTGAAAATTGCTTTCTTCTTCTAGCTCGAGAAGCTGCAATTTGGGAGCTTGAAGAAAGACACTTACAAGAAAAACACCAGCTGCTCAAACAGCAACTTAAAGATCAGTATTTCATGCAAAGACATCAGCTACTTAAGCGCCATGAGAAGGTTGATGAAAGGAAAATTGGTTTACTCTTTGTTCATTTGAAGTTTACAGAATTATTTCTGAAATTTCTACTTCTTAGAGAATGAATTTTAGGTTTCTTTCTTTTTTTAATCCTAAAATGTATTTGGTGAGGTTTAAAGTAATTAGTTGTATCTTATCTTGATTGCAAATTTCTTTCTATAAATTTCACAGAAGGTGACTAGTACAGTGCTTTAAGTCCTCTTCTACATTATAATCTTCATCCTGTCTCTCAGAGGCAGCTGTTGTGGCTTCATTTATGATCCAAGTATCTTAAAAATGTGGACTCCCTGACTTAGTAAAAGAATTTCAAAATAAGACTCGTTAGGGGCTCCTGGGTGGCATAGTCGGTTGGGCGTCCCGACTTGGTTTCAGTCAGGTCTTGATCTTGGGGTTGTGGGATTAAGCCCCGTGTCAGGCTCCTGTACTTACCATGGAGTTTGCTTGAGATTCTCCCTCCCTCTCTCCCCCTCCCACTTGTGCTCTCTTTCTGTCTCTAATATAGGTAGATAAATCTAAAAAAAAAAAAAGATTGTTATTACCAAAAGCTTTATTTTTATCATAAATTATATTGTGAATGAAAGTTTGCTGGTTGATAATGCAACAAGGGAAAGAGCGATTTTGAGAAACAACAACAAAATGACATGTTTGAGCATACATGCGGGTACAGTATTAAGTCATATCTACATCACTGGATTCTGTTTGATACTTTCTTAGGAAACAGAACAAATGCAGCGTTACAATCAACGACTTATTGAGGAATTAAAAAACAGACAGACTCAAGAAAGAGCAAGACTGCCTAAGATACAGCGCAGTGAAGCCAAGACTCGAATGGCCATGTTTAAGAAAAGCTTGAGAATTAACTCAACGGCCACACCGGATCAGGACCGCGACAAAATTAAACAGGTAAATAAGCCAGTTACTCTTTTCTTTTTTAGATTTAAAAAAATTTGAATGTCCTTTAGAAGTGTCACATAATTATGTTGTAAACATTTCGAGCCACCTTGGGCTTGTTGATGTTCTCTTTGGCTTTATGAGTTGGGGCTAGATATGTGGCATATACCAACTTAGTGTTCCTACATTGGTGGCCACAGAGGGCAAAACCCTCCACCCCAAGCCCCACACCAGACCTTGGGCTAGGGACCAGTCCTGGGAATCAGGTGACTTGGACAACTTTTGAAGTTAAAACATAGGGCTTTACTTTGCTTCTGTAGTCATAGGTCCCACACAAAAATGAACTGAGGCCACTAAGCAGATAGGAGGAACAAGGTTTTAATCAGAAACAACCCCTCTCCCCACCAAAGCCATAATGTAGACTCCAGCTCAAGTCACAGCATATTATTATTACTTGCAACTTTATTGTACTTTAAGTCTTGTTAAATTCCTTAATTACTCCTTTAGAAGATGCAGAAATTACATTTCTTGTTAACTGTTTTTCTTATTTATAGTTTGCTGCTCAAGAAGAAAAGAGGCAAAAAAATGAGAGAATGGCTCAGCATCAAAAACATGAAAATCAGATGCGGGATCTTCAGTTGCAGTGTGAAGCCAATGTCCGAGAGCTACAGCAGCTGCAGGTCAGATACAGGAGCGTGAAAACCGAGCTGGTGGGGACCGGGCAGCACAAGTGGCTAGTTTGGAGAAAATGGTAGCTGGCCAGAATAGACTGTACTTTACTCATAAAAATGTGGGGATTGAGAGGTTTTGTTTTCTGTACAGACCCAAATAAAGATCAGGTTAGTATCATAGGCACTTATTTAGCTCTTACGTAACCATGATTAATATAAACATGAGCCTAAATTAAAACCTAAGAAGTTGAGTCTTTCAAAAGCAGTATTGAGTATTTTTAGTCTATTTTGCAAAGAAAATGAACAAAGTTTTCAAAATGAGATAGGTGGTTTTGTTATCAGGTTCTGAATTTAAAATTTCATTTAGGGAGAAATACTTCATTTTCTTCTAGGTGTTTGAAAATGATAAAGAAATGAGAATTTTTCCCCTAAGAAATTTTAAAGGTTACTTAGGGGGACTGCTTTGGGCCTTGCATGGAATTTGCAGCCCATCTAGTATATATAGCCTAAAATGTTTAAAATTTCAGAATAGTGTGTACATTATGGATACTCTACATATTTGCTTAATTTACTAGAGTAGAATAGTTCCAAATCCCACATTCTGGTACCAGTGGGTAAAATCTATGTAAGGTGCCCTTTGAGTGTCAATTCTATGAGCAAACCTTCTTAGAAAGGAAAAACAGGATCAAACTAATTCTATTTAAGTTCTTTTCATATGGTAAATATTAGATCTAGCTTGTAAACTTGCAGAATGAAGCTATGACTCATTTCATAGTTCTTAGCCCTTGGTTTTCAGAAGAGAGCCTGAATCTCTGTGATAGTTTGATGTTCAATAAATACTTTATTATTTGAAGATAATTACATTTGTAAAAAATTGCTTAGTTGATATGAAAATTTCTAATACAAATTTTATTTTCAGAATGAAAAATGCCACCTATTGGTTGAGCATGAGACTCAGAAACTGAAGGAGTTAGATGAGGAACACAGCCAAGAATTAAAGGAGTGGAGAGAGAAATTGAGACCCAGGAAAAAGGTAATTTTAAAAGCTTTAGATAAAATATGTTTGTGTTCATCCATTTATCCACCCAGTTACTAGCTGTTTAATATGTGTCAAGTACAGTGTCAGGGACAGGAGATATAGAGATGAAGAGACAAAGCCCCGTTCCCCCAAATGTTCAGAATGTAGTGACAATGACAAGCAATTACAGTTCAGTGGGGTCATTGCTGTGAGGGAGGTAAGCACAGGAGACAGGAGCACAGTGTTAAGGCCAAGGACGAGGAGTGCTTCAGTCTGCTTGGGAAGTTAGGGAGGCTTTACAGAGAAGATGCCTTATAAGCCAAGTGCGACTTCAGGATGAGTAAGAGCTTGCTAGGCATACAGACAGTTTGGGTGTGATGAGCAACGTAAGTACAGAGAAGAGAATGGGTGAAAATGATGTGTATAGGAATCGCAAGTCGCTCTCTGCCATTGGGGCACTGGGGTAGTGTACCTGTGTGTAGGCATTAAGGAGGGAGGGAAGGAAGGAAGGGAGGATAGCTTAGTCTGGACAAGTTGACAGGATCCTAATTATAAGGCCTCGTATAATAGTAAATTCACGATCTAGTACTATAGGAAAGGCTCCCCTTCCCCCATCCAGCTATCAACCATCTTCCCATTTGCACTTCCTTTTTGACTCCCTTCTGGCGTGGTTTGATTGGTCAACCACTTCAACTCATTGTTTTCTGTAACTGTGTGATCCTCTCCCTTTGCTAGCTCTCAAACGCAAACCTTTGTTTTCTCTTGGCCTTCCTGCCTGCTATACCTTTCAGCTATTATTTCTTTCTTCCATTTATCCAATTAATCTGCCAATCAAGAAAAATCTGCATTTAGGGGTGCCTGGGTGGCTCAGTGGGTTAAAGTCTGCCTTTGGCTCAGGTCATGATCTCAGGGTCCTGGGATCGAGCCCCACATCAGGCTCTCTGCTTAGCGGGGAGCCTGCTTCCCCCTCTCTCTCTGCCTGCCTCTGTGCCTACTTGTGATCTCTCTCTGTCAGATAAATAAATAAAATCTTAAAAAAAAAAAAGTCTGCATTTAGCACCTACTGTGTGCTGAATGTTTCTAGAAGAAGCGAAATGACCAAGTCAGTTGATAGTAGGGCTTTTTAATTTAAATTTTATTTATTGTTAAATTTTTGAATAGGTAATAATACATTCATTTGGATTGGAATTCAAAAGTACAGAAGGGCCTTTTTTCCAGTTTCTTTAATTTTCTGAGTCTAGCTTTCACCTCAGACTTCCCATTTGAACTCATTGTCAGTAGTCATAAGTGAGTTGCTAAGAGCCAAATCCTATGGTATTATTTCACTGTTGTCATTAGAAATCTTGTTTCTTAAAATTCTCTTCTTGGGGGGCCTAGGTGGCTCAGTTGGTTAAGCATCTGCCTTCGGCTCAGGCCATGACCGTGGGGTCCTAGGATCGAGCGCCGCATCAGGCTCTCCGCTCACTGGGGAGTCTGCTTCTCCCTTTTCCCCTCCCACTGCTTGTTCTCTCTCTCTCTCTTTTATTTATTTTATAAATATTTTTATTTTTATTTTATAAATAAATAAAATCTATTTATTTATTTTATAAATAAATAAAATCTATTTATTTGACAGAGAGGAGAGAGATCACAAGTAGGCACAGAGGCAGGCAGAGAGAGAGGGGGAAGCAGGCTCCCCGCTGAGCAGAGAGCCCGACGCGGGGCTCGATCCCAGGACCCTGAGATCATGACCTGAGCCGAAGGCAGAGGCTTTAACCCACTGAGCCACCCAGGCGCCCCATAAGTAAAAGCTTTAAAAAAAATTCTCTTCTCATCCGACTTTTATGACCTAACTCTCTTCTTTCTCTGTGCTCTTTATCACTTTTTCTTTGTCTTCCATTCACCTGAAACAGACATCTTGCAGCTTTCCACCCTTGATGATCCTGTGTCTAGTCATGGCTTCATCTGCTGCATATTTAAGGATAGTCCCAGCCCTTGTATAGTGGGGGTTGTATAAAGTACAAATTCTGAAGTCCTATAGATCTGGGTTCAGATCTCAGGGATGACATGATTAATTTTATCACTTAACATTCCTACACCCAGTTTTACTCGTTTGTAAAACAAAGATACACTACGTACGTAATTGGGATTGTTAAGACCTAAAAGAAGTGATAGGTGTGTACAGCACTCCTAATACCTGAGCTATAGTCGGGCTTCCATAAGTAGTTACCATTACTGTTACTGCTTCTTGATTTGTTACTATTGGTTCATGCTCTAAGCACCCATTTCCCACCTGGATGTTCCATTCCTTCTTACTTCATTTAGGGCTCTGTTGCAACGTCATCTCACCAAAGGTTCCTTTTTCCGATGACTATATATGAAATAGCCTCCATGCCTACCTCAGACATTCCCTATCTATCCCCTCACCTTTGTTTTCCTTCATAACATTCTTCACGTGACATCAGACACATTTATTTGGTCTGTCTTTTCCCACAAGAATGCATGCTCTTTGGGCGCCTGGGTGGCTCAGTTGGTTGGGTGACTGCCTTCGGCTCAGGTCATGATCCCGGAGTCCCAGGATCGAGTCCTGCATCGGGCTCCCGGCTCGACGGGGAGTCTGCTTCTTCCTCTGACCTTCTCCCCTTTCATGTTCTCTCTCGCTCTCCCTCTCTCAAATAAATAAATAAAATCTTTAAAAAAAAAAAAAAAAGAATGCATGCTCTTTGAAAGCAGGAACATTATCTCTAGGTTTACTGGTATATATTAGCTTCTAGAATAGTTCCTGGCATATTGTAATGATCAGTACATACCTATTGAACGTTGAGTAAAGATTGTAAGCTCAGTGGAGATAAAGCTGAACTTAACGGCCTTTCTCCTTCCACACCTCACTTTGTTCCTCTGTGTGTTCCCACCCAGCGTCAGTGTGCTTCCTCACATCCCTGTCCTCTTAATTGACATCCAGTCTAACAGCCTGAATTGTCTTTCATTTCTATCACATCTCATTTCAACAAGATGAGAAATAATTTTAACTCTCTTTTTATAATATTTCTCTTTCTCACTGCTATCATTCTACTGCTTAAAAATGTTCAGTAATGACCTAATGGGCCTTCTGATCTCAAGTTCCTTTTCCTTTCTTCCTACTTGTCTGCCATCAGAGTATTTATATTCAGGAACATCTCTGGTACTGGCATTGTGGTGTTGATAAATCTTTAGTTCTATCAGAATAAAATAGGAATGCCTCAGTTTGACTCTGTAGCTGTCATAGTGCCATACATTGGCCACCATCAAACTTTCCAGTGTTATCTCCCACAAGCTGTTTTGTTCCCTATTTATATTCTGGTATTGGGTATAATCACCATCACTCATACCACGTCTGTGGTTTCCTGCCTGTGTGCATTGTTTCAGGCCCCTCTGTCTGGCATACCTTCCGCATCCTATCAAATTCTTTCCTTTAAGACTGAGCTCATGTTTCACCTCTTGTGAGAAACGCTCCCGTCTCTTTCTGTCTTCTGCTCTACTTTGTGCCTCTACAGCAGCACGTGTCCCTGAACCACTTGTCTGCAAAATCACTGATACCTCAAGTGTTTATCCAGCCCTTACTGTAGATGCTCTGTATTGTGGGGGTGTGAGATGATCTGGCCTAGGGCTTACCTTCAAACATGTTAAAGTTCAGTGTGGAAGAAAAGACATGCACATCAAAAATCAAAATAAAAACCAGAAAATGGAAAGTGCCATGTGGGAGAGAAAGGTAGCAGTTAATACTAGGTGTCATCTGTCGAGTGTCTGCTAAGTGTTGAGTACATCGTGATCACATTTATTCCTCACATAGCAACCCAGTGAGGTAGGTGATACTCTCCCTATTGTACAACAGAAGGATGAGATGATTCTGTAGTATAAGTTATACATTCATGTGGCTGAGCCAGAGCCTTCAACCTCGGCCTGTGCACAGCCTAACCTAACGGTTGAGCACTCTGGTCTTCCCTTAGGATAGGTCTTCCGATCCTTAGGAGAAGATACAGAGAGAGTGTTTTGAGCAGATAGTTTTATTCTTGGCTGTCAGAGTAAATTCTGTTTGTAATACCAGCACGTAATTTCTTTTTCCCTTCCTTTTTAAGACACTGGAAGAAGAGTTTGCCAGGAAACTGCAGGAACAGGAGGTGTTCTTTAAAATGACTGGGGAGTCTGAATGCCTTAACCCATCAACACAGAGCCGGATATCCAAGTTCTATCCTATTCCTAGCTTGCATTCCACTGGGTCCTAACAACAGGAAGCATTCTGTGGTTGGGTTTGGCTTTTTAAATATGTCATTCTGTTCTCTTCATCTTCTGCCACAATCTGTATCGGAGAGCTTATGAAGACAATCACCTGCCTCACCTTCTAGGTGTTTTTTGTTTGTTTGTTTGTTTTGTTTGTTTAGCAAAGATGAAGGGAAAGGAACCCAGACAGATGCTGGGCCATGTTGGCAAAGTGGCATCTTGCAGTAATTCCCTAAGGTGATTTTGTATATTAATCTTAAAAATTGTGTTCTTTAGACACTGTTACCTGAAAAACTCTTAGTATTGATGTGTGAAGTTATTTTTTTTAAAAAAGCTATTAGGCCATTGAGTATTAGTGAGTATCTTTTTACCTGGCCGAACTTCTCAGTGATGCCTAAATTCTATAGCTGCAACTCTGCTGTAGAGAGTTGGAATAATTTTCTTTTGCTGAATCAGCTCTCAAAGACAAAGGTATGAGTTGCTCAAAATACCGTATTGATTGAATAAATAAATCTATTTTGTCTTTAAATAGCAAAAGACTCTTTTAAAAAAGAAACATTGAAATAATTTATCTAAGATAATTACCTGTTTAGTCATGAGCTAATAATTAAGGGTGCTTATTTTATTAAAATAGTGCCTAAAACACTGAATTTCAATTGAATCTGAAGTATGATTTCCTTTTTTGATTCTTCAACAGGGACAAACATCTGTAGCATTAAGCATTATTGTTTTTTAAATCTTGCTCCTATTACCATTCGATAGAAATTTTCATCCTAAAATATATGTTGTGCAAAGTTGGAAAGATTAAAAAAAGGTAGCTTTTAGATACTGAAATTGGAAATCTAACACTCACAAAATTAAAAGAAGTATAGACTTAGGGTCCTAGCTGATTGCCTGCAATAATCCGTGAGCTGGTTAAGTGCCCTCTCCCACCCTAGCACGTTTTGTTCATTGAAAACTCTGCCCGAGGCCTGCGGGCTCTGAGTTACACTTATAAATGTATTTTCGGAAATTAATCGTAAAAGAAGCATTTGTTCAAAATACTTTTTTTTTCCTTCAAAAAAGCATTTAAATAAAATATTTAGGCAATGTCAGAAATGACTTTGTTGTTGAGAGAAAGTCATTTGTATTTTGGTTTTATTTAGTTTCATGTTTAAATTATTTACTTTGAGTGGGAAAAGCCTGAAACCTTTATCATGTGGTTGCTGATACATGTAATTATTAATGAAATGTTCACTCTTGGTCCCTCTTGTGACTCCGAATTCCAAGCCCAAGTCAGGTCAAACAGTGTGACGCTGTGTACTTTGGTGGCGGAGGTGGCCCATTTGTAAATGATGCTTGCCGTGTGCCATTTTCTACCTATCCATTTTCAAGAGTACTAAGTACCAAATTGCAAACGTTTCAGTTTTTAGTTATATGACATTTGAGGCTGGTGAAAAGTTTAAGTGTAATTTTGTGGGAACACTGATTCATAATAAGAAAATGTAAATATCTGTAGCACTTTCTTACAGTTAATTTGAAAACTTTGAATGCTGAACCTTATTTTGTCAGTGATTTAGATGATTTGAAAATGCATGTGATTTTAATTTTTAATTGTTTTGACAAGCATAATCTCTTGGACAACTTTGTAGGTAGCCTTAACTTCTGGACAAGTTTGTTTTTTATATAAATATATACATATATATATATTATGTATGGTTGTAAATTCATACACTTATCACATTGAATGTGTTACTGTATACAAAACTCTTTTAATGCTTTATTCTCAAATGCTGGGTTTAAAATGTTCTGAAAGCCTTTTAAAGTATATATCTTTATAAAGTAATATTCAGGATGATGATGGAAATTGTTTATATTGTTATGCTAAAAATGACAGTATAATGTTACCCAATGTATTTAATGATTTATTTGCAGAGGGACAGAGGAGGAAGGTTCTCATACCATTCTCTCCTTTGAAATTTTCAGTTTATTGGCTTTATAAAAAAATATTTCAGGTAGTGTACTCTTTTTCAGTATTTTTTAAAGAATAATCCTGTGTCTTAAATAGTTTGTGGCACATAATTAATTTGGTCTGAATATTTGATTCTTTTTATTCCTTTCAACTTGACATGAGAGTATTGAATAAAGAGGCTCAGAGTAGAACGGTTGACACTCTGGTAAGTTTATTAGCAAATCTTGTAAAACCCTTAAAACTGCCTTTTGGATTCAGTGTTCATATTGGGGTTCTCTTTCAAATATGACCATATTCATGTGGAGACAGGGCTGCAAAATGATATATGTGTAGAGGTGGAACATTCATTTTAATGCTTAAAGTTACATAAATCTTTTCCAAAAAGATGTTTTGTTACAGAATATGCCGTTCTTACCCATCCCTGCTCACTTCTTGTTGGGCCCTATATTCAAATAGATAATAGCAATGATTTGTGAGTTTTTTTGTTTGTTTGTTTGTTTTTTAATAGTGATTGTTCCTGCATGAAGTGTAGGTGGGGAGTTGGGGAGAGGCACAGACTTCTTTGAAAGTGTACAATCAGATCCATTCCTGACTTGGTGGTTTTGTTGCTGTAGCAGAATGTGCTATGATACGCATAACAGAAATTGTCCGTGCGTGCCCCGACGACAGCCCCCCCTTCTCCCCGCGTGCTGTGGACATGCCACACACTGCACTTCTGCAGGCCTAGCTTGCAGAGCTGGTCGCACCAGGTTGCCTTTCCTTGTCCTGTCAGTCGTAGTTGGGTGTGAATTGCAGAATTAGCTGCTATTCTTTATGGAGTCACAATTAAGGTTTTTCCTACCCTTTTCAGTGGGGAAGCTTTGGGGGGGTGGGGATAAAGAGGAAATCAAGAGTGCTTATACTTTGTTGAAAATATTAGAACTTTCCTGTGACAGGATACAGCAAATTGTAATTAAATATAAACCAGAACCAGAGCTACCTCTAAGTAGTGTTTCCTCAAGCACAAAGCTCTCAGGCATATGAGACCCTTTAACGGAGGGTCTCTGATTTCTTGAGCATCAGCGAGTTCAGAAGTGACTGTCTTTTGTACTCTGTTAGTTCCCTGGTAACTACACACTTTCTCCCATTCCACACTGTGCTTAAACGACAAAGACTCTTCTGAGAAGCCAAATTCTGTCCAAGATGAGCTCTAGATATTGTTGATTAAAGGAAAGCCTGGAACTGGGGTGGAAGAGGAGAGTTACTTACCAGTTCTGAGAGTCTTCCGATGAAATAAATCACTTCTTTTCGGGGAGATGATCTTTTCTAGAAAATGGGATATTTTAAGTGCTTTTCTTAAAGGCCTAACAGTTAATGCCTCTGTTGTTGCTAGTCTGTGGCTGACATGGTTTTGATATGGCTTTAAAATGTCCGCTACGCTTGAGTAGGATTTAAATGTTGGCTGCAGCTTTTGGTGATTCTTTGCTGATTTTTGCAGTGTAACAACTTCATGAGCTAAATTTTCAGGAAGAATTTTGTTTCCGATTATGCCTCTTGTCTATTTGGGAGCAACGTGTCTTTTCAATCATGGGATTGATAAATGAAAAATAAAGTTATTTCTTAATCTACTCTGGGATGCAGTCTTTTATTAAGAATCTTTGATACTGGGTTGTCCTTCATAAGAACATTTTGCAGCATTTTTTGGTCCTGGTTTTATTTTTAACCCTCACAGTCCTCCAGGCCTTCAGACCCTTCCAGAATTACCTGTGTTCCTATCTGACTCGTCACTACACACAACAATGTAATTTTTACAAGTAACCCGGAGGAGGGTGTCTTTCAGCATATAAACCCCTCCTTTGGGTGGTGCTTCAAATAGTTCCATATGTATACATACTTTTGTGTGTATATATACATATTTTAAGTTTTTTCTTCCCTTGGGATGGATTATTTGTCTCACCAACCATTTCACTTAGCCATATGACCTCACTTCTCTTAAAATAACCTCTTTTCGTCATGGATATGTTCATGCAAGATTCAATCAAAGCAAGATTCATGCAAGATTCAGGCGCCGTCATTTGGCAAGTGTTCGGCTCAACTGGAGGGAGGCGTGCTGTGTCCTTTTCTAACCCGGGAGCATCACACAGTCAAGCTCATTCTTGACTTTTTTTTTTTAAGTGAAACAAGAGGCTCAGATCCATTGCCATCCAACTGAGGATATGTCTCATGTGTGCCCATCTTCTGATTCTGTCCAGAGAAGGTAGCAGCAGATTTGGACTTTTATCCTATTTCAGTCGTGCATAGGACCCTGAATACGGCAGATAACTTGGGAAAAGTAAATGAAGGAACTAAGGAACACTCTGATCAAGTGTGATTAATACAAAGGTAAGAATCTACTAAAGGGGATCTAATACTTGAGCCCCCAAAGCTACTATTATTACAAAAATAACTTGATCCATCCTTTAGGTTAAGCAGTTAAAAAGGTGTGATGCAGTTATTCATTAATACACAAGAATTTTTCATTACATAGTGAAAAATTTGAAATTCTGAAGGTCTTATGAACTCGTTTTGTAGAATTCCCACGATGATTCGCAGCAGGTAGCTGTCAGGTGGTGATAAAGCTGGTCAACGGACCACCCGGAATGTTTGGTGCCTCAGCGGGCGTTGCTGCTAGCGGTTGTTCAGTGCACAACTAAATGGTATGTTTTTTTCCCAGGATAACATGTGAGGTGCTCGGGAAAGACCACACGGAAAGTAAAGTATCCAGACTTGTAGAAGGTAGACCAAGAGAAGCTGATTCATTTTAATCCCATTTTTAATGATCCAGCAGTGGAGAGTTACAGCTGGTAACATTTCACAAGCTGGCTCAGTATAACCTTCTCTGAAGTCGAGTGATTTTACGGTGTATTTCTGTGAGGCTTTTGATATTTGTGCATTTTTCCTTTTAGGGAGTTTTGGTCTTCCATATATTGTTATGTGCACCTTACAATCATAACTTTTTTGTTCCAGGATAAATCACTCCATTAATTGCAAATAATCTTGTTGCCCATCGGTTGCATATGTGTTTATTTTAAATAATTTATGTTCTGGGAAAACCTTCAGATGCTTTGTAATCCGTTCAGGTTGAGTTAGTAGTTGATCAAGGTCTCCCATTAAAATCTTAGTGATTAAACAAAATGCCAGAATCTGTGTTCCAAACACAAAGAGTTTTGTTTTCTTTTGTGTTTAGTAGTATGAAGAGTTCATAGTATATGGCTGACCCCAAACTTTTTTCCCCCTTTATCTTTCCCTCTTTTTCAATCTTACCCCTTGTCTTCATTTTTCATTCTTTCCTTGTCTCTTTGTCTCCCACTCCCTTTTCCCACCTTTGTCTCTTCCTTGTTCTCCTTTTCCTTTTCTATTTAATTCCTTTTTCATTCCTTCTATCTCTTCCTTGTCTTTCCTTCTGTCTTGCCTGTTTCTGTCTCCCCCGAAATCCCCCATTTCTCTTTCCTACTTTGTCTCCCTCCCCCCTTCCTCCCCTTCTTTCATTCTATTTCTTTCTCTCACTTTGGTTAGATGGATCACACTAAACATAATATTAAGAAAAAAACTTTAATTGGAAATTTTGCGATTGACATGACTTTTCATCTAACAGACCACATACTTGTTTTAGATACTGAAAAGTGCTTAAAAAACAACTGTGCCCAGTCCCCTGTGCCATTTCCCAGTATCGAGTTTTCTATTTTCCTTCCTTCCGCACTGCTCCTCCCCCCTCCCCCCCTCCCCCACCGCGGTCTAGTTCAGTAGAACACCTCTCTAAATGCTAGCATGCCCCTGTAGAAACAGACCATAGCTACAATCAGACTGACTTTCTAAGCAAGTGGGAATAGGGTATGTGGTGAGAAATGACTATTAGAAACCCTGTCACCACTTCAGAGGAAGTGAATTTCTTAATTTTTTCAGCTGCAAGAGTTGCTTCTTAGCCAAGTCCTTTCTGTGACTAGAGAATACGCAGAACGAACAGGGAGGAAGGAGCAGACAGCACAGCCCTGCAGCGATAGCCAGCACACACCCCAGCCCTGTCTCCCCTTTTCTGGCTCATTCTTAGGCAAAGCTCAAGGACTCCTAAGCCAACTTCTAGGTGCTGGGCCTCCCTGGGCTGCGGCTGAAACTGAGAGCTAAAGCAGCCCGGGGCTCAGGAGCAGCCAGACTTGAGTGCTGCAGCCGCGGCTGCTGCAGCGTCACGCTGTGGGATGGTGCAGGCTTCCACTGGATGATACGTCTACACAGAGAATGTTCCAGACTAAAACAGGTGTTCTGTTGAACTGGCTGTGCTGTTGGAGGAAGTGAGCCTCCAGCTTCCGGCCTCTGGAGAGATGCCGACATGAGTGCCATAAGCCATTCCAGGAACTGGTGCCAGGGGCTGCTTCTCCAAGCTCATGGCTTGACGGCGATGCTTCTCTTCCTCCGCCCCACATAGACTTGGTCACCTGGAAGTTAGAAGAGGAGGAAGTTAAATATCTTGTGGCCTATGAGCCTCCAGATTGGGCAATTATATAGCAACTGTGACATCTGCAAAACGGGCTTGAAAGATGAACTCTTTTGTAAGACTGTATTTAAATTGTTTACCGTATTTCATCACAGAGGGGTTGAGTGGTTCTCTTTTCCTGCTCGCCTTGGCAGTCTCTTTCCTCTCTCCCTAGCTGTTCATTTCATTGTTATGCAAATAACGCCAATGGCAGCATCTGCCTTTAGTAATTGGAATTTGCCTTAATTTTTCAGGCTTGCTCTGGAACAGATTGCCGGCTACTCTGAGCCCCAGCCTCCCAGCACTGCAGAAACTGGCAGGCAAGGCTTACCTTTGTCTCCTTTTTCTCCCTTGTGCCCTCGAGGCCCGGGTGGTCCAGGCCGACCTGGTGGTCCTGTGGGGCCCCTCTCACCTGGGAGTACAGAGAGGGTTGTGCTTAGTCAAGTGGGAGCTTGGGGCCTTGAGGGCCGCACACACAGGTTCCTAGACAGCACTGGCAAGGAGGTGGCTTCCTAGCAAGAGGGGGCGGTTACACAGGATCCTGTGGCTGTTTCCCTGTCACCACTTACCTTTGGGTCCTGGGGTGCCCACCTCTCCTTTCTGCCCAGGGGGGCCTGGAATGGCTCCATAAGCTGCAGGGGAAGAAGGCTGGCCTCAGACAAGGGGTCACTCTAGAGCTTGGGAGGTAAAGGGATTTGCTCAGGGAAGCACGGGAAGCGGGTGGTAGAGTTCGGACCCAAAGGAAACAAAGTAAATCAGAATTTATCAGCTTTTCAGCCTCTCAAGTGTTAATAGCCCAAGGTTTTTTGGGAGACTGGTTTCTCCCATGTGAGACTGTGCAGCAAAGTAGGCGTCAGGAAAGTGACCAAGGAGCTGCCCTTACTTCGGAAAAAGTCCATGAGGTCCTCGGTCACATTGCTGTAGGCAGAGAAGACCTTGCTGACGCCGGGGGGGCCCTGGGGCCCTGGCCGGCCCGGTGGGCCCTGGACAGTGTAGGCCATCCCTTGCAGCAGGCCCTGACCTGGGAAGCAGCAGAGTCCCTCAGTCCCCTCGTCACAGAACAGCGCCCTCAGATTGCCCACGTCCCACCAGACGAGGCGGCAGCAAGGGAGAAGCCCTGCTGGCCTCTTTTGGGGGTCGCCCCCACGCTGGACTGGCCGGGCCTCTGCTGCCACGGCCTCTCATCACAGGCTTGCTGACAGCAAAGCTGTGCTGAGAAGGTACAGAGAGAGAGGACTTCTTAACCAAACCACCTTCCCTCGGCCCCACCAGAAACCATCCTTGTCATAAAGACTTCTCAGACCCACCACTGGTTGGCCGGGGAAGCAAGTCCAAAGACCCCACCACGCCCTGTTCCCTGCAGCACCGGCCCTGGCCTGACTGGGGCTCCTGCACCAGGCTGGCTGTGAATTGGGTCTGGGCTTCCGTGCCTGCCCATCTGATTCTACAAGTGCTGTCCCCACAGCCTGGCATTCCGAAAACGAGAGGGTGAGTTTCTGGAGCCCATACTTCCAGCCGCTCCCGGGCTCCCCGCCCCCCCCAGCACCGCGGCCTCAGGGTCTGGACTTACGCTGCAAGCTCTCAGACACCCGAACGGCCAGCTCGTTGTAGTCCAGGCCTCCGGCGAAGCCAGCCCCGAACGGTCCACCTTCACCACCGTACATGCCACCTTCTGCTGCTCCCCCATAGCCTCGGTCCAGGCCCACGTCCAGGCCAAAGGCCCCCCCTTCCCCAAGGGAGCCTCCACTGGATCCTCCTATGCCCATGGAAGAGCTGTAGGAGGAGCCCCGACTGACCGACGCGCTGTGAGAGGAGGACCTGCTGCCCCGGCTGTAGGAGCCGTCCATGGACACAAGGCGGCTGTCCCCAGGCGGCCCCTGGGGTCCCGGAGGGCCTGGTGGGCCCACAATGAAGCTCCGCACATCCGGGCCTGTAGGAAGGAGGCCGCGTTAGTTGGGGCTCAGGTCTGGGGATGGAGAGGAAGGGAGTTAAGAGGCCTCTCCCAAGGTCTCATGGTCCCGAAGCAGGATGCGAACCTCAAGACCCTTGAAGTGGAGAAGGAGTGCCGGCGAGGAAGAATGTGGGCCCTCCCCGCTAGTGGGGCTCATGCATCCGGCCTCCCAGGTTCGTTCAAGCACGAGCTGTCCTCTCCCAGGGACAAGGAGAGGGCAAGGCCTGGGAAGGGGGCACCTACTTGTGAGGTAGCTGATCAGTTCACTTCGGAAGCTGTCGCTGTTTTCGGCCGCATAGGTCGCCAGAGCTCCCGAGACCCCTGGAGGCCCTCGAGGGCCTGGAGGACCAGGAGGGCCTGGAGGGCCAGGGATGGAAGACACACCAGCAGCTGAACGTCCAGAGAAAGAGAAAGGTCAGGGATGGTCCACTGGGGAAGCTGAGTTCCCAGCCTGTGCTCGGGGGCGTAGCTCCTCTTGGAAAGAAGGGGACGAGGGAATACTGGGGGCCCAGCTCCTGGCATTACCCTGGAGCCCGTGCTCAGACTTGCCTTTCCACTCCTGGTTTGGAGCCTCACTCAACCCAGATCCCATCCCCTTCCCCCGTTCTCCTGCCACACGATCACGCACTGTTCATGACTTCTCTAAGGGCTGCACTTGGGAGTACGGTCTCTCCCAAGCAGTCCCCCGGTCATAGCTGAAAGCACCTCAGAAGCAAGGGTGTTGCTCTCTAGGACCTAGGCCTGTGTGTGCTTCAGGCGGACTGGGTGACTGGTCCAACAGTTTAACTCCCCAGGGCTGCCCTCCTCCCTGGGCCTTACTGCGCAGGTAAGAAGAGAGGTCCTCCACGCTGATGCTGGACCACACGTTGCCTGGGATTCCTGGGGGCCCAGGGGGACCGGGGGGCCCAATGATGCCTCTGTATTCAGATCCTGAGACACCAAAGAAGGGGACGGAGTCAGTGGGGGGTGTGGGCCAAGGGCCTCTGCCTCCTACCCCTGGCCACGTGGGCAGATGGCCCCGACCAGTCTTACCCTGAAGCAAGGAGAGGAGCTCCTCATAGGATGTTCCTGGCAAGCCAGGGGGTCCCGGGGGGCCAGGAAGCCCAATGCTGATTCCAGAGCCTGAGAAACAAGACCCCAAGTTGTGACAGATTCACACGGCATGGGTGTGTGCAAGTTGTGTGTGAACTCCATACAGGCCAGTGCCCCAGACACTCCTGGCTTCCCTGGCCACGCTCGGCGACCTGCCCTGGGGCTGCAGATGTGAATGGCTCTGAACACAGCTCAGTCCCTCTGGGCTTGGTGCCACCTGGCAGGGGAACATCGGGGGCCAGTGCAGGCAGGTTCAGCCCCCCCCCAGGGCCCTGCCGACTGTCTGCCTGCAGTGGGCACTCACTGGACATGTAGCTGAGAACGCGACTGCTCAGCTCGGCGTAGTCCAAAGACTGGAGGGACCAATCTCCAACCAGGTACTGACGCAGATACTGTCTCACGTCATCCCCTGCAAGGACAAACGCGCTGGCGTGGGACCCCCAGGCCACAGGGCGCCCACATTACCACGCAGCCATACCTAAGTCTGCCCCCACGGGCTGGCCCCCGAGTTCTGGGGTCTCAGTCCACAGGGGCGAGTCTCTAGGTACCCGATAAGGTACCCGCCGGTTACCTAGCACTGGGGACAGGGAGCTCTGCTGCCCCCGCTCCCGGGAGTACGGATTCACAAGTGGCCGGGACCGGGGAGGGGCGCCTCCTCCCTGCAGCCCTCACCGGGCTCAGGTCCGGACCCGCTGTGCCTCCAGAGCCCCGACCCTCCAGCCCGCGCCGCGGGCACTCACGTTTCAGCACAGCCACGATGTCCTCCGAAGAGATGGAAGCGGAGCCGGTGCTGTACCCCGAGGCTGTGGGGAGGAGACTCGTGTTACCCCCGCTGCAGCCCCGCCGGGATGGGGCCAGCCGGCCGTTCCATTTGCAGAAATGGGTCAGCGGGGGCACAAGGGGCTACTGGGAATGCGCGGAAGAAACCAAAGGTGGTTTGGGCTTGGTTGTGTGCGAAACGCAGTGTGTCTCCCAGAGTTCGCTTCAGCCCCACTCCTGCCCGCTCCCACCAATCTCGTCCCCTCTTCACGCCCTCAGGACAGGTCCTCAAAAAGGCTCGTCCATCAGGGCCCTGCAGTGCGGCCTCGCCTTAATCTGAGCAACCCCTTCTCGAAGCTCCATCCCAGGGGCCGGAGAGCCACGAATTCAGAACTGAACCCCACATCCCGAGGGGCGAAGTAAGTGTGGGCGCTCTGGAACAAAGTGACCGGGGTGGGGCGAGGCTTACTCTGCAAGTAGCTCCCGACACGGCTTGCCAGCTCTGAGTAGTCGAAAGTCTCCCCCGCAATGGTGGTGACAGGCCCTGGGGGACCGGGAGGTCCAGGGGGACCCTGAACTCCAGAGAGATAGGCTCGAATGCTGTCGCCTGCCAACAAAGAAAGCAAAGTCAAGCCTGTTCCCAAGAAGGCATGTCCTCTCCACAGAGATGACCTGAAGCACTTGGTGAGATGCCTTCCCTGCCACATACACGGCCCAAGACACGGCCAGCGGGGAGCCCAGACTCCTGGTTACAGATAGAGAAACTGAGGCCAAGGCTTGCGCCGGGTCGGGTGCTACTTGAAGACTGAGGACCGATGAAGCTCTGGTCAGCCGCCCATCTGACAAAGCTCCGTGCCCACATTCTTGGACATCACAGCCTCACATACGTGGGGAGTACAGGGATGAGGCTGGGGGTGTACACTTGTGTGCAAGTGTGTGTGGCTATGTGTACACGTGGGCAAGCGTGTGAGTGAGGACCAACCTGTGTGGGAAACCAGGAGAAGGCAGGTGTCGGGAGCACATGAACACGCAGTCCTGGCTCCAGGGTGGATTTCTGACCGAGGCCTGGCCTACACTGTCTTCTGCCGCCCGCACGCGCGCGTACACACACACACACACACGCACACCCCTCTGGCCCTGCTCGCCCCCTCCGGCTCCCACCCACTCCCCGAGCCGCCCCCACCGCCCCGCACTGGTACAGGCGATGGGATCTTCATGTTTATTTACATGAGGAGGAGGAGACTGGAGGCTTCCTGAAATAGCCGGGCTCCAGAAAGCACTGGAGATGCCCCAGCCAGAGCAGACGCACGCGTGCAAACACACACACACGCACACGCACACGCACACACTCGGACCCCGGCACTCACTCTGCATGTACTCAGAGATGTACTGCTGGATCTCCCGGCCAGAGCTGCTGATGGAGCCTGGAGGCCCTGGGGGGCCCGGCGGGCCTGGGGGGCCCGGCATGAACATGGTGCTTGACGACGATCCCCCTGCAGGAAGGAAAGCCTTCTGCTTCTGAATCTACTAAGAAAAGCCCACCTGAGGGTCAAAGAAGGGCCCAGATACTGCTTCCACAGCCCAAGGACAGAGGATCTTTCTTGAAGAAGATGGGGCAAAGAGGAGGGTCCCTCCAAAAGGAGAGGAAGGGAGTGCCTGGGGCAGCCACTGTCAGAAAGGGGCTCAGAGTTGAGCTTGCCCCAGCCAGACCCTCCCTTCAGCGACCTGCTCCCACCCTCACCTCCGCACACGCCTGGCGCCCACGTCTGTTCTGCTCATCATTTCCCATC
>CM052812.1:52792125-52814766 GCA_028533885.1 Nasua narica
TTCAACATTCATATATCAAGTTCCTACCACATTCCTGGTACTAAGGGAGTTGTCTTTTAAATATTTTAAAAGACAGAAAAAAAACGAAATTCCTGCTGAAATGAAGGAACAGAGTCAGATTTAGGACAGAGCAGTGACTAAGACACCGGAAAGGTGTTTCTTGTTCCCTGCTCCTTTCAGAGCTGTGTTAATGAGTCATGTTTAATCAATTTGTGATGGACTAGAAAGAAAATTCCCTTAAGTGGCAACCGGAAAAATATTCATCCTCCCCAAATTATCTACTGACTTTTAAATAGGTTGGGGAGAAAGGATGCCTGTCCATGTGTTGCCACCAGATTGGCACCTGGTGACTAGATTTTCAACACTTGCTGAGCAACGTCGAGTATAGGTGGACCCCGTTTTACGTGGCTGTCAAATTTCTGAAAAGTGATGTGTAAATCCACTTTTTGGTGACAGGGTGTTTTTGTCAAATTACTATTCACTACCTCACTCATCTTTGTGAACACAGAGTTTTCTTTATTTATTTGGTTTAAAGGAATGTACCCTATCAATGGATTTCCAAGGATTTTGGAAACAACATCACATGATAGTGATATGTTGTTCTGATGATACTTTCATCCAGGAATCCTGAAGCTTTGGGATATACTTGCCTTGCCTCCCTAAGAGACAATAAGAAGTTCACTGAGAAGGAGGTGAGGGAAAATAATTTTATATTTAACGAGATAATTCCAGTAACTACAGTCAGTGATTCAGCTCTTTTGTTGGATAGTAAATCCATTGTTTTTTTTTTTAACAAATTCCTACATATTAAAATAAAAATGATACAATAATTGTTGCAGTTTGCTACTCTATTTCGAAGACCAGAAGACCATATTTGTGTCTGGCTTTCTCTTTGGTTGCATACACTCCTGGATAATAAGACTTCCCTGGAAACAATCAGGACAGCAGCATATGTCACAGTTTATGGAGCAGTCTGGCTTTTGGGAGGATGCAGCTGAGATACAGTACACCAACCCCTGCCCTTCACACATGGGCTTAAAGTTTCCATCTGCTTTTCCTGTTCATAATGGCTCTTGAATTATTCCCAAACTGTGTTCTCTGCTGCCTTTTTAAAATAATAACAAAGCGCCTGGTTTCTTTTCTTCCATTTCTAAGTTCAGATCTATTCATTCATTTATCCACTCAGAACCCATACATATTTGTTGAATGAGTAAACTAATACCTATTGAGTGTCTACTCTGAGCAAGGCATTGGGTATATAGATACAATTGAAGATGAGATGTAAAATATGCCTTTAAGGAATTTGCAACATGAAAAAAATATATGGATACCCAGCGGTGGGCATCAGCTATTGTTTCATGAAAGAATTGTCATTTGAGCTGGCCTTAAAAGGATGGGTGGTACTAAGAAACTGAGGGCGGAGCTGAAATTTCAAGGACAGAGTCCAGCATGAGAGACACAGACCTAGGAAAGAGTAAGGCTTGGGTGGAGGGTAGTAAAACATATCGTGAAAAAAAATGTAGATAGGGAGAGGTTGGAAGTGTAGGGTGTGCCATTCAGATCATGGGGAATCTGAAATGCCAGTCTGAGGAATGTCTACGTTCTTCCGTGGGTGAGAGGGACTTATGGGAAGTCGAGAAATGGAATGATGGGAACTGGGTGGAACGAAGATCAGTGTGGTGACAATGTCGAGTGTACCAGAGGAGACGAGACAGTGAAACTCATAAAGGACACTAGGGCAGCAGCTGAGGTGAAAGATACAGCCTAAAGCTTAGAAAGGCAAAGATGACAAGAGGAAAGGAACCAAGGGAGCCAATAGAAGGGAGGCTAGGAAGACACAGGGCATTGAGTGATTGCTGCTAGGATGAGAAAGAAGGCAGGGCTTGGGATGACAATGAGATTTTTCCAAGCCAACCACTGACCACAGCAACTTCCCTCCTTTTCCCTAATTCCAGAGGCCTTCCACCTTCCTCAGAAGACCACCTGTTAGAGCTTACAGAAGGATATGGAAAAAAAAAAATCATTCCCTTGGTTTGGACTTTTCCCTGACTCCATTTTGTCCCATATTCATTACCTAACACATGGGAGGTTTAAAAAAATGGTTTCATTTTCTGTCTTAAAGAATTTAGAACTAAGACAATAGGATAATATTAAAATATACCACCTATAGATAATACACTTAGTTTAAAACCACCATGGGTTATTTCAAACACATGCTCTAACAAATTATCTGTAACTTGTTTTTTTCTTTTTTAAAAACATTTATTTATTGTTTTAAAAAGATTTATTTGGGAGAGAGAGAGTGCGTGCAAGTGGGGGAGAATGGCAAAGGGAGAGGGAGAGAGAGTCTCAAGCAGACTCTGAGCCCAACATGAGGATCAATCTCATGACTCTGAGATCATGACCTGAACTGAAACCAAGAGTGTGACGCTCAATCGACTGCACCCCTCAGGTACCCCTTACTTAATATTTATTTATTTAAGTAATCTCTATACCCAACGTAGGGCTTCCACTCACAACCCTAAGATCAAGAGTCACATGCTTCTCTGACTGAGCCAGCCAGGTGCCCCTGTAACTTGTTTCTAATAACCAAACATTTATAGATTACTTTTTATCAAAAGATAGCAATGAGCCAAAGAAAAAATATGTGAAGTGTTAGTGTTAACAGTTACTACCCTCTCATTAGCAGAGAAAATATACACCTTGGATTCCAAAAGATTCTCCTATTTATGGAAGAAATGAAAATCCTGTCTGGGCTGGAAGTCATTCCTAGTCTTCCGTTTGGCACTGTTCACCTGCCCACCCTGGCAGGGTTGAGTCTCTCTAAGAACTGGGGTAAGCCAAGTTATTTGCACTTCATATGCTCAGAAATCACATGCAAGGAAAGTCAGAAGCATCGAGGAGATGAAAAGTTCAATAGTGCTCATAGAAAAAAAGATGAGCTCTAAAAAAGGAATTACTGCATACAAATAGACCAGTTTAAAATGTGTGTTAGGCTTGATCTCTATTGGCGAGCAAGGAAAAACAATTCAACAAAATAGAAGGAAGCCACCTGACAGCTGGATTTACTACTGGATTTTAATGGCTTTTAGCCCAAAGATCTGAAATGTCTGTATCAGGTGATGAATATTCTGTCGTACTTTAGGCCATGATTCAGAAGACAGGCTTGGTTCTCACAAAACATGTCCACACAAGGACTATCTTCATTAAGATGAAGACCACACCCTATTATCTGGTTTGTGGTTACCACTATTTTCTTCATGGATATATCTCTATCACACAGACTCATACTGAAAATCATGTCTTGTTGCCTGACATGTTCATTGACTCAACATTCCAGTGATTGTAACACTCATCCAAAAAAATTTTTTTTAAAAGATTTTATTTATTTATTTGAGAGAGAATGAGAGAGAGAGAGAGAGAGAGCATGAGAGGGGGGAGGGAGAGGGAGAAGCAGACTCCCTGCTAAGCAGGGAGGCCTGATCTGATGTGGGACTTGATCCTGGGACTCTGGTATCATGACCAGAGTCAAAGGCAGATGCTTAACTAACTGAGCCACCCAGGTGCCCCTTATCTAAAAACTTTCAAACTATTCTCACATCAGTGGTTCCTAACTTGTGTTTGGGGGCCCCTGGTGTTTTAGCCATTTCCCAGAATCAGATACAAATCAGATAATTTAAATTCAGTAAAATTCACCCTTGTTTGTGCTCCATGAGTTTTGACAAATGCTTGTAGTTGTATAACCACCACGTTCAAGATCTAGAACAGTTCCATCACATCCCCAAATTCCATTGTGCTCCATTGTAATTCACCCCCATCTTCAGCCCTTGTCAACTACTAATCTGTTTTCTATTCCTATGGTTTTCCTTTTCCAGAATGTCATGTAATGGAATCATACAATACATAGCCTTTTGAGCCTGGCTTCTTTGACTAGTGTTTGAGATTAATCTGTGTTGTGTACATCACTAGTTTGCCTCTTTTTATTACTAAGTCACATTCCATTCTTTGGATACACAATTTTCTTTTTTAAGATTTTATGTATTTATTTGACAGAGAGAGAGAGAGAGAGAGAGAGAGATCACAAGCAGGCAGAGAGGCAAGCAGAAGTAGAGGGGGAAGCAGACCTCCTACTGAGCAGAGAGCCCAATGCAGGGCTTGATCCCAGGACCCTGGGATCATGACCTGAGCCTAAGGCAAAGGCTTTATAAAACCCACGGAGCCACCCAGGCGCCCCTGAATACACAATTTTTATACATTCATATGTTGATGGCCATGTGGATTATGTCCTGTTTTTGTCAATTATAAATAAAGTTGCTTTAAAAATTATGTACTTACTTTGTATGAACATAGGTTTTTATTTTTTGTGGGCAAATACCTATGAGTGAAATGTTGACCTAAGTAAATATAGATTTAATTTGTTAAGAAACTGACAAATTGTTTTTAAAAACATTTGCACCATTTTGCATTTCCACCAGTCATGTATGAGAGTTCTTATTGTTCCACATCTTTGTCAACTTTTGGTATTGTTTTTTTGTTTGATTTTAGTCATTCTAGTAAGTGTGGAGTGGTATTGCAATATGGCTTTAATTTGCATTTCTCTGTTGACTAAGATGTGGACCATCATTTCATGTGTTTATTTATCATTCATATATTTTCTTTGGTGAAGTGTCTGTTCAAATATTTGCCCATTCTCAAATTGGATTGTTTTCTTATTATGAATTTTGATAATTCTCTATATATTCTGAGTATAAGTCCTTTTAGAGAAAGAGGTATTTTCGCAGGTATTTACTTCATCCCAGTCTGTAGTTAAACTTGCATTTTCTTTCCTTTCTTTTTTTTTTTTTTTTTAAGATTTTATGTATTTATTTGAGAGAGAGCATGAATGGGAGGATGGGCAGAGGGAGAGAGATAACGTTAAGCAGACTTGTTGCTGAGTGCGGAACCTGACATGGGGCTCAATCTCACAATCCTGAGATCACAACCTGAGCCAAAATCAAGAGTTGGACGCTTAACCAAGCAAACCACCCAGGTGCTCCTGCTGTCTTTCATTTTAGTTACATACAAGCATATGTAATATTGTATGTAATATGCTTGTAATATATATGTAACACTATATATATAAAGCATAACCATACCTAATTGAATATATTATTGGTATTAGTATTTTAAGCTGTTGTCTATTAGATCAGTTAGTAGTAAAAAAAATTAGAAGTTTTAATTTCACTTTCATTTATTCCTTTTTCAAGGTTCTTTCTTACTTTATGTAGACCTCAATTTCTGACCTATATGACTTTCCTTTTCTCTAAAAAACTGTTCTTTTTTAAGATTTTACTTATTTATTTGACAGAGAGAGAGATCACAAGTAGGCAGAGAGGCAGGCAGAGAGAGAGAGGGAAGCAGGCTCCCCGCTGAGCAGAGAGCCCGATGAGGAGCTCGATTCCAGGACCCTGAGATCATGATCATAGCTGAAGGCAGAGGCTTTAGCCCACTGAGCCATCCAGGTACTCCTCTCTTAACATTTCTTAAAAGACAGGTCTATTGGCAACTCATTCTCTCAATTTTTGTTAGTCTGAGAAAGTCTATATTTCTCACCGATCCCTTTTATTACCACTCTTATAGCAGAAATGATTGGCAGTAATGATATCCAATCGTAATCTCTGTAATCTCATTTGAGATTTGTTCATTGGGCAAATCTCTCTCTCTTTTTTTCAGTAGCAACATTAAATATTAAACATGACATGTGTTATTTGTTGCAGTATTTAAGATTTATCCTCTGAGAAAGATGCACACACAAGGTGATTTGCTTTAGAACTATTAACTTCTTTTTAATCCACAAGCGAATTCAGATCATTAATGGTGTGGTGAGTGTTACTGGACTTGGGTATTATGGGGAGGATGTGACCAAGGAGCTCCAGAGTATCTGGAAGGAGTACACGTCAACTTATTACCATGGCTCTGTACACAGCGTTCTGTATATATAGACCGAGGAATGGGTCATCTGTCACAGTGGTCGTGGATGTGGCCTCCCAATGCTACTCCCAAAATGTCCACCTTAACCTACTGCCCTTGCTAATGGTGGTTTAGGAAGGAAATGTGATCCATTTGTGGCCAATTGTACATGAAGAAAGCTTATCTACAGACTTCAGGGAAAAGCTTATTGTTTCTGAGGAGACAAGAGACAACCCTTTTGTTTTTCAGGGTATTGTTATGTCTGGATGAGATGTGGACCTGATGAAACACCACAGCCACGAAAGCAAAATCACCAAGTGAAGAGATGAGAATTGAGAACATCCTTGCTCCTCATGACAACATCGAGTGCCGGAATAAACAGTCATGGAGCCACCCCGTCTCTAAATTCCCCGTATGTTGAGATTATAAAATTCCTCATCATTTAAGCCAATTTGAGTTGGTATTTTCAGTTATTGGAGTTGAAAGCAAGAATAATGGTATTCTTAGATACATAATAAGTAATGGTGTTATCTAAATATACATAGACGCTGTTGTGAATAATAAAATATAAATTCATTTTAAATGTTAATGAAGTCAAAGTGTTTCTCTAGTATTGCCCAATTTTTTAATTGGTTGGTTCCAAAAGTACAAATATTATCATGTGGAACTCTGTAAAATACTTTGACTTTAAGAAAAGATACTCACATTTCAAAGGTTGAGAGTGATTCACTCAGATATAAACACTCAAATATAGCTCCCTCATTGTCAAGACCACAAACACCAAGACTCACAAGAACCAATTCTCAGAAGATGTCAGAATCTTTGAGTTTTAGTAAAAATGGGCATACTTCAAATATTAATATCATAAAATCTTGGAGCTCAAAGAAGTCTTAGAGATCGCCTAATGATAATGCGAATGAGAAAATTGAGACCCAAATAAACTAAATATGTTATTGAAGGTCATTAGTGGTAGAGTCGGGACTAAGATGTAGGTTTTTGTTTGCTTGTTTTGCTATTCCTTTTGGAGAAATGTTCAAGATGTTTTTGGGAGCTCTTAACTATTATACCTACGGAGGAGCTTGAAGGATTACCAAACCTTATGGACCAAGCATGTGCCTCTAAAGTCCTGTGCAAGTTTTAGCAATTCTCAGTGATGAACTTAAGCAGAAAAACCCTGCTCTTGAAGATTTTATCATCTACTTATTTCTCTTGGGCGTAAAAAGTAAGCTCAGCCATTCTGCATACTAACAAGATACTTGGAAGGGCAGGATAGTTAGTGTGGCATAAAATCAAATTGATTTTACAAGGTAATTTTTTTGATACGTACTTTATGTTTATCAGATTATGCTCATTTCATCTATATTAAATAAAGCAGCCACAGCAGGAACAGTACCTCAAATGGGGTACTAACATTTAAAAGAAAATGTTATCATTTCTGATTATCCCAAATCCTCCACCTCTTTGGCCTATAGAGCACTTAATTAAAATTTTAAATGGCCAAAAAATTATAGAGATCCAATTAACCAATGCTAAACATCACTGATCATCAGAGAAATACAAATCAAATCTACAATGAGGTAGGTCCTCACACAGAACAGCTAAAATCAACAACACAAGAAACAACAGGTGTGGGCAAGGATGTGGATGGAAGGGACCCTCATGCACTATTGGTAGGAATATAAACTGGTGCAGCCAGTTTATAAAAATGGTACGGAGGCTCCTCAAAAAGTTAAAAATGGAACTACCTTATGATCCAGCAATAGCACTACTAAGTATTACCCAATGAAGAAAAAAATACTAATTCAAAGGGATACATGCACCCCTATGTTTACAGCAGCATTATCTACAATATCCACATATGGAAACAGCCCAAGGCTCTACTGACTGAAGAATGAATAAAGAAGATGTGACACACACACACACACACACACACACACACACACAGGAATATTACTCATCCACAAAAAAGAATGAAATCTTGCCATTTACAATGACATGGATGGAGCCAGAGAGTATAACACTAAGTGAAATAAGTTGGTCAGAGAAAGACAAATACCATATGCTTGCACTCATGTATGGAATTTAGAAACAAACAAACAAAAATGAGCAAAGAGAAAAAAAGAGGGAGAGAGAGGGAAGGAAACCAAGAAATAGACTCTTAACTATAGAGAATAAACTGGTGGTTACCAGAGGGGAGGTCTGGTGGGGGCATGGGTCAAGTAGCAGATGGGGATGAAGGAGGGCACTTGTGGTGATGAGCACCGAGCGATGGATAGGAGTGCCGAATCTTTATGTTATACATCTGAATCTAACATGACACTATATAGTAACTAACTGGAATTCAAAAGCTTAAAAAGAGAGAGGGAAAAAAAGAAATATCTTCATTTAAAAAATCAATAATCCTCCTCCTTCCCCAGAACTAACAAGCAGCAACTTACACTTCACTATAATTTTTTAATAATAATCCCACATAACTTGGAAAAGTATCATAAAAAAGGTTCAGATCATCAATAATAATACACTGCCATGATTGAAACAACATTGTAATAGGTAATTTTGGAGGGCAGTAGAAAGTCTCAATCCAAAACCTGGAAAAACAAACCTAGACTGAGAAAAAATATCTGAGTTGATTACAGTCGTATTGCCTTAACTATACATAGAACCTCACACCACTGTTCAGGGCCGCCTGTTTTCTTAGCAATAACTTGTGGCTAGAGAGCAGTGTTCTTAGCAAAGGAAAAACACAAAGGGGGACTCTTCCTTTAAAGGAATAAAAATGCAGCAGGTATGTGACCTTTGAGTTTCCATTTTTGGTTTGTCTGAGTTAACCCAGGCAACTGAGAAAGGGCTGGGGGGAGTTAAGTTGTTTGTGTAAACCTTAACTTACTTAATCAGACTATGAGGATTGTTTAGGTTAGGAGAGAAATACGAACAGGTGACTGATGAAAGACAGGAGAGTTTCCTCTGATGCTTAAACAAATGGGGTGGGGAGTAGGGTAGCGTGGGAGGGAATTTCCATTAGTTCAAGATCTGATAAGTCAAGGGATTTTACCACAAAAGCTGAGAGGGGATTTTGAAATGTAGAGTTAATTTCGTCTGATCTTACACCACCGAAAAGCCTCGCAGCGATTATCTCCTTGTGCTCGCAGAAAGTTCTTGCAACCCATCGGAGTGCTAGCTCATTCAAGTCTGAGCACTGACCCCAGGACACCATCAGGCTTACTCTAGGGCTCAGGAAATGCATGGGAAAAATGTAAACCATCACTGGCTATTTTGCAAAATCCACTTAGTGTTAAGCCTGACAATAAAGCCAACAAGTTTAAGCTTCTTGTAACAATGGGGGCAGGAGGCCTTATACAGGTAGCCACAGATTCTCCCTTCCCATGAAGAGATGGAGACTGTTCAGCTCCTGGATATCAGTGCCCAGTTAGAGAAAGAAGAATACAAATCAGAAAAGCTAGTCCTACCCCATGGGCAGGACTGGCTGGAACGATTTAGTATCAGTAGAACTTCAAGGCCAACTGCAAATTTAATGCCTATGGACACCATCCTGGCTGGTCTAGTTAATGAAACTGAGGGGCCAATGTTATCTCCTTCCCCACATAGGACATTGTTCTTTTTACCTCTTCTGCACCTGCCCACACTTTCTCTGCACCTCTAACACTTGAATGCAGCTGTGTGTTTTCTTAAAGTCCTTGGAGAAATGGGCTGGGTTTTCTCTTTTTACTCTTTTCCCAACACTGAACACCGTGCCTACAGTGTCATATCAATAAGTTTCCTCTTTCCTGAGCTCCCGATAAGTTTTTTCCCAACCAGTACCATCTACCTCCACGGATGTCCTGTTGGCACTTCAACGTCCACATGCTAAGACCCGGACCCGTCCCGGTCCCTCGTCCCCTCTCCTAGGCCATGTCTGTGGTGCTGTATTCATCTTTGCATCTACAGTGCCTGGTCTGTATCCAGATCACTGTAGTATTCAGAAAATAATCCTTCCAAGTGGAATGAAAGTAAGGAAAAAGAGAACAGAAAAGAAGTATGAGGAAGAAAAGGAAAATGAAGAAGGGAGTCACAAAGGTAACAAAGAAGGAAAGAGGAGAAACTAAGAGGGAAGAGGAAGACAGTACATGGGAAGGTGAGAAAGATAAACTGGTTTTCCCTAAATCAGGAGGAATAGAATGCATCTAGAGCCCTCAACAGAAGAGCAAGAACACTTGCCATTTCTTCTACTTCCCTTCCAGCATTTTCTTAACTGCTTCCAATTTGGGTTAGACTCTTGATATTTTGTGACTGTAATGAGAGAAGGGACTTGGGGCACGTTTCCACCTTCTCAGCCATTCCTACAGGCACAGATAATAGTATCAGCAGCTGGGCTCTTTTCCACTACAGATCCTGATAACAGTTGGTGAAAATAAAATGTGATCAGACTCCTCATTCCTTTTTTTTTTTTTTTTTTAAGATTTTATTTATGTATTTGTCAGAGAGAGAGAGCACAAGCAGACAGAGTGGCAGGAAGAGACAGAGAGAGAAGCAGGCTCCCCGCCGAGCAAGGAGCCCAGTGCAGGACTCAATCCCAGGACGCTGGGATCATGACCTGAGTTGAAGGCAGCAGCTTAACTGACTGAGCCACCCAAGAGTCCTAGACTCCTCATTCCTAACCTTGGAGTTCTTAAGATGAGGCTCTGAAATGAAGGTCTGGGGTTAGGTTTCATTTGCTTTTCCCATGGGGAATGACTCCCTATTTTGCCTCAGGTAGGTAAAGGGACAGGATCTTGCTTGTTCTTCTGGTACTGGAGTTTTTACACTCTTGTAACGTATTGTATGTTTCTTTTTTGGATTCTATTGCCAACTTATTCTAAATCTAATGCTCTAATCTCTTTGAGTGATGACATGTCATAACTATAACCCCAAGACATTTTCAGGTAAAGGCAGGATGGAGGCACTCCTTGATTTTATTTGTGGAGGTACATTCTAGCCTACAGGGAAATGTATAAGAAATAGTCTGTCATTGTAAGGGACTTGGTAAAATCATGCTGACATCTAGTAGTTGTGAAGGGTGTTTAGATCGATGGAAGAAAAGAGCATTTTCCAGAGAAATTATCTTTTTTCAATACTTGTTCCAAAAAGAGGTTTAAAGGACTCCTGTGATTTTTATTTTTTAAAGATTTTATTTATTTGACAGAGAGAGAGAGATCACAAGTAGGCAGAGAGGCAGGCAGAGAGAAAGGGGGAAGCAGGCTCCCCGCTGAGCACAGAGCCTGATGCAGGGCTCGATCCCAGGACCCTGAGATCATGACCTGAGCTGAAGGCAGAGGCTTTAATCCACTGAGCCACCCAGGCGCCCCCTGTGACTTTTTTTAAAACCAGTGAAAGTACCTGCTATTCCTAAGGGAGCTGTCCTTACATGTGTAGTCTCAATCTCTACACCCCAGATTCCTGGCATCCCTGGGAGAGGTTTTTCTATTGGAATGGAGAATTTTACTGAGATATAAATGGGCAAGAGTTTGTGAACTAACTCCCTCAGTTAGCACATGAGACACAATGTGGAAACCAATGACAGAAGGTCCCTTCCTGCTGAAAGCTATGGCCCAGAGACTTGAAGAATATTCTTTTTTGCAATCTTTTAAACAAAACAGTACAAGTCCTCATAAAAATAAATTATTTACATGATACAAACCCTATTAAAGAGATTTCTGTAGATTTCTAATATACATGAATATTAAAAAACACTCAGCTTGTCGGCTTCAGGCATGGTGCTCACAGGGAAATTAGGCAACAGTATAGGGTAGGTCTCAGTACAACCCCATACGACCCACTGATAGTCCAAAAAAATTATAATTCATGAGTAAGAATCCTTTTCATGTAAGAAGAACAACACATTCTTCTTCTTCTTTCTTCTTCTTCTCCTCCTCCTCCTTCTTCTCTCTTTTTTTTTTTTTTTTTTAAGTAGGCTCCACACCCAGTATGGAGCTCAATGTAGGGCTCAAACTCACGACCCTGAACTCAAGACCTGAGCTGAAATGAAGTGCTGGATGCTTAGCTGATTGAGCTACCCAAGTGCCCCAACACATTCATTCTTAATAAAACAAATGACATCCCCCATATGGCAGAAATGTGAGCACACAGTTCATTTTTAGATGAGTTGGATATTCTACAAATCATTAACTGCATGGATGAACCCTGCATTCCATTAAGTGTTTATATTTGTGCAGCTCTCTTTATCAGAATGCATCTGAGAACCTTGCACTTCCCAAGGCAGCTAACAGTGTTGGGCAGAGAACAGACATGGCCTAAGAGGTGAAAGCCTGTTGGTATCTGAGAGACCTTCTCAGCCACACCTTAATTCCACGATCATGGTTTATCATTGGGTAAGAATAGTTTCAGAGAAGAAGGGTGAGTCTATATATTTGCTATTTTAAAATAATATTTAGATATGGTAAACAGAAATCTCTAACAACAGAGATGGATGATAGAAGATGAAAATATAATTTAGGATACTTTGAGAGCTCCTGTGAACTTCATGCAAAGGAGTGTGATATAGGAGAAAACCTGAACTAATGAATGAAGAGTTCCCTTCTAGCTTCACAGCAACTCACACTGAGGTAATACCCTGCTTTGTTGTAGCTAGCTGTGGAAGGCACTATTTTATTGAATAAGCAACTATCACCATGTTTTTAGGTATACAAGTACATATTAAAGTGTTTAACAATGGGTATCTATATACAATGGAATATTACGTTGCCATAAAAAGAATGAAATCTTGCCCTTTGCAATAATGTGGTTGGAGCTAGAGTGTATCATGCTAAGCGAAATAAGTCAGTCAGAGAAGGACAAATACCATATGATTTCACTCATGTAGAATTTAAAGAACAAAACAGATGAACATGGGGAAAAAAAGAGAAAGGCAAGCCATAAAACAGACTCTTAACTGTAGAGAACCAACTGAGGGTTGCTGGAGGGGGATGGGTTAAATGGGTGATGGAGATTAAGGAGGGCACTTGGGTGCCGTATGTAAGTGATGAGTCACTAAATCTTGCTCCTGAAACTAATATTACACTATATGTTAACTAACTGGAATTAACTGATTACTTAATTTATTTGTTAAAGATTTATTTATTTATTTTAGAGAGCGAACAAGCAGGGGGAGGGGCAGAGAGAGGGAGAGAAGCTGACTCTCTGCTGAGTGTGGAGCCCAACACAGGGCTCGATCTCATGACCCTGAGACCTTGACCTGAGATGAAATCAAGAGTCAGACGCTCAACCTACTGAGCCACCCAGGCAGTCCACTAACTGGAATTTAAATAAAAACCTGAAACACCAAAACAAAAAAGAAAGAAAGAAGAAAACCAATGGTTTAATTTTCTTACAGTTGTAAATAATTTCTCATGGTCTTGTTGCTTTAATATTTTTCATGAAGAAGTTCATTAAGCCTAGGATCATTAGATATCGATCTAATCCTTTCCAATGTTTTGGTTTAGTAAAATTAGCATTATAATGAGACCACAGTAGTGATAATTTCTATATAATTTTGCTTAAAATGTTGTAAACCCATCCTGCCTCATGACAACCTTGAGCTGCCTTTGATGTTACTCTTGACTTTGGATTTCATTAGTTCTATTTATGGATTGCGTTTACATGACATGTTTTTTTGGTTGTTTCTGAACACATCTGAGTGTTATTTGCTTTCTCTTCTTCTAATATATAATCAACACTCCTAGTATGTTGTTCTCAATGACTAAAAAGTGGGTTTATCTCTAATCCAGTGGTCATAACTACACATCCAACAAAATTCACTCTGAGACCAAAATGCAGTCATTAGATTTTCCCCATTAGTCCTGAGTACTTACTAGAAGCCACCACTAAGTACTTCTATGTGAACGAAGGCAGGTGAGAACAATTACCTTCATTTCCTGTCCCGTTATTAGTCACTTCTGAGGTGCTTCCCTGAGGAATGCAGGGGGAAGAGTGGAGGAAAAATCTGCTGTCTGGACCCTCTCCAGGGTGAATATAGTCAATATTCACATATTAAGGTATACGAAGCCTTCTGTGATGACTGTGCCAGGAGTAAGAACTCGCACATCCTGTCTTGAGTCTTGTGTTGATTCAGAGCATGGCTCAGTGATTCTCAGTATGGGGGCTGAGGGTTGATGGCCCATGGCAAGTCCTGAAACATTATTATAGAATCTTTCACTGGAATATTGACATATCTTCTAATTGCCAAAGACAAATGCAAGGTAGGCTATCTCTGAAATTTCAGGCCTAGAAAGCAACTATTTTTGCCCAGTACTTGGCGATAAATCCTTAACAGATGTTACTTAACTTAAACCATTGGCTAATGACATAAAAAGTTTATATCCTCTCTGTGAAATAGCTATAGTTATAAAGGAGACAAAATCAATCAGCAATGGGAAATAATAATCATTATAGAAACTGTATGAAGCAAAAACTAAAACTTAAAATCCATTCTACTGTAATGGTGGATACATGTCATTATACATTTGTCAAAACCCACAGAATTCATATCACAAAGAATGAGCTCTAATGTAAACTATCCACTTTAGTTAAGAATAATGTATCAATATAGGCTTAAAATGATAACAAATTTATTACACTAATGATGCAAGTAAATTCCAAAATGATACCATAAATTCCAATAATAGAAGAAACTGTTATTGGTGGGGAAAGAAGGTGGGAGGATATATGGGAACTCTGTACTTCCTGCTCCATTTTTCTGTAAATGTAAAAGTCTTCTAAAAAATAAAGTCTATTAATAAATAATTTTTCAAGTTCAATAAGTATATATAATACAGTTAATATGTAGAAATGCTTGTTGCTACCTCAAAACTTCTGGATTTGAAAAAGGAATAAATCTGGAAACATGAAGAGAAAGTAATTGATTCATGGACTGCTTGTGTTTTGTTTTCATTGCTTTAAAAAAATAACACACATAGAGAAAGGTACACAAATTATAATAACGTAGCTTAATGAATAATCACAAAGTGAACATACTCTCATAACCACCATCTAGGGCAACAAATAGAACATCACTGGCCCTCAGCAACTCTACTTTTCAAGAACTTTCAGTACCATAAATTTTGTGTGTTTTTGAAATTATTAAAGTGGAATTATATGATATATAATCTTTTGTGTATGACTTCTTTTGCTCAACATTATAAGATTCATCCATATTGTCATGTGTAATATTGTGCAGCTTTCCATTGTATGAATATATTATGCTATTTATATACTGATATTTGAATTGTTGCAGACTGAATATTATGAAAAATCCTGCTACTTTCTCATGTGTGCCTTTTGTTGAACATGTGCACAAAATTTCTGCTGAACCTATACCTCGGAGTACACTTACTAGGTTATAGGATACGTACACATTTAACTTTAGGAACTAATGCCAGATATTCCAGCAGTGTGTAAGAGTTTCAGTTGCTCTATATCTTAGTATGGTCGGTCTTTTTCATTTTTGCTATTTTGGTGGGTCTGTAGTAGAATCTCATTGTGGTTTTATTTTTAATTTCTCTGTTTACTAATGAGTTTTTTCTACCTTTTTGTCTATTTATTGGCCATTTGGATATTGCCTGGATATTGGATATTCCCTGTTCAAGTTTCATGACCATTTTTAAATTAGGATTGTTTGTCTTTTTCTTACCTATTTCCTTGATATCAGTTATATATTTTGTAAATAACTTCTCCCAATCTGTGGCATGTTTCAACCTTCTTAAATTTTTTTTTATAAACAGAACACTTAATTGTTTCCTTAATGATCAATGCGTTTTATTTCTTAGAGTAAGAAATCTTTCCATTTCCCAAGTTCATGAAGAATATTTTCTTATAAGTCTTTTAAACTGTCATTTTTTAATCTTTCACATTTGGATCTACATCCTCTTGGAACTGATTTTTGTGAATGGTACAAGTCAGCAGTCAAATTTAGTTTTTCCCACATGGCTATCCAGTTGGTCTAGCATCATTTATTTAAAAGATCCTTCTCTCTAGGCACCTGGGTTGTGCAGTTGTTTAAGCATTGGACTCTCGGTTTTGTCTCAGGTCAGCTCATGTAGTGATCTCAGAGTTGTGAGACTGAGCCCCTGACGGGCTCCAAGCTCAGCGCCGAGTCTCTTCAGACTCTCTCTCCCTCTGCTCTCCCCCCACCCCGAGCTCTCTTTAAATATTATAAATATGTAAATTTTTTTTTACAGATTTTATTTATTTATTTGAGAGAGAGAGAACATAAGCAGGGAGAGAGGCAGAGGGAAAGGGAGAAACAGACTTCCCATTGAGCAGAGAGCCCGACTGTGGGGCTTGATCCCAGGACCATCCCAGGACTCCAGGATCATCACCTGAGCTGAAGGCATATGCTTAACTGACTGAGCGACCCAGGTGCCCCAGTGCTATCTTTATCATAGGTCAAGTCTCTACGTCTACATGGGTATATTTTGGATTCTACTTCACTGTTATTTATCTCTCCTTGCCCCAATTCCACACTGCCTAGATATCAAGATACATTGATATCAACAAGATATCAACAACTTGTTCTCTTTGTTTTTGTTCCTCTTTTTCTTTTTTCAGTGCATCTTGGCTGTTCTTGGGCCTTTGCATTTCCAGTTAAACTTCCCAATAAGCCTGTCAAACACACACATTAACACAAACATCTGCCAAGAAGTTTTAAAAAATGAAATTGCACAAAATCCATATATCAATTTGAGGGAACTCAATGTCTTTAATATTTGGTCTTCTAATTAAGGAGTCCTTGTCTACATCTCCATTTATTAAGGTCTATGAGTTCTTAGAATAATGTTATATAGCTGCTTATATTTTATGGTTTATCTGCTTTATAAACACACAGTTAATATGTCTTAATGTTTAGTTTCTATGCTTATGTTTTATAAGTTTATATGTTCCATAATTTTATAGTTTATACATTTCATAGTTTTCTGTGTAGAGGTTTTATGTCTTTCCTAGGCAGTAAATTTTTTGATGCTATTTGAAATTATGTTTTTAAAAATTTCATTTTGTAAGTTTAATAATTTTTTATCATTCTGACCTTATATGTAGCAATTTTGCTATATTCTCAAATTATTAGAATAATTTATTTGTAGATTCTTTTGGATTTTCTGTATGTTGTCATATCATCTGCATATATATTTTTTTTCTTTAGTCCATCTATATTTTCTTTCTTTTTTGCCTTATACTTTGTAATAAGAGTTACATCATCATTCAGAACGATGAATAGAAATGATAATAGTAAGCATTCCTACTATTCTAAATTTTAAAGGAAATTTCACCATTATATTTATTATAGTTTTTAAATTAAATACTTTATAAATTTTTAAAAATTACTAATTTGCTTTTACTTAGCATGAATTAATGTTGAACTTTATCAAAATGCTTTTTATTAACTATCTATTTAGATGGTCATATGACTTTTTGTTTTTTTTTTTTTGGCCAATATGGTAAACTATGTTGACTGTCAAGTACTAAAATAGCATTGTACTCCTGTAATAAACCCATTTTGGTTATTTGTCTTATACATTTCGTGATTTGGTTTGTTTAAGAATAAAAAGTATTAAGATTCTAATTCCTTAAGCTCAAGGTTGACAGAGTGTAGAAAAAGATTTTGTCGACTAAAGGATTTGTTTGTTGTATATTCAGCAATATTTGGGCTCACATAGCTACAGTAAGAAAGTTTTCCAAGAAATTCTTCCAAGAGGGTTCTAAATTGACCCTGTTTAAAGCTAAGGCTAACCATCAAGGCTTTCTTATAAATCCAACTGTGATGTGGGTATAGAATCCTTAGGAAGAGAGACCTTTACTCCTCATTTTGTTAGGGTTTCAGATTCACTTCACAGCAATAAACCCAGCCCTTGGGATAAGCAGTTAATAAAAATACCTTCAGTGTGAAACATTACTTGTAAAAATGAAACTTGATTCTAACAGAAGTGTTCATCCAGGCCTTCAGCAGTATAAAGTATCTGGAGAAGCCTAGACTTGGGTCTCAGAATTCATGCCATGCTCTTTGAGCCATTTTATTTATGTCTGGATAATTAGTTTTCCAAATCCTTTTCTTCTATGCCCCTGATTTAACCTGGAAGACTTAGCAGGAGGGTCTTATTGGAAGAAGTACGCTGAGCCACAGTGTCAGAGGAGGGCTGCCCCAGGCTATTCAGTAGATTGGCGTCCTACAGTCCTTGTTAATCAGTCCTGCCAGTCAATACCTAGAAACGTGCTGGATTCACCGACTTATCAAGAACAAGCAATCAATAAGTCACTCTGAGCCTCGGAGGATTTCGGAGAGGAAGATGAGTCAAGATGTAGTCATTTGTGTTTTCCAAAGTTGAGCAGCTATGTTGAACAGCACTGTTCTCTCTTCTTGGGGATGACTAGTATAGAACATGGGCTAAAGCAGGACGCGTTTCCTCTGTTTCTCATTTCTTCTTACTCTCATTCTTTAGGACATCCTCATATATAGTGACTCTAGGGGATACAGATGTACTTAACCGTTCATAGCATGTAGCACAAGTAACAAAAGTGTGTAACTCAGGGGCGCCTGGGTGGCTCAGTTGGTTGGGCAACTGCCTTCGGCTCAGGTCATGATCCCGGAGTCTGGGGATCGAGTCCCATGTCGGACTCCCAGCTCTGCGGGAAGTCTGCTTCTCCCTCTGACCTTCTCCCCTCTCATTCTCTCTCTCTCTCAAATAAATAAATAAATAAATAAATAAATAAATAAATAAATAAATCTTTAAAAAAAAAAAGTGTATAACTCAGGGTGCCTGAGTGGCTCAGTGGGTTAAAGCCTCTGCCTTCGGCTCAGGCCCTGATCTCAGGGTCCTGGGATCGAGCCCTGCATTGGGCTCTCTGCTCAGCGGGGAGCCTGCTTCCTCTTTTCTCTCTGCCTGCCTCTCTACCTACTTGTGATCTCTCTGTCTGTCTCAAATAAATAAATAAAATCTTTAAAAAAAAAAGTGTATAACTCTTGTAAACAAGATTTCAGTTTTTAAAAAGAGTCTGTATTTTTAAGATAGTAGTTCCTCTAATATAAGAGGGGGTTAGGTGATGAACAGTGGGGTTCTCCATGGATATTTTAGTAGTCTTAAGGGTGCCCTAAAACCCAGGACTCTATAGCTTCAGATGATGAGATGCTGGCAATAGCAGACCATGGAATTCTGCAAGTCGTCAAGCATGGGGATGACACGGGCTCTTTGTGGAACAAAAGAAAATAAAGCCATATTTCATTTTGTCATATGAACTAAGAGCAATAATACTAGCAAGAAAAATGACCAAAGTCTTTAATACCCCCACAAATCCCAAAACTTCTATTAAATATTTGTTGAATAAACATAAAAATCAAAATCAGTTTACTGATGTTTCTTCTTAATATTCCTTTGCTACCTATTCATTTGTTATCTGTTGTCCACTGGCAGACACAAAAGTGTTAAGAAGAATGCATAGAAAAAATTGTAATTGGAAGCATCCTATGTCTTATTTTTTTTCTGCAAATTTAGAAAAGATCACTCTAATTTTGATTTTACCTGTAAAACACCTTGAACTAGTTCATAGAACACCATTGTTCTACTGGAGCACAATTTGAGAAAATTTGGCTAAATGAAAGATGAGAAAAGCTCTCTGATCAAGTAGTTCTCTTGTCCTGCCCCTGACGCTTGTCTCTGTCCTCAGCTTTAAGGTAACCACCACCAGCATCACTACCTTCACCACCATTAAGTGGAGAGTAACTATCTGGAAAGTTCCATATTAAACACTTTATCTACATCATTATATTTCATAGAGTAGATATTATTACTACATTTGATAAATTCTTTGAGACAGAGAGAGACCCGGGGGAAGGCCAAGGGAGAAGGAGAGATTCTCAAGCCAACTCCGAGCTGAGCACAGGGCCCAATGCAGGACTGGATCTCACAACCCTGAGATCAAGACCTGAGCTGAAATCAAGAGTCAGATGTTCAACTACTTGAGCCACGCAGGTGCCCCTGTTTACCAGTTTATTAAAGGATACAATAAAGGATACAGATGAACAACCAGATGAAAGGATGCATAAGGTGAGGTCTGGGAGGGTCCTAAGCACAGGAGTTTCTGTCCCTGTGGAGTTGGGATGTGTCACTCTCCTCATACATGAATGTGTTCACCAACCTGGAAGCTCTTCAAACACCGCACCATTGGGGTTTTATGGAGGCTTCCTCACATCGACACAATCAATTATTAACTTTGCTTCTAGCCCCTCTCCCCTCTCCAGAGAAGTGGCTAGGGAGGAGCGGTGTCTGAAAATTCCAAACTTCTAATCATGACTTGGTCTTTCTAGTAACCAGCCCCCAACAATAATTCAAAGGGCACAGTGAAAATTCTGCCTGCTGTTAATATTCCCCCATCACTCGTTCTATTAGGCAGCTACACTGTAATTTTCTCTTCCTACTTTGGGATTTTCATCCTTTGAGTTACTGATTAAATACTTAATCATTTATTCTTAAACTTACCCATTCAGAACACACTTATTGAGCACCTATGGTAAGCAACAAAATTTAATAAAAGCAAGGACATGAGTTCCAGAAGATGCCAGTAGAAGTAAGCAGAGCAACCAGGAGTGTGTCTTGCCATGGCAAGTGGTAGGTAGTGAGAGTTAGCCTGAAGCCCCAGGGCTTGGGAGACTGGGACTCTGATGATATGTGAGGGCTGCTGAGAGGAAGGAAAGGTCATTGAAGAAAAAAAAAAAAAATCCTCCATATGACAAATTTCCCCAGGGCTCGAACTGATTGGATCTATGTGATAAAGACTGAAGTGTACAATTTGTCTTTGTAAATTCCTAAAAAAATATATTTACTTTTCCATTTTTAGCACCTAGCACATCTTCCATAGTGTCAGTTTAGTCGTTTCTATAGGGAATTTTATCTGTAAGTTTACCTTTCTGTGAACTCAGTAATGGTGGGAACTGGTAATTTCAGGTATATCGAAATGTACCCAAACTGGAATTAGAAAACCTCAGAGCTTGGAAAGATTACCCTTTTCTCTACAATTCATAGATCAGAAAACAGAGACCACAGAATTTAAACGAATCTGCCAAAGTCACATAGCACGTGAGTTGTTACTAGCAGGGTCAGTAAAGAACTCAGCTGCTCTGATTCAGTCCTATCCCCTGCTGTAGCCCTATTTCCAGCAGAATGAATGAATCAGAGAAAAACAGTTATAAACATCAGTCTGTATCATTTGTATTCACCCAAACTTGCATTCAAACAAAATCCTAAATGACTTTCCCATTTTCCCCAATTTAAACTAACAACCCATGATTATGTCATATGTAAGCAACCTCACCTTCACAGTTTGTGACCACAGCCCATTTCATCCCCAACTCACTGCACACAACAAAACTCAACAATGAAAAGGTTTGGGATGCTAAAGAAAATTGAAGTAAGGTCTGTGGCTTTACAGTCTTACTCATTTAAAATTTTACCTACTATAAAATGTGGCTTATCTAATTTACAAGATATAATCAGTTTCACCCAGATTATTATAATACTGCACCAATCTTAAGAAAGTATAGGTATATCTATAATGTATGTCTACATCTTTATGAATCATAAAATCTTAAACTTCCATAATCCTTTTTATTCAATGGTATCAAAGGCCTTAAAGAACATGAGCTGTGCATTTCTTTTTAAGGAAGAAATCATGATTTTCTCGGAATATAGTCCCTGTTAATGTGCCCAGGTTTCGTGGTGTTTGAGCTGCATTTGGACCTCAAAATCCAGGTTAAATTTGTAGCATAACTTGTAGTATGGCATACCCAAGCCTAGTAATCAGTACTCTGTTATAAAAAAAAATGGTGTTTTAAACACAAGAGTTTTATTCTCCTTAAGGAAAAGAAAAATATGGTAAAGATATCTTCTTCCCTCCTTTTCCTTCTCATTCTTTCTTCTACAATATTCTTGGCACTGAATTTTGAACTCAGTTATGAATGTAGTGATCTAGGAAAGCTTCCTATAATCTTAGCTTGAGCAGTTATTGATGGGTTTATAAAGCTTGCCTTCAGAGCTTCTAAATAGTATGCAAATGTTCAATTTTAGCTTTTTAGTACAGACCTATGATGGTTCTACTTATGATTGCTCAACTCTCCCATGGTGCAAAAGCGAAATGCATTCAGTAGAAATCATAAAAATAGAAAATCTTAAACTTACAGGGTTGTTGGTTTTTTTTTTAAGATTTTATTTATTTATTTGACAGAGAGAGAGAGAGAGATCACAAGTAGGCAGAGAGGCAGGCAGAAAGAGAGGGGGAGCAGGTTCCTGCTGGGCAGAGCCCAATGCGGGGCTCGATCCCAAGAGCCTGAGATCATGACCTGAGCCAAAGACAGAGCTTAACCCACTGAGCCACCCAGGTGCCCCTAAACTTACAGTTTTGAATTTTAATATCTACTAAGCAGCGATGGGGAACCCCAGCTCCCAGCCAGCTGTGCAGTCACGAGGGTAAACAATCCATACACTTAAAACTATCTGTATCCATACAAACCATTCTGTCTTTCCCTTTCAGTATTCAATAAATTAGATGAGATAGCCAACATTTTATTTTGAAATAGATGATTTTGCCCAACTGTAGGCTAATGTAAGTGTTCTGAACACATTTAATTCAGGCTAAGCTAAGCTAGGATGTTTGGTAGGTTAGGTGTATTAAATGCATTTT